>JAVJGI010000050.1:11050083-11159830 GCA_035590275.1 Ibycter americanus
AAAGAACAAACCACTACAAAACAAAACAAAGCAAAGCAGCACCTCAAAAACCAAAAACACTCCCAAAGAACAATAACAAAAGCTTAACATCAGCTGCAAACAAACTTGCGTGTTTCTTAAACCCTCTTCTCTAACTTTTCAGGGTGAAAGAATTTTGTTTCAAGAACAAAATATGAAAAAAATGAGAACTTTAAACTGCAAAGCCAACTATGATTTTAACAATAATGAATGTCAGTCTGGTCTACAGTTTTCTATCATTTAAAAAGTTGCCCCCCCACAGCTGGTGTGCCTTTTCCTGTTCAAGGCTCTGCATTTTGCACTGTAATTTTTCTAAGCTTTGTGCAACTGAAGGATATCATAGAGTTCCATTAAAAAAAAAACCCCAACCTACTTGCCTGTGATTTCCTGTTATACAGCAAAAAGAGGTGGTTCTCTGGTCAAGTAAGAATTTGACAGTGCTCCTGTACTGGTAACAGAAGTGGGATGCGTCAACACCTTTTCCTATCTGATTGCTGTTCAGAAGCTGGGTCTCGGGTCACTCTGCCCTTTTTGCAGATCATGATGAAGGTCTAAATGCAGTCTTGAAGCTGTTGCCAGCCACTTGCATTTTCTTTTCTCTAGAACAGTTCAGAAGTAGTTCATAAAATTTTATGCATCTGGGGTAAAAATAAGAGTTTTAATTGTAATTAATCTAGAGTATCAGTTTGTGCCCAAATTAAGTGGAGACCAGTAGCTGTGTTCCTGTTCCAATAATGTCATTCTGCCATAGCAGGCTTATTTTCCAAGGTTAATAAGGAATGTGTTAAGGCACCTGGAGGGAAAGGAGCTCTAATGGCCTTAGCTGCCATTCTCCTCTGTGTAGATGGGACTAGGTGGTTGATAAATACTTCACTGCCTCAGGCCTTGCAAATGCACGCTGCTCCCTTAGGAAAGAAAGTAGTTCAAGGGGTACCATGGGTGTTCTTCAGATGGGATTGAAGTAGCTAGACAGAAGAGATTTCCTCCAGCACAGTCTCACTAACATGAATTTTAACCCCTCTTAATTTCAGTGTTTTGCTGTCAAGTATCCTGGCGGGCAGGTAATGGTAGATGATAGATTTTTCTGACTGCATGTGCATGCCAGCGCAGGCAAAATTTTGCCTTGTTATTTGCACATGTGTTTAGAAGTTACATCTGATTTTTGCACGAGAAATACGTCTTACTGGGCATTCTTCAACTGTAGTAAGAATTCACATCTTTGTAAGAATGAATAATAAAAACTTCTGTATAATTAGACTAATTTGATATTGTTGCTCCTTGGCCAGCAGATGTTGCTGTTGAGCTTGGTTAGGCTTCACCGTACAGGTCAGCAAGTCATTTGCCTGTTTTAAGAGCTATGATGCAGACTGATTTGGAACTAAGTTTCCTGCTTGATAATTCATGTCATCTACTGGTAAGTCAATATACTGTCCAGAGACTTAAGGTACATCTTGCGTACACGTGTGTGTATATAAATAAATGATATTAGAATGTCTATTTTGACCAGTGCATTATTTTTTTTCTCTTCATTACTGACTCTGAATTCTTATGAAACTTTCTGCTCCATTAGCAAAGCAGTTTCGATTTGCTTATTTTAAAATTATTTTTGAGGTAGGGAGTTTGTTGGCTTTTCAAGTGAGCCTTTAAAACGTGATGCTGCAAATAGAGTCTAATACACAATCCATAAACAGCATATCCTCATTAATACCCTTTGAATTTAGTATCTGGGAAAGTCTATTACCTGCCTCATGCAGAACCTGGGAGATGAACTATGTGTCTTATTTGGGGTTAAAACCACAGCTCAGCCCGGTAGCTGCTCTGTGTGTTGGTCTTGCAGACCCTGTGCTCTGCTCCTCAGTTCTTTGGGATGTGATTGTAGCTGTAGTACTTTTATTTTGGAACAAAGGTTTTTAATGTGCATCTCTGTTGCATGCCAGTGATGATGCCTTCACTGAGTTCATATTTTTTTCCTGTGATGTGGAGAGCACTTTCAAAGCAGCAGTATTTCCTGAAGATGGCACTGAAGGTACACCCATGAAGACTCCTTTCCAGGGGTGGACCTGCAACTGCTGAGCCCTCAAATTGCTTGCATACCAATGAAATGTCACAAAGTTTTTTTGCTTATTTGTTTTCATTCTGTCTCTAGCTTCTCCAGGAGTTACCATAATATTTTCCAGGATGAGTTTACCCTAAGTTTTTGAAGTTCATTGGTTTCTATAGAAATACATCATTTAGAGTTGCGAGGCCACTACGAACTGACAGAGTTTACGAACTGGAGATGTATGTTGAATCAGCCGGCTTCTATCTTTCATTTTCTCACCATGCTTCCTGGGCTTGCTTTCATGCTTAAATGCATGGATCTAGCAGCTTGTGAAGTTGCTGTGCATTCCAGCTGCAGAGTGGAGGACAAGGCTGTGGTAAAGACAATGCAGGTTTTGAGACAAATTATGTAGTATGTTCTCAGCCACCTCAGATTTCTCTCTGGTCTTCAGCTCTCTGGTTGGTTTCTGGTAGTACTTCTTGGAGGGGTAGATAACTGCTGCTGAGGGTTAGTGTGGTTTTGGAAGTGGTGGGAGGATAGTGGCAGATGCTGTCCTAATGACATCTTGTGCTTTCTGTCAAAACTAATGTCACTGCCTTCATTCCTCAGATCCTCTTTAAGATTCACTGTTTTGACCTACATTCCAGCCTTCTAATTAGATATTACCTACAAAACCTGGTCTGTAAAAATTGACTATAGTATCTGTATCCCTTTGGCTTTGACTATCTGCGGTCAGACTATGTAGACTGCCTAAGAAGGGCTGTACTGAAAAACCAGTGGAGTTTCTTTCAGTAGAAGTTTGAGATGTGTATGCAGTGCTTTTGTAGAGGCAGTATCTCAGGTCAGTCTACACTGATATTGTAGGTTTCTGACTGATCTGAGTCATTTGGAGTTTAAAACATAAAGATGATCTAGCTGGCCTTGGACAAAATGAATTACTGCTTTGAAGGCAGAATCTTCTCTTGAGGGAGAAGTTGGTGGTTGGCTGGAATCCCTGCAGATTTTTGGGGAGATTTGTATCTTTTCATCTGTTTTCAAGAAGGAGAAACGAGTTATAAAAACCACTTAAAGGTTCAGTTAAGATTTATTCTGGCTGCATAACTGCCTCCCATAATAACTTTAATATGCATCATCCTGAAACTCCTAATTGGCCCTGGTGTTGGCAGGGCTTTCAGACCCAGCAGAATCTCCAATGTTCAGCAGCTTTTAGGAAGGATTGTAGCCAGAGAAGCACAAAAGATGAAATGGCTGCCTTATAAATTCTGACTGACCTTGAGAGTCCTTGTTTTAACAAGCAGGAGGACGCTGTTGAGAGCCATCTAGATAAGAGCAGTAGTGGGAGGGTATGTAGGTGCGCAGTTGTTGAGGCAAGAGGGGAGGATGGGGGAAGACCTTGTGCGCTTGGTGGGAGGAGGTGGTTTTGATGTGGGCCATGTACCTACTTACACTGTTGTTTCTGTTGTTGGTTGGAGTCTTGTCTGTACTAACACTGATTAAAAAATTTTTTTGTTTTGGTTTTTTTGTCTCATGGATGTTTGTGGGGGTGGGCTATGGAAGATCTGTGGGTTGAAATAATCCATTTCGTCAGTTAGTGTCTTTATTTAAGAAATGATCCCAGTCAGTTGTTCGTCACTACTTAGTGACTGACTGGTCCTGTGTGGGTGCTCGTCAGACAGATCAGAGCCTGAATGACCAGGGAGGCTGAAATTTTTTTTAGCTTCTTCTCTGCTCCCCCTGTGCCTGGGTGGGAGGGGAAAGCCTGCCAGGCTGCTGTGATATCATACTGTTTTTGCAAATGATGGAGGACTGTCGTTCTCACTCTCCTGGGCTGTCAGTTGAGCACCTTTTGCAGACCCTAAATTCCCTTTAAAACAAAACATTTGGCTTAGTTTATTCCTTTCTATTAAGTAATTTCACTGCTAATACATAATTATCTACAGCAGTGACACTCATCTATGCTTTAATTATCACAAAGCTGCACAATTCCCCCTCCCCCCTGCCTGGAAGTTGTCACTTGTGCAGGGTGGTTTTGCAGAGGTAAGTGTGTAATACATGGCAGTGCTTTGGGTCTCACACAGTACTTGGGCAGTTGCTGATTGCTAAATGTAGGCAACAGAAGAGGCAAGGATTTTGATCTCTGTCTTCTATTAGTGGCTCGTACCCATGTGGAGTGAGAGATGTTGGGAAGGAGAAAGCTTATCAAAACTTCATAATATGGGCTTGAAGATAAAGATGTGAGTGAGTGCTGATTGGAGGCATTAAGCTTACAGGTGTTAGGAAAATTTGGAAGCCCAAGTATGTTTTTCTTCCGAAGAAATGTAAGAAATGAAGCATCCGTGATCCTGGGCAGGAGCCCAGGAGCCCTGATGATGTTTGAGAAAGATTCTTTGTATTTCTTTCCTCTTCCTCCCTGCCCCAGCTTTGTTACCTACTCTTTTTGGTAAACATGCTCTCTGAGTGCAGAAGAGCCCAGTAAAAGCCTTTGATCCAGCCAGGAAGTACAAGTGAGTTACAGGGTATTTACTGCTAAGCTGGGAGAAGATACATACTCCAGTGAAATACCTGCTATTTCTCAACACCATGCTCTCTTTGTGAAGGAGTGATTTTGTTACCAGAGGACAAGGTCAGTCCTATCTGAACAGAGGGCATGTGGGCAATGTGATACTTGTGTCCTTGGAAGGTAATGGTCTGTTTGGGAGAGATTTCTAGACCCTTGCAAAATCTGAACGAGGTAAAGAGCTGGAGGGGGCTCATAGTTGGACTTGTCTAGTTTCACAAAGTTGAGAGAAGTGGGTTGTAGACACCTCATTTAACTTGCAGTGATGCACTGAGGTTTGTGGATGAAGAATACCTGGAGCATGTGTCAAAAATATAGCAAATGTTGAGAGGGACCTGATAGAAATGAGGACAATATGAGGAAGCAAAGCCTGTTTATTATCTTATAATAGATGGAAATGAGGCCATTTATTGGTGTTATCTGCTGGAAGAGGCATTCTGCTAACTACCTTTGTTTGGAACGCTGACCAAGACGTGCAATACGTAATTGTGCTCCAGCTTCCATCCTGACTTCATTCTTAGGATGGAAATTACTCTCTTTCACATACAAAAGCATTGAATTATTTTCCTGTATTGTTATAATGAAGGCAATTTCTGGTTGCTGACTGGCAGGAATGAGAAGGGGAGGACTATACAGCTTGTGTTACAACACATCCTCAGTCCCTACGTATCTGCTGTGCTTGGCTGGCAGCAGTAGCACCTGTTTGAGCAAGATTTCTTTGGCCTAGAAGTACATTGTATGTTTTCTTTGGCCCAAGGACATAGTCTTAAGTATGTCACTTGAAAACCTCACAGCTTGCTGAGCCCTGAATCTTTCCATCAATCTCATACTTATTTTTTATGGTATCTATCACCATAATGTTTTATGTACTTTCCAGATAGGTAAACTGGCATAATATGGTGGTCAGTTTGATGGCTGTCTTCCTCTTGGGAAAGGATGTTATATTAAGAATTGTGCTTCCTGCAGGAGGTCATATACTCACCCCACAATAATTTAGTCTCAGAAGTTTTTATTTCTGGTAACCTGAACACCTTTGACAATTTTCCAAATGTCTCTTCTCTAAATACTGTTGGTTGAAATACTTTTCACATCTGGCAATGGATGCTCACATAGAAAGATTTTACAGTGGCAGAACTAATACCCAGAACAATTGGCTTGATTTTTGGATTTTTTTAAAGCATGCTTGAAAACTTTCCCATAAGAGCATGGACGTAAATACTGCCTTAGTGGCTTTTTTGACTCATCTTATGGAAAGCACTTGCCAGGTTTGAAGTTTCCATGAGCCTATGTTAGTTGCTTCTCTGGATCTGTACTCTCATCTTTGTAATATACATGCCAAGTAGGAATGGGATGAGATGTCGCTCCTAAAACTGTTAGTTCGTGCAAAGATACAAAAAAACCCCAGGGAGGTGAGGAGAACTCCATAATGGTGGATATGGAGCTCATTGCCTCAATTCTTCTGGCTGATGTTAGTGAGATGCAACGTGGAGGGAGCATTCCTCATCCACACGGTAAGGGAGATTGGTTGGACGCTGTGATGGAGCTGCTAGGGGAAAGGGTGGGTGAATGATCCTGATGGGGCACAGTGTGAGGGGAAAAAAACAATGGGAGAAAAATGGCACTTCCTGGCTCTGTATGTGCTTGTGATGCTTTTGCCTCCTGGAGTTAGCTGGCAGGTGTGGAGAGAAAGGATCTCAGCCTGGCAAGTCAGCCGCCAGTGTGGCTGATGATTAATTGCCCTTTTTAAATTGCAATTATGTCAGTCATAGAACCCGTGAATATTAATTCCCAATTTGCTGCTTGAAAAACTGAATGATGATGAGATGGGTCCGTTTTACCGATGTCTCAGAAGTGGGCAAAGTGCTGCAGCCAGTAGTTACTACTGAAAGGAAAGGCTGCTGTGAGTCTTTGCGTTGTTTTGTGTCTGTCTTGCCTCTTCTTTTTCAGTGTTTCTGTTCCCTCTTTCAGAATCCTTTTGGTGCTTACAGCAAGTTTTTCACACTGACAGTAGTAGGTGGCAGGCTGACACCTAGAGTGAGTTAATCACTGCAAGCAATATTAGTTCCCTGGATTTGGTGGATGGCTTTCCACCATTCACTGCTGCTTCCTGAGTCCCTTAGAGACTTGAGAATGAAATAGGGATTGCTTTTTTGCGGCTCCAGCTCTTTCCCTTCATCTCAAATGTGTGTAACCTTTCATTCCATTATACTTAGATCTTTTGAGATAATTTTCTGATTGTGCCATCATGGAAGGATATTAACAGGCAAGCGTCAGTACACTGTGACTGTTTTCCTTTCAGTAATCTGCACAAATACATGGATGATGAAAATCTTTGTTTCTTCTGCGGTTTGGGTCTCTGTTATCAGTCATGATCCTGTCTAGTATTTTCTGCATGAATCAGGAAAAAATATTGCATCTTGCTTGTGCTTTAGTTTTCTTGGAATAGTAGTTATCTCAGGAAGTGTTGTCATGATGTGTTGATATTTGCTGAGATCTTTGAAGGTGAATAGTATGGTGTGTTTTTAGAAAACAAAAATAAAACCCGTCAGAACCCTCTGATTGTTTAGTTCCTGATGTTTTTCGGGTTTTTAAAACTTCGTGTTTCTTTTAAAACTTTTCCAAGATTTCAGTTATAAGTGACTTTACCTATGTATTTCATTGTTTGCTTGTGGGGTTGGTATATGCTGAGTTATCAAACTGACAATGATTTTTAAGAAACAGGTGGTGGAAGTTGCACAAAAAGTGTCTCCACTCTTGGTTCTACTTTTAGTTGTACATTTTGTGTGGCTGGTAAAAGTTGACTGTTTCGTGAAAGATTTTCAGAATGGAGGCACTAAAGAGCTGAAAGTGTTGGACATGTGAATGGGAACTAATCACTTTAGTTAATTACTATAGTTACTGTCCCACTGAATTAAAGGCACTATGTGATAACCCCTACAAAAGCAAGTGATGGGATTTGCAGGCAATGGCAGGTCACTTCAAGTTCTGTGCCAGACTGCTACGGAGAGGCTAGAAGAAAATTAGATGCAGCAGAGAACAGGAAAAAAAATATTTTAAATTTTTGCTTAGTATTGTCCTTTCCTGGAAGAAAGACATGTAGCAGACAGTTAAGTGTGTTTCAGTAAAGACTTCTTACCAGCCTGAAAAGACATCAAGGATGGCCCTAGGTTCAGCGCTTCATTCTGGCTTTTCTGTTTTCCCAATTTTTGAGCTTTTATAATTGAATGTTAAATTGCTCATTTTCATTGGACCCTTTCATTTTGGAAGGCTCCAAACAATCTTGTATTGCTGCAGTTGCCCTTTGAGGTGAAAATGAAAGAGTTTATTTTATGAAACAAGGATGTTGAGTAGAAAGCCCTTTAGCAACCAAGTTAGCTTTTTGTCACTAGTTCTTGTAGGTGTTATTTTTATCCTCCTTCTTCTGTTTCCCTGGTGCACTTTGTCTTAACTCTGGTGTAGGAACTACTTTGTCCAGTGCTTAGTTAATGGCATCTAAGCATGGCTGTCAGATGAGCAAGCGGTCACTTACATTACAGCTCTGAAGAGGTATCAGAACTGCCAGCACCCCTGGCTTCTCAAAGTACCATTTTATTGGTGTGGAGAGTCTGCACTTAGAAACCTGTCCGCAAATTCTCAGTAGTGTCTGGCTGATACAGAAGTTTCCATTGCTCAGTAGGCCTAGAGTGATCAAAAGCTTCAGCCTCCATTTCTGTCGGAGTAGTGTCTGTTTTACCCCAAAATGATTTGAAAGCTGCTTTTTTGTCATCAGGAACTGAGCTTCATTTTCATATTGCTTGCCCTTAGGATCATATTCCCTAGCTAAATGGGTACTCTAAACATTGATTTTATATAATTGGAATAGTTTTGAAATATGTATTTTTTTTGTTCTTAAGTTGTTTTAGTAGGATTTGTTTCTGTAGGGCACCTTAGCAGCACACATTACAAACTCTCCCTACAAGATACTGCCAAGATACTCCCTGTTTTAGGTGGCAGCCCAGCAGACAAGTATGTAGCCTGCTGCACAATGGTGTAAGGTGTTGTACACTCATTCTGTTGACACAAGGTGCAAATATCAACTCTTATTCAAGAAGTGCCAAGGGAAAGTCACATTTAAAGACCATGTGGGCTCAGAGGTGATTTCTGGCTTTAACAGCATGTCTAATTATGCAGCAAGGGGAAATGGTATGATACTCCAGTGATTTATCTTGAAAAGGAGTTTAAGGATATCTGGCCAGGAACTGGAGGTTCACTTTCAGAAAGTTAAGTCATTTTGGATCGGAATATGCTGATTGTCACCATTGTGTCAGTAATTTTGATAGCTGGGGACTGAGAATGGAAACTAAAACTTGAAATGGCTCTCTGCCTTGTTGTAAGAAGTAAAGAATTGACTGTAACTTGTGACTTGAAAGAACAACCAGTGTTGTAGAAAGCTTGGGAGGAGAAGGGAGTCTGCTTTTGTCAGTTAATATGTTTTCATGAGTGTGTGTGTGTGTTTTGCCCCCCACCAATGTCATGTTAATAGATCTTGTCCTTTCTACTTAGCAGTTTCAGTGCTTGTGAGTTCAAGGTAAGCTCTGCTTCCTCTGGTGCTGTGGTCTGAAAAGGATCCTGCTCTTACTGCTCAAGCACTGTGACCAGGGTGAAGAGGAAGGTGGGAGCAGAGGAAGATGACTTCAGCTGCTGCCTGTCTCATTTCTGTCAATGTAAAGAGCTTTACAGATTCGAGTAATATTTTGCAATTGAGTTTCTCTTTTAAAGACACTCTGATGCTAATGTTGATTTAATAAGGTTCTCTCATTCTCTCTCCTTGCTTAATTTGAAACATCTAATTTTGTGCTTCACAGTTCTGAACACAGAATTAGTGAGGGAAGAAGAGCCGGAGGCAGGAGGAGCGGAGTGCCACACCAGAAGTTGCTAGGGGAGATTGATTCAATAGAGTGAAAAGGTGCAAAAGGTTATATGACCACAGTTCAGAACAACGTGATGGTGGTATTAATGAGAAGAAAAGCTTGATCCTTTAAAATGTTTTAAGGTTTCTGTGGGTGTATAACCAATACTAAACGGAAAAGGGAGCAATGGAGTGTTGGTTTCTTGGAGTGGATTTTTCTTTTGATTTTATATGTATCTTTTTTATATATATATATATATATAAAACATGACAGGCAAGAAGGAGAAAGTTATGAAATAAATGAGGTTTTAAAGGTTTTTATTTTAAAGGCTGTTTTGATGAGTGTGGCATTTACTTTAAAAAATGCTGAGAGGTTATGAGAGATTTTGAATTCGATCTTGCTAATTTATTTTGTCTGCACCTGAATGTTTGGTTTTATTCCTGCTTTAATTTTATGCTTGTGGAAAAAGCTGTTGACATCCTTGTACATTTAATTCCTTTGTTGTCCTGGGGATAGATGTAAACTCCCCAAAGTCACAGTTCCAAAAGGCTATCTAAAATATTGTACAAATAATAGTAGCACTGCAAGCTTTTTCCTTTGCCTTCTGCTTTGTGAGTGTACCTTTCCTCTGCCTCTTAGGATAACTACTCCTGTGCAACAGAGTTGAATCCTAATTTGCCTCTTGCTTGAGTTGGATGACAGTTCTTCACACAACTGAGTGGACAGTGTAAAAGGAGTACAAGTTATGTTTACTGTAGTTTTATGAGAAGCTGCCAAACATGTTTCGTTGAGAACGTCATTAAATCACAATTAAATCCACAGGGAAAAAAATAAGCCATTGCAGTGAATACTTGATAGATGGAGTTTATGGTTTTCAGTGGTGGCCAGGGCCATGATCTGCTCCTTCCTGTTGGAGCTTGGTGAAAGCTGTAGTGAAGTCCCACCACAGAATCTCCAGAAAATGTCCCAAGCACTGGAAGCTGCCTGTGGATGACAATCTCTGCCCGTGTTTCTTCCATCCCATGGCCTTGGTCAGATAGAAGTATCCCTTTCCTGCCTCAAATTCTTGTATAACACCTCCTGCTTTCTTTCTCTTCTCACATTGTTTCTGGTAATAGAAGCTGAACTTCTTTCAGTTGCTTCTACTGAATTTGATAGCTAATACTGGATTGTACAGAGTTATCTCAAACATTTAGTTGGGGAGTGTACTTAACCAAGCAGGCCTGCGTAAGGAATGAAGTTTTAGGGCCAACTGTTAATGTAGATTCTAAAAAAAGCCTGACCCCCCCTTCAAGGATTTCTTTCTCCCTGACTTTTAGTGCCTATAGTGACTAATCTCCAGGAGTATTTATCAAATCACTTGCCTGTCTGGTTATTTCTAGTCTACTGCACTGGTCAACTTGTTTGGTCAATAAATCAATCAACAGGTTCTTAAAATTACTTTCATTGACTTTGGAGGTGTAGCATACAAGAAGAGCTCACAGAAAGTAAATGATGTATGTGCCCCAACTGTAATTAGAGAGCAAACATTGTGGAGATATGCTAGTAAATAGTATCTACTACAATAAATACAGCAATCTGTCTTTAAGGTTCTGTGATACTCTGAGCTGGATTGACTCTTTCAATTTGCAAACTCATGAAGCATGAATCTTAGCTCTGTCAGGTCATCTGACTGCTATATTTAGAGCATATGCTATTTTAAAGCTGAATTTCAAGCTTCTTGCTTTTGATCAAAAGGTCTAGGAGTAAATAATTCTCTGGTTCCTTAGCACAGAATCACAGAATGGTTTGGGTTGGAAGGGACCTTAAAGTTCACCTAGTTCCAATCCCCCTGCCATGGGCAGGGACACCTTCCACTAGACCAGGTTGCTCAAAGCCCTATCCAACCTGGCCTTGAACACTTTCAGGGTCGGGGCATCCACAACTGCTCTGGGCAACCTGTTCCAGTGTCTTGCCACTCTCACAGTATATAATTTCTTCCTAATACCTAATCTAAATCTACCCTCTCTCAGTTTAAAGTCATTACCCCTTGTCCTATCACTACATGCCCTTTTTACTACACGTAAAAAGCATGTAGCATGATTTTTGAGCTTCAAGAGCTCCATTGAGAGTGAAATGTTGTTTTCTTTTCCTAAGGAAAATTCCTCAAACTGCTTAACTCTTCCTGCTGCACCTCTATACCCTATGTAGTCTATAGCCTCTTCTTCATGACAGCAGCAACACCTGGTTTGTTATCCTTGCTGAGAGACTACCAGGTACTGCTCCTTCATAGAAAGAGAGAATGCTCTCCCCGTGCCCTGGATTTTTCCAAGCCATCTGCTTTGAGCAACAGTCTGTTCCATTGCCCAGTAAATGGGGATTGAACCAGCATTGAATTCTTGTAGTTCTTACAAATGTTGAGCACTTGCACAATGTGGAAAACTGCTGTTTGCAAATTGTCCTATCAAATGGAAATCAAAATTTTGCTGGCAGTGACATAGATTTGCAAGTTGCTCTTGATACAGTCATGCCCTGGAGATTGCAATATAAAAATAAAGAATAGTTTTACAATAGCCTGAAATCCTTGTTGTTGCTGAATCTCCACTCTTCTTTTTGCAGATGATTTCATTATGATATACTTGGACTTCATTAAAAGATGAACCTTGCAGCATTTTCTCTGATCACAGCCTTGTGAGGAGCTGAGAGTGCATGTATTTGAGAGCCAGTATATTCTCTTCCTAAAACACACAGTGGGTTGCAAGTGCTTTGGAAGCAAGAATCAGAGTCTCTAGTGGACGTTTTGTCTATAGCTCAAAACCACAACTTAATTGGCAGCCTTTTCATAACACTGACTGTGGCCTAGGATGTAGGGAATGCTGCAGGCGAAGACTGAGGTACATTTTTCAGAACTGGTTATAGGGCAATTTAGTGCTGACTGCCTGTCTTTCTTTAGTGATCATAGAAATGAGGGAGATTGCGGTGAAGTTCCTCACTTCTATATTTTTTTTCTTTCCTGGGCAGTCTGATTAGTGTTTCTACATGTTTTTGGCTCCATTTTACTCTGTAGGTAACACCTTACTACAAGGATAATTGTGTGTGTGTACTAGCCCAGACCATTTATTTTAACCTGAGTCCCCTATGCTTTTTGTGGCCCTTTCTGTAAGGCTTTGAAATCCACTTGATATATACTAAATATTGATTACTGTATGTCTTTCCCACATATATCTTGGCAAACTGGTAGGTTGGATTCTGCCCCCAGAAAGATACTAAGCCTGTAATGCTGTGTGAAGTGTGCTTTGCATATGTCTGGGATGAAAGAGCAGGGAGAACAGGAAAACTTACAAGTCTGTCAAAGTGGGTAAAAACGTAAACCGTGATGTTCGAAAGTGCACCTGACTCTCCACCTGCAGAAGGGATTCATAGAGACAGACAGGGGATACATGACCATGACTGAAGGCTTTCAAGAATTTTCTTACTCAAGCATGTAATTAAGACAGTCGTTGCCTGTATTAAAGAGCAACCCCAGTCAACTGTATTTCTCTTAAACTGTATAGTTTTTGCGATAATATTTTTAAAAATAAACTAGATTTCTAATCTTGTGGCAGGAAATCTGTATTCACTGTACTATGCTAAACCTGTATGCATTGCCTGGTGCCTATAAATATCTCTTTTGTTCAGAGGCAGGTAAAAATTGCATGTAGTGTCTGGGAGCAAATGTGGGAAGGGAATTCCTGAACTCATATGGTTCATCATTTTTACAGCTTGGAGGCACATGGGTTGATTATGCATGTCATCTTGATTTTTTTTTTTTTTTACTATTTTTTTCCTCCCAAACAGTGGTTGTATTTGAAGTACTATGTTTGACTCAGAAGCTAATATATTTGGTATTTAAGAATCTGGCAAGAGAAAGCTATGTCCCCATATGCATGCACAGAAATGAGATTGGGATGTAGGCATGCGTAACTGTTATTTTCTCCCGTCTGTCCTATCCCTAGAAAGCCATATGCCACCCTTAGGCTAGCATAATGGGAGTCTGTATTAATGATTATGAGCTAGAAATAATCCAAGAAGAGTTGAGTGGCCTTTAATTCTAGCTTTATGAGAAAATACCTCATTGACTCAGTAGGGTCTGAAATATTTTCTGGGATAGAAAGTCATAATTAATACAGAATTTCATGATGCCATCTCTTGAGATTTTTTTTTTCTTTTTTGCTCAATTGGTCAGGGACTTGGAGATTCTTATGTCTAACAGGCAGAGTAGGAATTTAAGCAAGGAGGTAAAAATTTAGAGGGAGTTGTTGACTCACCTGCTACCAGAAATAAGTATCTTGAGCATCCATCTCTAGAGAGCCTACGCTTTGCAAGATTTCTATAGACATTGAATGCCTTGTCTGTTGGCAGCCTACAAAATGAAAACTGTATGTGTGCATGTATAGAAGTGGTGATGGGAAAAGGAGAATGTGGGAATGGGCTGAAGTATTAAAGCAAGCAATGAAAGCAGATGGTTTACTTTGAATTTTATAAAGTAGGTTTCTCTTTATTTTGTTTTAAATGAAAACTATCAACTGTCTGCATTGCAAACCTATTTGCAGCAATGCCATAAGTATTAGAAGTGCAGTTGTCCCTGCATCATAAAAGGGCAGAGGGTTTTTCTGCTGCTTCCCATCTTCATGTTTATAGAATTTCATATGCTCTGTATACATTAGAGTTGAGCAATTTCATCACAGCCTTTCCTCAAAATTGATTGCTGTTCAGTGTCTCTTCCTGCTTCTTTTCCCTTGTCAGTTGGTTACATCTCTGACTCTCATTACATTTAATATTGATACTGCTTCAATTTTCCACTAAACTGGAAGCATTTAAGGGTCTGGAGTGGATACAAAATGTCTAGATGTATTCTTTAAATGCTTTAATTCCTACCATGGTGGAAGACTTTAGAGCTGGAATTGCCTTTAAGAAGAAATGACTCTTTGCTCATTCAGTGATGAAGTCTGGTCATGAAGATGTTAGAATATGTGCTGCAGAGCTCTTCAGATACTGACATGAGTGCAAAAGTTGTTGCCAGCAGCTGTCTTGGGTTTTGGGCACCTGCTGCCTCTCATTTCTCGCTTCTCCCACTCTATCTTCCACTCTCAAAGTTGGCAGTGCCCCTAGAAATACTCTGTATTGAGTTCTGAAGTAAGAGATCTCTACCATGCTGGTAGTCTGGATTCCTGAGTCATTGGTCGTGCTGTAGTGAAATTAGTCCTATGACAGAGTTATTGGCTACAGCAAGGTAGTCCAGGGTGAAGCTGGTTCCAGTCAGGTTACAAAGGCATTGCCCTTCCTAAGGCTGCTGTTTTATCATGCTGATCCCTTCTTCCCTCACCACCAATTGCAGAACTATGTTTTGATTGCTCACTGCCATTTTCACATTTGCCCGGACCGTGACAGACATGAGTGAGGTACACATTATGGCAATTATGTATGGGTGATGTGGTGTATGGGTTTGGGAAAAGATGCTGGAAATTATCTGTATGTGCAAAATACTAATTTGGTGCTGTATTCTTGATTTCATTGGAAGTTGGACTGCTGATACGTATGTGGGAAAGCATCCCCTGCCGGAATAATGGGTGCTCAAATGTGAGATTTGTGAGATGAATACCTGGGACAAGGGTTGGTGGTTTGACCTGAGATCCTGTTCGATTACTCTTTTGCCTCCGATACAGTCAAGAAGAATATCTTGATTTCGTTTTGACCCCAAATGATTAAGTCCAGTATTTATTCAGCTTCCTGTAATTGCTATCCAGTGGGTTGCGTGGAAGAGAAATGAACTCATGTTTTAGAAGAAAAGTTCAGCAGTACTGACCAAAGGTGCTAGAAGATGGCTTGTGTTCCAGGGCTGTGATTATTAAACTCATGAGCCCCCAGCTGGCAGCTGGAAGTGAAACTCACTTGGTTAGAAAGCAAGGAACCCGGATGTTGCTCATTTCTTAAGCAGTTTACTTAAACTTTAAAAATATTAGTGGCCATGCTGTATATTTTCTTATCAGTCAATTTGGTAAATGCAGGTCTACAAAGAGATCTTAGCACATGCTTAGGAGATAGCAAAACTTACACCAGTAGCCCTCTTGAGTTTTAATTTTTGTATTATTTTATTATTATATTTAGTCTGTGCTTCACTGCAAATGCAGTTATTTTTTCCCAATGCAGCAATATGTCCTACTGCATCTACACCTGTTTTAATTTCTCTGTTTCCATTCAGGGGAGTGTATCTGTCTAGTCTTGGAGTAATAATTTCCCCCCTCCTGAAAGGTGACAAAATTAAAGCCTTTGGAAGTACCTGTGGAAGAGGTGCCCTGTGGTTAGGAACAGTGTTACCTTTCTTATAATGCACAACAGAAGAATTACAGTTTTATCTTATAGGGGTATAAGAGGGACCACCTATTGGTGATAGGGCTGGTTCCTTCTCCTTGCTCTCTTCTCAGCAGCTGTGCAGTGCCACTGAGTTAGTACCTCGTGTTCAGTTTGTCCTGCAAGCATTTTTCCACCAGGAATGTGACAGTTAATGGCTTAGGCACTCCAGGGATGACAGATGTACATCCAGTAAAGAGCTATTGGTGTGCATGACCTACCTGCTGAAATAGTAACGTGTACCATAAAGAGCCCTGTGTTCCTCCTGTCCATCTGCTGAGGACGGACAGCCTTGCAATTGCTAAAATGTAAAAACAAAACTAAGCACATCTGTCCTGACTGTAAAAATCAGCAGGAAGAAAAATGTTATTCAAATCAGGCTTTTGTCAAGACTGGTCAGTGATTACCGGTGAACACCTGTTGTGTATTGGTTGGTTTGGCCAAGGACTTGATGCTGCTATATCAAACCTGTCTGCAGAAAAGGGGAAATGGGCTTCCCCCAGTTGAACTGTAGATACTCAGTTCCAGCCTTCTCAGCTGTTGAAAAGGATGAGGATGGATGACACACATAGCTGATGACAGATCATCCCTCAGTTACCTGAAGTAGTTGCTCTGTGCCATTAAAATGATGGCAGATCCCCAAAACATATTGCACTCCACTGTCTGCTCCCTCTGGCACTGAACTATGACCAAGAGGAAAGTTCCTCCTGCCCTGTCAAATCCCCTCAAATAAATAATCATAATAAAAAAGGCCAGCCTTTCTGAAGTTCCTGCTTAGCGAATGTGCTGCTGATTGAATGTAGTCCGGAGAGGCAGGGAAGGCTTGCAGCCCTTGACAACAAATGAGAGCTGTGGCTGCCTCATAAATGCTTTGGCTTCAGAAGGCATTGGTTATGGGCATGAAATGTTTATCATCATACTTGCTTTGCTGCTGCTGGGTTACTATGTAAGTAAAAAGTTGTAATAAATAAATAAGTGGTGATACTGCAGCCTGCTTCATCTGCTTGTGTTCATACTTAAATAGGCTTGCCAACAAAACAAAGAGCAGGTGAAGGCAGCTTGGATTTGGCAGAGGTCTGAACTGTGCACTAAAGATGTGTTCAATTGCCTATGAACAGGGATCTAGTTGGAAATCTGATCAGTCAACTGGCTTTCTATTAGGAAGCACTCTGAAATTGTCCAGTAAAGAAGATGACTTGCTATGTAGGTCAGCTTGTGCATCCAAAAATGCCCTTGCAAAAGGATACTTGTTCTTTGCAAGTAATTTGGAAACAGCACAGTTGTTGGCTGCCTCTTTTTGAGTATGCCTAGCATTGCCACATTCATTGGTGCATGTGGTAGATATCAGCATCTCTAACATCGTGCAGCACCTTGCACGACCTCCTGAAACTGGCTGTTTCATAGCTGTCTTTGTTTACCTTCCACCCTACAGGGGAATCCTGCAGCAGTCTTTGGGGGCTTTGCTTTGTTTTTGGTTTTTTGGGGTGCATATGCTTCCGTTTTGTTTTGATAGCGCAGTTCCCAACAGGGGACAGCACTGCACTGCTGAAGATGCTTGTCATTTTTAAGGAACTTTTCTAAACTTGTCATCCTAAAAGCTACATTGTGCAGCAGCAGGCAACCTCCATAAATCACTGATTTCTCTTCTTCTTCTTTTTCTCTTCCTTTCTCTCTCGCGCTCTCTTTATTCCAAGCCTGCGGATTTGGACGCCTGGGTAAGCTTTCTCTCTCTCTCTTTTTTTTGTCTGGATCTTGCTTATTCCAAGTGTCATGTTGTTACTGCGTGCGTACAGATTGTTATTGCTGAGCACAGATGCAGGATTTTATTTTCTGTCATTACATTTTAAAAGGTGTTCAGCTAGAAAATTGCATATTATTTCCTCCATAAAGATTTTCACTGGTTCCTTTTGTGTAGCTTACAGCTGCTGAAACCAAACTTGATTTGGTGATGTGTGTTGTTGGCTAAGAGAGTAGCAGAAACAGGAGGAAATGAAGGTTACACCAGTACTGCTTTTTAAGGCCACAATTCTGTATCTGGGTTCTAAAACAAAACCAAACCCAGTTGCCTGCCTTACACATAATGAGAGAAAGGACAAAAAGTGATTTTGTAGGCCTCACATGTCTGGAATAGTGACTGCAGGCAGCCTCACAGTAATGGTGATATTTCTGGTGATGCAGTGGAGGTTGAGTCAAGGCTCCCCCACGGTTACTTGCCTGGTACAAGCCTCCTTGTAAAGTTCTGCTGTTCAGTTTCAGGCATGATGTGTGCAGCCTGCCTCTTAGTGTTTCAGTGTTGCCCTTTCAGCTCTGCCATTCCCTTTAGGCTTGGTCAGGAACATGCCAACTAGCTAATTTTGGAGCTAGTTCTGTTCTTTAGTGAATTGCTGTCAATTCCTTCTAGTCTTGGAGCCTTTAATAGCATTTGTTTTTTTCCCCTGCCACCTGGACTGCTACCAGCACTGGAAGAGACATGGAAAAGCATGAGGTATAAGAATTTGCAGTTGTGAAGTGTGGCAAGCTGAGGTACCCAGCCAAAATATCTCTGCTGTGCCACTGCAGAGATCCTACTGGATACCTTTGGGGGAAACTGATAACTCCTCTCAGCAAAGACAGGATGGTGTAGAAACAGGGCATTTGATAGAGGCTTAAGGTCCTTTCCTTTATCCTTGTAGCTTATTTCCCTGGATTGCCTCTGACTGATTCTCTAGGCGTCATCTCACTAGTTCGTCTGTGACTGGTGAATGTGTTTTGCCAAGAAGATAAATATTTCTGCAATGATCTTGCCAAGTGCTGTGACTTGCCTGTGAGGAAGTTCTTTATAGATTGAGGTATGGACCTTTCCTTCTAGCTCAACTTGCCCTTTGCAGAGAGAGGAGTGTTTTTTTGTCCTCAGAAAGTCTTCTCCATGCCCTCTCCCCAAATCCCAGAATCTCAACAGTATTGCAGAGAGAGACAGCCTGATGGTAGCCATCAGCTGTGGGCTGTGCTATTGCTGCACTTTATTTCTGGGTGCCACATTCCCTACTGTAATCTGACCCTGCCACAAGCCCTTTTTATCAAGCAGATTTCCTTCCTATTTTTCATGTTTAACAAGGTGATGAGAAGGGACTGTGATTAAAAATAATAAAAATCTGGTGATATTTCATGGAGGGCAAAGTAAAAGCTAATCTGTGAATGGATGTAGCTAGAGTGAAGCCCAGCTCTAGAAGATCAGTTGCACAGTCTGATGTGTTGCATGTTGGTGTCAGTTCAGGACGAGGCTAAGAGTGTCTGGCTTTGTTCATGGAGAATGAACCAATAATATTTCATTACCTCAGTTAAGAGGCTTGTAAAATATTTCTTTTGGCCTGCGTGTCAGCTAGCAGGCCGGTGCTTGAATTCTTTAGTTGAGCCAGTATGTAATGCATAGCTTTAGAAATGTGCTTTCACAGTTTTTTTCTAAATGGGTTACTTGATAAAGGGAGAGGAGGAGGCAGAGAATCGCACACGACTCTGCCCTAGCTCTTTGTCACTGTTCAAAGCAACACTGAGATAACCTGAAAAACTTTGGGCTTGTGGAAAAAGTGTAAAGATAAAACATAGCACGAATTTGAAAGAGCCCTCAACCAGTCCATGGATCCATGCCCCTGGAAGCTGTAGCAGCGTGCTAGGAGTACACCTTCACTGTCCTTTTGTAAGAACGCAATGCTTGTAACTTCTGACACCATCAAAGGAAATTCTTGAGCGTTTCCTGAATGTCTCTTATAAGTAGGTTTTGTACAGAGGGCAACTGCCTATTGCATACATTCTCTTTTGCAAATGCGTGCTGTCCCATGCTACTTTTCTAAGTTTTGGGTGCATTCTTGTGTTCTACAACTATGTATGTTCTTCCTCCCCTCCCTCTGTTTTGTTTCTGTATTCATACTTCTTGGACATCACACTCTCTGCTGTGTTCTATGCTACAGTTTCTTAGATGTCATCTCTGGGCTTTGGTCATCTCTTGCATTATATGTTCAAACTCAGATGTAGCTTCTGCAGCATGGATGTGAAATACAGCTTTTGATATATTATTTTCAAACCAGTATGTTATCATGCATGTCTTCACTTCTCCTTCCTTCTTTAGTTCTGAAGGCCTTTATGTGAAAAGTGTATCTGTTGCTTTGTTTGGCACCTGCAATCTCAAACCCTTGTGAAATTGTAATCATCTCCATAGCAGCCAGTTCTGTCTGGGACATCACAGGCTTCTGACTTCAGGTAGGGAATAAGCAGCAGGACTAGAGGAACTCTTAATAAATATCCTGTATTCATACAGAATGTCCCTTGTTGCCTAACCCAGTTTGAAACAGTGAATATTTCAAATGACACGTGCTCTGACTGTACCATTCATACTTCAAACATCATAAAGTGTACTAAAGATTCTAGTAATAACAGCTGGGGATAGAGAGAAACAGAAAGCAACTTTCAAGTGGATCTGTCACAAGTGGAATGTTTCTCAGTATACTTCAATGCACTGAAACATCAGCAGCTCTTGAAAAACAAGGCATTGAAAATACATTTGAGTTGCAAGTAAAAGTTTTCTCTGCAACCTCTGGTTCATCATAGAACTTATGGGCAATAAGCGGGACATAATGGGAGATAATACGGGAGAAAATACTTAGGGGGAAGAATGGGGAGTATACTGAGATCATAGTCTGCAGCTGGGAGATCCAGTTTTGATTCTTGGACATCAGTTTTGCAAGATCCTGGGGAAGTCACTAACAGAATGTCTGTGTGCTGCAGGGTGCATTGGTGTGAAGGCATTATACACTGTGGGCATCCCACGTCCAGTCAGGTCTGCTTGGAAGTCCATGCAGGACATCATCATGCAGATCAGCATACCTCTAATGTGTCTGCATCTCAGCACCCTACTTGAGAGATTAGGTATTTGGTCTGTGTTCCCCTTCAAGAGGTCTCATATGGATAAATATGCTGAATTTCTTGGTGAATGAGGTCAGGCAAGCTCATAGGTTGAAAAGATGAGTGAGTGTGTGGGTGCATGGACCGATGTCTTGCCAGAAACAGAATAAAGCCTCTTACCAGTATTGTTACATGTATTGGTTTTGTGCTCCCAGAATAGTCTGCTACACCCGGAGAGTAGCGCTGCCACGTAACTTATTTAGATGAAGCAGAAACTATTGCATTTTTAGGAGATCATCTTTTGACTTTTTTTTTCCTTTCCTTGTATTACACTTCACACTAAAAGCACCTTCCACCTGAATTGTGGAGAGGGGTCAGTACTATCTTACTTCTCTTTCTTTTCCTTGTATATTTTCTCCTTAAGGAAATACAAGTCACTTGTTTAGTGATCTGATTTTATGGGCGTTATGTAGAAAAATCAGCAGGAGAATCAGGGTCCTTTGGTGATCCACCAGACCACCCTGCCTTCTTACATCTGTTTCATTGCAGTTGAAATTGCTTAGTCCTTTTCTGTACAGAAGATGGATATTGGTTGAGAAGGATAGCTATGGTTCTCTTACCAGAAAATGGTAATAATTTTGGCACTTACAAAGTGCCCACCGGTGCCCCTGTTGTTGCTGTGGTATCTCTTTGGTCAGGCTGCATGTATGGGGCAGCTCATTCTCATCCTTCTCCCATCCTATTTGAGCTGGTTCATGGGCTAGAAGGTATATAGTGGCTCTGATTAAACCAAAGCCAGAGATTTTGCCTTTAATCAAGTGTCTTTGAGAGCAAGAGGACTTAGATGTGTATCTATAGTGCTTGTGTTTTACCCTGGCCCTGTTGACTGGGCTGGCAAACATGGAAACAAAAATATTTCTTTTTACTTTAAAAACAAACAGATACCACCACCACATCCCTGCAACTCCCCTGTTTCATGTACTCCTTTTCTTGCTTACTTACCAAGCATCCCTCACTGCCTAGTTTAAAATCTCTTCAAAGTCCTATTGTACCACTGTATTTCCGTTAGCAGGGGAGCAGAAAGAAGGAAACGCACAACAACTTGCTTTCAGATGTAATTTTTCTCATTAACAATGGCTTTTGGCTGTAAAATGACAGGTCTGAGCCCACGGGGATGTTTCTGTCCTAGCTACTTAATCATATTGGACCAGCATTTTGTGTGATTGTATCATCATCGTTAAAAGTTAAGAGCAATGCTGCTGGGATGCAATAGATTAGCAGGGTTTCTGTTCATGTTAAATGGACTAGTAATTCTGGGTTTGAAAGGTCTTCCGCCTGGTGATAACTTATGTGGCCACAGAGATTTTGGGGTGGGACAGAGGAAGAAAACAAGTGCCATTCTTCTTGCTATTGTTTCTTGTTATTTTTAAACATAAAAAGTTTGGCTCAGTTCCATCAATGCCATGTTTTCTTAGTGCTAGTTCAGTTTAGGGGTGGGAATGCAATGAAGTGCTGCTGGTTGTAAAGAGCTAAAAGGCAAAAGCTGTTGCTGTAAGCACACAGACTTTATATTTTTTTAGATTGAGCGTTGTTTAGTTGATGACCAGGTTATGCTTAAGCACATGCTTTGTATACCAAGTTTGTTGTTTTGGAAGTGTCACACTTATACTATGGAAGAGGAATTCTCTTGACACCCATCTCCCTTCTGAGATCTCTCACCTTCACCCATCTCACCTTCAGAGAGGAACTCTGGGGGTGCTGGTGGGGTATGCACAGAGAACATATGGAGAGAGTACTTAATTATCCGGGTAGTTGGATGTATGTCTGTAAAAGCAAATGCATGGTCAGTGAGAATGTCGGTTGCAATAAAAATGTTACAGTGTAGAGAGAGTATTGCTTGTGTTTCAGATCTTCCTTGTGATTGTAGGGATGTGTTAAATCTGTAGAGATTTTCTGATATTCCAAGGGGCAAGTGTTTGTAAAGTGGAGGATTTGAGATTTGTTTTTAAGGTATCATGAAGAACATTGAACTGGAGTAATAAACATAATGATTCATGGAAAAAGACTTGGATGAGGTGGAGTTCTGAAAAAGGCAATAGGAAGGTGTCACCTTTTTATGATTAGATGTTTTAATTTAATAAGGACAAATAAAATCAAGGTTATGAGTTTGACTATGATACTGACAAGAGCATTTTGAACTTGTGGGGATAATCCAAAATGAACTGCAGTACTGAAGGTTTGTAGTTCCACTGAGAGGATCCCATACAGTCCTGAGCAATGATTTCTTTAGTTCCCATTTAGTTTCAGTCTGCATCCCATGTGCTTTCTTTGCACTCTCGCTTTTTATTTTTAATTTCTTATTCTACTGATGCTCTGTTGTTCTTCCTAGGCTGTGGAGCTGCAAGGCAGGGAGGCAGAGTTGAAGCGGCAAGAGGCCTTCTATAAAGAGCAGTTGGCCCGCATTGAGAGGAAGGTAAGACTAAGTTGTCATTTATTTGTGGCCTCTGCATACTAATGGGATCGAATGTGGATCCAAACTGTAGAGAAACGAGAAGCATTGTACTGAAACCTGGAACTACCAGCTCCCAGTATCTCTGCCCCCTGCTCCTTAACGTAGTTAAGTGATAAAGAAGCTGTACAAACCAAATCTTTTGAGCAACTTGCATTTGAAAGATAAGGGGGTTTTAACTGGGTGATTTTAAAGAAAAAGATTTATAGTAGTTCACACTTTATTTTCTTTTTCACCATGGGGTTTAGGTGAAAGCTAAATAAAAAACCCCCACAAGTGTCCTGTATTTTTATTCCTTTTGCTAAAAATCCTTTCCTAATTTAAAAAAGTAACACCAAACCACAAATCTTGCTATAAATGTGAATTAAAGTTGTATTATTAATTTTTCTCTGGGGAGCCCAACAGTTCAAAGAGTGGTGCTGCAGTTCACTGCCTGCTTCTTGCTGGATAAGCCTTTGAAATGAACATGATTTAAAGAGACACTGTCAAGCATCTTTTAAGCCTGAAATGACCTTTGAAAATCCATTTAGGGATTTGAATCTCTCCCCTAAACGTGGGATTTGCTTCTCTGTTTAATTGTTTACCATGATGAGTTTTTAAAAATTGATGCCATAAAAATAGGAGCAGCCATGCTGTTCCTTATGAACTAATGCATTTTTCACTTCCTGGCAAAATGAAATAATGTTATAAGTAGTCTTTATTTTTTAATAAACATGGAGAATAATCTTCTCCTATCTGAAGCAATTAGACCTCCTGACAAGGAATTACATACATCGGGCTTGTAGTTGTGTTATGTGACTAAAAAGATGCAAACAATGAAAAAGGTGGGTTGTAAAGAGAAAGAGAAATCAATCAGTTTTACTACCAACATATAGCATGATGGTGAATATGGAACATGGGAAAATCGCAGATTATAGAAATGGTGGGAAATTATTGGCACATCTATTCCCCTTCTCATTCCCTGCTACTGCATGATTGTCCATGCAGCATTGTTTTTTAAGCCATTGATGCTAAAACATGCCCATGAGCAATTTCACGTGATACAATTTTGCAACACTTTTAATCCATACAGTTCATTAAAAAATAAACTATTAAAAGTGCCACTTGGTGTTGCATTCAGATTTTAAAATTCTATTTCTAGATAATGGGGATTGTTCAGTGAAATTGCAAACAATCTAGCAGCTATCGTTCTAATTATCACAGTTGTCCATATGTTCATACGCAAAGGGAATTTTTGCAATTTCTTGGTCTCGTGCTGTGTGCTGCTATTATATTCTTCTCTCCGGATTTGGTTTCATGAAACGGAAACTGCAGGGAAAATCTGTATGTGTGTCTGTCCTTTATGGACAACGGAGTGGGGAGAAGTTTGTGTCCAGGCTGCATTGTCCTCTTTTTGAAGTCTTTTGTTGTATTTGGTGTTTCCCTTTTCAGGTTCATGTCCCTTGCTACATGGTAACTTTTTAAACAAGGTGATGGATATTTTAGCGCAGGATCATCTCAGGGGAGTAAGGTGGCTTGCCCATAGTCCTATTCAAACTGCAGAGCTGCACAGGAACTATCTTCTAGTCCTTACAAGTTCAAAAGCAAGTAGATAGAAAGGACAGGTTTTCTTTGCTCTCTTGAAACACTAGATAGTTTCTGACCCTTAAACACTAGCATTTTACTGGTAATAAAATACAAGAATGCCTCCAACCGGTAGTCTGGATTGGTGTGGGAAGTGGTGGGACCTGGAAGGGAGAGGAGAGAAATGTACTTGAAACAGTGTAATAAAGCTTAATTGTATTAGTTTTGAAAAAGGTTTTTGATCTTCTCTGTGGATAATTTTATTCCTGTAATGGTTGGAAGGATGGAAACACAGCACAGAACAATCTTTTTTATTAGCTGTTTCTTTTATATAATTCTGCTTTTATTTGTTGAATACACGCAGACCTTGACATTTATTTATTTATTTTTCCTTCCACTGTGCTAAAACCTTCCAGCTCAGGCTTAGATATATTTTTATATATGTATGTATGTATGTATGTGTGTGTCTATGTTTAATAAAAAAAAAAAAGCAGCTATTGGTAAGGGGATGAGGTGAGGAGCAGCTCTGAAATAGAAGTTTGCTTTCTCTGCTGTTTTCAGAGGGGGTGGTCAGTGGGAGTGCAGTCACTGGTAGTGCCGAGGTGTTGGGCTGGGAATGAATGAATGTGGTGGCTCAGTGTGGAGTTAGAGGACTGAAATTTCTCCTCCGAAGGACCAGGCTGTTAGGTATTCCCTCCTCTCCTCACCTGCTGTGCCTATCTATAACCTCAGGTTGGCTTTGTCCCCACTTCTGCATGATAACAGAATTCAACAGTAGGAGACGAGAGATTGGCTTTTGAAGAATGTTTTGGACTATTGCTGTTGAGAACTCAGTACCTTCATGGTAGGATGCTAAGAATAATTGTGTTATATACTCCTTTACAAGGCAGTAGCTGCTGCACTGAATCAAACACAGAGACTGTCCTATTTCTTCTGACAGTGGTCAGTTTTCAAAGACTTTGAAGGAAGATGGAAAAAAAAAAAAACCCTCACCAAAACAAAACCACAAAAAAACCCTTTTGGAGAACAACTTTGACAGGAGTCTTCTGAAGTGTTGTCAGTCGGAGGCTGACACATGCCCTGCTGTGAAAGAATTTATTTTCATTCAGTATTTTTATTCACTGTAATGGAGCTTGGATTACTGCCATCATTTTTATACGTGTCTCAGGCATTTTTCCTGAAGCCTTGTTTAGCTCTTTGCCTCCAATATCATGTGGCAGTGTGTGCCACTGGTTAACTTATATACTCTATAAATTCTCTGTTACCAGTTTCAAATACTTTTTTTCATTGAATAGCCTTTATGTAAAAGAGATAAAAATAATTCTCTTTATTATTCATTGTCTGTAGACTTATGTTCCCTCTTTTACCTTCCCATTAAGCTTGAGTGGTCCTTACCTTTTCAACTCCTGCTTGTGTGAATGATTTTTTCTTTTTCTCTGCCAGGTTTCTCATTGTACTTGTTTGTCTTTGGGCCCTTTCTACCTTGTGGTTCTGTCTTTGAGATGTATTGACCAGAATTGAACTCAGTAGTTCCCTTGAATGCAGCAGATTGTGTGAATACATTATCCTTTTTATTTTGTAATCTCTGAAAGAGTACTGTAATCTACTGGACAGAGCACAGAATTGGAAGCAAAAACCTGCTCATTTTCTAATAGCTGTTTCTCTTTTGGGAGTTTGAAACAATTACTTAGTCCGTCTATCTCAGTTATTCCATCTATATGATGGAATAGCTTATAATGGGAGGGCAAAGTGTTGTGAAACAGTAAAGCTATAAAAATGCTAAAAAGGCTTTGCTTTTAGTTTTGCATGAGATGAACTATGGGTGTACCTTATTTCAAATAGATCTTGAGAAACTCAGTTTCTCTAGACAACCTTATTAAAATTTTCACAGGAAAGGGCATTTTTGAAAAAATAATTTCAGTGTTTCAGCTTTTGGGGTTTTCCCTACATCATCTACTAAAACACTGGAAGTAAGGTGGTGAGTACAGCAGTGCTGCATCACACTGAAGATCCATCTAGTTTAATATGCTGGTCCTGACTGTGACTGAAAGTGGATGTCCAGGGATCAGCATAAGATCAGGGCGAATATATGGGGTAGTTGCCCCAAATGCTTTAATCATCCTAGCTGGTCATCTTTGAAACTTTGCCACATCTATTTAATCATCTCTGAGAGGTGTGAACCAGAACTGTGCATGCAGTGCTCAAGATACGGGTGGACAATGAATATATATGGCAGCTGTATCAGAATCACTGTTTTGTTCTCTGTTTCTTTGTAGTGCCTAACACTTGCTTTGCACTTCTGACTTGTGTTGAGCAAATGCCACGCAGTACTGCTACTAGCAGCATTCAGCTGGTTTGAGTGCAGATTTGGATGCATGAAGTAGCATTGCTTTAATCCCCGTACAGCTATGATTTTGTTGAGAGGTATTCTTCCCACTGCGCCCTTCACTGTCAAGTTTGTCAGGGGTTGTGTGTGTGTGAAGGGATGGTAGGTTTTGTTCTGCCTGCAGTGCAGTGTATGCTTTTTGGACTTCTTTTTAAACCAATTTTTATTGAACAAATTCCTTGCAAAAAGGACAGTGGTGATGCCCTTGGTCTTCCTCACTTTAACTCTGGTAGTTCATTGTAGCTGTGTGTTTTGGTCTCTTGGATTGGTGGTGTGTTTTTGTTTTGGAGTGCCTGAAGTATTTTGGTAATCAGGAAAATTACAGGGAATAGATCCTTTGAACTGACTATTTCTTATATGACTGTGTGTAATTGCAGGATTTTGGAGCTAGTGATACAGATGTTCCATTCCACACCTGTGTTTCCAATGTGACTGTCTAATCTCCAATAAGTAATCCAGTAATGAGACCTGGGTAATTTGTTATAAGCAGTTAAACTTCTAACTCCAACTTGTTAGAGTAATTTTACATCTCATCCATGTAATTTGGAATTGTTTCACAAAAAGTGGGTTTTGTCTCAACTGTTTTGAAGGAGGTTTTGTACTGTAGTGTTTCTCTGGGTAGAAAGAGTGAGAGTTGGACCTAATAATCTGTAAGGAAAACCTTAGAAACACTCAATTTGAGAAGTTTAAGCTGATGTTCTTTCACACATTTATATGTTACTGAGGAGCAGGGAGGGAGGTAGATGGGGGAAGATTATTTGGTATAAATAGTTAACATATATACTGCTCAGAACTGGGATTTTTATTAAGGATTCAGTGTATGCATTGCCCTGCTTTATCCAAATGGCAGAAACATCCTTTAAAAAGTATGATAAGAAAGAAAAGCAGTTTCTCCTAGAACCGTTCGGATGGCAGGAGATTTCGCGTAGCATATTAGTTGTATACTTTCTCCCAAGTAAGTATTTGTTTTACTTCTTTTGCTATTTGGCCTCTTGACTGTGTTTAACCTGAAAAAGGTTAAGGGCAGTGCTGCAGTACAGCAAAACATGGGCAGCTCTTTGGAGTAGTGTAAAACAGCAGAGAAAGGCTGAAGGTATTCTCAGCAAATGAAGTGAAACTCCCTGCTATAGACGATGTCTCTTCTTTGTTTGGATTTTCCTAAGCTCCAGCTCCCATGTTATCTTTTATTAGGTGGCTGTGGACTACTATGAACAGTGGATACATTAATATGCAATGTTTTTCTGCTTGTAGTTTTTCTGAACAGTAAGTAGCACAAGAGGTATTCATAAGCTGTAGAGTATTTATGCAAGTGGGAAAGGAATGCATTAAACATACTTTTTTTTTTTTTTTATTAATAAGGTAGACTGTTCCTTTATCTCTGCTTAGCTTCACAAATCTTGTAATTTTTGTGTGTGGCATTCACCTTGTTTGGTTTGTTTAAATTAATCTCCTTTTGCCCTTGCATTTATCATTTAATTCATGTTTGTAAAGCATTTAGGATGTGTAAAGAATGAGAGGTGAACTTATTTTTGTTTGTTATTCTTATTGGCCTTGATCCTTCTTCTTGGAGCAGTCTCCCACTTTTGGTGCACCAAGGTCACCTCTACGTGTAAGTCCACTGTCATTTCTGTGCTTTTTGGCCAGTTAACTCATCTCAATAAAAATCTCTGTGGAGAAAGTGACAGACGCCTGGAAAAAAAAAGCCTTCCAGAATAATATGTTCATGTTGGGTCTTCATGATCAGTTTTAAGCAGATTCTGCAGGGCTGAACAAACTGATGTTACCTGGCAAACGTGGCAGGAGATTTCTGTTGAAAAGGATGAGGAATTAGTTCCCTGAGTTGGGATCCTGGGCTGTGTCTGTGTCCATGAGACCTAGAGAGCACTCAGCTACCTTTGAAAAAACAAGCCACGTTGAGGTGTTATCTTCAACCGAACCCCCTGCCCTCTCAGTGGGATTTAAAGATTCAGTGCCCTTTTCTAAATGAGTTGATATGTCTTGGCAGGTGTCACCAACAGCATTTGCTTTCTCAATAAAATGGTCTGTAATGTCTTAGGGCTGCATGTGAGCTATTGCTGTGTGTGTAAGGGCTGCTTTGTTTGCCTCCAGTCACTGTGTTGCCAGCCACTAGCTTAGTGCTGTAACCAGTGCTGTTGGGGTACTTTGTGAAAGAACAGCTAGTGCGAAAACTAAGTTCTGGTCTTAAAAAAACGTGTTTCCCTTTCAGATATATTTCTTGTCCCTGCCTTCGTAATTGAGCCTCACAATATTCTTTACAATTTCAATTCTTTTTTTCTTACTTAATTTGTTCAGTTCTCATCTCCTGCCTCTGCTGCAAACCTTTCCTCCCAGTAGTGCTTTATGTGAACCTACAGCAGCTGTGATCCAAAAAAGCAGTTTGCCTTTCAGGCCAGTGGAGCAATATAATGAAGCACCCAGTTCATCGAACTGTTGATTTAATCTTCTGAACACAAGAAGATTAATCCTCAGTATGGTTTTCTGAAATAGGCTGATAAGATCTGTCCTAATCATCCAGATCACTTCCCCTATCTGAGTTTGTGTGGACGTTGTCTTTTGGGCAGTGGTGGCTCCAGCAGTCTCTCTGGGCACAGCCCTTGATATTTAGAGAGCTGAAGATTTTGTCCTGTGTGTGTGTTATATTTCTGAATGGGAATAAAATGAAAAAAGAACGAATCTGAAATTGTCATCTGAACTGGTTCTGACCTCCCATCCTCTTCCTCTTTTCAGTTATTCACAGACATTAAATGTCATGCTGGGGTAGGAGCAGGGAGTATGGCATCCCTAATTTCTTCTTTCTGCTGGTATCCATTAGACTGTACAGTGTCTATAAGAGGCTGCCTTCCTAATGCTTCTCCCTTGTCTCTCTGTCCACAGGGAGAGGTTGCTTCGTTGTTGCCATTGGCCAACTTGCAAACTGACTTCCAGTACCCTGTGCTCAATTCGCCCATTTAATGGCTGTTTTGCTGCAAGCTTGTAAAGTTTAGTAGTTAATATACCTCAGTACACCAGCTTTTAGAGATCGGATAAATTGATTGGTAATTTGATGAACTCAAAGATCATCTATAATAGGGTAAATAAAATGTGTTAGGTGTCAGCACTGCCTCTCTGCCTTCTCTGCAGTGTGTATGTTCTCTCTTCAATATGTGTTGACTGATGTACAGTACATTACATCAAATTACAAGCAGCCTCTATGCAAACAGCAACTAAGTGTTTGCTTCCTCTTCGGTCTGGACGATTAGTGGAGAGATGCGTTTGCAATCTGTGTGCTGAAGGGTGAACTGTCAGAGCCTTACGGTGATTTTGTTTTCCTGGCATTTAGAGTACCTTTGCAGAGGGAGAGAATGATGCTTATGGGCTGCTTCATCTTGGAGGAATCCATCCTCAGGCTCGACTTGTGAAATAAATGTGGCAATGTGTGGTTTGAACTTAGTGTCTTAACACTGAATTTAGCAGCTGAATTTAGATAACAATCTGGTATCTGGTCTCATCAGTGTATCACCATGAAGACTTGTTAAAGGCAGAACAAAAAGACCTAGAATGTGATCTTGTCTCTTTGTTAGAACTCAACACCAGAGTATTTGTCAAGTCTCGTCCAAAAAGAGCAAAACAAGGGGTGCTTTTGTCTCACCTCTGAGCGCTTTCCCTATTATCTAATATTTCTGATACCCTCCCTCACCATTTTTTATTCAGCCCAATTTTCCTTTCATTCATTTTCTTATTGCCTAATAGTTTACATTTCTGTTTTCTCCCTCTTTGTACTGCATATGCATGTTTATAGCAGAATGGTAATTATAAGCATGTGTATATAGAGATAGCACTGTTACCAGTAAAATCAGTGCTGCTTTTCTAATGGAAAGCAGTACTCACATGCACATACATACACACACCTGTGGGCACACACATGCTGTCTGTCTCTCACCTATTTTTACTGTGGTGTAGTTGTACCTTAGCACCAACTACATTATCTTGCTGCAATAAATACCAGTGCTGCCTGTTATTTCTGTGTAATTTGCCAACCAGTGTACAATTAATTTTGGGCCCTGTTATTGCAGTATTGGCTGTTTTATGAAACTGTAGAGAGTTAGCACAGTGAATTGATTAAATATGTTCCAGACCTTAGGCTGGAGTCTGTGTGTCTGCTGGGATTTGGATGATTGAAGCTTGTGCTTCTCTTGGGATATTCCAGATTTAGAATTAGTCTTGGAAATTGTTTCAGGTAGACAAAACTTCCCTGTGTGTGTGGAATCCGCTTGCATAAGAGCCTGACTTTGGGGAATCTGAGATTTCTGTTTCAGCCCGCAGCAGTCCTTCCACATGTGGCAGGAAAATAGTCATCACTATTGCGACCTAAAAATAAAGCCAAGGCCTGGGCTTATTTTCAAAAGGCCCTTAAAATGATGGCTCTGCCCTTACAGAATATGCTGTCATCATGTTAATGGAAAATATGGCTGATAATTATTCTGTAAATTGGGCAGACTCTGCAGAACATCTCAAATTTATGCTGAATTAAGTAGTCCAGATATCAGACTTTAAAAAGGGACTACTCTGTATTTACAGTGGCTGTATCTTCTGAAGTGAGTGTGTTTAGTAGTTTACTGTGGGTGTGTTAAATACATGTTTCATGACAGCCTAGGGCCACTTCTCTGAAGGTTTTTCCCCATCTGCCAGTCATTTTAAAGAAACATAAATAAAAGAACTACTCCAATTTCTTGAACATATAATGCACGTTCCTAAGAGACCAGAGTGACTCAGAAGTAGCTTGTAAATAACATGTTTTAATGTTCTTAAATATATGTGCACCATCAGCCTTGCCGTAAGGTCTCGAGCCACTGCAAATGGTATTTACTTGATCTGTTGCAGAATCTCCTGATCCCAGGATGATGAGTGGTGGGTTTTTTGCTACCTTGTTTTGGGGATTAGCTGGTAGTTTGGCTATATGTTCTACAGTACCAAGAATGATCCCAATTGCAGGTTACCATTAAACACCTTGACTCTGATGAGGATTACCTGGCTCACCCATTCACAGTTCAGCCCCATTGTACATAAATATGAAATAACTAAACTTTTGTTTTTAATAAAAATAGTAAACATACATCTTGTATGCACTACAGCCGTCTGGGAGTCAAACCCTGACAAATTTGGAGAGGAGAGTTTAGCCCTGGTAGGTGGGTATTCACCAGTGGGGTAGCCATGAGATAAGGTGCTGCCCTGTGTGGAGGGCAGTGACAGCAAGGAACAGCCACAGAGCCAGAAAACGCTGAGAGGCCGTTTAATCTGTGCCAGCCTCCAAGGGGCTGCAGAGGAATGAGAGATGGGAGAAGGAGATGCGGGAGCTGATAATACTCTAAGCCTCTGATCTGAGAAGACTTGTAATAACTAGGTTATTTTACAAGAAGAGCTAGCTTTTCTTTTCCTTCCAAATTATTGCATTTGAGGTCTTTTCATAAGAAAAAAAGGCTTAATTCCCTCTCCTTACTTCTCCCTCCTCATTCTTCTGAACAGAAGCCAAATTTTTGCTTACGTAATTTCAAGCTGCACAGTTGCTGTGAGCTTGCATGCCTGGGTCAACTGAGGAGTGCCTGGATTTCCCCGCCCCCACAGGATGTCTTATGATGCATTGGACTGTATACAGAAATCATCTAATTTGCTCTGACATGCAGCAAGCCTTGAACTGGCTGGACTGTGGTTCTTGAAACAGAGAAGACGACTCATATGGGTGTGTAAAAATGCTGTATTGTGTGCCCGCCTGGGCATGTATATGAATTTTTTACCTTCATTTTTCACAATAAGTATGTACACCACAGAATTTCCTTTGGCTGTTTAGGGAATTAAGTGTAGTATATGAGACCTTTCACCTTTAGGTTATTTGTTGAGATACAGCTTCCGTTAGCAGCAGCAAAAAGCCATTACTTCCTGATGGGTAATCACTCATTCGTGTGGCACCGAGATAACTCTTCCTCCAGTTGGAGGTAAGGGTTTGTTGCAGGAAGAACAAAAAAAATGTAATTGTGTCCTAGCTGTCGATTTCTTTGATAGGCAAAGGGCGTCCCGGTGAGGAACACAGTTTGTCCTTGCTGGCTGGAAATAGGACAGTGCTGTGTTATAAGTCTGTTGTGTGTTCACTTTTTCTGTGGAGAGAGGGTTTGGCTCTGGGTCTGCAGTGTTTGTGGTGGTTGATTTTTTTTTTTTCCCCCTCCTGTTGTTCCCCAACAAATGTATCGTGCTGTCTCTCTTTGTGTTCCTGTTTTCTGATTTCTGAGCCCAAGTTCTCCCCAGTTGAAGGTCTAGGATTCTTTGTTTGGCCTTATCAAGTAGATGTAGGTGAAAAACTGATACTCTTTTCATGAGCCTGAAAAAAATCCACTTATAACACTGTTTCCCAAGCATTTTCTTGTCACAAAGTTTTATCAGCTACAGTAACAAACCCTCAATAATTACGATGCTTATACCAAAATATTTATTTTGGAGCTTTAAGCCCACTGTTATTTCTTCCTCATTTAGTTCCAGTGTCAAGGTCTGTTGTTGTTTGCATGTAGTACTCCTTACTGTTAGAGAGGGTTTAGAGATTAAAATCTGAGAGTAGATTTTGTTTGCATCTATGGATGTATGGTACACTATACATGTGACATTCTTCCATTTATATTCCTGAGATGCCTTGGCAGCAAGGCTTTATGAGATTTTTCTGGTTTAATGTTACGTAATTATTCGTATTATTCTGTAATAGGCTGAAAGTGAGAAATGCCTTTCCTCCGCCTGGATTCTGTGGTGAAAATACAATACTAAGGTGGTGGTGACCAAAAGCTATTGAAGGCTGTGGGTGACATCATGCACCAGGGTTGTGACTGTGAAGCAGTGGTCTCTGCCGGAGTATGGGAATGAAGCATTTGTGTGGCTGCCTGTGCTCTCTGTGGGTGTTTGATTTTCATGTTAATATTTATGGCTTAATAGCCTCACTGTGAAAGTGCCTCTCTCCACCTGATTGGCATTCCATGGTCCTTCTGGGCTTGTCTTTGGAGACTTCACAATCTTTGCCAGCTAGAGAGATATCTCTTCTACGCCTTGTCCTCTTCTGACGAGGCAAAATGGCTCTGTTAAAAAACATGTGAAAGAGAAGATCACTAAAAGAAGAGAGAATGAGACTGTCAAATGACAGAAAGGAAATTGCTTACAAATATTTTCTGGTTTCTTTCTTATTCCTTTTACCGTCCTTTCTCCTTTGTCCTCCCTGCCTTTTTTATCTTAGGATAAACATCGTATTTATTTTCTGTTTACTGTGTGGAGAATTTAAATCCATTTTGAATAGCAAAATAAATACAAAAAGGTACTGGTGTTCTTTTCTCTGGAATAACTGATGCCTTGCAGGGAGAACTGGAGGTTATGTGACAGTGGTATTGTAAAGGCAGGCCAAAGGAATCTGTGTTAATCCATTTTCTTTTTCTTATCAGTGTTTCATTTTGTATTTTATTTTCCTTTTTAAGTAATAATCAATGCACCTTCGTACAAATAGCCTAATAACTTTTTTTGCCAGCTCTAAAATAAACTGTTGCTTTCTAATGTTTGTCGAAGTATTACTAATAAAGGGGAATGACATCAAGTTATCCTTGTAAAACTACTTTTGAGCTGTGGAGCTGGGAACTTTTTCTGGGTATTCATTAACTGAGGTTTCTAGCTTGCTGGAAGATAAGTGAACATTGTCCCCATTTTAAAAGTGAGACTGTAATGCTGAAGGTTAGTATTTTCTATAATAGCTTTTGTTACTTCACTTTTTGGTTGCCTGGGTATGGTATATTTCTTCAGATGTGCTGATTACCCATAACTTGAGCTTGAAGTTTTGAATAATGAGCTCCGGAGCATCTCCAGACAGAGTCGTGAGCCAGCGGGCACTACTCAAAGTGTGGATTTGTCTGTGTCATTAACCGTGTACAGTGACCTGTAAAGTCCTAGCGGTCTTTTTGGCTGTAATCATTAAACCAGCCTCTCCTACAGGGTAAGATGGGAAGAGAAGCTGTAAGTGTAGTGAAAGAACCCTGACTGAAAATACAAATATCTTCAGAAAATGCTCTGGGAGTAATAATAATAAAGAAGAAGTACGGTGGTAAAATAAATTGCTGCTGATATAATTTTTCTTCCTCTCCCAAGTTTGCCTCTAGTATGGCAGTTTTTCTCCCTTCGATAAATAAATGCAAAGATGAGAATCACTGCCAAAAACTGTCACATTTCTGGAACTTTCAGCCCCTGATTATTCACATTAAGCCCCCCCCCAGCAGTACAGTATTCTGAATATGTACACCCACCATTCTGTCAGATCTGTGCAGTCTGCGTCTGGTTCATCTTCTGTGTCTTTGATGTGCTCCATAACGTAGGCAAAGAGAGGTCTGATAGTCTCTCTAAAAACCTGACAGTTTGTGTGACAATCTGTCCACGAATCCACAGGCTCCTTGTCAACCAAATGAGCCTTTGAATATCAGAGGTTTTCGGAACAGTGCTTGCAGCATTGCATATGCACTAAGGGGAGAGTACAACAGGCTTCCTTGTAACCTGAGAGATGTCTGCATTTTCCTTAATCATTCCAGGGACATCTCATCATTGCTTGTTGGCTGGTTCTCAGCCCTGCACATGTCGGGGTTATTTAGCAAAGCTTGATTTACTGGAAACTGCACATGGAGAATAATTTGCAGTTAGGGGTAGAGGAAAAACCCTAGGAGGGGGTGGAACTTTGTAGCTTTGGTATACTTCTGTTTTTAGTGGGTTTTGTTTGTTTCTTTTAGTGACTCTCTTCCTTGCAGTTCCCATTACCCATGCAAGTGCATGGATTTTGATGCATTTTCTTCAGTGTTCTCCAGTCCTCTTGCACATCCTGCTGTCTTGGGTCTCTCCTGTTCTGGTTGCTGCTGGGAATCTGGTGAATTGCATTCCTCACCTACCTGTTCTGGAAAAGGATAGGGTCATGAATATAATTTAGATTTTTAAAACTGGGACAGGAACTGTTAACTGGCCCAGCTGCTGCAGTTTATAAATGGGGCTTAGGGATATTCTGAGCAGAGAAAGACAGGCGTTTCAGCTGCAGTGTGCCCGTCCGAGGTGGTGGGAGTTCTGTTGTAGGCTCTGTCAAATACCAGCTTTGGCATGATGGCATCAAACCTTAGCTGTGATGTTCCTCCCTTCCTGAAATAAGCTCCTGTCATGGGCCTGACAGGGGAATGTACTTAGGATCTTTTTAATATATGACAAGTACTTGATGACTGCCAATTTTCTGTGGGTTGTTTTTTTTGTATTTTTTCTTTTTTCTTTTTTTTCCCCTCTGAAGTGCTGGTCAGCCTGGTAGTGAAACTTTTAGCTGCATACCTTGGCAGTCTTGATATGCTGGCAATTTCCTTCTTTCTCTCTTCTCCCTTTCCCTTAGCACTGATTCTCTGCACGCCTGTCATTCTCTCTTGGACAATGCACAGTCATTAGAGGCAGCATCCTGTGATCCACGAGTTCATCCTGCTTGTGTGATGGATTGGCTGATAGGACCCAGGTATCACTACAGGACTAGTCGTGCAGCTGCCCAGCATGGGCGCATGGATTTAGCAGGCATTGCCATACCCTTGAAGTCATGGGCACTATATTATCTGTGCAGGTCAGCCAGGTGTAGGACTTCTCTGAAGCAGATGCTGAAAATCCTTGATGTTTAATCAATGCTGGGGAAACCTGTTTACCTGCTCTTGTCAGGTATAATTGATTCGGGCATTTACTGTGAATTCCTCACCTAAGACTTCTTCCTCCTATACTAAACTTTCAGCTAGGAGGAGAGCGGACCGATGCTCTCCAACAGTTTTAGTGTTCATTTGGGCCTTTCACATTGCTGTTGCTGTCTTTGTCAGAAAGCCTGTGTTGCCTGCTGGCATTTTATGGCCTTTCTTTTTGAAGGTGCTTTTACTTTCCAGAGTTGGTGTTTAAAGAATTACTAATGCTTTATTTGTAGTCTTTCAGAATGGTGTGCTTTAAAGCAACCTCATATAAATGCAGTGTTTAATTCTTTCTGGTTTGTGGGGTTTTTTTCTTCTTTTTTTTCCCTCCTTCTTCCCCTTGGAATCGCCTCTGTAGTAATAGTTTCTTTGTTGCTGCTGTCTTCCTGACTAGAAGATAACATGAGGCTTTTCTGCATGTTTCCAGTGAGGCACTTGCAGCTCTTTGGAGAAGTTCCTAATACCATCTTAATGTGGAGTACCTGTTCTAATTGGACTCTTCGCAGGGTACCTTCATAGAGACAGTCTGACTCTGGCATGCGATCTTGGTCTGGGTCTGTAAACCTGTTTTCACCTAGAACAGGGTGTTTTGGTGTGGGACCTGGTTGTGGGAAGTCCTGGGGTGTGTAGCTTCATTTGATTTGCTGTGTGCTTTAGGGGCTGTAGCTTAGCTTTGTTGTGCCTGGCATGTTATCCCCAGGTTAAACTCAGCTGTGGTCCTGCTCCCCAGCTCTGCCTCCCTCAAGTTTTCTGGAGATTGTTTTTTTTGGTGACATTTTATATTTGAGAAGCTGTCTAGGTATGATACAGAATTAATATTTTGCTTTCAACTCAGGATAATATTGCAGTCATGAGAAGATCTGTTCAAACAGGAATGTACTTCTGCCCATGACTAGTTTAACTTTCCTGTGTTGTTACTGTGGACATTGCTCTTTTTCTGTCTTCTCTGAATCTCAATCCGAAATTTATGATCTCACAGTTTATTGCCGAAGGAAAGAATAGAATGACACAAATTCAATGCTCTCATTTCATTATTGGTCTCAGCGGGAGGAGTGGATGAACCCACACATGAACAGCAAACAACAGAGCTGTGTTTAGAAGTTGGCTTTGGCTGAAAAAAATCTTTTTTCCGTATGAGCAAGCTGTTTGTAGTTGCTTGCATCTTTCCTTATTACCTTTTGAGAAAATAACCCCATATGAATTCACATAAAAGCATTTTAACACGTGGCTTCTGTGCTCTCGTGATATACTTTATAAGCGTATTTCTCTTCCATGTTAATTGGCTTGTATGTGTATGTGCACTTGTACTTGGTAGGAAGGAGAAAATGTGAATGATATCTTTTAGCTAAGTGCTAGCTGATGCTGACGAACAGGCTGAGCAGGAGCTCAAGAAGAGTGAGCTCAGGAGGTAGAGGGATTGCTTCCTGCAGCATGTCCTGAAATTCCCAAACTCCCTGTTTTGGACCACAGTTGATAGCTGTGATTGATTGTGTAGGTTAATTTGTAACAGATCCAAAGGGTTGTCCAGTGAACAGATCAGTTCAGCTCATCTGCCTCTGTACCTGTGGGGGGGTGCAGGTAGATGGGGTAATTTTTCAAATACGTTGGGAGCCATTTGCATGAGACTTCTGAGCGATGAGAATGAACGACCTGATTTATAGTGCATGTGAGCCAGCGACGCGGTGAGGTGTGGGGATCCTGTGTACCTGTGCTTCCCTTAGGCAGTGCTGTGAGCAAAGGTGGTTCCCGAAGCCTACGCTAACCGAAGTTTTTCTGTAGCTTTCTGCTGTTACTCGTGGCAGCAGTTGTGCCCAGGGCACGCGTGTGTTCCCTGTTCTCAAGTACATGCGGGCGGGGGACAGTCGTGCAGCTTTATCAGGGTGGCGTGAGGTCTTATTTCTGGCTTCAGAAGCAGCTGGAAGCAGGAGTTTGAACATCTATCAGTAGCCATTTGATATGTGAGAAGTAACCCCTGCTTCCCTTTCTACTTTCTCTCCCAAATTTGTGGTGTTTCATACTCGCGGGGCACACCGTGTATTCCCCCTGCCACGCAGCACCACCTCTCGTGCTCCTCTCGGCTCGAGTGGGGCTTATGGCGGGAGGTTTGCTGGAAGCTGGCGAGTGCGGACGTCAGGAGAGGGGATCGAAGCAACGCGCCTGTCAGGCGCGAGGCAGATTGTACCATCTAATCCCCCAGCTGTCGTCTGCAGCATTTGTCAAGGCCTCTGCTGGCCTGCTCTGTTTCATCAGAGGTATCACTAGCATTCATCTAGGCTGGCAGCATTTCAACAGCTGTTAATCCTCTTTGTATCTTTAAACACTGTGACCACTGACAAGCTTCTATACTCTGAGGTGTCAAAATATCTCAAGATAGCTGTGGTGATGGTGGTTGGGGTTTTGTTTTTAATCCAGACACCTTCTGATCTATTGACCCAGATTGAACCTGATGGAGAAATGCGTGTCCCACTGTCAGGTTTTTGCTGCTGCTGCTTGACGTTCACAAAGAATTTTGCCTAAAACCTGATTAATTTCTGGTTCCTCATGCTTGGTTTTCTGTTTTACGTGTTACTGCAAGTAGCGCATGTTTCACTGAAGTTGTAAGGAATGTGGTTTAATGTCAATGTGAGAATGAGCTGGCAGGGTTTTCTCTTTATGCTTCAATTACTCTCCCTCCTGAAATAACCCTGAGAGCTCAGTTTTCTGCTATATTGTTTTCTTTCTTTGCGGTATGTTGTGGAAAGGGCCTGGGCAGTGTAGCGAGGTGTAGTGGTGAATGTTGGAGTTTCTTTGCACGTCTGCAGCCAAGGAGGAGTGGAGAATTAAAATTACTCCAAATTTAGCTCTGAGTTTTAAAATCGATTCCCTTCAGAAGTGGAATTTTTAGCACGAGGGTGTTTTGGGAAGAGTGGGGAGCAAGGGTATAGCAGCAAATCTATTGTAGAAAAGCAGCAGAGTAAAGGAAAGTGGTTCTGTTGGTCTTTAGGCTTTAGTTATGTATTTTTATAACTTCTCCGTGTTTTTATTATTTGCTACGTACCATCATTTAATAGCAGGGGAAAATCTTTCAAACTAACATTTCTTTGTTTAGTTTGTTTGTCCTCTCTGGAGAGCTCTCACCCCATATGACAAAGCTCTGATGTTCTGAAGTTGGCTCCCCTAAGGCTCAGCTTTATTGAGAGAAGTGAAACATTTTAGGTGGTTCATTCATTCTTTCTGTGTCTCTTGTTATTTGAGCCCTTATGGTGTCCTTTGGTCATGTTTTTAAACTTATTTCTGCAACTAAGACTGCCAGGAGCTTTATTTAATAATAGTTGAGGTCTCACATCCAACTTTTTCTTTGTGAGCTGCCATTTTATCTCAAGCATCAAATATTGTGAGAGTAAATTAAAAGCAGCATTGATGTCTTGTAATTTTGTGTTGAATGTTCTCTCTCTTACTGTGCAACTGAATATTGTTTTATGAAGCTAAAGGACTTCACTAAGACTATGGGCAGCTCAGACTTTGTTTCAAGTGCAGATACCAAACCTTGATCCTGCTGAATAGCCCTGGAGTGTGGGCGGCTCTGCCGAAGTCACGGCAAGTGCATAGGCGGTTCCTGGTTTGGTTCCGTGTTTGCAGCCCTATTATAAAGTCCTAGATTTTTGTCGGCTACTGGAACATTATCCCCTGCTGTAGTGTGGTGGGTAAAATACTGAAAATGAAGCACATCTTGCATCTGAAGTCATATAGATGAGGATACTTGGAAAATTGTTCTTTGTAAGTAGAAGTCCCGGATCGCAGAACATGCCATGACTGTGCCCACGCTGAAAGGCCCGTCTGTTGCCCATATAGCCCATTTGCTGCTCACTTGGTGCTTAGGACAAAAGTGAACGCGACTTTCTCAGGGTAGGAAAGGGCCTAGAGGCCAAGGAAAACCTGTTTAACAAGTCTGCTTGTTGAACGAACTCAGGTTTAAATGGTAAAACTCTGTTTTTCTTAACTTGGGGAAGCATTTAAAGATAGTGATTCATAGCGTTGGAAACACTGCTTCATTGGTTTTTAAGGTTTTTGAGGGGGAGGCAGGAAGAAGGTGGCAGAGAGGTCTTGTCCAAAGGCAAGAGGCCCAGCTGGATCATATGCAAATATATTTCCTTTTCATTTTTAAAACTCAGCAGCTTTCATCTTCAGGTTGAAGGTCTTCTGTGCCCCTCCTTGATCTTCACATTGTGCCATGTGCCTTGTGGTTTCTTTGAGGCCAGGTCTCTCCTCCTTTCCCTCACTGAGATTCTTGCCTCTCCGTTCAGGTTCTCGCTTGCCTGCCTTTATCAGCTTTAGGATCCCGAGCTATTTCATACCGGTTTCTTTCCCAGCTATTTTTGCCCACGTTTGTAGTTGATGTTGTTGAAGATGAAGCAGACCATAGTACTGTGCGGTTGAACTCTCTCTAATAAACTAGGCAAGGTTGTGCCACAACCACTTTAATTGACAGTGCAACCAGCAAATGAATCTGTTGGCTATTTTCCCTTTCTTTAGGTGGGTTAAATGCCAACCTCATGCTGGGTCTCACGTACAACATATTTGTTCCTGTTTTCTTCTTCTGCTGCTGTTTCACTGCGGAGTGCTGCAGGCTAATAGTATCTGACGGGGCTACTTCCTATTGCCTTGAAAAATATTTAATTTTACTACCTTGCTTTCTCTCTTTCCCACTTTCTCTCATTTTGATCTCTCAAATCCAGTCCCTTTGAGAAATCAGACAGTATGAAATAATGAAAATTGCTTGGGCAGTAATTGGAGAAATGGTGAGACTTATGAAGCCCATGGAGATAACACTTACATCTACTTATTCACATTATTTAATTTTTAATGGCAAATGTAATTAATGAAGCACAGGTCTTGTGGTTTCATGTGTGAATAAGTAACAGCAGGGAGCTGAAAGTCATGAGATCTGTTTACAGGACAGAGAAAAAGGCTCCATTAAGAGCTAAACTTTTCATTATAGGAAAGAGAAGAATGGGTTTAATAGCATAGAAGTTTGACCGTTATGTAACAAGTAAGTAAATGAAAACGTTAATGAGAATTTGCTGGCAAAATCCGTTTTGAAGTGGTTACTCCTCCAAGATTTCTCAGTTTAAGTCTGTCTCCTAGGTCAAAGTTTGGAAAAGCAAAGTCTGTTTTATGGGGTTTTTTTGGTATGTGACATAAATTCAGGCACCAGAGATAAAATGCTTAAATATAGCACCTTGAAGCCTAGGCTCTGAAAACCTGTATAAACCTTCCAATTAGCTAAGCTTCACACAACTTCAGTGATACAGGCAGCTGTTACCCCTCGCCTGCAGATGGAAAATGGTGGCTTGCTCAAGATTGCACAAGTGGCAGAACCACTAACAGAACCTGAGTTGTATCTGTCCTTTGTTTTTTCTAACCACTGAACAATATGTGTTGTCTCATTATGCACAGGACCACAGCTGCATTTATGGGAAAACAAAAGAAGGGCAAGAATAGTATTCTATAAAAAATGACCAAATTTGGGGAGAGACAAGAGAGCAGCTAGAACCGGCCCTCAGTGAATAGCTGTCCTTACTTTCAGTACCATTTTGTCACTTTTTTGTTTGATTATTGTGTATTTGCTGCATGTGCCTTTTCAGACTAAGGGCCTTGCAGATGAGCTTGGAGTGAGTCAATTGCAGGATAAAGTCCAGAGGCTTTGCCTAAACCAGCTTTATCAGCAGTTTAGTGACATAAGACCTTGCAGCGCAGTCACTGGGGGTGTGCACCCATTCCCTTCTGTTGCTGGTGCTTGGGAAGCTTGTAAGTGCAGCCAAGAGGAGGAATTCGTCCTCCACGTTCAGCGGCTGAGCAGTTGCGAGCTAAAACTCTTTCTGTGCAAGCACAGGAGAATTTAGTACAAACCTCTTAAGCCCTGCAGCAAGACACTCAAGTCTGTTTGGCAGTGCCTTAACTGATACCTGATATGCCTCCCTATGTTGTTAGAAGGGAAACAGGCTGCATAATTTTCTTTTAAAGAATAAGTAACATAAGTAGAAGCACTGAAATGTAAAATGGATTTTCCAGTGCTAGCAGCCAATTTTGATACTTGCATGTCAGTAACTTACAAGATCCTTCACAGCAATTAATGAAAAAAGAGAACAAAACACAACCAAACTCAAAATAACTCAGTGCTGGAAACACCTTACTTTTGTGGTTACATGGAGTAATCAAAGCTGATGGTTGTTAGCGACCTTTACCCCTCTCTCCCTTCACAAAGGTGAAGCATGGAATGGAGGATGTATTGTGGCCTTGATGCATTTTGCTGAAAGTAAAATGAAATTTTAAGCATTTTTTGTGTTCTTTGAACTGAATATACTGTTTGTTGTTGGAAATCATTATTAATTATAGAAGATAACTTTGTCATGGGATAAGATCTGAGATGCCTTTAAGTTTTAGAGCTGAGCATGATATTCTTTGTTTCAGAATGCAGAGATCTACAAGCTGACATCCGAGCAGTACCAGGAGGCAGCCACCAAGGCAGAGGAGTGGATAAAGTGAGGAGCCATTTTTGTTCTTTTCAGCAGTTCCAGTTGCATTTCATAACACTGGGTTTAGCCTCTGAATATTCCTGTAAACAGAGTGTGAAGTTACCTTCTGTCAGGTATTTAGAGGGCTGAGAAGCTGCAAGCCAGCATCGTCTCTTTCTTTGCTAAGCTTGACAGAATTTAGTATAAAGTTGTTAGATCTTGCAAGGGAGAATGAGGGAAAAGACATGGACTTAGAAAATTCAAATTAAATAGGAATATTTACTAGGGTTTTCAAAATGGCAATGAAACAAGTTTAATCTGTTCACACTTTGACCCAAGGTATTTAACTTACACATCGCAGTGTTGGGTTAGTGCATGGGAGCAGGAAGAATGGCACCACTTCTAAAGTTTTCATTGTCCAGGGAAGAAAAAGGTAAACAGTCTAAATCTTAGCCCTGTAAATTTCATTCAAAATAGAGTTGTAATTATCATGAATGTTTTCTTAGAACGGGTGCACTGATTTTTTTGGTCTTTTTTATTGGCCTTGGCACAATTAGCAGACCTTTAATGTTGTCTTTTTATTGTGAGCATATTTAGTGTCTAAATTCCATTTGTGTTTGCTGGTAGTGTTATATAGCTTATTGTTCCACATGCACTAACAGCTGCCCAGGAAAAAAATATTTTCTATAATTCTTTAATATTAATGAGTCTAAAGCAATTACACTGTTAAGAGCAGCACTCGGATCTCAGTTGGGTAAACAGTTGGCCAACATGCAGTAAACTAGAGTAGCAACATATGTAGTCCAGTTGGGTCCAGTCCAGACTGTATGATACTTAATTGCATAAATAGATAATATAGTAGTGATGAATATGTTAGTGGGGTGTGCAGTATATTGTGCTGTCTTTATTTAAAATTATGTTTGGCTGCCAAAGCATCACATAACCTGTTGTAGTTTCACATTTTTGTTTGGACAGTCAAGCAATAAGTTGCTAAAGAAGCCAAAACAAGGCAGCTAACACATTGTGTGCATTTTCATGCCGTTTTCCATAGTAGAATTCTAAATTCTGTTTTTAAATAAAATTTTAAAAATTCATAGGACATAAAGTTCTGACAGTCTTTGATCAATCTTTTCTTGGATTTGCTTCTGCAGATGTACGATCAGTTGTTGGGAACACATGTAGCAATGATTTATCCTTGCGACTTTGTAAAGGAAGAGATTGTGACCTTGGATTATGTTCTTTACTTGCTATTGCAGACTGTAGCTAACCTATTTTTTTATAGTAGCCTTAAATTTGGTTCCTCAGGTTTCAGTTTCATTTGGTCTCTTCTGTTTCTTGTGGAGATAAAGACTGGTAATGTAGGAAATACAGGAATGCAACCATTTCTCATGAAGGTTAGTGGCTGAGACCAATGCAAATGCTAATGACTTCTTTCTTTCAAGCTTCAGAAAATGTGTTTATGGTTTCTTAGGGAACCCCTTTTCTTTGAGCCTTTCTCATCTGCCAGTCCCTGGCTTCTGGCTTCATTGTACAGTGCTCTTCTATTTGATGGCAATATGAACTTAAGCCATCACAAAGGGACAGATTCCTTGGGCTGTATTCCTTGCAGCTGAAAGACAACTGCCCTAACGTGAATTTTGTATGAAAAGGTAATGTGGCTGGGAGGTGTCTTTGAAGGGACAAGCTGTGTGGCACTAATGAAACTGAGGGAGAAGGTGAACATCATGCTTTATATTTCTTTATAGTAGAAATTGCCAGCAATAGTCAGGATTGCACTGAGCTGTGTGTTGGAGTGCATGATCTGGGATTGATAATGCCCTTTGATAATTGTACATGCGGGAAGAGTCCTTGCTTTATCTCATCAGCCTTCAGTGTATGCGTCTCTTACACAGTATGTAGTGATCTATCTTGGGATTGTTGCCTTGGGGTACAACATGCTGTGCAAAAAAAAGAGTGCACATGCCTCACATGTGGGTCACGGTAAGGCTGGGACAGGGTCAGGGAAACTTCCTTTGTACATTGGCTTTCATGCTTAATTAGTAGGACTTGAAGTCTGCATGTTGTGAGGTCCTCTTGTTAATCATTGTGCATTCAAGTCTTTCATTCTTTACTTACAGCCTGTTTATGGTAATAAATTACAAGATCCTGTGACTTCAGTGGAAAGAATAGTTTGCTCATCCTGTTTTGTGCTTTCGTATTAGAGATACAAGCACAGTAAGTGCTAAAATAGGTAAGACTGATTTATGCAGATCTAGTAGCTTGGTTGGCAGGAATAAACTGACACTCCAGCAAAATTACATGAACTGGAATATAGCCAAAGTATGAATGAAGCACAGGTCTGCTTGTTTCCAGTGTGTGCTGGTTTTGGCTGGGATAGTTTTTTGGCTGAGTTAATTTTCTTCATAGTAGCTGATATGGGGCTATGCTTGGGATTTGTGCTGAAAACAGTGTTGGTAACAGGGATGTTTTAGTTATTGCTGACCTGTGCTTACACAGAGCCAAGGGCTTCTCTGCTTCTCATTCCACCCCAGCAGCAAGGAGGCTGAGGGGGATACAGCTGGGACGGCTGACCCCCCACTAACCATAGAGGTATCCTGTACCATATGGCGTCATGCCCAGCATATAGAGCTAGGGGAAGAAGAAGGGAGGCAGGAGCGACATTCAGAGTGATGGCATTTGTCTTCACAAGTAGCTGTTACGCATGATGGAGCCCTGCTTTCCTGGAGATGGCTGAACACCTGCCTGCCTATGGGAACTGGTGAATGAATTCCTTGGTTTGCTTTGCTTGCATGCGCAGCTTTTGCTTTACCTATTAAACTGTCTTTACCTCAACCCATGAGTTTTCTCACTTTTACTCTTCTGGTTCTCTCCCCCATACTGCTGCGGGGGAGTGAGCAAGCGGCTGTGTGGGGCTTAGTTGCTGGCTGGGGTTAAACCACAGCACAGTACCGGACTATGACAGCTCCTGTAACAAAAGGAAACCAGAAGTGACAGTTTCTTTGTCTGCAGAGGAGACTACATCTCCTTCCCATAGTGTCTCTTCCCTAGCTTATATTATCCCTGTTTCACTTTGAAGTCTTTGACCTGCCCTGGCACTTGTGCCTTGTGACCAATGTACCCTGTATCTGTTGTCTTCTGCCGTTGTATATCAGTATAGCTGATGGAGGAAGAGGGGAATAGAGCTGAGGCTGTTACTACAGTGTGTACCTGGTTTTTGCAGTCCATACTGAGGCAGTGAAAAGAAATACCTGAAAGAAAAACCTAGTGTTTCCTTGGCATTTATTGACTTTTGTAATTCCATTATCAACACCTACAGCTTTGCATAAGTGGTGAAGAGTTCTGCAGGCTATTTCCTCTCCTTAGTGATAATCAAGCTTTGCAGGATTTAGGAATATTGTACAAGCTTTCCACCAGTGACCCTTCACAGCAGGCCTGTGAGGTAGGCAAGTAAACCTTCCTGTCTCCCTTTGTATAGAAACAGCAGTGAAGTACTTAGGGCTGAACTTTATATTAAATCACCGACACAGTCATTAGCTCTTGGTTTCTACTTCAAGGTAGGATGCTTAGTGCCTGCATGGCCTGACTTGTGCAGGGAACCTTGTTCCTCATCTCTTCACCTGAACCTAGCCTGCTTCTGTCTCCTTGTTCCTCCTACCACAGTGTCTCCTTCTTTGTTCTGGGCTCTGTCCAACCTGCTTCTTTCTCCCAGGAAGAAGATCCTAGCAACAAGAAACCACGGAGCACAGCTTTCAGCACCTTAAGTAACTTGCCCTTGTTGCTTACATGCTGTGGTGAATTGGACAGTTGCCACGGACATATTGTCTCAATGATGTTGTTATAATTGGTGCATTATGATTTTTCTCTTTTGTTAACCAACAGAATTAAAGTCTGGGGACTTGGAACTTTTTCCCCCTTCCTTCCCCTGTTTAGCAAACTGTGCACATCAGTAGCCACCCACAAAGGAAACAGCATGTAAATAAAAAGCCAGTGCTCCCCGCCCTTCACTTCGTTCCATGTCCTTTTCTCAGTGTTCATAGAGCCATGACTCAGACTGGGTTTAGAGAAGACAACTTGCTAATCCCCTCCCTGCTACAGAGAATAAAATGGCATTTCATTCCAAGCTCTATTAATGCGCTCGCTCCGGGGATAAAGCAGCACTCCCAAAAGGCAGTAGCCAGATTTTTTTTCTGTTGCGTTGTCTTTGTCTTCTTTTGAGTGTTACATTTAGATTAGCTTCTGAGGATTAAATGTTATTACAGTCCCTGAATCTGTTAAGGGGAAGGAAAAAACCATCAGTAAAGAGGTTATGGCTTAGTGCAGGCACTCTAGATTTATCCTCAAAATGGTATTTTTTAAAAAAATTTGATTTATTTTCTTTTGTGACAGTGTCTTATCACGTTTTTATTTTATTTTTGTAATTGTTGTATTTGGATGCAAGAATTGGCATGGGTGGGGGTGTGACTCTCTCTGAAAGGTAAAGCTGCAGGAGTAGGGTGAGGGGATTAGGAAGCTGTTAGAAGATAAAATTGTTCTGAAGCTGAGTTTCCCTCTGAGATCTCCTTATAGTTTGCAGACCTGTTTCTGAAGCTGCTTACCGATGGCTGTGTTGCTTTGCATGTTGTGCTGAGAGGACTGCGTATGCTTTGCGCTGTTATCAAGGAGTGCATAAAGAATGTCGGTATCTTATCCTGATAGAGATCAGCCTTGAATCCAAGGCAGCTTTCCAATGGAGAAACTGCTGAAGAGATTTACTCCGTATGGAACTTAGTATCTGAGAGTTCCATTTAATGGTCCTAAGATCTTTAAACTTAATGGACAGGAGTATTTCAGGTGATTACGTTAGAGAAACTGGCAAGTACTAAGTATCCTCCTGGGCTGAACATGGAGAAGAGAACCACACTGACTCAGTGGGGATAGGGGGGGAAAGTTCATAGATGGACTGTCTGCTGGGAACAGGGAATTTATAGCTTGCTTTCAGTGCTCATGGAAATGAAGGCTTTATTGAATTGCACAAGATTTTATGAGGCTGATGGCCCCACAATTAAATGGCAGGACTAAGTGGTACCTGGAGGAACTACCTTTTCTTTTTTCCTTCTTTTTTTTCTTGTTTTTGTAGATCTGGAAAGCTTAAAAGAGTTATGTGGTGATACTTGAGTTTGTTAATCTTGAAATCTACTATGAGGCCTCGAGTATTTCAACAGAGGGTTGTGCCCAGGAATCGAGCTCTGAAGTAGTTATTATGTGGGCAGTCAAGAAGCCCAAGGAGAAGAAGGGTAAAGGCATCATAGTTTTCAAACAAAATTGCTCTGGGATTTCTCCTATAATTCGATTAGATAAATGATTAATTCAGTGTTGTAATTAAGAGCCTCTGCAATAGCGATTTAAGAGTTAAGAGGAATAAAAGACTGATTACTGCCGGGAGCTTATCCCCAGCCTTATCTCAGTATAGTGCTTTTGTGCCCTGCAATGATGGTTCTTCACAAAAAATGGTTTGGCTTCATCCCAGTCCTGTTCTTCCCCCAGTGCTTGGTTTGTGTTAGTTGTTCCTCCTTCCATCTGCACTGAGTGTGTTTCATGTAATCTTTATTTAAAGAGATGAGTTATTAGTCAGAGCTTCGCTGTTTCTCACGTTTACAAAGGTACTTTTAATAGTAAATTGGAATATTGCTGTAAGAGACTATAAGGCATGAGTTTCCCCAAAGTTATTTCTAAAGAGGGTGAAAGAGTAGACAGGTGAATTTTGACTTTGTGACGTTTTACATGATGTGAATTTTACTGAAAGAAAAACTTTCTGATCATTTTCAGTTCTGCTTCAAAAAGTTTTTCACTCATTTACATTAGCATATAAACATCTTATTTACAAATTCTGGAGGGCCCATTAAGTAACTGTATCAGTGCATTCGTTTCCAAGCAAAGTATGTTCCCCTACTGCTTTTAGGAATATGGTATGTGTAATAGAAGTTGAATATGTGTAATGGATTTGTGTAAATGTTCCAGTTGAGCCAGTTTATTCTTTTTTGAACTGAATTTTACATCTTGAAAATTTATTAGATTGTATACTTTATCCAAGCTGTGAAATCTTCTTTCTGAAGTTCCGTTCTTGGGGATTACTAACATGCTGGTCCTAAATAGGACTTTCTTTTTGCCTAGTTAGTAAAATTATGTTCTAATCTAGTGTTCACAGTATCGTCTTTCCTCTCATGCATGATGAGGGATGACTAATAAATCAGTCCAATGAACTGAGATTGCAGTTCTATTAGTGCTGAAAAACTGGTGTAAAATATTAATATATCTTTTCAAAATTGCAAGAGCATTTCTTCAAAGGTATATTGGTAGAACTTGGGAATTTATAAAATAAGACCTGAATAGTGAAGACTGGAGTAGCAAAGGAAGAAGTGCCAAAGACTCCATGTAGTTTGTAAGGGATGTTTCTATTGCTATCGATTTTTACATGGAAAGCACTTGTATTCTGTAGTACTGTTGCCATTATAAACCCCTTAGATCAGGGTTTGTTGGCAGACCAAATCCACATTGTTTTCAAAAGCATGGATATTTTGTGCAGCTGTTAAAACAAACCTCAGCCATACTTTGTGCATCAGGGTATGTGAAATATTTCAGTTCAAAGCTTTTTGTCATGGAGAATGCAATGAAAATAGAAGCTGATCTCTGCCCTCAGATTGGGAATTACATATTCCACTGTGCATCATGGTAGAAGCAAGGTTTCTTCAGGTTTCATAGTGGTTTATTGTGGATTTAGATGTAATGACAGATCCACACCAAAATCCAGAACTTCTTGTGCCTTTGGTCCCCTCCTCCCCTTAGCTTGAGTTGGGAAAGAAGTAATGAATATTAATTTATGACCCATCTCAGCTTATTTGTGCTGTGTTTTTCTGCCTCCATCTTCCAGCGGGGGTGCTGGTGGTAGTGGCACAGGGTTGATTTGTAGAGGACTGAGGTTAAAGTTGTCTGGGGAAGCTTTCCAAAAAGAGTGGTAAATTAAAGATGTCAGAAGTAATAATGCCTGAGAAACCACTTGTTACCAGTGAATTAATGACTTGTTTGCTAATTAGAAGCCTAAGGCAAAGTTGAGGTAACACTCCTAACAATCTGGTCATTAATTCAGTAGCAACTGATTTCAAGGGCAATGTTGCTATTTTGAACAGTAATTGTATTCCTGATTCTGGATTATATGCACTGTGTGAAGTGTCTTTACTTACTTACTGCTGAGTTTGTCACCTCCTGGAGTGATGGAGGCGTAGTGGGAGAGACCAAACACAAGTACCAGTGGGGGAAATTTGAGGAGAGAAATAGTTTGTTCTGTAGGTCAGAGCTTCTGTATCTTCTCCTTCTGAGAACTGTGGCAGGACAGCTGTTGACACCTTCCATTGTGGTGATCCATCTGTACAGAGGAAGTTGGTGGTGTTTGACGTTGTTGGCTGAGGAGGGATTGAGGTCCTTTCCTCCCTTTCAAAGACAGAGAAAAATCATCTCTGCCATCAGACCAGGCTTCAATGACTTTATTTTTTACTTATTTGGTGTGATTTTAATAGTTCATGATGTTACTCTGATAAAATAGGTTTCTAGGCTATGGGGTCCCATCAGCTTTTGTAGTCTCAAGATCAGGTTGTATGCAGTCTACTGTGAGAGAGCCTTGCTGGGATTGGTTCTTCCTTCCTATCCTTTTATTTTCCTTGTTAGTCCTGGAAGTGTCTCTTGCCTGTCTGTCTGGGACGTACACATACCATGCCAACAACAATTGTAACTAATCTGGCTTGAAAAAGTGGCGTTTGGAAGACAGGAACACTTGCTTGTTCAGGTATGAATATTGTTTCTTCAGAGAGAACTTCTCAGCATTGTGCTGACTGTGAGTGCCACTAACAGCACGGTGGAGCATCTTCAAGTAGGCGTAGGTCTCATTAACTCACCCTAGACATTTAATATGCTCATCTTCAAACTTAAACCCATGTTATCTAAATTATTTTCTTTAAGGATTTTTTCAGTTCTCTAAGGTCTTTTTGAAATTATAATACTTATTTAAAAATAGAAGAAAAATAATCCTAACCTCCCCCCAAAACCAGACTTTGTGTGTGTTCTTTGAAAGCACCATTATTGATGTTCTTTGGGGGATGAGTAGCTGCGTAATGGGGATCTTGCTGAGTCAGTCCTCAACAAATTGCACAGCATGGTAAAAGGGGGCACAGTGGTTTTGAAGATTAGAGCATGTGGCCAGAATCAAGGGTGTGTTTTTTTTTTTTAAATAAAGTGAATGTTTAGCTTCAGATCCCACCTGAACTTTAATGCTGGCAGCTTCATTCTCCTCTCAAAATTTCTTTCTGCATCTTTAACAGGATATGCCACTCTTGTCAGTGCAGGATAAACTAATGGACTCATATTTTTGTCCATCATTGTTACTCCTTTGTGTAGTCTGGTGTAAACTGTAGGGACCTAGTACAGTGCTTAGTGACATTTTAGAAAAGTAACTGCTGTTAAAATGAGTGGTCAGGGTTTTTTTTTAAAAAGAACATTTCGTTAGTAGTCTGACATCGTTACGAGATCATCTCACATAGGAAAAATTTACTGAACCTGTCTGGCTCTCACGCCTGGCAGTTATATGAAATCAGCATATCGCATCTTCAGTTATTTTCTTTAGAATACTTTTTGGGGAGGGGGTTAATAGACAACAGAAAATATGGGCCCAGGATTCTCCCAGCAGGCAGTTTCCCAGCTAACTCCCAGACAGTATAGCACTACCACAACCCGTGTATTCTTGGGGCCAGTGCTGCATACATTCTGTAAGCTGCATGCATTCCCTTCCTGACCTGAGATCTTAACCAGTTTTAGATGTTTTTTATCTGAAGAAAGAAAATCCTTATACGGGTCACTTGTTGGGCTGTGTGTTGTTTTCAGATTCGGTTATTGCTTGCTATATTGCTTTTCTGCCTTGTGGGAGCTGAGCCAGCTTCCTTTCTGATTCAGAGAACTCCTTCCAGCAACAAGATTCTGACTCATTTCTGCTTGGCTTCCAGAGACCATTTTGCTGCTAACTTTAGGCTCTTCATCTTTGCTAGTCAACTTTCAGTAGCTTGGCATCTTTGGAAAAAATGGTGCATGGCTTTGTGGGCAGGAGGTCCGTTTCTGTTAACTTCTGTGTCTCTTGGCAAGTGAAGGAAGAGGCAGTAGTTTTCCTTTCATCTTCCAAACTGGTAGTTCCTCATAACTTGGTATTCTACCATCATAATCAGTAAAGAATTTACATCCAAGTGTATATTGGAATTGTCCACTTGTGGGGAAAAGTCTCATTATTCCAAACCACTTGCCATCTGCCATGCAGAATGCTAATAAGGTTGATTAGTTATTGTGTTTGCAGGTTCAGTAGGATAGGGATCATTTAATTCTATATGGTTTTGTACAGGTTTTTGCATATTGCTACCCTCCTCCTCCCCCAGAGACCCCACCAAAACGCCAGTGCCTGCAGCTTATGGGGAGCTAAGGAAGCCAGTTAATTTTGGTTGACACTGCACTTGGCAAAGCACAGTGAAGTATAAATCCAAGTCTTTTAGGATGACCCATTGGTCAAATGGGAAATGACTACTTGTGTGTGAGAATAAATCATGTAGGAGGGCAGGAGAGTTTGTGATACATTGGAGTAAGAAGGACAGAGGGCTGGAACCAGCATTGGATGGGTCACATAATCTATTTGCATCAGTTTGGAGATTTGGAGAGAATGTTGTTAGATTTCCAAAATTACAGGTTGTTACAGAAAACTGCTAATTTTTAGTTGTTTTCCACTTCAATCTGTATATTTTAGAGTTTGGGGTTTGGGTTTTTTTGTTTGTTTGATGAAGAAAATGCACTTGGGTCAGGCTGTTTTCACTGAGTGCAGTACAGTGATGCAACAAGTTGCTGACACTTGATATTTGGACTTCTGTTAACTTTTGTTCACAGTGATAGAATCTAATTACTTACACAGGAGAAGATTTCAGAACAGCTTCTGTGTACCTCTGATCAGAAGGAAAGGAGGTATTTGTCCTGGAAAGGACAAGGGTGCACTGAGTGCGCGAATTGCAGTGGGGAATTGCGTAGCAGCTTCAAACAAGCTGTCAAAACAGGAATGGATATTGGGAAGTACTTGGGTGACAAATTTTGTAGGATCACAGAGTCACCCAGAAACTCATAGTACTTTATAAATATGTATTCGTTAGGCACTTCCATGGACAAGGTAGGGAAAAAGAGAATCGAGTGACCTATTATTGAAATGCAGCTGTCAAGGGGGAGAAAGAGAGAGGGGAAATACTGCAGCCGTGTAGTCATGTGCTGCAGACAGTGTGCCAAGGCATATAGGAAGGATTTAGAAAGACAGGAATACAACTGCTTCAGCTGAAAATTGGAGGTAGTGGCCCTATTCACACGAAAATTGTCATGAGGTTTCACCTTTTCTTTTAGTCTGTCTCCTCTTGCTCTACACAATATTACTTCTGCAAGCCTTGTATTCCATCCAGATCAGTGGCAAAGCCCTGATGAGCAGTGTTGTGAATACATGAAGCTGATCAGAAATATTTCCTTCCTGATCACATTAGTTTATCCTCGTGAGGCATGCAGTTTGCTTATACTGTGCTGCGTTATGTAGCTTAAATATTACTGAATTTTTAGTAGACATTTGGATAATCTATTAAGCTGCTTCCATCTCTTATTTCTCTTGCCAAACAGCTGCAACATGACTCTGCCCTCTTTCATTCAAGCCATGTTATCAAGCTGATGTGAAGGATCAGGGAATTCCATAGGTCGCAGTGAGGCCATAGTGTTAGCTTTGTGATAGTGCATCATCCTGGGGCCTATGCTGAAAGTTAGCTTCCCTAGCTGTTTGTTCTGTGCTGATGAGTTTGTTATGTGTGAATGAAATGCTTCAATTGTGTTTAATTTTCTGCTGTAAATGTCAAGGATGCAATAATGAGAGAGGATGGAACCTTTCTATGTGCTGTGTATTGCATCTGTCTGGAGTTATTTTTCTGACATGTTAAAGAGAAGCCATCAGAGCCAACTGCTACCCAAGGGAGAATGCAGTTTTACAGGTCAGTTAACCACTTACCAGTTTTTATACATGTACAGTACAGCATGGCAGCACACATTTATGTGGCCAAAGCATCACTGAACTTAACCTGAAATGCATGTAATGTACGCTGGATATATAAACATGCTAACCAAATATATGACACGTCCCTGATTCCTTCCTGACACGCAGAAACTGCTGCTGTGTGCCTGGGTTTTGCTCACAGTGCTGCCTGTGCACCTCATTGCTGACCTCTGAGGCTGTCTGCACTGTGGTGACAGTGGTGACTAATGTGGTTTGCTCAAGTTAGCTCAGACACTGGTCTTAGTCAAATAATGCAGCAGAAAGCAACTAATCCAGTTGTCAGATTTTGCAGCTTACAGGAAATTCCAAGTTGCTGCCCCATTTGGGTTGCTGCTTGCAACTGTGTGCTGGAGCCTAGCTACTCTAAAAGTTGGTGTGTATGAGGGACCCTGCGCATCTTTGTTTTTTACTTTCTGAGCAGAGGTATCGAAATGTCTATGTTTAGATAACATCAGTTTCTATCTTGAGTTTTTTCTCAGCTTGAATGGTTTCCAAGAGTAAAATGTAAAAAGAGGATCTTGCTCTTAACTCCATCTGGAATTGCTGTTCTAGCAGGTAAAGCCAAGTTGTGGTGGGGTACTCACTGTGGTTACTGATTGTGCACTAGTCTAAAGAGCTGCCAAGTCCTAAAGCAATGAAGTTGTGCCTCTGCTTAGCTAGTCTGATTTTTCAGCTGGGTGGAAGGACTAGCAAATATGTACATATCTTCCAGCTTTCCCTTGCTTTCCAGTAGAGTCCATAATTCTTCCAAAAAGGGAACCTGTGAGCAGCAACTAGCTACTAGCCATTGTGCTGTGTTTGAAACCTCCTGTCTGTGGGGTCTGTATTCTGATGATACTGCCTTAATCACTTTTTGCAGTAAGTTTGTGTGTTTGTCTTTCGAAGCTGTGTTGCTTCTTGATTAATTGATGGACATTTAGACCAGCACTCTTCCTACTATCACAGAGCTTGTGATGGAAATTCTTGAAGAACCTTGCTTTAACCTCCCAGACGCTTAGCACTTCTTCATGGGGTTTATATCCATGTAGAAATGAATTTGCCAAGACAAATGAAAGCAGTTATTGACTGGAGCAGCCGTTACCTGCCGCTATTGAACAGTTAGGAGAGGGTTAAGAAGAAAACCTCTTCTGAGCCACTAGATTGGCCCTGACTAAGATGAATGTCTAATTCACTCCCAGCGTCCTTACTGCTGCCAGTAATAAAAAGCTTGCTTCACATATTCACCCCACTGCAGACGTTTCTCTTAAATTAAATATCAAGAGGACATATAATAGCACGATTCCACGCCAAGCCAATATTATCAGATTGATGTCAGCAGTGATAATAGAAGAAGGATAAGTTGATGAGATTTCATTTATTAAATAAAGTAAAGGGAATACGCAGTGATAGAGAGGATTTGGTAACTCTCGATGTGTCAAAATGCAGCAAGATCATGCTCATTCTGTCTTACCTCGAGGGATAGCAGAGAGAAGGATGCCCTTTGTTTCATTTTAAGAAAACCTCTCCCTTCTTTTCCAGACAAAGACCTGGTTTAGTTCCCTCCATGGGAGGGGGAGAGGAAGATCTGAAATCATGGATTTCATGTGTACGTAGTCTTCCTTCCCGTTGAACAGTGGTGAAGCAAAGGTGTCTTTCCCCACTACAATGGGGGAGGCATTGCTAATGAGTTTTATTTCTAGATTCATCCTTTCCTTTTTCCCACCTGTCATCTTTTCTCCTTTTCTTTTCCTTTAAACAGATGAGTGTGTGTGTTATGGGTTTAATCTTTCATATTCTGTACATCCTGTGTTTATTTCCAAGGTATTGTCAGAGCTCATCTCCCATACTTCCCTGTCTGCAGGTATTGTCCTAGCCCTTCCCAGTCTAGCCTTTCTCTCTTGCCTTTTTCCTAGCTGGTATCAATGAGCCTCTTACATCTGTTTTGATAAGGGTGGTAGGAATCACAATGCCTTTTATTTTAGGCAGAGGCTAGTTGTCTACCTTGTTTGGTGGTGGCATATTATGCTTAAAACTGTGATCCGTTTTAGAAGAAAAGTTGAAGCATACTAGTCCCCTGCTCTTTATGTATTCAAACCTCATCCCTGCTCCACCATGTTCCTTCCCCCTTGTTGTTAAAGAAATAATAATAAAACCCCTCAAACAACAAGGTGTTTACCAAAGGCAGTGTAGTGGAGTGTCCAGAAGATTAATTTTTCTAAAGGTTAGTGCCAACAGCCTTGAGCTGGGCTGAGGTTGAAGGGAGACAGTTGTCGAAGGTCCACCTCCTTTGGAAGTCCATGTGCTGTTGCTCCCAGCAGAGATGTTTGTAGTTAGATGTTGATGGTCTCCATCAGGTTTTTTGTGTTTTAATTCCTTTTGCTTTCAGATATGTATGAGTAAAGCCAGACAACTGAAATGTGCAACTGGTGTATAGGGCTGTAGTTCCCCCTTGAGTGGAAACGTTGCAACCTGAAGTTAAGAGACTTAACGTGCTCAGGAGACTGGCATCCCTTTGAGTGAGATAGGACAAGAGTAGTGATTGCTGTGCTGGGAGGCAAGTTCCTCAAGCAGTTGTTCACCAAAGCAGTTTAGATCCCCTTTTTCAGTTCAGATGGGTACCAGAACTAATCTGCTGGATGTGGGTGACTTGTGTACTCCTGGACTCAGCAGGATGTGCTTCCTTATGGTGAGCTCACATTTACTTCTTGTCCCTTTGTTTCATGGATCACACTGCATGGTGGGGCACAGTGACAGTTATCTCCCGAGCAGTACTAGCTTCCTGCTGTAAAGTGAAATGTCGTTCTCAGTGGGATTTAACTGGTTCCATTGAATTTCCAGTTCACTGGTGAATGCACTAATATATGGGTTTCTGTAATTTGTATTGATAATTACCTTAACCAACTTTGCGTTATGTTGATTAGTTTCTCTAAATCTGTTTTGAGAAGCTGGTGCAGTTGATGTATGTCCATAGTTTGAGATTTTATTTTGAAGAAATAAAGGAGAATATTCTTGTTATGGTTCCAGGTACCTGGTACCCAATAAATCTTCTTTGTGTTGTGGGAAGCGGCATGTATGAACGCTAATTTAGGTACTCGCTGGGCAATGCATACCATTCTGTGCTGATTGATCCCTTGCCTCTGGTAGGCTTTAGACAGCAACACTTACTCTGTGGCTTCTTGCTCACCACTGCATGGATTTTAAACAGCCCTCTGTGCTGTGGACAGAGCACCAAGGGGTCTTCTGAAAGAAGAGGACCACAGACTTTGTACTACTGTCTGAGTCCACAGATGGGTCCTAGCTTTATATTTACTCCTGGCAATGAAGACTGATGCCATAGGAGAGACAGTGAATGAACAGAGACACATAAAAAAAAGCATAGTTCCTATAGCTCTCCATGCCAACAGTGGCAACCTCAAGCATTCTTCTAAATTTTTCTGAGATGTTTGTACCATATTGTTCAGTTCAGATGAATACAGACTGTTTTGTGGCATGCTGTACCTTTTTGCTCTTCCAGCTCTCTTCATGCAAATTACAAAATGCCCTTCAGTTTAACATGACTGAGTTTAAAAACCCAGATTTTAATAGCCTTAACTTTTTCAATGAATTGAGGGATTTGGTGGTATTTCCTGGCCTGGTATCGTTTGGTATCATTTCCACAGTCTCACTGATTTGATTAGAGTGGTATTAAAGTTAGTGACAAAGCAAAATGTCAACATTATGAGTTTCTGAAGCTCTCCCTGGGTTCTTTTCTATTCCAAAATTTGAAGATTTTTTTAGAATATGGATTTTTAGAGGCTTTAAAGGTGATTTGCTATAGAACTTAGAAATCAGAAATGCACACTAGCCTCTAGCGACCATGCGTGGAATAAGTTTCTTCTAAAAGCTGTAAGATTAGTGAAGAGATGGAATAAGAAGTCTGTATAGTATCTTTGGTGGTTTCTGATCACAACCTCAGTGTTTTAGTGGGGCTGTCATACTGTTACTGGTAAATTCTTAGCCATCCATGTATGTTGGCAGTAAGACTGAGGGCTGAAGAAGTGTCACTTGGAATATGTCTCAGCCAAACTATTTTGAGGGAGCAACTAGGTTGGTGATATGGAAAGGACAGATTTTTATTTTTATTTTTATTTTTATTTTCTTCTTTTGGCCCTTCCACTTGGCTTCCTGAGCACCTTGCAAAAAAAGAGCATGTTTTGGAAACTCAGATCTGAACTCTCCAGAAGCTTTTAGAAGATCTTGGTGTAAGATTTCATGCTTCTTGGAAATCTCTTCCACCTGAGAGAATGAGACATGCCCAGGAACAGGTCATGTTTTCTCTCTGCCTTGCTGTGAAGCCTTGTTGCTGACTGAGTGCCTGTTTGTTGTTACTGTGGAAGTGAATACATCGTAGCATGGCATTCATGCCTGCCTTGTAGCATCAAGCGCTTTGGAAGGAAGAGTTGCTTTTGATATTTGGGCCCAGATCTCTGTAAGCATGTTGGGGCAGAAAATGCAAGGAATTAAATGGATTTATGGTTTAGGAGGCGGCATCTGAGGATTGCTACACCTAAGCATATGCTCTCTTGTTCCCGGTAAAACATACCATGGCAATTGTGCTGCAGATTCCTGCAATTTGTGTCTGCCTGTCTGTGCAGCTGATGACACTGTCTTACTGTGTTTGTGCCATTGTTGCTGGTATTGTTTTACAACGACCTTCCGCTTTATTGGTACTGTTGCTGATGATGTGCCATATGTACACATGCACATTAGAGTATAAGAACATCATCCCTAATTGTTCTTGGGTAGCTGTCAATGCCATTTACAGGGTATGAGTACTAATTGCTTCAGAAATACAAAGAAAAGGATATCTGGTCTTGCTATTATTCTGTTTTTTCTAGTCACTAGGAGAATTGCAGTGCTTCCAACCATGCTGGATTTTTTTGAAGTGTTTAAATAGATGAGAATTCAATAGATCGAAGCGGCTTATTCAACAAGTCCATTCAGTTCCTTGTCAAGACTGTTACAGATCTAGTGCAGGCCCTGCCAGGGTTCCTGAGTTCTGCCAAAGATTTCCAATGTGAGTTGGGGAAATCATTGAAATCATTGAACCTCTTGGAATTGATTTTTTTTTCTCCTGACTGCAGAGGAGAGATGATGTTTTGTCTAAGGGTAAAACAGCCTTCCACACCAACCTAGAAAGAATGTGTTCCTTCTTTCTGCTAAGTACCCTGGATTTTTCAGCTGAAAGACACTGTTGGTCATTTGACCCACTTGGGTGATTGCTGCTCCCACCAGTTTCTCTGTTAGGACTAGATGACTCCAACGCAAGATTAGTATGTGTGCCACTGGTGAAGTGGTAGTAAGTAGGTAAAAACTCTTCTTCACACATCTTTCTGTGCTTGTTTTCCCTGCAGGAGGAGGAACACTGATCCTGTCTGCGCAAACCTGCAGTCTGAAATTCTGAAGTGCTACCAAGAAAACAAACGTGAAGTGCTCAAATGCTCAGAGCTGGCTAAGGAATATCAGCGCTGTGTTAGTGCAGCTCAGAAGGTAACAAAAGCTTTCCTGTTGTACTTGCTGGCTTTGCTGGCTTGTTTTGCGTGGTGTTTTCTTCTGGGAAGTGTTCCTGAAAACTGTGGCTTCTATTAGTCAAATTGCAATCTTCATAGGAGACAAATTTTCCTTGGGATCCATTTTCCCACATTCATTCCACATTTCCCAGCCACACTGTGGTATGTCCCAGCTTCACTCCCATCAATGAGTCCTGTTGTACTGAGCTGCCACCGAAACAGCAGCACCAATGCTCTTAGGTTTGAAAGTCAGTCACAATGATTCTGTGGATTCTGAATGCTGTGTACTGCAAGCTGTAGGCAAATCCATTTTGCCAATGTTGGCAACATTTTGAATGGGCTCCAAACATCCTCCTTTTATGGGACTTCGCAGGTGGAGGTCTTGCTTCCTTTCATTGCTGCATGAGGAAAACTTTACTGGGCAAAGCTGCTGCCTGTTAAGAAAATTGCACTCCTAAAAAATTTCATCTTGTGTGGGGTGCCAGCAAGCCTTATGGCTCTTCCTTCTGAGATGCAGAAGCCCTAGTAGGTTCTGTTGATGCCTTAGGACATTATGCTCAGTACCTTGGAAGAATTTCTGGCTATTGAAATAAGTGAAGGAGAAAGGAGAAAGAAAGTATTTGGACATAACAACTAGGATATGGTTTTGGGAAAAGTGAGTGGTAAGAAATAAGCTGCTGCTTGGGATGTCTGGAGTGTAAAGGATGCTGTTCGCCACGTGAGAATTCAGTGGGTCAGATGTCCCTTAAGGTCAGGCTTTTTTTTGTGGGGGGGATGTGTGAGTATAGAAAATTCTCTAAAGGGTGCTGAGACTATAGTACGATGGATCTGGGGAAAAGGATGGAGCCTTCTGGGAATAGAAAACTGAGACTCCTCTCATGGGATTACTGATGCAAAGGGTGGGGGAGAGGTGGAGATTTCATAGAAGCAGTCTTTCTCTGTCACATTAGCATTGTGAGGGGAAGCTGTATGCCTGATTTAAGTATAACATGAAACAAGCTGCCAGCCGGCTCCCAGAAGAAGCCTGACAGAAGGAGATGGGAAAATTGTCAGGATATATTAGACCAAATGTTGTTGCTAGTCCTAGTGGAATTTTTTTCCTTCCTGTTTACAAAGAAGGTCTTTGTATGTCTGCAAATCAGCAAGGTTAAAGCTGCCAGGGAAAGGGCTTTTCTCTGATATCTTTAAAGTCCCCAACTCCCAAAACGTGTGGTTTCTTTTTCTTAGCTTTAAAGTAAAGTGGTGCCTGTGCTGCTGCTGCACAATCCGTGCCCTCTGTTGCTTTGCACAGAGCATCTATTGCCAGCCTCCGTTACCTGATGCTTCTTCCTTGCCTCCTGCAAATCAGGCTTGTAGCCTTTTCATTGGAGTGTATCTTTAGCAAATGCATTTACCAGTAAGTCTTTATTGCATGCAGTGCGGGTGGAATGTGATTACCAAAGAAGACAGATTGCATTAAATTTCAGCATATTTGCAAGCTGCAGCTCCAACCCGCCTGAGAAGGGGGCTGGGACACTGCCAGCCCTGACCCCCAGCACAACATTATTAAAGAGTAAATTGGAGGCTAAATGACTGGTAACAGCAGAGGGCAGTGAAAGATCTGATTAACTTGGCTTTTTTGGATTTGTGTGGTCGGTGGGATTTTTGATAGGCCTTTTTTATAAATCAAAAACTGGGGCTTGTCTTGGTTCCCAGAGTGTTTGGTGAACTTCGGAAATTTTTTCCCCACTGGTAAAGAAACTTCCTGGAAGCAGCAGTGTGTAGGACATTAATTTGCTGTGGATGATGACAATGTGGCAGAAAAATCTCCTTGCTGTGTTTCAGGAAGGGGTGAGAGAGAATAAGGAACAGGTAACTGAACTTTGCATCTAGATACAGGCACTAGAGGATTCTGCAAATACAAATTCAAATAAAACTTGTGTAAGGCAGTACATCTTCTGTAGTTTCCTTTGTCCCAGGACAGCTCAAGCCCTGACAATTTGCCTCACTGCTCTTACAGAGTCCTCTGACTCCTGAGATATATGTAGCAATCACAAGCTGTTGCGTTTTTTCATAAAGGATTAAAACTCCCTCCTCCCTTCCCCTTTTAAGCTGTTATTTGTCTTTAAGTTTAAATTAGCATCTTCTACCAAATGGCTTTGTCTCACGCATTCCTCATTCAGGAAATTCAGGTTGGAGGAGTGTGGGAAAGAGAGGCCAGAATCTCTTGATTTCTTGGGTGTATTTTTCCCTTTTTTTTTTTTTTTTAAGCGCAATTTGTTTTCCAGTATAGGAGGTTGTAATCAAAGCTGGATGTGTGACTTCAGCTCACTTGAACGCTGGTGATTTGTTCTTCTGCTTTTTACTAAAGATTTTATAAGGCTTGGTGAATATTCTTTAATGAAGCATCTGGTTCTCTGCAAGTTCCTTTTGATGGCTGGTAAAAATGTCTCCAGGGCATGGTATACATTAGACTCAGAGAAAGCAAGCTCTAGATTTCTAGACTGAAAATTACAGCTTACAGTGGATGACAATAATTCTTCACATCTTCCCCCTTACTGTATTGCTTTGAGACTGTTCCTTTGGGCACCCGTTTCCCTTTGCCTATTGCTGTGCACATCTCTGCACCGGGAGCTGAGATGCACCCTCAGTTACTTCTGCCCCACAGATAAATATATCAGGTAATCATTTAATGAGTTTTGAAATTTATTTTCTACTCATTTCCTGTACAGGCCCTCTTACTGGAACAGGTTATTTTGTTGTAGTGCACGGTAGGGATATAACTAATGTTACCTGTTTTGTGTATTTTCTGGCCATCAGGGTGTCTTTTGTAGCCAAGGGAGAGAAACAGGCTCTGCTAGAGCATGGCACATCTGATCCTAAAATAGTCGCCTGAAACAGGTCAGCTGAATTGCCATCCACAAGTGAGTATTTCTTTCTGCCACTTGGGAGGCACATCCAGACTGCGAACACCAAAGTTAATGCCTGTAGTGGGATGTTCGTAGACTTATGGAAGCAGGATCCTGCTCTGATTGCCTGCCTTTGTAGCTAGTGTGCTTTCAACTTGCCCTGCCTAACCTGCTCACTAACTTTGCTGTTTATACCATCCTGAATGTTAAGTTTTGGTTGCTTTGCCATTGGCTGGCTGCAGCGGCGTCAGCCCGCTCAGGCTCTGGGTTGCTTGCTGCATCCTGTGCTTTGCTTATGTGGAAGCTTTCTAACTTTAGAGTATGTTACTGTAATGTCTCCTGTTTAATTTAGGAGTGTTTTATCTTTTCTGGTGGTCTGTTTTCATGGCTCTGCAGAACTTCAGCTACAGCATAAAAATTGCTGGCTTTAAATCTAATAAAAGCTGGGATAATGGGACAGCTGTGGGAGGGGCAGTTCCCATTGTGTCTTTTAAAATTGCCTGTAGTTTATTGACCGCAAGTTTCACCAAGAGCTACTGCTGCCGTTAGATAATGAGAATTGAAAATTGCTGCTGCTGTTTCCCCAAGGTTTTATCTCGTGCCAATGAGAAGAGGGTGTGGAAGGAAAAGGAGAGTGGGCAGTGGAAATCTGCGTAATTTCTTACTTTGAGTCCAGATGGAAGGGAAAAACAAATTATTTTTTTTATTCATTTTTTTAAGTCTGAGTCCTGTTAGTGACTTGCTTCCCACCCCCTGCAAATATACACTTACATGCAAGCTTTTCAGAATATTTGTGACCCATTCTGCTTCCTTTATGCCTTGTTCATACCAGTAGGCAAATCTGAATTTCCAGCAAATTTTAGTTGGTTAATTTGTTACTTAATTGGTGGTTATACCAGGGAATCTCCGACCAGCTGCCACTTGAAAAATGCAGCCTCTGGTGACCGTATATTAACGTGACTTGAGATTCCAAACAGAACTGGCTTCTTGTGACTGTGTGCAGAAAAATGTCTGTTAGTGAAGAGCATGTATTCCTCTCTTTCCAAGTGTTTTCTTACTGTCTCTAGGCACCTGTCTTTCACAGGACCAAGGTGAAATTTTTGCGCTCTAGCTCCTGGCCAAACCAAGCTATAAAAAGCTGCATACTCAGACACATGTATTCCCTTGTCAATAGGAGCTGTATACATTGAGCTAGGAGCCATTCATAATTCTGCACTCTTTCCCCCTGTTCTGCGTCCAGCTTCTCATGAGTCTGCTATTCATAACAGATAAAGGTAAACCTACTTCTATCAAGGCTTTAGGGCTTGTCTACATAAGGAAATTACAATGCAATAAACTGGTCAGTGAGTTTATGGTACAGCAACTTCTCTGTATATGAACATACTGGGTTTATAATGGAAGTGCAGGGAAAATTCACGCTCATTTACTGTGAGTCACTCTGCTATGCAAACAAGCCCTTGCAAAACACTGACTGACTGGATTCCAGCGGAGGTAGACTTTTAACATAACCTTGAGGCAACTGCATTCTCCTTTGCTCTTGACTGTAATAAAAAGGAATGTGGTCAATTTACTGCGCCTGCTTTTCCAAGTGATCCCTGTGAAAGCCCAGTTCCCATTTGGCGTACACAGCAAAACATTGCAATTCTGCTGGAAGTTCATCTTTAATCTGTGGACAGTGACCTAGATGGCTGAGAAGATGCTGCAGGTAGTGATGCAGTGTCCCATCCTGATGGAGCAGTTTCACTCAAGCATTTTGTATCCTGCTGAAGCATGGCCTGCTGGGATCTGTCGTTTCTGCAACCTGAATCTCTGCTTAAGAGAAGCAGCTTTGGGATGCGCTGGATGCCACAGGCTGCACTGCAGGTATCTCTGATCATTCTGGATCATTAGGCTCTTGTTGAAGAGTTGTTTCCATTCTGATGGATTGCAAAATGCTTTGTAGATGGTGTACTTATTGGGGTAGAGAGTGGCAGTCAGTGTGTGTGGCTGGGGGAAGAAAGTTTTGGCCAGGTATAGTGAGGCCCATATTTGTGCCTGAGAAATGCCAGGATTTCACCTCCCCCAGGATTCCGTAGAGGTAGATCTTAGCTGTTGAAGTCTCATCAGGGAGATATATTTATATCACGCGGTATGCTACTTGAAATGCAATATATCTAACTTGGAAGGCTTTAGGGTTGTTTGAGCTTTCTGAAAATCAGCTTTGTAGTTTCAGATAAATCTGTGTGTTTCATATCTGGAGGACGATATGCCCAGCCATCCTCAGCCAAGTATATGCCTGCCCAGCCTTTTGTCAGTCGGTCCTTGCTCAAAGCAAACATATCTGTAATGTGTTCTCCTCGCCTTCTCTGTAAAATCAGTTCTCTCTTTTTTTTTAATCTTTCTCTCTTCCAACCTTTATTTGTGCAAATGCTGTGGTGATAACACTATCGGAGGACTTTATGACTCAATAAATGGCCTCCACAAGGGAGTCGGTGGAGAAGCTGCAAGCTGCAGGCAGCTGCTGTTTGTTTAGTCATAAACACAGAGGAGAGCAGCAGTGGATTAACTGTACCCAAGCATACTCTGACCTGTTATTTGCAAAGGTGAAAAGGATCCATATTTTGCTTCTAATTATAAAAGACGGATCCGGTTATTGTTTTGATTTTTAAGGTAGCAGTTCTTGTTCTGGCGGGTCTTGAGTCTATACATAATGCTTCATATCCTCACGAGTTCATCAGTGGGTAAAGTAAAAATACAGAGCTGCCTGAAAGGACATAAACCACTATCTTAATATATAAGGCATGTCCCAGACTAAACTGCTGGCCTACTTAAAATGGAAATGGCTGCTGCCTATACTTGGTATTTATGAAACTGGAGGCATAAGTTCTTCAGTTGCTCGGAGTCTCAGCACTTCGTGAAGCCCTGATGTTCCCCACAGCCGGGCATGTCATCAGTATGCATTAACCCATGTGAACAGTACCTTGGTCTGCTGTCTACAGTCCACATAAAGCTCAAATGTGACATTTCCTGGGGTTTGTCATTTTTTGAGAAAACAAGAGCATAAATAACCTTACAAGTTTTCTTCTGACTTGGCTGTGCTTCAAGGCTCCCCTTCCAGAGATACTTAGTCCATACCCTGCATCATCTTTCCTTCTTAAGTTCTTGTATCTTGCCTGGTCTGGAAGGAGGACTTCAACCCCAATTCTCTTCTCAAAAACAATCTGTTTTCTAGCAGTTAAATGCACAGTCCATGCGCATTTATTTTTGGTTTTCTGGGTTTTGTTTGTTTGTTTTTTGACATTGTTACAGTGAGGCAGAACTGCCTTTGGGTCTAATTTCTCACTAGATGGTTCTGATCTCAGATATACTTACAGGTAAAGTTAATCTAAATATGTATGTTTCATAGGTGGTTTTGAAGGCAACTTTGTTAAAAGGAGGAAAGAAGTCAGAATACCATTACGATTTCTGAAGGTTGAACTATTGGATATTTTGTTACTTCTAAAATGTGGTCTGTGCTACAGTTGTTCTTGTTTTAAAACTTAGTTTGTCTGAATCTGTTTATAAGCTGTCTAAATTTTTCTATGATAAAAATACTATAAGAGCTAAGCCATCAGGAATGAGGGAGGTCATAGCTGACTCGGTGCTGTGGTGTGGTCTTTGGGTGAATCTGAAAAGGTTCATTTGAAGTTGGGTATCAAAATTTCAGGCAAAGTAGGGCCAAGCACTACCAGGAGAGGAATGCATTTCTCTGTATTGTGCACGTGCACTCTCCCTCCCTCCCTCCCTCCTTCCCAAAGCTATTTCTCTTTTGACTTAAGTTAATGGGATCTACATGGATCTACTGTATCTAACAGGTTTCTCTAGTTCTGTGCTGTCTGTGGTGTGTTAGGCAGTTTTCTCCTGAGAACTGTATTCAGTCGGGTTTATCTAGTACGAGAAATAGTTGCTTGGGGGTGAGAGTGTGTTGTGATACATCATGCTGTTCTAATGCCAGATTTTTTCACAAAAGATTTGTAGCATTGTGTTGGCAAGTTGGAAGTGGAAATTCTTACTCAGATTAATTCTGGGAGACTGATGACCAAGCAGTCTTGGACAGAAAGAAGTTGATTTCCAATTTTTAAACTATGTGTTTTGCTGCTGAAGTTAGATTGAAACAGATCCACAAAAATTGCTGTCGATAGCAACTGCTGGTTAGAAGCACAAGGTCAAATGCCTTCAGACTCCCAAGAAGTTCCAAAATAGCCCTGACTTCCATAACTTCCGTGCTAATGTTAGATCCATTCTCTGACAACTTGGCTATAACTTGGGAAATTATATCAGTGATGCCAAAGTCTTCATGACAAAGTAGGGAAACCAAAGATTGTTATGCTCCTTGTTGGTCATAGTCTGCACAGGATGGTTTCCTGCTCCATGCAGTTTGCAGTTTCCACACACCATCCATCAGCTATTTTTATTAGCAGGTCTTGGGGCTGAATACCTTGAGGACTAATAGGATTTAAAGCCTTCACCAATCGGCTGAATGTGTCTGTGTAGATAACATGTACAGGGGTTATTTTGGTGGCATTGGGCCCAATCCAGTGGAGGAGTTGCTACCAGGCAAGCAAGACTGCTCTAACTAGCCCTTTGCAGTGCCAAAGAGAACTCGGGAAGTTAATGAATGATGGATGAGCCCTCCTATTAGTAGGAAGCCAATCCTGTTCTTGTCAGAGTGATGGCATGTTGGAAGTGAAGGCTTGCAGAAGTTGCCCTGATCCTGCTTGCTAGTGTTTGTTCTCTCCACAGAGCCTCTCTGTCCAAGACTATGAAGCGTTTCTCTGTTACAAAAATGTAAACTTTGTGGAGAGTCTGCTTTCTACATTGTGCCTGCATTAATTGTTTGTGGGTTTCACCCCCCTGTGCCACTGTCTGTCAGCCAAACAGACCTCCTTGTCTGGAAATATTTCCTAATATACTTGTGATGCTTCCAAAGCAATTTAAAGCCATCAACCCTAGTTAGACCTTCTTAAGCCAGTTTAAGTTACCTTTCTGGACAGCAGTGTTTCAAATAAAGGAACAAGACATTGAAGACAGCCTGTTACAGTGGTCTGAATATAGTACTAGAGTTAGCTCTGCTGCTGATACTTTCCTCTGTTGGCGAGAAACTTTCTTTTGGTTATAACATCCTTTTTGATTAGAGCCTTTGTTGGGGGCCTTTAAGAGGTGGTGAAAGGCTTTTAAAGACCTCTGCATTCACAGAAGCTGTCCAGAAAGCCAACACTTGTAATAATTAAGAGTTTGTTACCTTTGTCACGTGAGGGAAGCAGGTAGTGAAGCCTTCAGTCAGGATGGTGCTGCAGTCTCTCATGTATCTTTTTGTTTCTGAAGTTGGAGAAGCGTGCTTGCTCTGTGTTTGTCCTGTGTGTGCAGTCAGAAATACAGACAGAATTATTTTGACAGTGTGTTCGCTCTTTGTCCCTGCTGAATGCCTGTTTGTCCTGTATAAATGGATTTCAGGATCAGCCAACCTCCAGCTCTGAATTAGTCTAATAAGGTATGGTAGGTAGGGTTTAAAGGTCATTTTACAAGCAGCTGGTTCCCTGCATATATTAGGGGGAATGATTTTTAAAATAATGCTGTTGGAAAGCTGTTGATTTAACTTTTCAAATATCTGTGTGCTGTAAAATCTCAGGTCTTCTGCCTCTGTCCTTCAAGCTCTTTGCTTGCCCTCTGCCTGCTTATCTTTCTGTCATTTCCGATTACCTCTACCCATCTGCCTCTGCATTCTCTCCCACTCGGTTTATCAGTCCACGTTTGCTGCCCACAAGGACTGGGTTTATTTTTCTGAGCAGCTCATCTGTTGGGTTACTTCACTGAGCTGTGTAATGGAAAGCTAAGGGTTACTTAGTTCAGTCTATTAGTAAAGCATTATTACACTGTTCTTTTATTGGGGGACTGGGAGCTCTGAACAATTACGACTACATCTGCAGCATTTTTGTGTCTTTGCAGGTACCTGTTCCCTTCTCAGAATGAATTTAACATTGGTGAAAGAAGATAATGAGATTTATTTATTTCTTTAAACTCCTGAACAGTTTGAAGTGCGCACAGTGGTCATTGCAGCTTCCTCTCTGTAGAATGTGTACTTCAATCCTGAACTGATCTAAGTGTTTCACATGGAAATGGAGAATGTTTTTCTTCATTTACTTGTACCCTGGATTCCTCTTTGAGTTTTCTGGTGAGGGTAATTCCAAGTGTTCTGGTGATTTGTGTGCTGTGGATGCTGTCTTAAAAACTGAAGGGAGAACCCCCTTATCCAGGTCATGCAAGCCTTTGGCAGGTGGTGGTGTCCTTCTGCCAGGTCTGGGATGGTACTTTCCCATTACAGTTACTTGCACCTGTACAGACTCCTGGATCTTCAAATCTCTTTTCTGCTTGTTTGAAGTTTCATTCACAATATATGTCCTCAGGAAGTGAGATAACTGAATAAAAAGCAAGCTTCAAAAATTGTGAGATGGTAGCAGCTGTGACATTTTTCCCTTTCATGCAGACCAGTCTGCTGTAAAACTTTTACATCTGTCTTCTGAATGATAATTCCTACTCATGACTTGCAGTTTATTCTCTTTAGTACTGTGCAGTGCCCCAGCCCAGCTACTTAAGCAGTTAAGTTTCCCTCTAGGTCACACCTTGCTTCTTTACATGTTACATTAACAGCACCTTCTTTCTGTTTGTGAGGTTTTTCTATGTAGTGATCTCTTGACTATCGTGCAAATAGGTAAGTGATACTGGACTGAACTGATTTGTGGGTTCTGTATGGCTGCCTGTTAAGGATCAGACAAGCAGTGCCCAGCTGCGTGATGGGTCCTTGCACTGCTGCTGTTTAAAAGGCACGCTTCTATAAGAGTCTCTGCCAGTAGGACTGTAAGCGTTTGGATCAAGGAGTGAAACTATAGCTGGTAAAGTGATTTATCTGCATGCTTCAGGAGAAGAGAGAGGTTCAGAAGAAAAGTATAGGTAAATACATCTTTGTGGTATAAACTTCAGGAAGAACTGTGTAATTTAGAGGGGCATATTGGCATAAGATTAGAAAAAATGAGGAAATTCCTAAATATCGAAGAACTGAAGTTTTTGTCTTCTGGATGAGGCAGCAGGGCAAGTAATATACTCTTTCAATTACGTACTTGATAACTTTATGAAAGAAGTTCTTTGACAGAATAGGAGAATTTCTGGTTATAGATATGATGTGAAGACTTGTTGGTCTCTCCAAAGGAATTGGAAAGGAGACTGAATTACTGTTTGTTTGTCCCATCTCAATGCCATCTTCATTCCGTGTTTGAGCACTTCTGATTTCTTTTCATGGGCAGAAAAAGGGAGAAAATGTATACTGCTTTTGAGGCACTGGCTGCAGCTAAACATAGTATGTCGGTAAATTATATGGGTACTTCTAATGACCCTCTGGGCACTCTGAACACGTGGCTACTGTGTCTTCTCATGGATTCAGGTGTACACCAATTGCTGAGTTTGAACACAAGAGGTTCCCTCAGGCCATGTCAGCAGGAACAGTTGAAAGCTTTTGTCTTCAGTAGTGCTGAAGGTGGCCTACTTAGGATTATCATCATTTAACGAGCTCCATAATATTTCTGGGCCCCTAGGATGTTGGCAGTACTGTTTAACTTCCTTTGGCACATCAAAGTTGTATTTTGTGTTTTAGTAGTGCCTAAGTGTGTTCAGGAGTATCCTGAGGCTCAGGAAATCTCAAGTCTTGTAGAAGTAGACAGCCATGGAAGAATGTATTGGATGCTGTGATTCAGGTAAGATTCTTCCCAGCTGTGTGTACCTTGAGCTGCCATGACAAAGGCACTGTGATAGGGCTGGAGTGCACTAGAGTAGTATTTGTGGGGACCTTGTACTGCACCAGTGACCACTGTTCTTTTTTGTTCTGCAAAAGCCAGCCTTAAAGCATCTGTACAGACTCCAGATCGACCTCTCTGGAGCAGAAGCAGGTTCATTGCTGAGAGTAGACAGGGTGTAATGTTCTAATGAATTCCCCTCTTTCTAACCTTTAGCAAATGTCTTGAGGCACATGGGGTGCCACTTTGTTCAAGAACAAGAAGCGTTTAGGAAGCTATTAAATGTGAAAGTCGTGCTTTATTCTTGTGCTGATGGGGAGTGTTATGTGCACACAAAGCTATGGCATGGATTTGAGACAACAGAATGTTCTCAATTTCCTTGTTTAATGCAGTATCAAATGTATGCTGTTTGGGAGATGAGCAAGAGAGATCCCAGGCTGCGTGAGACCATTCCTAGTACCTTCTTGTTTTGCTGAGCCTTGACATTTGCTGCAGTAGAGCACCATAAAATGCAGGAAAGTCTCTGCAGTCATGTAGGTGTATTAGCAGGTTTCTTGCACTGATGGATTAGAGCCAGACTGTGTTCAGTAAATGTGGATAAATAATAAAAGGTGAGATTGTGTGCAGTGATCCCAGGTCTCCTTTCTCCAGCTGCCACCTCCTGTCTGTTTGCTGGGTACCTTTGCACAGGCAAACGGCTTTGCTTGAGAGAACAGACTATGCACTGTTTTCTGACATAGCCAAAGGTGGCTGACACAAAGCCAAAGGAGAGCTTCTCTCTCAGGGACTGAAATGTCAACAAAGATGTTGTACTGCCTTACAGGGTCCTGACTTGCTTTTGTATAAAAGCTGAACAGATGTTGGAAGGTCAGGAGCTTTGCCATATACAGAGAAGCCCCTGGAGAGCAGGGCAGAGCCTGCTCAGGTGTCACAGGTAACACTGTTCTGGGTTTAATGTGCCAGTGCTTCCCCTGAATTTATGGCTCCCCCCTAGCTGTGTCTGGAGTTTTACCCTGATTAAGGAAACAGGACTCTTGTAACCATGTTGTGTGTCTGTGAGCCTGGTTTCTGTCCCACTCTGCTTACTCTGAACCTGCTGGTGAGTTGCAGTGGTGTTCCTCAGAAGGCACAAAGGCTCTGAAGTAATAAGTTCCTGTATATCTTGTGAAAGCAGGCAATTAGGTGGAGGAAAGGGACCCCAGCGGTGCTTGTGCAGGAGGGAATGGTATTGACTTGCCCTTTATTAGACATCAGTTTGGTCACAGAGGAACTCAACTTCAAGGCATGAATCTGGAGGAATCCAAGTGGCTTTGGTTCTGTTGCTCATGAAATGGCCTAAATGGTTGCCTAAATGTTTGAGGGGGGCTGACTTCTGCTTACCACTAATCAGCTTCGTTGGAGAGACTCAACAAGGGTGGCACTGCAGCAACTGAGAAAAGAAAGCAGCCTTGTTTTTAGGGATTGTCCTTTGAAATATGCCTTCTCTGTCCAAGTTTTTATTTCCTTCTTTGCTTTTGAGAAATGGAAGCAAGCCCCTTGTTGCAAGAGGGGGATATGTATAGGGCCCAGCTTTCAGAATTTAATAGCCTGACCCTTTAATGTATGTTCTCTTATTTTAGGGTGAGGTAAAAGATGTGGTGTTAAGTGTGAGCAACCTGTAAGAAGAAAAGAGCTCATGGATCTAAGGTAGCTTGTGGTCTTGCTTTGTACACCTCTTTTTATGTTGTTCAGTCAAATGTTTCATGCTTGGGAAATTCATGCCTGGGGACCAGTGAAGCTGCTGATCCTCGCTGGCCTCAGCAGGCCTTCTCCTGCTGATCAGCAGGCAGGCAGTTCCCCAGTAACTTGTTCTTGCTGCTGTGTGTTGTGACTATTATGTCTAGCAGTTCTTGTTCAGACCTTGGTCACAGGGTCAATGACTTTTGACCACCTTTTTCCATTCCCACTGGTTGTCCTTGTCCATCTATTGTTAAGCCCACTCTGGCATGACTGACAGGAGCTTATTCCAAAGCTTAATGTGAGTAGGGATTAGTAGTTGTGGAGTGGGGCCATTGAGGAATTGATCATGTCAGCAGATCTGCATGTGGGCTTTGGACAGTATAGCAGGGGATTGTATTTACAAAGTTTTCACAGGCCCTGCGAGTACAGTGATAGGCTTTGAAGCATGGTTTCCTCTGTGCTCTGCTTTCCCACAAAATCTTCAGGCACGATCCATCAAGGAGTGTGAAATATATTCAAAATCCCACTGCTCCCTTTTTCTCACAGTCAGCAGGGTTGTGCTTTCTTCTCCGGTGTGGAGTTGTTTGCTGTTGAGAATAAGCAGTCTCTTTTCTTGTGATTCCTTACCTCTCTTTGGGACATGATGCCATCAAGAAAACCAGCTGTTCCAATCTGAGAGCCTGCCTCTGCCTTCATGCTCTCTTGTCGATTGTGTTGAATCAGTGAAGTGTTGCAATACTATAGAGAAAAGGGGTGTATGGAGAAATGAAGAGTGAGATCACACAGCAGGAATATATAGAAGAGAATTCATATCCTGTCACATAGTTCATACTGGCTGTGTCTGGAACCAGATCTCCTATAACAACAGAAATCCCTCATGGAAACGTGAATTTCAGATCCAAATCCTTGCTTCACTAAGTTGTGGGATCTGAGAGTTCCAACGTGGAGAAGAGAGCTAGCTAATCTGAGCATCTGGAGAGACCTAACAACAAGTCCTGTCTGCTCCTGCTGGGAAGATGGTGGCTTTGATAGGTGTTATGGAAGAAATTCTTTAAAGGAGGGAAGTAAGAGAGAGATTCCCTGGATGCCAGATGTAGCAGAAGGATAGGGTTAAAAATATTCTTCTTGTAAATCCTGCAAATTGCAGTTCGGACCCCCTTAATAGCTTGAACCACTATCTCAAACCTTTGCCAATATGGACTTTTTGCCTGTGATGCTCGGATTCAATGGCATCTCTGTTCAGCCAAGAAAACTGCCAGGTTGTGCTTTGACTTTGGTTCCAGCTGTTCAGTGCAAAAAGCTTTCATTGCTGCTATGAAAAGCTTTTCTTAGGGGACAACATAAAGCAGTAGGAGTGTTGCGGTGCTTGAAGGTTGGAAGTAGGCATCTTCCCTTGAGAAGAGTCTTCTAAAGCACAGCAGTCTAGTACACTGTCATGTGGATTAAAGGTTATAAGGATTGTGCGTTAATCTGTAGCTGTCTGCAATTAATCTCCCTGGCAGGTTTGGATCTGACTGATGTTTGGACCCATGAGCCAGGTATGGAAGGGAATTTCTTCAGTGGCTCTGAAATGCTCCACAAGCCTCTAGGCTGTAACCGTGCATCTGGATCCTGCCTGCTCTTCCTTGTGATCCTTGGTTCTTGCTCCGTCTCTGTTCTTGCTTTGCTTTCTCTGTTAGTACTTTCGTTGGCTTCATCAGTTTTGATTTGTACTTGACAGTGGTACCTGGTCCATCCTGGCAGCAGGATGGTAAGTTCACACCATACTACGTGTTTCCCCTCAGGCAAGCTTGCATTCTTCCTGATAACTGCCTCAGAATCAACAGTTGGAAGTGTTTCTTGATCTTGGCACAAATTTCTCAAGTGCCACTGAAGTTTTGACAAGCTTCTGGAATTGCATGTTGTAGAGCTGTAAGAACCTGCCCTCTTGATTTCTGACTTGGCATTTCTTATTTGGAAGTTTACTTCTAGGTATGCGTTTGGTTATCTCTTTTTTTCTTTTTTCTTTGTTCTTTTTTCTTTAAATAGACCAACAATATCGTAAAGTTAAAACTGTTTTCCTGAGGTTAACTATCTGGAATCCTTCTCTAAAGCTTAAAAACACTAGAAATTTGCCAGCCCTATTGGGCAGGATCTAGAAACATGAAGATTGAGGAATCCCCATTTTGACCCGCAGGCGCCAGAACAAAGTGCTGTACAGCACTGCAAAGTTATTTTCTCCATCGTATTTTTGGTTTGATTTATTTTGTGTTGTGGTGTGCTGAATTCAAGCCCATTATGAATGCCATGCTAGCACTGAGGTGGGTCTCCATTAGATCAGGATAGTGCATAGCAAACATTTGAGCTGTAGGCAATGGTAAATTGTTCTAGGGCTCTTCTGTGACATTCTGTGATTGAAACTCAGGCTGCAGGTATTTCACGTATGTTACAAACTATGTGTAGATCAGTGATATTGCTGTGAGTGAGTGATATCCTCCTCACCTAGCATGAGCAGTTCTGGCCACCTATAGAATTTTTCTCGTAGTATGCCCAAGCAAGCTAGACACATGCTGTTGCCTGGTTTTGCTGCCTCCTTCTCCTTCTCTCTCTTTATTTGCATCTTTCTAGAGTCTGGGCTCAGATTTTTCCTTTCCCCTCTGTCTTCGTTTTTTCACCTGCTTTCTTCCAGTGGCTTTGTACCGTCTCACTCCCTCCCTCCTCTCCTCTCTTCTGTCCTCTTCGTTTGCATTCCTTTCATTTTAAAATATGTATTGGAGCTGACGCGAGGCTGCCTATTCCCTGCAGCACTAAACTGGCGGCTTGGAAAGAGGAGGCTGCAGTTCCCTCAGGGGGCAAGACAGAGTTCAGTGTCTGTCTTATTTTTAAATATGCATCTGAACATGGCTGATCAGAGGACCAAAAGAAGTCTTTGGGTTCTGAATACCAGAAGCTCAGAAAGGATGTAGGGTAATCCTCTGCATCCCCCTGTGCTCCTCACTGAACATGAAAGCAGCTTGGCACAGGGGAGTTTGACTCCAGGAAACATGGGTAAGATTCAGAGACTCCATGGAAGGAGAGTAGAAGGGTGTGGGTGCTTGTGTAAGCCTCACACCTTCTTTTTCCGCTGCAGCTTCTTTCTCATCCTGTCAGATTGGTGCACTTTTTTTTTTAACCCTGAAGGATCCCAAAGTACGTTACCTAGCTTCACCTCAACCTTGCAGGATGCTCTTTGCCTTGGGCAAGTAAGGCGGATGACGGATCATCACACTGGCAATGGTGAGGGGGCAAGCTGGGATATCCCAGTTTCACATTATTATCACAACCAGTGCCATGACAAGGTATGAGAGATGGATTTACCGGTTTCCCAGTATAAGTAGCAACTCTGCTAAGACAGGTTAGGTACCAGCTGATGAATTTCCTAAATGGTTTTGCTGTGCAACTCTAGCTGCTGGCACCTGTTCAGGCAGCAGAGTGATGTAGTCACCTAAAGGGCAAAAGAAAGGCAGGTGCTTACTGGTCCAACAGCTCTTGCCAGCAGTTTAGAATCAGAAGTAAAGGAGAGCATGTTGAATTAAAGCTGTAGTCATAATTTTAGTTTAGACAAAATGTATGTAGTTTGGCAGAATACTAGGGTCCTGGCTCTTGTAAAAATGTGTCACAGGGTCCCTCAGGACCATGGGAAGGTCAGGACCTCTATTGGAAACCTTCTGTCAGCCATGTTACTTTCTGTGGCACAGGCTGCTTTGGTTTGGCATAGACATAGGGTAAGAACTACTCCTTTCTGAAATAAGTTGGATGTTTTTGGTCCTTGAAGTGGTCAAATCCAGTCTGTGTAGCTGGGGATGTTCAACGTGATTGCAGCAAGAAGTGTGGGGGAAACTGCAGGCTCATCCTCTTCATGTTTTCTTTTAGTATCATTGATTAGTGAGCAGCCTAACCCATCAGAGGAGATCTCTGACAGCATCAGGACTCAATACCAGATGATTGTTAACTGGAGAACTACAATGACTGTGTTTAGGGTAGGCTGAAGTAGGCTCCACCCTGGAGAAAGAAGAAACATAGAGATTGAGGAGGCTACATCTTAGTTCTTCAGAAATGCTCTAATAATCCTGGAATAACAAATTCTTTTGATTGGAGGAAAAAGTCCACTTGTAGGAGGATCTCAGTGTTTATGCTAACTTCTTTCTTAGACTTAAAGAAAGAAGTAGTAGTTAAGACTTTCCAGTTGGAGACTGGTGAAATGATATGTGTGAATGATAGAAGAATTGACTGCTGGGGTGGATGGATTTGGCCTTCTGTTCTGATTCTGCCTTTTTTTGCCAAAGGATCCGTGTTTTTGGACTCTGGTGAGGTGTGTTCAGTGGCGGTCCTTATAACAGTTTGCTCAGTATTTATGTGGAAGAGGTTGTGCATTTGAAGTGGGTGAGGAACGGAAACAAGAGCTGGCACTGTGCAGCTGATTTCTTCTCTGCAGTGCTGCATATTCAGTTGTCAGGTTTTTTTCTCTACTTTCTGAAAATTTTTGGTTTCTTGTTTTAAAATAGCTAGTAGAGAGGGAGGATTCATTGCCTACAAGAAGGATAGCTTCTGCCAGGTGGCAGATAGACCTTCCCTGGCTGTGTTCTTTCAGCTCCTCCCTGCCCTGAAGATGGCTCCGCTAGAGCTTTGGGTCCCCTATATATGTCTGTCCGTGTACCACGTCCTGATGAGCAGCACTGTGTACACCATGACTTATACACTGCAATCCTGACTGGCATTATTCTTCCTCTTAGACCTTTCCTGAATAGTCAAGCTGCTCGTTACAGACTGTCAGTTTTTTTCTGAAAAATTACCTACCACCACTTTCTTACCAGAGCAAGGTGGTACGCAGGGGGGAGCCCTGCACAGCAGGGCAGTAAAATCTCTTGAACTGGCTTCTGTGATTGCGCCACTTGCTGCAGCCATTGAGGCTGTGCCAGTGCTGGGAGAATTCCCTGGGAAAGCAAACAAACTGCTACAACAATCCCGACGTGATCCTTTGTGACCTTGCTTTTGCTGTGGTGGGTAACAGTTTCCAAAAAAGCAGTAGAAAGGATATGCCCAAAGTTGCTTTCATGTGTAACTTAGAGTATTCAGGATTTGACCCTGGGTCCCTAGAGGTAAAAGGCTGCTGTGTTAACCCCACCACTTCATCTCTTGCCAAGTCTGAAAATCCAGGTTCTTAAGAGGAGCTGTTACTTGTATGACCTTCATGCGTGGAACAGTTTCTCTTTTAAAATGTTTTTTCCCCTTTATCAGTTATTCATTGAAGAGTCTCTTTGCATCTGTAGAATTTTGAAGGGTAGCTATTATTTTACCATTTTAATTTTCCCAGCTGTTCAAATAATTGTTTTAACCTCTCAGTGCCTGGAAATGCTTTTCACATCCTGGTTGCTCTGCATTGTATTTCTTCAGTTTCATGTTTTAAATTATTTAAATATTTTTTCACCCATTCCAGATGGTTATTCTGTGACTTTGTTTCCTATAGCTTTAAGGCTACATTGCTCTAAACAGCACTGACAGCGAGGAACTCATCAACTTTCACTTTGCGATACTGGGCTCTCACATGTTGGTTCTGGGGTTTGTTGTTGTTGTTCTTCCCTCACCCCTCAGTATGAGCTCAGTACTTGCAGATTCCATTAAGGCCAGAACAAGCTGTGGTTATTCTGAAAGATGCCACTGGCCTCTCTGGAGTTATATTTCACTATATATAGAGAAGGGGCTCTGACAGAGACAACGAAGCCAGCACAGAATACATTGTCTTCACACAGTTTTACAGGTATTAAAGTCAAAGCATTAAATACGATAGTGATTTCTCTAGCCCTGAGACAAGGCTGTGACAGCCGAGGACAAGGCAAGACTTCATGCTGGTCTGACAGAGGAGGTTGCTAATTGAGCTGTGTGAGGTACGCAGTAACAGTGTGGTGTTCCCAGCCTAGGGTGATGCTCGAAGGAGGAGGGCTGCATCTTTTGTGTCCCATCTGGAGCAAAACACTTCCAGGTAGGAGTACCTCCAGATCAGCAGTGTCTCATAGCATCAGTTTTCTTTTTGATATATCTATTTATTTTTTTTCTTTTCAATGAGCATTGCTTTTCCTGAGTGTGTCCTTAATGGTCTTGCCATAGGGACAGAGGTGGAATTTGAAAATAAGTAATTGTATTCTGATATTTTGGACATATTGCTGTAGTTTCTCTTGCATGCTCTTCTCACGTGTTCCTAAAGTTGCAAAAGGTGATTTATAATTCATCAAACTAAGCGTAAAACACCTGGCTGCAAAACCTATCAATCTGATCCCATCTCTTTCTAGCCCTTTAATTAGGGAAGCCCTGCTGAAAAATGTACCCATCAGCTACTGAGAAATGGTGCATTCCTGGACCCTCAGTATAGATCTTGCGTTATCCAGGTGCCAAAATGCTGTCAGAACTGACAGATCTTAGAAAATACACCCACAGGCAGAACATTATCCATTATAGTAGCACTGAGCAGTGGGCAGTAAGGAAAAATCAGCAGAGAATGTGTCTTTATCAACTTTAATTGGCTTTTCCCGTTGATAAAAATCAGTGTAGCCGGCAAGGAAGAGAACCTATCTAGCGGTTTGATCTTTCCATCCCAGAGCTGAAGGGTGCAGTCCATCTCCACTGATGTGTGATGTGGACTTGTCTCAGCACAGTTCCTAGCAGTGCAGTGGAGACTACAACCCACAGTGAAGGCTGCCAGTCTGTCCGTGGTGAGTGACCGTGTTTAAACAAGTGTGAAGAATGAATTACTGTGGATAAGTTGGATTTTATCTGTGCTGCTGTTGCTCAAAATTTACTTCAGAGAAAACCAAACTTAGTTAAACTTTTCTTCGGGTCCTGGCTTGTAAGTGCTCCTGGATTATGACTGCCTGGGCTGTGAAATCAAGGATCTGGGCAATGGATATGCTGATGTGAAAAGGAGACAGCGGACAAAGGAAGCAGCGACTTTGCAGGAGCTACAGGAAATGGCACATGTTGAGGTTTGGGGAAGAGAACAAGCTGCTTCTGGGTCATTTGGCACTGCAGGTTTATACGTAGCTTTACATCAAAGACAAAGGAGACAGCAACTGTGTAGATTTCTTCTGGGAAGGCTGTTTTGGTGCCTTGTTGCATCATCTTGCATTTACTGAACTATGTAAAATGTTTCAGTTTTTCCTTTGTGCTGCTTAGCTCTATTGCTATTAGATTTATGGCAATTATATTAGAATAAATAATATAGTAAAGCTGATTGCAAATCTATTACTATACTAGTTTTTTTTCTGGTTGATTAATGAGAAAAACTAATTTCTTCCTTTCTGATCGATTTGGCAGTGTGTAGCACTTCTCTTTCTAAATTCTGCAGGGTTTCTGAGCATGGTTTTATTTTAAGTTTCTATTCTGCGAAGTCAAACTTCTCTACCTTATTTCCATAAATAACGGAAAACAGAAGTACATCCAGGAAAGACAGATTAGTAAGTGAACTTTACTGCAAAGGGTTTCCTTTCCACAGGCCCTGATGGTCTTAAAAACCAGACTATAAGACCATCAAAGGGTTGCAATCATATAAATACCAGTTTAACCCTTGTATTTGAAACTTTTGAAAAGAAAATTTATAAAGATTTGTTCAGACAAATGAAAGAACAGTCCTGTGTCCGAAGCTTGCTGCATAGGAAATTGTCCTGCCATTGGCACAGATCACTCTGATCTTTTAAAGTGTGTCTGCCGTGCCATGGCTGCACAAGTTGGGATTCTGGAGATGCTTATCGCCTGATCGATTAGGGCGCAGCAGTGGAGTAGGCTGTGTGCAGGGAATGTACCTGGACGCTTTGGCAGCAGAGCTGCGGTACATCTCGGTGCACTCTCTGACTGCAGTGCAGGCTTCCCTGTCACAAGTGCAGGCTCTGCCCTTGCTGAGGTTGATGCAGTGTGCCTGGCGCAGCAGGTTCCCTGTTGGGGTAAACTCTAGAGCCTGCCGCTGTAGAAACTGTAAGGATATGGTGGAACTTATGGCGGGGGAAAAAAGTGTTGATTGTGTGGTTTTAAATTTTTTCTTTCTGCTTATCCTATGGCTAGGAGAAACATAATAACTTCTTGTGTTCAGAAGGTTTCTTTTGAAACTTGAAGCAAGTGGGAGGGAGGGATAACAAAGTCCATTCTGTTCCTCTAATTCAATCTGCCCATTTACAAGCCCAACCTGTCAAGTACGTTGTCACTGTTCTTTGCAGCGAGAGGAAGACTGAGGCTTTAAAAGACTTCTGGAGAATATATACAAATCCATGTGAACAGCCTAAAACATCATAATTCATGTGGTTTCCATGGATGCTGACCATACTGCAGTCAGGGCAATTCTGTTGTGTTGATCCAAATACCGCAGCAGTTTTATCAGGATGCAATATTCTTGACTGCTGGCCCTGAACTCTGGTGTGGTGTTGCTGTCCACTGTTAAATAGCTGCCTTGTGCCTTTGTGAAAGAACGAATTGCTGCATGCGCGGCCCAGAGAGGTGGTAAAGAATTGTAAAACTTATCATGTATTACAAAATAATAATTCCAGATGAAATAAAACTGTGGAAAGAGGTCAGAATTTTGACATCTTGTTTTGAGACAGCAAAATGCTTCTTTGGTGGCCTGGAGTTACTAAAGGTGTCGCTGTCCTAGATGATCAGTTTGCCAAGTATGCAGTGTAAATGTGGATGGACAGTGTCTGGCTCTGGCTCTGTGTCAGTCATGCCCTAAATGCTTGATGATACCTGAGTGACCAGCTCCTCAGCTGCCTCCTGCTTAAAAGTAAGGCTGCATGATTCTTCTATTTTTCTAAACCATTTGCTGTCTTTAATTGAGGACTGTGAGCCGTTGTGTGCATAGTGTTGCAGGATCCTTGTCCTGTAAGGGCCTGGGTAAATATGTATTGTACTGTCGAGTGTTTGTAGCTACTCTGCAGGTAGTGGTGGCGAAGCAAGTGGCATACACTTAAGAGTCATCGTGTCTCTGGGGTCAATAAAAACAAGATAGCGCAGGGGACTGTGGGAAGAGGAGCCAGGATAGCTGCCTTCAGCATCACCTGCTAATAAAACTAGCTATTTATAGATCAGCTGAGGCTTTGTCAACTAGATTGTTAAATTAATATTTACATACTGGCTTCATTGTCTTTCACTGAAAATCTCATTTGTGTTAGTGCTTGGACAAAAGTGTGGCTTCCTGTGCTCCAGATACACGAGTGCTTTTGATCGGAGTCCATGGCTTGCAGTGTGTGTGAAACCATTCCTGTTAGATTCTTGCCTTGCAAATTCTCTTCTCCCCATAGCAGCATTTTTCTATTTTTCTGTGCCTCTCATTTCTTGCAGGAAAGCTCACCTTTGTTCCCAAATGTCCGCAACTCATGATGAGGCTGATCTCACTGGAGAGAAAGATGAGCAGCATTTCTGCATAGCAATTCCTAGTTAATCTCTGCCTCTCAGAGAGAGGCTTGAATTGTTGATGGCTTGTGGGTAATTTAATAACTAGCAAACAAATAGGATGTGTAGATTGTAGTAACTTAGCCCAGATGCAAAATCCCCCATCCTTATTTGCATCTGTTTGAATGAATTTTGTTATAAAGGTTTGCTTTTTTATGTTTTAGCACCAGTGAAACAGCAGCGAGAAGAGTCGCTGCTCAGTGAAGCTGTGTTGATCACAGCAGGCTCCACACCTGGGTAAGCAGTTTCAATCCCCTGTGCGTGCGTGTGTGTGTGTGTGTGTGTGCGCCTTTCAAAAGGGAAGAGTAATCTACTTGCTAGGCGCGTGTGTCTCTTGTAGTCCTTGGATGACCTTGAATGTCATTTAACTCGTGTTTATTTGCCGGTCTCTACCTGGGCAGATATTACTTCTGTGGTTTGGAGTGTGGAGGTTGAATGGATGTCTTGGAAATGTTGTGGATGAAAAGTGTTACTGAAATGTAAGGTATTCATAGTATCTCTTCAGACAGTTGATTGGAGTTCAGATTCACCTGCCTCTCTTGCTGTTTCTTGCTTCAAAGCCATTTGGACACTTGGATTGCGCGGGAAGTCGGAAGGCAGTAATAGCAGGGCTGCGATGCAGACAGGTGTCACAGCCTTCCCTCGGCTTCCACTTCTTAGCACTTGCACGGCTGTTGATAAGGTGCTGTTATGCTGGTATTGTGTTATTCTTAATCTGTCTTTGGCCTGCAAAAGGTCTAACAGCATCTGTTTCTCTGACACCTCTGCAGGCTCTCTGGGCATCTCATTACTCTTTTTGGAAAGAGAACATTGCAATGCAGTTACTCTGTCCGCAGAGAGCAGAGCTCATCTTCCCATGCCAGCCCGATTACTGTAAAGTTAGAGCTCAGAGAGTGAGTTGCAGTTTATCTCTCCAGGTGCATGAGGCACATAACATCGCAATGACAATACAGGATGTGCTGAAACCATTCACCTTTTATTTATTCTTTTTAAGATAGCAAAGGCTCAGTTTCCTCCCCTTCAAAATATCTCTTGGCTCGCAAGAGAGGGAGTGGGACAGGCCAGCTGTGGACACCAGACTGGGAAACCTGGAAGTCAGTTCCTTGGTACGCCAAGTCCAGTGGCTTGGCCTCTGCCCATTTCACCACTGCCTCTTCCATTTTAACTTGAATTCTTGCTGAAGGCAGCACCTGAGTCTTACATTTTCAGATCTACCAGGTTTTTCTGCCTTCTGCTGATATTCAGGAGAGATGGAGATGTGGTTTTCTGCAAAATGTCAGGGTCTCTTCCTGGAGAGCTGACAGCATAGGTGTTTTATATGTACATGGGCTATTGGGATGAGACATTCTTACTCTGAAACATTGGCTGAGACAGACAGACATTCCTCCTGCCACGGAGAGACAGGCAGGCACTCACTGTTGCCAAGCCTTGAAGTATTTGGCATGTTTTCTATTGCCCTAGTTTTGTGGAGTTGTTCCTGAAGTTTTACAAGTACATGAGAATCTTAGTTCTGTTTTTTTATTTAAAAAAAAAAAAAAAAAAAAAAAAAAAAGGAAGGAATAAATGAAATAATCTAGCCCTCCTGCCTAGACAGCAGTGGTATGAGAATGTGACTCAGTTGCTTAAAACCAGAAGGCAAATGAAATAACCCCAGTAACATTTCTAAACAGTTTTACAAGTCAGTCTTGTGGTTTTGGGGGAATTTCTGAATTCTCTCTTGGGTCTTGAATATGTGAAGAGCGTGCAGCATGGCTTGTTTTCTTAAATGAAGGAATATTTGCAGGTCTGTAAGAGTTCACACATCTGCAGTGTCCTCTGCAAGCAATAATGAACCAACCAAAACAATCAGTTCTCCCTGAATTAGAAGAGCCCTGCATTTTCCAGATCTTGTTCGCATTCTAATTTGTGCTTTTTCACCTTCCTTGCAAGCAGGGGGATCTCAAGCTCTTTCGTTTTAAGTGGAAGCCAAGACTTCATGTCAGAACATGATTCGAGAAAGTGGAGCTTTGACATTTTCATAGTTATGTCATATCATCAGACTTTCACGTGAGCTGGCGACTCCATTTAAGCAGAGATGAATGTAATTATTCATGGAGGGGCCCTGTTCAGCTCTGTACTCCCTGATTGATCTGTAGAGATTGACTGGCTGTGCAGGCCTGTATCTCTGTCCTTCCATAGGCTCACAGGAACACACCAGGCTTGCAGGCAGCTGCCCGCACGCTTTCATGTTGGTTCTATAGGCAGCTGCAGAGGCACGTGCTCCTGAAATCACCGATGAATGCGTAGGCACACGCTTGCACCTCCGCATTGCCTGAGCAGAGGGACGCATGCAGTCAGACTCCCACAACAGAAAGGTTTCCAATAAAGCTGAAACACAGAGGTATTGTTTGTCCAACTGCTGGCAAATGCACAGAGCCATTGTGTGGGTCCTGAAAGCCTTGGCGCTTTATTCTCTGCAGACTGAATGGCAGCCGCGGGTAATAATAACACAAGATTAAAAAAGCCAACATTATAGGGGCATTTACAACCCGCTGAGAGAGTGAAATCTCAGCAAGGCTGAGCTGTGTCTCTAGTGATCCTACGTTTTTACCGCTTGATAAGGAAATGATGGGCAGCTCTGGAGAAATGGCCACCGCAGAGCAGATGAAAGGGGAGCAGGTTGTCTGTTTGAATGCTGCAGTAAGTAGAGTGGGACAAATGGAAAAGCTCTCTGCAAATCAAGTGACCAGCCTGTCCCCCCCGCATGCTGGGTGGGCTGGGGTGTGTGTATGTGTGCTTGCACGCCTATGTTTCCTTCCCAGGCTGGTTGAAAAGCTAAGGCTGGCTGGCGTCATTGGGGCCGGACTGGGTTTGCATAATTCAGAGCCTTGTGCTTGAGGGCCTTTGGTCAGCATCATCCAGGGGTGGTGCTTTGGTAGCTGTCAGCAGATCTGCTCAGGGCTGTTCATGTGTGAGAAGGTAGCTGTGGACCAGTTGTGGATAAGAGATGGTAGGATTAGCCATCCACCTGCAGGAGCAGCCAGTCTTTCTGTGAACTTAAATTTCGGGAGACAATAAATATTGAGCTTTCCGAATGCAAGTCTCAGTTTTAAGTCACAGTGATGACAACTACCTTACACAATTTAAGCTCAACTTACTGATACCATCTTACATGTGGAATTTCATTATTTTCAAAGCAAATAAAGAAACCCTACCCCACAAAAAAAAACCCCCAGACGACATTTTTTAAGGGACAGTTCCTTATCTTAAAAGTCAAGTCTTGAATTTGGTGCTAGTTCTGACAATTCTTCTAACATAAATGTCTTATAAGGCTCTTTGTGTACATATAACTATCTAAACAGCTTTAGAAGACCCAGGTTTTCTCTGCACGCACATGGAAGTTCTTTTCAGTAAGCTGGAGGCAGAGTACCAGACCATAGCAACATCCTCTCAGGATATGCCTAGGCTGCGGAATAATGATGACATATCAAAGCCAGCCCTAACCTTGCTAGCTTGGGTATTACCAGCAGGCTAACCCTGGCAGTGCTGAACTGCTGGAGTATGTACCCACGTGTTCAGACAGGTTTTGCAGCTTTCTGCTATTCAGCAGGTTTCTAAGGCAGCAGCATCTTACAGATGTGACCTTGGTCTTTGGTATTAACAATGCAATGAGTGAAATGGTAGGAGGTATTTCAAAGTAATAAAATAGGTTTTAATAAGAACGCATGCTACATGGCTAGGGCAAGTGTGGTTTAATGACTGTACTTTTCCTTTCTAAAAGCATTGTCATCTGTTCAAGTGTCTTGCTTTGCTTGTGCCAGGCAGCATGGCATGAAAATTGCTGGGCCCTAGGTGCAGTTTCTTGTGTGGGACATTATCGGGATTCAGAAATCCAGACTGCTTCACACATTCATTTACTTGGATTAATGAATCTGTCTCTGCCTCTGTTTCCCCAAGAGTAATGTGAAGTTACTTACGTCACAGGGATTTATGAGCTTCTTTCTATATTGGCCATTTTGCAGAGAGTGAAATTCAGCTCGGAGGGCTCTGCAGAAGGACAAAGTGTTTGAGTTTGTTCTGTTCTAATCCTGGTTACAGAAAATTGGCAAGTTCCTGCTTAAAGTCTCTTTAAACACAAAATATAAATACTCTTAGTTTGCCTTTTATTTTTGTGTGGTGTTCTCTTTCTCAGCCCCCTCCCACACCCCCCACACCCCTCCTTTATGTGTTCTGTTTTTCTTTTAAATGTTACCTGTCTTAAACTGAAAACTGTTCAGGTTGGGACCTGAGAGCTCCTCTGCACTGGCACAGACCTGTGGAAGAAGGCTGTGAGCTTGCTTTGTTTCCACAGGTTACAAGTGTGAAATTAAATCTATGTTAGTGGTAAGGTCTTTGTGGGAAGAGGGTGTAAAGAGGTGTTGAGTGATACTAGAAAAGAATGGTCTAGGAGGGGGAAAGAATGGATGTAGCTAAAACTAAATATGATGCTTGCTTTTTGCCAGAACCTTTGCAGCAGAAGCGTGGATATATTCCCAGTTGACAGCTCCCTTGTCTCTCTTTCTCCTTCCCTTTTCTTTCTCTGCCTCTGGGGCTACTGTTTTAGGATGAGTTGGTTCCAAATAGACAATACTTTTCTAGCAGATAAACGGACACCTAAGCAGCTGCACTGGTATCTATCATGAACAGACATGCTGCACAGTGAGGGAAATTACAAGATGGGACCAGCATAATTTGTCATATTTAAAAAAAAAAATAAAAAGAAAGCTCCCCCTCCACTTGAGCAGTGTCCACAAGACAAGAGAACAGCACACTTATAAACTGTCACTTTCTTTTCCAGTCTCTTAATATGTTTTCAAATGCTTCCGTTAAGCATTCTGCCTTTAGGTCCTCTTTGTAAAGGATGTGTTTTAGACAGATGGAAGCAGGCCTGTGTCCTGACACAGATGCAGGACTATAAATTTGTGGTGGAGGAGATGGGAGGTAATTATTTAGGAGGTTTTTGTGGCTTATTCCAGCATCTGGTATTCTACCAGGGTGCCCTCTGAAGACTGAAAGGGACAGGAAGGAGCTAGAGAAATGCTGAGCTTGTTTTTCACTTGGTAAGGGATTTTAATCTTGAAAGAAGGATTTGGAATTTATGCAGGAGGAGACAGTGATTAAGAAATAAAGATGCATCTCACAGTGTTCACCATTCTCCCTTTGCTTGCTCAGATCCATGTTTCAGGTTGTAGGGCATCTTATCTGCTGCTCTCTAAATTGCATTGGTTATGTTGGGCGCCAGTGGGCAGTTGCTCACAACAAATCAGTCCTGCTGAGATACTGGCTACGATGGCTTCTGGGTTCAGGGCGGAGCATGCAGCTTCACGCAGGTTGCTGCCTGGGTGTGCCTATGACTGGGCATCCACACGTAATCGCATGACTGAACATCTCCGTGGCCTTCCAGTTCATCCACAGCCTCACCATTCCAGTCCGTGTGTTGTGCCTGGCGGGAGCACCAAGACTCTCCTGCCCAGACTGCAGATTCCCTACCCAGTGCTCACTAAGCAGGCAAGGCTTCCCTGCTCCTCTGCTCCTTGATGTTGTGAAAGGGGAGTGGTGGAGTGAAATGTTTAGGGGTTTTTGGGTGACTTCTGAAACCTCTAAGAGGTGTGGTTGAGTCATTTGACTGTCTCAGTTAAGGTCATTAACATTTCAAAATGCCTGTTATTTTTCTGTCTGGTTGCCTGAACTGGGTAGAGGATTGTCTAATTGGGGCTTGGTGCGGGCCAACCAACCAGACTTCTCTTCCTTGTGATCTAATCAGATCTTGCAGCTTCTGGGACTAGATATTTCAAGATACTTAAAGATTGGCAAGAGTTAGGCATGTAATTAATTCCTTAAAATCTGATACTCAAATACTGCAAACGCTCAGTCAGCAGTAAGCTTCTGGTGCTGAGGAGTTGCAGTGCTGAGTCAAATGGGCTGATTCTGCTGAAAGATATTTCACTTTCTGTTTGGTACCTGGGCAGTGGAGGTAGTCTCCCAATACAGTTTTTCTCTCTCTCTCTTTTTTTTCTTTTTTTTTTTGTTTTTGTTTTTTTTTTCTTTTTTTTTTTGTTTTTTTGTTTTTGTTTTGTTTACCTGTAGGCTCTTTACCTCCCTAGTCTTTGGGAGGTGTTTCACAAAAACAGGTAGAAGTTATATCCCACATCTATCTGCAAACAGACATTAGATTTCCCAGTCCTACCTTGGCTTTATCAGTTGCTGATTTTTGCCTCTTCAGCCGGAAGAAAAGGAGAGCAACATCTACACCCATATGGGCGAGATGAATACAGCTATCACACAAATAAAATTACTGGCTGCCGAATAGCAACAGCTTAATGAAAATGTGAACTGTTAAACAAATAAAGCCAGTCAAGCTCATAATACTTCTGTGTGGAATTTCACTGTATCACTGAGCAGAAATAGAATTAGGCATAGAAAAAGGATATCTGGAGAAGTCTTTGCCTGCCTCTGTGCTTGGTATATGAAGCTGGACTAGACAGGAGTCAGCCATGCCTTAAATGTGGACGTGGACATGCTACCCCGACTTGGAGAGGAAATCTCTTTATCCAGTGCAGGAGCCTGCTAAAGCAAGGCAGAAAGGGACAAGATAAAGCACTAGATTTCCTCTGAAGCCTAAATGCAGATTGTAGAGAGGGATGGATCCCTTGAGAACTGTGTGAATTTTTTTTATTTTTTTTTTTACATTTCTTTAGCATCTTCTGCTGGTGAATAATTATCGTACCTCTGTGTGGTTGGTAAGTAGCATTACTCTTATGTACAGAAAGGGAAATGGAGGTGGGGATTTATCTACGGCTGCTGGGCAAAGCTGGGAGGAGCCTGACAACGGAGCCTGGGACTCTGGTTCATGCCCTCCAGGCAGTGCTTACCTTCCTGTAGCACATGGGAAAACTGCAGGGTTTAGCAACACTTGCAAGTGGCAAGTGAAATCCCCAGGATGAGAATTTAACAACCACTATTGAGGTCCCATCTCAAAGGCACAGTGCTGTAGCTGCAGGGTTGTGAAGCATTTTCAGCAGTTCTTTGCGCTCTACCCAAGGACTAGGCTTTCCTTCACTTCCATTTTCATGGAAATTCCTGGAGTTAAAGACGTGCTCATTAGAACTAGTGCAGGTTAATAATCTGTTCCGGATGAGATCTGGAAAGGCAAAGTCCGGTATGTAAAGTTGGGATCAGCTTGTGAAGAAGCCCTGGAGCCAAGGAGCTGCTGTATCTGACTCCAAACAAAATGACATCCTCTCTCCCTGGCTTCTCCCATCCATCTGTGTTTGGCTGTCAACAGTCAGAGGCAAGGAATGGGATGGAGGGATCCCGAGGAGTTCAGAGGACAACTAGGGTTGTTCTTTCTATCTCTCTTTTCCTCCACCCCCACCCTGATGGCAATTCCTCACAAGAAAGCATGTCTCACCTAGGCTTGGTCTCAGACTTGTGTGGAGTCGCTGGTGTATTGAAGGTGTATTGTGTCTGGGTTAGGTGAAGCTTTAGTGCACTGTGGAATAGAAATGTTATATTCTAAGTGTCTTTATTTTTCTGGGTGACCTTGTGAAATTTCCTTGCACCAGATCTGTATTTTGCCATCCTGCTGCCTTTATCTAATTTGTTTTCTTGTGTATGTTACTGACATCCGGTGAAGTGTAATTTGTTTGAGAAGTGGCACTTATAACAAGGATCCTGCTAGTAATCCCTGCATTGAATCCCTATATACACAATGTTCCAGGAATAATTAAAATCACAAACTTCAATCTGGAGGGATGCACAAGGGAAACCTATCCTGAAACGAGGCTTGGCGTATCTGACTTTTCTACTTCCAGTGCTTTTTAATAGTAGGATTTGCTATTTTTGTTCCAGGACTGAAGTAGATTGAAGTAGAAGTCTGACATCCTGAATTTACACATCCTAACAACAGTGTTCATCAGTCAGTATTCGTACTGTATCCTTTCTCTATCCCTTCTCTCTATTAATTTTCCTCAATAGTCTGCAGGGATCATTTGCCAGCCTGATTCAAATTTCTGCACTTTCCTGGCGTCTTGTTTTATAACATCTTGCATCATGTACTTTCCATTTCTGTAATCCATTTAATCCAAAATACTGGAATGGCTTTGCAGGTATTTATTGCATTTCTTTCTTTCCTTGTCTTAGGAGGTAGCAGGTCATTTATACAACTTAATCCAAAGTCTCTTGGCTTTTGGGATTGTGTTTTCCTTTTATTTTCCCACTGATTATGCTGGGGACTGGTAGCAAAAGCAGGAATGAGAGTATGGAGAAGTTGCTTTTATTTCTGTATACTGTTTCATGATGTTGTGCTCAGAGCACAGCTTGGCAGTTCAGCAGTTAAACCCCTGCAGCCGACATCCCCCAGCAATACCATTACTGTTGCCTGTCCTTAATTTTTGGAAGCGTTGGTCTTAGGGTTTGAAATAATGAAATACTGTTGCATCAGTAAGTGGTTTTCCATTCCTTTTGGCTCTGGAAACGGATATTCACAGCTGGGTGAAGTTCATTTTAATCCTCACAAAACTAGAGCTGGATTTGTACAAGTTGTCGTTGTTCTGCTTTAGAAACACTCTGTGCCTTCTGGATCCCTTTATCCCTCCCAGGGGCTAATCCACGTGCTTGCAAAATGCTTGGGGTAACTCCAGAGTTGCAGGGATGGAGGGGCAGCCAGCGTTATCTCCTTTTCCTCCTGCATTGCCTTCTCTCGCTTGTTCTAGAAACGCATGGTAGTGTTTGTAGTGTATACTTTCTGATGTGTATAGATAGTGGGATGTAATTATCTTCCCCTGAGGTAGAGTCATTATGCTGGCTGTAAAGAGAGAGGGTCACAGTCCTAATGGGAAATGATTTTAAAGCAATCTTGACCAAGTCTAGTGGAGCCATTTCAGACCACTTAAAACTCAGCCAGTCCTTCACGGCACTTGTGATATGTCCACTTTATGCGGTGAGAGGCAATGGGACTAACACTTGTCGAGGGATAAAGAAAACCTGTGATAAACTGCAGCATCGGCTTTGGGCAAGCGTTGTATGCTGCCACAGGGGAAAGGCGCCGACAGAGCCCAGCCTTGATTGTTATTGTTCTTGATACTGATTTGGAAAAACGCAAGGCGCTTGCAGAAGCAATAAGCCAGTAGTCATGAAATCTGCCACCTTGGGCTTCCTGTGCTACAAAAGCTGCCCCTCTGCCCCTAGGCCTGATTCCTGCAGAGGCAAGAGGATTGTCCCAGTTTTCCAAGCAGGTGGCTGGGCAGATCGTGGCGCAGTCCCCAAGTCAGAGCCAATTGCTGGTGGATGCACTAGTGGTTCAGGCTTCAAATGTGCATTGACTTACAAGGGTATTTTGGTCAGAGGTTAATAGCAAATACTACTTCGTGTTACAAGACATCAGGGGAAGACAGACTTCAGCATGCTTTGGCACGTGGTGGAGTTGTGGTGAGCAGCAAGGTGAGGAGAAGGACTTTGGCAGAGCTGATGGAAGGTGGCAGTCAGCAGTTGTGGGTCATATTGAGAGGCACTGGCAAGTCTGTTGGGACCAGCCCAGGACTAAAAAGCAGGCACCACTTCACATAAGCATTTTGCTGTATTTCAGTCCTTTAGAGAAGCACAATAGCCAGGGCTGTGCAGGTTAGCAAAGCTCTAAGCTAGTACTCAGGAGAGCAAAAATAACTAGTAGTGAAATGCTCCATGTCTAATTTGCATCCTTTGAGCTCCTCTGCAATGTTATTGGAAAACAAAAATTGTTTAAATAATGGAACAGACCCGATGAAATTGTGCAGTGGTGCAGAAGGGGTGAGGAAGGGTTATTTCCTTCCTTTCCATTACTTTACTCTTTCTGCCTTGCCTCCCAAACGTGGGTGGAATCTGCATGTTAGGCACTAGCAACATCAGCCTGGCCTGGTGGCTTTTCTTAATGGTAAGGATGAGATTAAATGCAATTAACATTGACTGAACAAAAACTGCCTTCAGTTTGTATGCCGATTAATTAACAGCCATCCTTTCAGCAGTGGCCCTTTGTAGAGCGGTGTTTGTTCCTCCTGGCCCCAGTATTTTCTAGTACATGTCCAAATTCAAAAGCACTGCGTATGTTCCCTACTGCGATGTCTGGGGCTACCAGCTCAGCGGGGAGATGCAGCCCCCCAACTGGGATGATTTTTGTGTGCAGTCTAGTAACTGCAGAGCTGCTCAGTCAGTGGCAAAACATTTCCTGTTAAGCAAGGCTAATGACAGGAGCTCTCTGCGAGTTAGAACAATGATCAGAACAATTGTCTGGAGGAAATCAATGTTATAATGCATGAACAAACAGGTGAGTCTCAGAACAGCTAGAGATTAGTTGTGCTAGTAAATAACTTCATATTTGGGTGATGCAGAGCAATGGGGAGGTGTCAAGGCAGAGCAAAGCGAACAGTGTGTTGGCTCTTGTGAGTCAAAGGAGAGTGAGGAGGCGGGGAGAGGAAACCAGAAAGACTGTTTCTGTTTCTTGCACTCTGTTGGTGGGGTATGTAGACCAGCGGACTTCCACGTGAAAGCACTTTCTGGGGTGTTCTGACAATGCGTCTGGTGAGCTTTTTGAAAAGGCGTCTTTTCTGCTGTCAAGCCAGCTTTGAAGACACCATCTGGGGAAGTAGCCAAGAAGTCATTGGGTGAACTTCTCTGCTTTGCAGAGCTATTAACACCAGTACAGAGAAGAGGGAAAACAAAACTCTCTTCATAGCTTTTTGAATTAATGTTTTTTGTTGCTGCCAGGCATACTCCTGCCCCTCCTTATTCCAAACCCAAGGACAGCAACTGTTGGACTCCTGAAGGATGAGAGAGACAGAGAGCCTTTTCTGTGCAATAACTATATGGCACAGAAGTGCTGTGATCCATTAGTCAGCACAGCTGCTCCACAAAATAGCCAATACCCTGAATGTAACAGAACAAATTGCACATAACCAAAAAATACCTACAGCATACATCAAACCAAAGTGACTCAAATGTCCCTTGCAGCGCTTTGGGGTGCTAATAGCCCCGCAACAAATGCCTTATCCAGTGGAAAGGCCTTGAACACCCATCTTAGGACAGGTCGGGATTTTTGTATTTCGTTAGTGCCTCTTTCCAGACTAACTGAGATGAAAAAGTTGTGTGGTCATGTTAGAGAAGTCTGCTGTGTGCCAACAGGTGTTCTGATTTTGAGAGCTGCCTGCACACAGTAGGGAACTAGGAACTATGGAGATTAATTTCTACTTTGTCACTGACACTCCAAATGCACTGAGTCATTTATTATGGGGAGCTGCTTTCTGATTTCTTCATAGCTACACAGTGCCCATATGTGTAAGCACTATGGTGCAACTGCTTAAAGGAATATTAGAACAAAGCACTCGCTGGAGGAAACTTGCAGGGTTTACCCTATGAGACTAAAGGCTGGTTAAATAAATATGTCTTAGCACAGCTGAGGCTTGGCAAACAGTGTCTCTGGCAAACACTGAGGGAGGAAGTTCTTTAGGGTCTAGACTTTCAAGGAGGGAGATTCCTCCACTGGCTGTGAGCCTCCAGCAAGGCCAAGAGCCGAGGCGCAGAGCTAGCCAGTGACTGCAGGAGGCGGAGAGGATGCTGCAGACTCACCAGGCAGCCCAGAGCTCCTATGCTGGGATGCAGACCAACAAGGAGCGGGAGGAGGACAAGAGAGCAGCGCCTTAGAAAAATCTTGCTGAGACTTGCTTGCCCTAGTATTGGTACCAAGGCCTCAGCTCTCTGTTACAGGAGAAAGACCAGGCTGGATGTTAACTGGACTCCCTTCTCAGCAGGAGTGAGATTTGTGGAGCAGATCTACTTGCAGAGCTCGATGCTTTCTCCTCACTCGATGGAAAGCAGAACTGGAAAGCTACTGGCTTCTCCACAGGTGCTGCAAAGTGATGGGCTGTGTCAGCTGAGCAGCCAGCCAATTTTGACTGCTCTTGGTTCCCCAAGCAGGGTCTCATGGTGGTGGAAGAGCATGGGTTAGTGGCTCAAGGTCCTGCTTGCCAGGAGAGGCGTGGAGGAGAGCCCTGCGTGCCCTCTAGCTGGATTTGCTGCCAGGACTGAACAGATTGTCATTCCTATTTGTGCTGCGGCCACAGCTGTGAGGAACTGCCTTTGTATGGACACTGTATTCATATGTAGAAGCGCTGGGATGGTGCTCATCGAGACTGGAACCTGGTGTCTACCTGACATTGCATTGGCAGTGGCATTAAAAATAACCTATGCACCCTGTGCAAGAAGGGTACCGTCCTTTCTCTTTGGAGTATGTGGTGCACTCTCCAAGGCTGCTTGCTTCCTGAGTTGTTGTTCTGCTAAGACTTCAGCAGAGACCAGCTAATGCCAACTGTGGGGCAGTTATTTTAGGGTGAGGCACTGAACTTCTTCAGGCTGAGCCTCACCTCAATTAATTGGGAATATCCTGTCATGTGGGTACACCTTGTGATTGCAAGGTGCCTGGACTTGTTGCATATGCAACTTGTCTGGTGCATATGCAATGATAAAAGCATGTAGGAGAGGTAAGGCTTCTCCTTCCCTGTCCTGGCTCCTTCTGCTCAAGGTAAGTGTTGTAGCAACCTGGTAGCATCTTGCAGGGAGGATTGCAGGTTGGAAGGAAATGAAGGGGTACCAAATCTGTATCGGCATGGTTGCGGTGCTAGGTAGAATTAAAACGCTGGTGTAAATGGTTAGCTTAGCACAGAGTGGCCTTAGTCTTAGAGATATGGCGTCCTTCCATGCTATTACACAGCATGTGAGGCATGAAATTGATGCAACTGTGCTTTTAAGTAGTTAGCCACAGGTTTATAAACTGATGGCCTAGGAACAAGGGAAACAATTACATGCATATGCTAACAAGCATAGACTTGTATGATGGGCTAACAGACCACAAGGCCTACAGAGCTTCCACTGTGCAGCGTGCAACAGCTGCATGATGCTCTGCAGTAGCTGGCAGAGGACACCTCTGGCCTCCAGCACTGTTAGCTGTTAACCGTGCCTGTGCTGCACGGCAGGCATGTCCTGCAGAAGATCCAGAGGAGCACAGGTTCACAGCCAGCCAGAGATCATACTCTGGTTTCACTTTCTTTGTAAATTGAACCTTAGCAATATTAGAGGTTTGAGGATGGTAGTGGTCTACACTGGCGTGGCCAATGCTGTGAGATCTGGTTTGGCATCTGAGCAGGACAGTCTGAAACAGCTGGGAAAGTCATCCCTCTGTGCAGGTGGTTGTGTACTGGGAGCATTTCAGTTCCCCCAAAATGCCAACCCTATAACCTTCATGAGCACTCTATGCCCCTGACGAGGGAGGGGACGTTAATTAGTTGCTCCACCCAGCACGGACTGGTCTTAGATGTAATTGTATCAGGCCACTACTGGGAGCAGTGTGGGCTGATTGACAGTATCGTTACCTGCATCCTTTGTTCACAGGAGCTTCCCTCGGTGAGAGCTGCGCAGCAGGAAATTGGTGTCTGGCCTGCCTGGCAGCCCATCAGTTCTGGGTCCAGCGCTCGCTGTGCAAAAGATTTTGAGAAAGCTTAGTCATCCAGAATGAGATGGAACCTGATGGTTTTGCACAGGGAATGTTCATGAGCCTCCAGCTCAATGCATCCCCCGGTATGTGAGTAGGTTAGGCTGGAAGGAATTGATTGAGGTTAAGTGCTGGCTGTTTGCGTTTTCTCCTGAAATAAGTAAAAATATGTAGTTATGATGTTGAACGCGAAATTGCATAACTATGATATTCTTTAAAATTACTTTAAAGGAAAAGGTTTTACTATCTTCCACAAGGGTTAACTGCAGAGTGGCCACATCAGTGGCTTTTTCACAAAATGTAGCATTCCTCGACACTTCACTGAAGTGTTACAGTGTGAATACAGCAAATTATTGCAAAATTGATTGCGAGTTGTTGCTGCTTCACTCATTACAATTTGTGTGAGTGCTATTGGAGTTTTTAAAATATGTTGCTCTGTGCAAAACTTTTAAGTCACTAATGATGAGAGAAATTACCTGAGAAATTAGAGTTAGTCGAATAATATTGATGGTTCATTTGTCAGATTTCTGTATAAGCTTTGTCTGAATAATTTGGCAAACAATTTTCTCTTTATTCTTGAGTCCTTTGAAGCTTTTCCAGTTCATTGTTGTTAAGAGATGGGGCCCTCTTTGGAGATGCATGGTCAATGTAGACTGAAAATGCTGACCTAGCAGGTGCTGAGCAGCAAATACCAGCCTGCTATGCAGAAGTAGCCCAGATGACATCCTCAGCTTCTGACAGATATTGCCAAGTGTTCTAGCATCATTACTTTGTGGTGGTCTCCTTTCTGATTCACGTTCAAGGAAGCACAGCTTCTTTCCTAAGAAAAGCTAGTGTCTAGAGAGTAGAACTGAGCTCTAGTCCAGCACTAGTAAAAATGGGTGGTGAGACCACGTGCAGCTAACTATTCAGTTGTCTTTCTGTAGTTGGCTTTAGCAGGGGCCTCTAAACATGGGTAAGTACTGTCTACTCTGCAAAATGGAACTGCACCTATCCAGAGTATGAGAGAAACGTAGCATGTTGATGGGCTCACCCTATGCAATTGTGCTGTTCATGTAGCTACACCAGCAGTGCACTGACATAAAGATGCCATTGTTGATGCGTGAGAGCTGATTACATAGATTTTGAATTAGGGGTCCAACACTGATACCCCAGATCCTCAGAGGGAGAGGTGGTGTTATAGCTGGTGCCGAGTGTGTTCTCATCCACTGCTGATGGCATTGTTGGTTTGATTTCATAGGAATGATAAGATAAAAATAGGAAGAGAGCATAGCAGGCTCTGCATTCTCCATCCTGAAAAGGTTGAAAGCCTCCTGTTTTTTCTACCCCTTGGAAGTCCACAACTCTACACAGATCCCTGCAGGATCTGAGAGTGTATCACTTGGAAAACAGGAGATTGCTGTGGGGACAAAGCAGGCATGATTTTGCTTTGAATTTTAGGAGGGTTTGGATCTTAACAGGATAAAGGCTGTCAAACATATCAGGAGTTAGGGCAGTCTCCAAGTCCCTCTCTTTCTTCCTCTTCCCTCTCTAGTGCTCGCTCTTATGTTGATCCTGTTCCAGGATGAGAGAGTGGTGTGTGCATGTTTGATGGCAGCTAATCAAAGTGCTCCCATGTCCTGCTGAGGCTGGGACTTAGTGTGGAACTACACTTACTCCTGCCACCCAGCTGCTCTGAGGCTTACCTGAGACCATGGCCTTTCTCTCCTGCTGTAGGCCATTGGATTTATAAACCCTAATTATTTGCAACTGACCATATATTCTCATTCACAGAATCAGTCTCACCTTTGAGATAATGGCCTGCTGTCTTCCTTCTACAGTCCTTTGTCCCCTTGAGTGTCTTGTGTTTTACAGCAGGTGAAACCCGATGATTTTTCTGTGGGATTTTCACCCTGCCAACGTTACTCCTTCATTTCAGAGGGAAACAGTCCCATGTCAATAGCTGCATAACTAACTTGCTGCCTTTTTCTTTGTTTCCTTTTTCCTCCAGGAGCTGTTAGTTAATTCTGGATAAACATCAGCCACCAAACAGCAGAGGACAGGGACCACAGATGCCCTTGGAAGCCCCAGCATCCTTCTGGATAGACACTGACCAAAACTGGTGCCTTTGGCCCTTTGCGGTCCAAGACAGTGATGTGATTCCTCTTCTAATTGCCTGCATGTATCAGTCTCAGTGGATGTTCCTGGAGTTGGGAGGAGGGTCCTGGAAGAGGGGGATGCTGTCATTTCCTTTTTTATTGTATTACAATGTAAAGAACCAGATTGACCCCAGGTGCTTCCAGCACAGCTTGTCACTTGGAGGCTAACCCAACACGAGCCTGGCTCACCCTGTGCTAGCTTTGGTTTCACCAATCCACATCTGAGTTTCAAGAGCTGTTATCTTTGTCCGTTTGCTCTGTCGAAAGGAGGTCCAAAGTATTTGGAAGCAACCCTGACTAGCTTGTTAGGATTAACTGTTCCTAGCATGCTCCCATTGGTTACACCAGCAGACGCGTTTCTTCCTTTCCAAGGTTCCCTCCTAAACAATAAAGTGTTTAATGGTCCTTGTGTGCTGTGAGATACTTTCAGTCCCGTGAGGTTGCAAATTGCTGTTTTCTGCCTACTACCCATGCCAACAAAAACTCCAAACAAGTGTGAGGAATAGAAATATTTCAAGTCACAGTTTATAAATCACAGAACTTGTTCGTTTTGGTCCTGAGCTGAATGACTTTGGCTTATTTGAAAGTACTTGGAAGAGTGCAAAGTCCTGGCTGAAGGGAACTGGTATTGGTGAATCATACTGAAAAAAACCTTTGCTGAACGCAGAGCCCAAGTTATCTTTCTTTGCACCAACTCTTGTGTGCGGTTCCTGCGTTGTCTGCCATAAGCCACCATCCCTTTCAGCCTTGCTCTCTGTTTTGAGCCCTCTCCTTGCCGAGCTGAGAGACAGTGGGAGCTGTGTGCGTCTGGCATTTCATCCTTGTAGAGGTAGGTGCAGCAAATTTGCAAATTTTGCAAAGACCTGTTAGCAAAGCAGGGGAGCAGGTCTGGCTTGGTAACTTGATTCCTCTTCTCTGGCTAAAGCTTCTCTTCTGGCAGCGTTTGCTGCTCATGTCCTCTCTGACTGTATCTGACAGTTTCTGAAGAATGTGAACATGGATTTTTGGAGGTTATGTCAGAGTTTAATGTAATGTTTATGAAAATGGATGAGCGGGGCTGAGAATTGTTTTCTGTGTTATATTCTGCTTCATCTCTTTTTTCTTTAGGTGGCAACTTAATGCTTTACATCTTCATTAAAGCAACAAAATGCCTTTCCTTCTTGTGGAGGGCTGATGCCACAGCCCTCTTCCTCCTCAGAAGTGATGTTTGCTTACCCATGGCTCATCTCTGTTAGTCTCAGATCTTCCGAAAATTCCAGTTTTTTATGGCTGTGCAGGTCAAACTTGCTGTCCCCGAGGGAGGAAAGGCAAGTTTTCCAAACCAAAGTAGGACACTTGGTGCCCTCAGATCTGCTTGTACCGGGACTGGGTTGGTTTTTGCTGCAGCTGCCATGCCAGCCTTTGGATCTGCTTGGGATAGCCAGGTTCTACAGAGCCGCAAAACTTCTGACCTCTGCATGCAGAAATTTGGAGCACCGAGGTCTGTCCCTGACTAGATTTTAAATTATTGTTGGTCTGAAGAGAAAAGTACCTACTTTGTCTCTTCCTCATTTTCCTCTTGCCCCTATCCAGTGTTGCTTTGGCATGAGTAATTTGCATGTCGTTACTTCAGCTGCCCTAAATTGGGGGGGACTATGGTGCCAGGGCTGATTACTTGGCGGCACTGGACAATTTTCTCTGTTAGGCGACTGTAATACATTTCCATGTTCTTTTATAATGAGCTTTATTTACCAAATTGGCAATTCCTCTGTTGAGAAATAACTGATTACAGCATTCAGGGAGTTGCTGTCGTCTCAAGATATGCAGGTGTCTGTGGAACATAAACAGATGTGATCATTCAGACAGTGAACTCAATTGATAGAGGGTAGGGGGAAAAAATCAGCCATGAAATCATAAATGTAGTATCTCCAGCTAATGTTGGCCAGGTGCGCTGCGGCTGTTTTGCAGCCGGACAAGGACAAAGTGGCACTCTAACGCCATGCAGTACCTCCAGATGAGGGACTGCTTGATTATTAGCTGAAAATACACCTCTGGCATGTCATCGCACTTTGGTACTGGCTTGCCTAACTCCCAGTCTCTGGTAGTCTCTGAAGACAGACATTAGGTCATCGTGTAGCCTTCAAGTGGCAAACTCCTCTGTCCTGTCACGTTGAGCTTGATTTTAGCTTACTCTGTGGTGAATGTCTATGAACTTCTTGATGATCACGTCCGTGGGGATTGTGGTCCCACCTGGCTTTCAGGCAGTCCCTTTCCTTTGGTGTTTCCTAGTACCTGAGAGCAGTTTTGTTGCTGCTGTTGCCCTAATCATCAGCTCAGATATCTGAGCCTGGGGAAAAATACAATGAGCAGAGATGTCAGTAGGAAATTGCTGAAGATGAAGTTCAGTTTGCAGAGTCTCGGTGGCTACCTGATTATAAAATGTACAGGTAACATACAGCTTCTCAAGTGTCTTCCTCCTCCCCTCACACCCCCCTCCCCCCCATCTTTGCTGCTCCTATACTACTGAGGCCCTTGCAATGAAGGAAGAAGCCCTGCATCTTCGCTTAGGCTCGCTCTCCTTATGTTTCTCCTTGACTGCTTGTTGGGTATTCGGAGCATGATTTTTTTTTTTTTTTCATGCAAGATTGTGACAGCAGGTGTCAGTTACGCTCCAAAGTGGAACATAAGAGATCATTATTCCTGGAGCCTGGTGTCCAGTGTTGAATACATGTCCTTATCGCACAGCTACTGTCACAGTTGGCATTAATGGGCACTAGGACAGTAGGATAAACAAGGTCTGAATCTATTGTAAAAGCTGAGTTGGAGGCAGTTTCCTCCAAAGGTAAGGTTGAGGTAGGGTAGGGGCAGCCAGCCACGCTGCTGTCTGAGCTGCATGTGCTGGATAAAAAGGAGCTCTTTCGTGTCCAGGAGTATCTGGGACCTGTTTCACCTACTTAAACCAAACCTGCCTAATGCCAGATGCAGTTCAAGTGCAGTGCTCCATTCAGCTGAACAGTTGCATGTCCGTTTTGCCTGCCCAGTTATTGCAGTTTTGTGTGCAAATTGGGTAATTGTGTGTACAAATGCGTCTGGTAATTCGGATGCAATGTGCACAATTGTGGTAATTTCATGTGAAAGTACAGGCTTACAGAGTGCCTGCCGTATGAGTTGTTTTAAAACTGGCCAGATGAATGGAAGGAACAACGTTTTTATTCATGCATAATTTCTTAGTGTTGCAGGAAGGAAAATAACCAACCAAGTTAGAGAAGATACAGCAAATAACAGAACTGATAGAAATTTTCCAATAGGCTTCAATAGCTTTTTAAATGAAACAGTCAACAAGCCTTTTGAGATTCCAGTGTGCAAGAACATCTCAAGCTCTCTAAGCACCAAATTTGTGATCTTGCATAAAAACACAACCCATTGCCTCCTGTTGTTAATATTTCACACTTGGCTTTGCAAGATGTTTTATCTAATATCCTCTCTGCATTCAGGCTTTTACCAACTCTGCCTTGTCCATAACGGGAGAGGCTGGAGGAGGAAGGCAATTGCCAAGCGTGTCTGTAATCTGTGTAGGAGGGTTTTGTGTAGCTGTAGGGGGAGAAGAGTAAGTCTCATTTCCTATTTTATAGTCTGCTGAATCCTGTGATCTCATGCTGTGTGCTCCTTTTCCAAGCAGAATTTTTCAATTTGTCTTTCAAGTTGTTGTTATTATTTATTTCCAAACTGGTTAAAAGTGTGTGTTTGTAGCTTGTCGATAAATTGTTTATGTCTGATTCCCTAAAACGCTTCATTGCCAGTCCTGTATGCGTCTCAGGCCCACGTTCTTCACTTTGCCTGGTGACTTAGTCTTTTGGGGTTAGAAGCAGTTTAGGTGCAAGGACTGTCCACTTGTTCCGCCTCCCTCGAAGAGTTGCTGTAACTAGGTGCACCTGGATAAAATACAGCCTACAACTGCAACAGCAGGTTTTGCCACCCCAGGGAGCTGTTGCACCCATCACTGCAGAGTTATCAGCCCTTTGTCAGAAACCCATGGGAGCCTGAAGGGCTGTTCGCAGTCCTGTGGGGCTGCAGCCGCACACCTGCTCCCATTCACGTTTTGTTTCTTTTTTATCCTTGGAGAAGGGTGGATGTGATATTCCTGAACTGACTTGCCTGCCCTACTTATGTGTCAGCCTTCTATCTCTGCTCTTGGTTTCTCATCACTTCCCCAGTTCTCCTGGGCTGACGCCTTGGGAGAGTGAAGGGTGACACAGACTGAAGCGATTAGCCTGGACCAGTAGTCATCATGCTGAGGTTGTTTGGGGCAAGTAGTGATGCCCCTCCATCTCCTGCTCTGCTGTGTAATTATGCTGGCAGAGTGGTAGTTGCACAGCCTGGGGCAAAGCCAGAGGGAGCAAATGGAGCAGCCATTGCTCTCAGGAGGGCTCAGTGTCAAAAGTGTATCTTGGATTTAATAACACATGTGCACTTTTCAGACTTTTTATAGAGGTCAGCACATGGCGGAGAACTTTCCTTTGTTGTCTTCCTAGGGAGAGCAGCAAACAAACTCTTGTTTCCAAGTTGAAGATGAAATCAGCTGCTCCCTCGGGGGTATGTAGCGAACTGCTCCTGAAGCAGGTTTCCCATTGCGAATGGCCTAAAGTAGCTGCTCTTCCTGCTTGCACTCAGTGGAGCAGCTTGTGCTTGATCCAGCCATTTTGTGTGTGCAATGCGCTATGAGATGTCGATAGTACCTCTGCCTGGTTCCTGCGGCCCTGTATTGTTTTCTGTGGGAGCTGTTGCATGGAAGACTTGCTGTTCCAGAGAGTATAGAAGAAGAGGCAGTAGGGACCTGGAGTCTCACTTTGATGCGTACTTTGCATCCTCCTTTGTTTTCAGAAAGTTTGTTTAGAAAGAAACATCATTTCTGATATCTTTGGAGCAGGTTAGCTAATTAGCATGAGGCCAAACAAAGCCCTTTGGCTCACATGGCTATTTTTGAAGAGTTAGGATCTGCTCACCTTCTTATGGATCCCTTAAAGCTTTAATTTCAAAATCCTTTTTGAATACTGAGTTAATACTGGGTTGACAGTGGGATAAGTTGTCTTCATTCCCAGCTACTACCAATCATGGCAAACTGGTGCATGCAGTTCAGTCCTAGATAATTCCTACTTCCTTCTCCACAGAATTTTAAAAGAATAATGTTACCTTCACTGTTTAAGACCAGGAAAGATTATTGGGTCATCCAGACTGCAAAGCGGGAAATGACTGAGGGCAAGGAGCAGCTATGGGGAGGGCTCGTTCAGCCTTGCCATAGTTAGTAGCTTTCTGAGCATCATGCTGGAAACTCAGAGTCCTCCTGGGTTCTCTGCATTTGGTCCTTACCACCAATTTTTTTCTGTAATACAAGGGGGCTTGTTTTACTTGAGTTGCACCTGCTCTGAGGCAGCTGCTGTCTTCTGAGAGCTGTGTGCTAGGAGACTCTTAGCCTGTTGCTCTCACAGGGATGCAGTGCCTGGCTGCTGTACGGCAGTGGGAGATGGACCTGGTGAGTACACTTGAACTGCTTTTCCCTGATCCAGTGAGATCCTCCTGCAGCTATTGCTAACTGTGTGTGCTTGTCCTTGGTCGGTACTCGCCTGCGTTGGGGGCGATAAGGCTGAAAGTGCTCTGTGCCCACGTATGCACAATCCAGCTGTGCGTTCTGCATGTGCGACTGTGCCTGAGCGCCTCCGCTTGGGTCTCTGGGTGGGCATCTCCTTCTTGAGTATGGGGCAGAGCTGCCTGAGCCTTCCAGCGTCACCGGTCTCTGAACAGGCAGATAGAAGGCTGCTGTTCCCAAGATCCATCTCAGATTGAAGAAGGCTCATTTTGACCTAGTTGCATCATTAACCTGGGTACGTCGTCTAAAGTGCGCAAATGAGTAACTTAAACCTTACAGGCAAGGAGAATATCACCAGCTTTCAGCCTCTGACCGCTCGGCTGTCCAAGGGGTTGCTTTCTTACACAGGCAGGACAGGAGGTTCTCTCTAGTGGCGTTGGAATGGGTCTATCTGGCAAATTTTTTTTTGTTACGGTGTTAGATCAGTTTTGTATTATTTAGTCCTTGAACTGCCTGAGCTAATTTCTCTAATGGGCACCAGCTGAGGGACCTGAGTGTCACTGCCTCAGAAGGAAGAAGGGTGTTATTTTTTCCCTCCTACGACCTCTTGAACATCCTTCTGTATCCATTTTCTCAGTGATTGGAGTCCATCATCATAGTCAGTTTGATTTTTATTTTCTATGAATGGGGAGTGCCACTGTAAGTCAGGATTAGCTAAACATAACATTAAAAATAAAGCACGGCTATTAATTTAATGGGTTCCTCGTTACAACCGTCATAAAACAAGTAAACAGGAACTCTGCCAGTGCTGCTGTGCATTCCCCCCTCTGAGCGGCTGAACCAAGGGAGAGATTTGAATTTTTGCCATTTGATAAAGCTGTGTGTGAGCATGGCTTTTTAAAAATTAATTCTTTACTTTTTCTTCAGTAGCCTTTCAACTGCTGAAGGAAGTCTGGCTGGTGCCTGTAATGAAGCTTCGTGGCTCTTAATGAGATGGAGGGGAAATGCCAGTTCAGGATTTAGCTTAAATCATATCAGCCAAAATAAAAGCTTACAAAAGGCAGAGAAATTGCTCTTTATGGGCTGCTTCAGTGAAACAGCCTTCATAGTCCCTTTAATCCTTGTTTACTTGGGGTTTTGTTGCAAGCCTTTGTGTTGGGGCTTTCTCCCCTCTACTCCTTACCTTCCAGTGTGCTGTTGCCAACTAATGATAACGTCCTTGGACTGCAATTTATTGGATTAAATGAACCGGCGCTGTGCATCTGTGATGGCCACGTAGACTGAGCCTGGCCTCCCCATGCTCTGCAGGTGTCCAAAGCCACCTTTTGCCGTGAGGTTTGTGCTTGCTCCCAAGCATGGCTCTGGGACCGCATCTTGGGGCTCCGCGGTGGGAAGACAGACAGGGTTGTCCACACAGGGTATAAACTGAGACCAGTAGACTTATCTGTGTGCTAGGCTTGTTCCAAACTTAAATCAGGTGCTTGTGCAGTGCTGTGGGATCTTTAAGTTAAAGAGGTTACAAAAAGAGAAAATGCTCATCCATTTATCTCAAGACCACATTCTAATTATTTTATATAGTGCCTTCTGGTACCCTGAAGTATATATTCCCAGCCTGGAGGGTGGTTTAGAAAATGGAAGAGCCACTGTAATATATTTAATATGCTTCATGGCTGCTTTCCCTAACATCCTAATGAAAGCCAGCTGTGAAACCTCAGTGCCAGCTGTCGGTTCCACCCAGCCGCTGGTTGGCCTGACCTCCCCAGTGCCAGGGAAAATGAACCGTGCTGTCTGAAGGAAAGGGGCGCAATTTAGTCTGTGGCCAAACAGATAAAGAAGAGAAATCATGCTTCAGAGTTTAAGCTGATTATCTTCTTGGAAGCACCCTCAGACAGCAGGGTCTGGTTCTTCAGCTCCTCAAAGAACAAAGCAAATGTCCTCTTTGGAGGCTGGAGGTGGTCCTGCATTCCTTGTTGCTAATACCAAACTCAAGTAGTTTTATTCGAGGATCTTTTCAGCCAATGCATGGGGTTCGATCTATGTAGGTTAAAGGAATCCAATGTCAAGGTGACAGTATACATGTGTGGCATCAGGAGAAAGGGCTACGTTTGCTGCTTCTTTGTGACTGATCGGCAGATGTTTCGAAGTGTGGTTCTTCTGCTGGGTAAAAATCTCCATTCAACAGCGCAAGGAACTGCACAGAAAAATGAGACCCATGTGTACGCCACAATTTTAAGGCAATCTATATCATCCTGACGGTGAACTTGGTCACTGCCAACCACTGCTTACCTCGTGGGATTGCTTGGGGGGGTCCAAACTCAGACAGCTCTCTGGGAAAACAAAGCACACCCTTTAACAGGGAGGTTTTAGTAAATTGTGCTCAAGAGAATTGTGCTCAAGAGAATTGTGCTCCAGATCGCTTTCCAGTCACCCCTGGGACTGGAAGTTGATGCTCTAACACTGCTACAGACCTTGCAGCACTCCTGAGCAAGTAGATGACAATATAATCACAGCTGTTCTCAGGAGAGCAGAATTCTGCCATTCTCAGCTTGAAAGTTAGATTTTAACGAGGAGTACAAGGTAAAAGGTTCTGAAACTCGGAAGCATGTAGCATCCATTGAAAATATGGATAGTAGAGCAAAAAGTATGAAACACGGCTCAGCCCTGCTGCTGCCCACAGTGCCCGTGGGGCCCCTCTGTGTGCAAGGCTCCCCGGGCAGAGCTCTTGGCTCCCCTTGCTTCATCTAGCCCAAAGTGGTTATTTCCATCCAGCCTTAGATTTTAGGTTAAGTAATTTATAAACTGGTTGGTAATATTTCCTCTTGTTGTTCCACATCCCCACATATCTTCCCAAAAACCCTTTGCAGGTTTTCAAGTTACATCAAAGCTCTACCTGAAGAGGAGCACGTTCCATTTCACGGTGTCTGGATGTCCAAAAAGGCTGTGCCTGGCCCAGGGCTGTCTTGCCCATGCGGAACCTTGGGGGCCGAGTACTCAGTTTGTGGGAGCTGAGGGGAAGTGCTCATGGAAAAGGAGTGGCTGAAAATGTACCTTTGTTAACTTGGGGAAAACTAACAGCCTTGGTTCTGGTTTCCTAAGGGTCCTCCAAGTCCTCGATATTTGGGTTAGTGAGTAATGGCAGGTGAGTTTCAAAGCTGTGCAGTAAATTCACGGACTTTTCCGTACTCGTGGCTCTGTGTGCAGTGAATTAAGTAGTGTGACGGTGCCAGTAGTCTAAACTTCTTAATTGTAAAGTCATCAGTGCTTTTGTAGCCCGTTACTGCTAATGGAGATATTCCTGACTCCAGGAGTGAGACATGGACTTGTGGAGAAGGCTCAGGTAGGTTCTGCCCTCCCTAAAGCAATCTGCAGGGCGCTGACTACGGGGACATCTGTGCAAACTGAAAAGCAAACCGATCCTGTTGTCTCTGCCTTGTTTTTCCTCCTGACAAGTAATTGAGCGGTTGCACTTTATTAATGCCCATAACTTTCTAGTTTGAGCTGTTAGTATACAGTTTGATATTTATATTTATTTATTTATTTGTAACAAGCAGACTTTGTACTGTCTGGATTAATCCTCAAGCTAATCTGATGCTGAGCTATTATTGTGACAATTGAGTATACAATTTGACATTCATGCTGTACCTTGTGTAGCTAATTTATGTAACTCAATTTATAAATTACATAAATTGGTTACATAATTTACCACATACCTTGTACACTTCACAGTAATATTCCCAGCTTGCAATTTAAACAATCCTTATACTGAGAATAATTTACACTGAAGACTCTTGAATAATTTTGCAATCTATTCCTGGACAGATACGGAGCTGTGTTTGTTAAACGCTTGCTGGTGTTGGTTTTAACTTATTAATCACCCCATCCCGGTTCCTGGGTAATCCGTAGCCTGGGTGTGTGTCCTCCTGGGCGATGCCGTGCTGGCAGGGCCAGACCCGTGCAGAGGTCTGGGTCTTCGGCTTGTGCCTTTCCGAAGCCTCCTGACTGGGAATGATGAATCTCTCCCTCTGTCATCCAGTGGAAACCGGGCTTCAGCGCAGCCGATCCTGCCGGGAAAGCCAGCTCTGCTGCCTGTGGCCTGGTCCAGGAGTGCAGACCCCGGCTTCTCCATCGCCCACCCGAGCACGTATGTGATGGGTGGTGGCATAATCATGGTGAGGGAGGGTTAGAGGGAGAGGAGGGGGCTTTGCACCTTGGAGAGCTTGTGGTACAGGGGTAGAGGACACCTCCATGGGTGGTGATCCATGGAATTTACACGTGATGAGTCCTCGGGAAATCTCTGCTTCACCTGGCTGGGAGTTAGAGGGAGGCAGGTCCTGCTCCTAACCTCGTGGCACCGAGGTGCTGCAAGGATGTAGTGAAAGGCACAGGGAAACCCGCCGCGCTGCCTGTTTGCAGCCACCCCACGCAGGCAGCACCTCGGCCCCGAAGCTCCGCGCTTTCCTCCGGGGAGCTGCTCCCTGTGAGCAGCCCCAGCACTGAGACCCGGAGGAGGAGGGTACTGCTGCTCATCGCCCCGTGTTTGAGTGGCCTGTGGGGCATTGACTGGCCTGTGTCCATCGCTCCTGGTCACTGGTGGTATGTGAGTTGCCATAAATGTTATTGTAGGGCTTGCAGGTGTAAGCCTGCGTGTCCAGAAGTGCCTGCAGCCCAGAGAGAGCACCGTGCTGCTCCTTACAGCTGGGCATGATGTTGGCCTGCTGCTAAAGCTGCCAGAGCTCCCACTCTCCAGGTCTGGCTTTGTCCCCTTCCCCTCTTTTGGAGTCCACGCTGTGGCCAAACAGCTCCTGCGCAGGCGGCAGCGAAGCAGAGAGGTGCCAGGGCAAGGAGCATGAGGGCAGCAAGGACTCAGCAGGCAGGCGCTTGTGTTAGCGTAGGCATCGCCTTTCCTTTCCTTGTCCTGTCACTTTTCATCCTGCTATCACTGCCTGGCTCCCCCGCTTTCCCCAGGAGGGAGCAGTGGTGACAAAGACCATTAATTCAGCATCCAGCTGCTCCAAAACCCCATCCTACCCCCAAGCTGTCACCCTGTGACTGATGCCTCTGAGCACTGCAGATACCAAACCTGCAAACAAGACGTTTGGGAGCGTGGGGATGGAGGTCGTCTCGCAGCCCTGCCAGCCACCGTGGCCACCAGCCACCTCCCGCCGATCCCCAACACTCTCCCCTTCCCCACGGCGCTGCCGGGAGGGGACGTCCTCTCCTCACTCCCTTCGAGCGCCCTGGCATCTGGGGGACCACGGCTCTTCCCAGCTCTGCCTTTGGTCCTCCCAATCTACCTACCGATTAGGACTAACAAATGAGCTATTATACGCGCACAATCCCAACACGTGAGCAAGTCAGACCCACGCACCCCAAACCCGCGTGGGCAGACCCTGACCTGGCCGGCTTTCGTAATTATCTCCTGCAAGGCAAAACAATTAGGAGTCTTTGCTCTCCTCTCCCTCCCTTCCCCCTTCCTCTTCATTGTTCTTGGCAAAAAAAGGTTAATTAAACTCAGAAAATATCCCTTTTCTCCCCCCTCCTAAGCATGAGACTGTTAATTTTCTCTTTATATTTGTATTTAATTAATTCCTGCGAAGGCTCAGACTATATTTTTTTGGGTATAATTTCTTCCTTTGTCTCTCTCTCTCATTGTTAATCCTTGCATATTCAGTTTTTCCCCTCCCTTTTCCCCTAGATTTGAAATTCTATTACCATTTCAGAAGGCAGGCGTTTGAAGAGAAAATTGAATACCCGTCCAGCCTTGATAAGAAGGGACATTTGGTACTAACGGTAAGTTGTGAAGCAGATTTTCCCCCCCACCCCACGGTCAATCCCCCCCCCCCCGCCTTGCTCTTCATGCTCGTGGTGGAGGATGCGCGTGTGCCACAGGGAGGTGGGGGAGGAGGTCACGGTGTTGCCTGCGGCTTTTGCAGCCCCTCCATCCCTGGATTGCTGCGTCAGGGCCACGATGCCCCGGCAGCCGTGCGCAGGGATGGGGTGACACGGTGACACGCTGTGCCTGACACCTCCCATGTGCCTTCACACCTGCCGGCAGTCAACCCTGCACCCTCACTTTGCTCTTTTTGCGCAGAGGTGATGCCCGGCTGTGTCACCCCGTGTTTTAGGGGAAGCCGGGCTGTGCTCCCAGGGGTGCCCCTTTCCTCCCCGCCAGCAGCCCCCCCCGAGCCGCTCTGTGCGGAGCATGAGGGCTCCTTTGGGCACCCCGGCATGGTACATGGCCTGTGTCACGCACCTGCATCGGGGTGGCTGGGTTTTGGGCGTAGGGTCCTGCAGCTCCTCCGTTCAGTCCACGGCCACCCCTGTGCCCCTGCCCACCCTGTGCCCCTGCCCACCTTGTCCCACGCCCTGGTGCAGGTGCGGGGCTGCTGGTGTCCTGGGGTCCCGGGGTCCCAGCACCTGCTGCCGGTGGCAAAGCACCTCTGGGGGGTTGTGCTGAATTTCCCCTCCCCTGCCCGGCTGTCACCTCCCCGTCACCTCCCTCGCACGACGCCCCCCGTGCCGGACCCCCCCGCGGCCCCGTGCT
>JAVJGI010000050.1:11163905-11174589 GCA_035590275.1 Ibycter americanus
GACCACTGGCTCCCTGGGGGTCCCTGCTCCTGCAACGGGGTGCCAGCAAAGCCCCGTGGCTCAGCTTGGGCACCTGCGTGCCCTGGTCACCCGCGTGCCCTGGTCACCCCCAGGTAGCCGAGCTTCCTTGTGGCACTATGTTGAGCACCATCTTTAAGAATACATATTGACATTAAAGAAGGCCCCTCTGTACCTATTAATTGAAGTAATTAAATTTAATGGGATGGTTATTGCATGTTAAATAAATACTAGCTAATTATGAAAAACATATTTGCCAAGGTTTAACTATAGAAAAGATGCCTCAATTACATGGTTATTAAACCTCAAAAAATATACACTTTTAATAATGAAGTGACATTTAAATAACATACATTAACTGTCTTATTAAATGTTGATTCTTTTCATATTTGAGGACTTTAATTTAGAGCATTTTCCCTGGCACTAACCGTATGATGCATCATTAGCTGTCTTTCACTCATCATTTTGTAAACTTTTTTTATAAAGAGGCTGAAGTGTTTGCATTTGCTTTTGTTTTTCCAGCTCCCAGCTCTCCCTTCGGGCAGCAGGGATGTGCCAGGGGAGCATGCATGGAGAGCGGGAACTTCCAGAAGGCTTCTTTAAATCACTAAACCCTTCCTAAGGATGGTAAACCCCTTCCTAAATCTGTCATCCTAAAATAGGTGGGCAGCCGAGCTTTTCAGGATTTCTGGTGCGTCCTTATGAAAAGGACCACTCTGCCTCGCTCTTGGTTTTCCAGATCAAATAAGTTTGTAAGAAGCAGCCAGGAGATGGGGAGCAGGGTAAGAGGAGGAGCTCAAGGCTGCAGTGGAAGCACCAGCCTGGTGCGGCAGAGGGAGGCTTATTTCTGTCTCTGCCACCAAACCTTGGCAGCAGACCTTGAAGAAGTCAGTATTTCAGGGTACCTGCATCCCTCCCAGGTGTGGGGAGCCTGCCCAGGGAGGGGTGCTTGCCTGGCTGCTCGTGGGGGATTCCTCCGCAGCCCTGGCAGGGCACGGAGCAGGGTATGGGCTGTGGGGATGGCGTGGAGCAGCACGACCAAAGGCTTGCAGGCTCCTTCTGCTTTAATGCATTTATTGATTGCAGCATACACGTCAGGATATAATTTAGAAATCACTCTCCCAGAATCAATTAAAGACCTTGCTAGTAATATAGGCACCTCTTTTAGTTAAAGCCTTCACCCTTCCCTCAAACGCACACCCCACCGTCCCTGCTCTGCTTTTGGGGAATTCCCAGCTCCCTCCCAGCCGAGGCTGGGTCCCTCTTCATCTAGGAGCATGGGTGCCAGGATCTCCTGCTGGCAGACCCGCTGCTTTTCTGGGAATCAGCGCTGCCCCAGCTGCCTCCCAAACCAGCCATCAGTTATGGGCTGTCAGGGAGCCAAGACCTATTGTCTCCTGGACCCGCTCATAATGTTCCCTGTGTCCGCAGTGAGGTGGGTAATCGGTGTTCGGGAGGCGCCGGTGGGCAGCACGATGCACTTAAATTAATTATGAAGAAGTTAAATCCCAGGGGTCTCGCGGGGGAGGGGGGCTGCAGGCTGGGCTGGGAGGCAGGGGCAGAGCTAAGGGTTGGAAGGTCTGCCAGCCTTGCCCTGTGGCCGCTCCATCGGTGCCATGAGTTGCCCCAGTGGTAGACCGCAGCCCCGCAGGGTCGGGTGGAGCGGGCTCCTGAAAAGCAGCCAGCGGGGACCACGCTGCAGGCAGGGGGATGCGGCACGTCCTTGGCTTTCACATCAAATGTCTGCTGCCACCGTGGGACAGCAGCGTGCCAGCTGGGGCCATGCCGACTCTCGAGGGATGGATGTGATGGACCTTCAGCTGTTCGCACCCTGTGGCGGCTTTTTGCTGGGACACAGCCAGGGCTGCCTGGGCCATGGGGATGCTGTTTGGGGGGTTGGAGCCAAATGGGTTCTCAAGCCCATCAGCTCCTCTTTTTCCCTTCCCTCCTCTTGTGCCATTTGGTGTCAGCAGTGAGCGGGGTGCAGCTCCCAGGGCGGGGGGCTTGGATCTGCCGAGGGTGGCCCCACGTCTCCTAACACAGCGAGACCCCGAGGTGGGGGCAGCTGGGGTGGCACGAGCCTGGCTGCCTGCGCGGCTCCAGCTGGGTTATGGTGCGGGTCCAGCAACGTGGAGCCTGGGCTTCTTTGGGGGGACAACCTGAGATTGCAAAATGTATCTTGCTCCATAGTGGGGTGATACACTTCTTACCCCAAATTCCTGTGCAGCAAAGATATGGGGCAGTCAGAGCGGGCTGCTGTGGTAAGCATCACCCTTTGCATTCTGGTTTTGGTTTTGTTAATACTATGGAATTTATTCACAAAATGGAGCTGAAACATCCTTTTACAATGGTAATATCTCTTCCAAGACATAGAGCTTTGACTGTGTCTAAAGAATTTCCCCGTCCCCTTTTTCCCTTTTCCTACTGTGGTGATGAACTTTAATCAAAACAATTGCAGGTTGGGGGTTTTGTCTGTAAAACCTTTTTAGTCAGTCACCATTTTCTCATGGAAAAAAGGTTGGGGGAGCGGCAGGGCAAGGAAGTCTCCAAGGCCAGGAAGGCTGGGTTTTGGGTCTTTTCTTTCTCTTTTTTTTCCTCCTACCCACTGTTACAGGTGCATGGACTGAAGTCAGAGCCGGAGTGAAACAGCCCTGCTCCATCTGGGCACTGTCACACACGTAGTGGTGATGCCAGGACTCCGTGGGCAGCGGCGTGAGAGACGGACCCAGCTCAGTAATTCCTGGGGAACTGCCTTGTGGACACCAGGCTCTACAGTTCTCCCTGTCCTACCAGCAGAAGAAACATGTTAACTTACAGAACCACTACAAGGCCTCGCAGCCGGGAAGCTGAAGCCAAGAGGCTGTGGATGCATTGCAGGCTGCAAACGCCCTGCTACCCTGGGGCAAGGCTTGTGGGAGCGCGGTATTTCACACAGCTGGACATTTCTTCCTCGCCGAGGTTTGTGATGCTCCTCAAGGGATCTCTGTGCTGCAATATAACATCCCTGTATAGGGAAATTGTCTTAAGTAATGGTTTCTGCGGGTTTTTTTTTCAAGGTATATTTATCATATCTTTTATTGGAATAAAATTAAAGCGAAATTAGAAACTAAAATAACTTTAATTACGAACTTCATGATTCAGTATGTTGTAAATCCTTCAGCATAATATTGTGCCATAAAAATGCTATTTTGTGATAATTATTATTATTATAATTAATGTTCCTTAATTGCTAACGTCGCAGGCATGTGTTATCTCCCAGGTTTGCTTGCAGTGTCTCCGGAGGAGCTCCTCTGCGGGGGGGATGTGGAGGATCTGAGCGGTGCCTGGGCGGGTGCAGCTGCCTGTGCCGGGCTGTGGGTTGGGGTCCCTGTGTCCGAGTGGTGCCACCGGCTTATCCCACCCTGCGGTTTGCCTCCGGCCGGCGGCTCAGTGCTTCCCAGAGAGGAGAAGGCAGTGAGCAGCAAGCGGGGGTAAGCGTTACAAGTTGCGAGCAGCGCCTCTGACCCAGGCTTTGCTGTGGTCTCACGCGCTTGCGCTCAGCCACGTGCTCCCCCCGACAGGCAGAGGTGGGCTGAGCGCGGTTCGATGCCTCTGCCTTTGGTGGAGGTAGGAGCATCCCGGGACACCCGTCTGCCTTGGCAGGGATGGGTGCAGGTGAGTCATGGCCTGACTGAGGGGTGAGAGCACTGGTCGGGGCTGGCAACCCCCGGGTCTCCCCCCACCTCCCTGCAGAGCCTCTGCGGTGCCAGGCTGGCTGGTGGGCGCCTGGAGGTGCTCACCTCTGCCCTGTCCCGTGCCAGGGGTGCCCAGGGTGGGTGGCCTCGCTGTTGCATGAGCTGCTGGAGCTGCCCTGCTTCTGCAGCAAAGTGCCATACGGGTTGCTCCTGGCCACCGCACGTGCCAGGGGCACATGCTTTTGGCACAGAGCTCCTCGTGCCTGCCCTCCTCGCCGCCCCGCACGCAGCCCTGCGCCTCCCGCCCACCCTCAGCTCAGCCTGCAAGCAGTGGAGCTTCATCGTTCACAAGCTGCCATTGCTCCAGCCATGTTATGTGAAGTGCTGCCCCGTCAACGAGGCGTTTGGGCTTGTGGCTGCCTGGTTGTTGAACGGCACGTGGCAAATTTCAGCCAGGCATTGGGCCACTTCACCTTCGTCTCCTCATTCCCAGCCTTGGGTCTAGCCTCTCCTCCTCACCCCCAGCCACTGTTTCCAGAGCACCAAGGGCAGATTAAATTCCCTCCAGTGCCTGCCAGGAGCTGTGCAAGACGCCAGCCTTGGGCACTGCATCCCTGGAATGAAAATGAAGAGCAAACACGGTGCCGCAGCCTGTGGGTCCTAAGGGGCCCAACTCCTCGCTGCAGTCTCCGGCGAGGCAGGAGGATGCTGTAGGGAAGCTGCTTCCCTGCGGGCTCAGCTCCCACTGACTGTTAACAGCCGGCCAAGAGCTGGTGAGCCCCACAGCATGGTGGGCTGTGGATGGGGAGGAGATGCGGGATGTGAGCAAGGGGAACGTGTGTGGGAGAATTAAGACTGGCTAAGGGGAGGTGGGGAGAAGGCAGCAGGATGGGAAAGCGGTGGGATTGATGCTGTGGCCAGACTGGGGCTTAGCAGTTCTCGTTAGCATCTTTTATCAGCTTGGAGGATGCTGCTGGGGTCTGGGAGGCAGTGGCAGAGCAGGTCCTCAGGCCCAGGTGCGAGGGAGGAGCAGGGAGCATAGGGATGGAAAACGCCTGATGCCAAGCGCGTGAATTTTTCATGTGACCCAGAGGCCTCACTTGTACCAGCATGGGGCTGCCCAGGAACAGCTGAGAGTGGGAAGGCATGAAAACAGCCACCGAGCCACCTGCTTCACAGTGGTGAGCGTATATGGGATGAAGCTGAAACCAGGATGCATTTTTAATGACACAGGCAGGGCTGGGTTTCTTTAAATAAGACTAGACAATGAATATGTGCTCCTGAAGCTGTGTAGTGCACCACAAATGCATTATTTACAGCAGCTTCTTCCTTGTCCGTTTTAATTTTACATGGGCACTGGAGAAAGGGAAGGGACTCCTTGGTGTCTCATGGTCACCCACTTGTTCCATGTGACAGAGGTGAACTTCTGAGCTGCTGAAGGATTTGGTGTTGATGTTTCCACCAACGCTGTGGGGGCAACAGCCAGCCTAGGGATGGGATGGATGGAGCCTGCCGCCTAGAAGTAGGGGCAACAATGGCCTGGGGTTTAGTCTGGCTGATGCATCATCGAGTCTTAATTGCATAGTTTTCTGTCTTCTTCCCATGCAGGAAATGGAGGGGGGATGCTTTTAGACCACTGTGACCCCCTCTTGTCCCTACATGTGCTGAGCACAGCATCTCTCCTCCTGGCACTGGTGGAGGGCCAGGAAGCCTTTAGGGAGCGGACGATGACATGTCATCCTGATGGTTAGGGAGGAGGCAGATCTGCTCCGTGAAAGTGGTCCTCAGCTGGTGAGAGAGGGTAGGGGGCAGGTGGGAGTAAACAGCAGTATGGGAAGCTATGGCGGAGGGGGGATGGAGGGGTGCTCTGAAGGACGTGATGTTTCCCCAGGAGGGATGCTCTGCCTGGTTCCAGCTGGTGACAGGCCAGTCGAGGTGGTGAGCACTGACCTCAGGTTGCTATTCAACCCTCAACCATTAAGTTTGAGTTAACACATTTTGCAATTAACAGGGGGATTTCTTTCTACCTCACTTAAAAAAACATCAAGTCAATCTGTTCTGCCTTTTCCTGCCTCTGGAAGACTGGCTATGACCCTCAGCCCACCCCGGGTAAGCTGCCATGGGACCCAGCGTGGTGACCACAGGGCAACACTGCATCACGAAATGCCCCTGGCACCAAACACGCTGGTGGAGGCATGTGCCCTTCTGCCAGCCGCATAAATCAAAGTGGACATGTAGCCTCTCCCACCTATTGCTGTGGCTCCCGGAGGGGCCATTGTGCCTGCGCCGTAGCTGGGGCGGCGATGCCATGTCCACGGTGGCAGAGGTCCACATCTTGGAAACTCTCTGCAGAGCTGGGGAGTTGGGCAGTGACTTTCTTTCTTACCTTCAAAGTTGCCCTGACTCAAAGCCTGCGTTTGGTGCACGCTGTGCAGGGACGCCGGGGTTTGGCTCGTCAAGGGCTGCCTGATTTCCTTGGCAGGGAGCCCTCAGGCTGCTGGGGGGAAGCACAAAGTGGTTCCAGCGCTCCTGAGCAGCTGCAAAGGTGGGATTGGAGTCCGGGAGCTGATGGACATGAGGCTGCTTTCCCCAGCGCTGCCGGGCCTGGGAGGGTTGAGATGGCAGCTTGACGGCTTGGAAAATAGGCTGAGATGAAGGAATATCAATACGGAGAGCGAGCTGTTCCTGCCGAACAGCCCCGGGGCAGCTAACGTGAAATGCTGGTTGTCTCGGAGGAGTTGACAGGTGTCTGCATCAGGCTTCCTGCTAATTAAGCGCTGTTGTGAGTCACAGGGCCGAGGGATGACGGAGCCAGGAAGGAGCTCAGCCGGTGCAGGTATGGCCAGGGGGGATCTCTGCAGGACCTCCCTGCCCATCGGGGGAAGGACTGGTGCATGCATGGCTCGTCGGCTGGTGGATACACTGTCATCGGGGCAGGCAAATCTTGTGGGAGCTGGGGGTCAGCTTAGAGAAGAGCAGAGTGAGCCATCCCACTGGGTGTTTGTTCTCTCCCACTGAGTCTGTGTGTCCTCTCCTGGGTCCCATGTGCTGGCACTGATGCCCAGATCTCCTGTTACAGACCTGGCAGAGTCCCCCAGAGCATCTCCCACAACCACAGCTCCCAGCGCCCATCCCACCAAACCCCTTCCCAAATCAAAGGGTGCGTTGCTGCCGGTGTGACAGGCTGGGCAAACAAGGATGCTCCCAGACTCCTCTTTCTCCTGATCCCCTTTGAAGTGACCCACTTCGCCTGCAGACCTCTTCCTTCCCAGCCCTGGCTGGGGGGAAGCTCCTTGCTGTGATTAATGGCAGTGCTGCCTGCCCACCGGGGCCTCTAACGGAAAATTCCCCGTTTCAGAGAATGCGAGCATGGTGGGGTGGAGGGAGGGGATGCTCACCAGCAACGCTTTGTGGACCCCGCTGATCTGGGGGGTGCCTGTAGCAGCAGGCACAGGATAAAAGCTGCGCTGGCAGTCAAGAGAGTGCCTGCCTGCTTGGGCAGAGCGGGGAGAAGAGGAGAACACGCCACCCTGGTGACAGCCCTGTGCCACCCTGGGTCCCTTCCTCCTGTGCCTCTTCAGTGCCTTTTGCCCGCTGGCCCCGCTTACCTCTGCAGCTGCAATCCCCTAAAAACTGGCTCTTTTCATTACCTGTTTTAATTTCACCCTGGCTCCCCAGAGCTCTGCAGACACAGTTTGTTATCCTGGCTGACAAGAAGCTTAAAGAGCTGCTGATGCCTCCTGGAAAACTTTGACAAATGCTCTGGATGGACCCGGCGCTGCCTCCCCAGCCAGTCTACCCAGCCTTTCTGTTCCCGGATCTTGGTTAGCGAAGGTGTCTGCGAGGACGGGAGGAGGAAAAAAAACCCATTGCTGGCACGTGGGCAGAGCTGATCCCCTCCCGGGGCCCATGCCCTCTTGGAAGATCCCCTGGAACCGGCTGGGCAGAGCTGAGCTGCAGAGATGGGTGTGGAGGTGTCCAAAGCCCAAGCGTGGCTTGCAGGCTCTTCTCTGGGCCAGCCAAATTTCGTAGCCCAAAAGGCCTCTGGGCTGAGGCCACTGGATTTATCTCGCCCCTACGCATCGCTGTTCAACACAAGGGGTTTAAGCTGTGGTCGCAGGTTCTGGGGGCTTTGTTTTGTGATGGTCCACGGGTGATAACCAAGGGAAGTGGCACGTGCTTGAGGATCCAGACGCACCATGCAGGAGTCTGCCTTTTAGCAGAAATTTTAAGCTGTCAAAACTTGCAAACAGTTGAAAAATTGTGAATTTAGCTGATTTTTTTTAGCCCCTCACCGCTCGGACTGGGTTAACCCAGTGAGCTGAGCAGAAGAGCCTCCTGATCTCTTGGGGGTCTCTCCTGCGACCTAATCCTCTCCCAATTTTTTTTTTTTTTTTTTTTTTTTACAAAGTAGTTGTCAGACTGCTTTTAGAGAACAAAATGCCCCTCCGTTTCTTCGGTAACGTAGGGAAAGCACACCGAGAACAGATTGTCTCTCAATGTAATTTTGGTCAAAGTTGTGGGTAAGAAGTGCTGAGTCAGCTTTTAGCGTAATGAGAAGGAGCCGGGTGAACCTCTCACCGCTGGGCTTTGGGTCCAGCTGCCGTCGGAGCCGTGTTCTGCCTCCAGCCATTCCTCCCAGCACCCTGCTGAGCACCGGGCTTTGAGAGCCTTTGAGGTGCCACTCAAGCTGGCTGTCCTCAGGGCAGGACAAGGCTGTCAGACCCTGAGGGTCTGCTGGGGAAGGGGGGCGAAGATGCTCAGGGAGGTTGGGGAATGAACAGAGCAATTAAAGCCCCATGGGAGGCAGGATAAAAGGCCAAGCTTCCTGAGATAACGAGGGTCTCTCTGCGGGGGTGAGGTGCCCAGACACAAGGGAAGCCATATGAGTGACAAGCGTGTCCCAGTGCCCGCCGGGCACGGTGCTGGATGAGCTGCCAGACCAGCCGTGGGAGCTCTATGGGTCACTGCGGGCCTGGGGCTGCTTCCCACCCAGTGGAGACCCAGGACACTGCCCTGCCAGCTCCCTCTCTGACCCTGCACTGGGCTCCTGGCATGGGGGATGCTCAGGTTTTCTTGCTGTCTTCTTTTTTTTTATTCCCCACTCTCAGGGCTGGACCCTCCTTGGAGGCTCAGGAGGGAGCTGGCGGTGTGCCTGCAGCCGGGATGCCCACTCTTTTCTCAGCTTCGCCACCTTGGTTTCCCTTGTCGCTAGATGGATGTTGACAATCCATCTTTCAGCAAAAATAAATCACTCCCGTTTCCTTCCCACTGGCGCTGAGCAGGGGGACGTGGCAGCGGCAGCGCTGGCCCAGGGGTCGGTGCTGCTGCATCGCCCAGCCCTGCTCCAGCCAGGAAAATTCATCCCTCTCCTCTTGCCTCTGCAGCAGGAGATGGCAGCTGTGGGACCAAGGTGCTCGTGCACCAGTCCTGGGAGGGAGCAGGTTTAAAAGCGGTGGTGGGAGATTGCCTGGATATCTCTCCCTTCTTCTTTATATGTTTAAGAGGTTTCGCTGTCTCGGTAACTCCCCTGAGAGACCAGAGCAGCAGCCTCTTTGGATGTGAATACCTGACAAGTTTTTAATGTGAAAGGAATTCACTAAATTTAGTCTCTTGGAGGAAGGGAAGAAAAAAAAAAAAAGTGTTTCTTTCAATACAGGGGAAGCGATCCAAACTCCAGCCGCTTCCCTGCCGGCAGAGCTCACCGATTTCTTCTCGTCTCCTCTGTCTCGAAAGCTTTTAAGTCTGGGCCCCATGTGTGTGTGCACAAAGAAGAGGCAGGAGAATGGCAGGCACCAACCCCGCATCCCAGAGGAATGCGCCTGTTTCCAGTTCCTCCTGGCCTCCTCCGGGAGATGGATGCTGGCGAGGGCAGGGTGCGGGGATAAATGAGGAGAAAACCCTGTTTGTGTCAGACGGGACCTGTTGTCTGAGTCGCAGGGATGGCATCTTTGCTCTCAGATGGGCGTTGAGCAAGGTGTGAGCACTGGGGTGCTGAGGGCTGGAAGGAAAGACCACCTCTGCCATTGTACTCGGCCAGAACAGCTATTTTCCCTTCTTCCCATCCCTGCTGGAGCCTCCGAGGGCCCCTTTTCTTCTCCTTCCCGCTGCCTGAGATTCACCAGGGGCCTCCCGCTCTCCTTCCATGTCCTTTCCCAAAGGAGCTGCAGTGGCCTCTGTGCTGCTCTTGCAGAGGAGCTTCCCGGTCTCCGTGGCTTGGGATTCAGATCCTCCCGCCAGCCAGGGCAAGGAGCTGGGTCCGTGCTTGCGGCTTGGCCCAGGCGGGGGCACGCACGCCTGCTGGGATGCTGGTGAAGGAGGTCTACAGACGTGTGACCACCCACCTTCCATCACGGATGGTGGCAAGTCCCAAACTCCCACGGAGTGTCCCTGTCCTGGTGTGTCCCAGTGCTGAGAGCTGGTGGGGATAAAGATCTCGCTGGTTGCACCCGTGATGACCTGGGTGACCAAGGCACCTTGCACCGATGGCCCCTGAAGAGGTGACCCTGGGGTCCCAGCAAACCATGACTGCCCGCAGCTCCATCGCCTGGTGCGCCCACCGGGCAGAGCCGCTCCCTGCTGTTTCCATCCCAAGGGTCGCTGATGAAATCAGCCGAGGTCCCAATTAAAATGCTATATTTATTTCTGTCGGTCTTTACAAAGATCCCTTCCCAACCGAGGGGGGTTGGCGCATTTCTGTAGGGCCACACAGACGCGCAGGACCCTCGCACGGGCAGCACCCACCTCCGGGAGGGCAAGCCTGGCAAGGGGCAGGAGCAGGGTGGCGGGATGAAGGTGACAGAAGTGGCCTCATCCCCACAATTCACCTTTTTTTATGCTTTTGTTAATTTTTTTTCATTTTGGTAATTTTATTTTTAGGTGGGGTGGATGTGGTGCTAGTGGGAGATGCTGGATGGTGACCCCTGGGGCACGCAGGCCCGCCGCGGGGTGCAGGGCAGGGGGCGGCCAGGACCCTCGGGTGGGCCCCGGCC
>JAVJGI010000050.1:11176023-11313192 GCA_035590275.1 Ibycter americanus
GCTGTAGTTTCGCAGCGCCCGGGCACCTCCGAGCGAGGCGGGGGCGGCTGCGGTACCTGCGTGCGGGGCTGCGCGCCCGCCGCCTCCGCTATTAACCGGGAAGGCGGCGGATCGAGCTGGCGGCGCGTTTGGCTCTGCCTTCCCCCTCTGCCTTCCCCCCTTTCTGCCCTGCAAACGCACACGGCAGCTCCGGCGTGCCATCCGGGAGGGATTTGGAAAAATCTCTGTGGCACGCTGAAATAAATCCCGAAATCCCTTCTTCTCCCTTGTCCCCCTTGCGGGGAATTCTTCCTCCTGCCCCTGACCGAGCACCGGGGTGGGGGGAGCCGGGGGAGGGGGGCTGGTGTGTAAACAGGGCTTAACATGAAGGTCACTGGTTAAAGAGGAGATGGATGGGAGAGAAGAGACAGGCATTAACCTCACTTGTTAGCTCCCCCCTTCCTCCGGCTTTGGGGAGGACAAAACAAAAGCAGAACCTGCTAACGGGGGGATGAATATTCATGATCTTTCTCCTATGCTCTGGGATAAGGAAGGGAGAAAAGTTGGGCAGATGAGCTGCCTTTCCAAAGCTGCTTTTCCTCCGGCTTGTGAGAAAATCCCTTTTTGCTGAGCGAGGGCTGTGTCGGGGGGAATTACCAGTCTTTTGGTGAATTTCTTTTTTTTTTTTTTAAATTATTTTTTTATTTCTTTTGTGTGCGGCTGCAAGAAAAAACGAGAAAAAAAAAAAAAAGGAGCCGAGGCTATTGACTACATCAAAGGTTATCCATTTGAAAACACCATTTTCCTCTGAACAGCGGCTAATTGCTTCCTGAACAATCTCAGGGTCTTTTGTATATACTCAGTGGGTAAAATGAGTGACTCGATGCCTCTCTCTCAAGACACTGGTGACCGAACGGGGTGGAAAGGTGGAGAAGCCAAGGAAAAGCAGCGGGGCAGAAGCCTCTGGGATGAAGGACGGGTTATTTCTTAAGCGGCTGCGAGGAGGGAAGGTTTTTGCTCCTGCCTGCTTGCCACGGTGCGGTCTGCTGGTGCCGGTGGATGCCGGCGCTGGCAGCAGCGCAGCAGCACGGGGCCGTAAGGAAGGCTGGTAAGGAAGTTTGGATTCAAAATACCCGATCGTGCGTGTGATCCAGTGCTCCCCATCCGCCTGCGGCTTTGGCTGCCGGTGCCGTTCCTCCGAGAGCGGTGAGCCTGGTTGTGCGGCTTCCCGAGGGGCTGCGGAGAGGCAGCGCCGGGGGCTGGCGGCAGGCTCCTGCTCCGTTGGGTGGCTGGGCTTTCTGCAGCTGGTACCCAGAAGATTAAAGTTTTGGTGGTGTTCTTTTTGTTAGCACGGCGATAGCAGCACCAGTGAGAGTTTTCCTGTGTTGGTTTTTTTTTTTTTTTTTTTTTTTTTTTCAATAGATGCATCGGATTTGGAGCAGAGCAGAGGCATCCGCCTTCGTGCATGCTTGGGCTGTGCACGGAGCCCTGGAGAAGAGCCCGTGTGCCTCTCCATAACACAAAGCCCTTTTCCTATGTGAGGCGGAGCGCCCTGCGAGAGATAAACAAACTCCTCCGAACTCCGGCAGAGACGGGGCCGAGGGCCACGCCGGCGGCTCTGGGCGAGCGCTGTTTCACCGGAGCTTTGCGCAGCCGAAATGGAAGAGGGCAATAAAAGCGGCGCTGCTGCGTGCTTCCAGGGCTGCCTCCCCGCCTCCATCCTGGCAGCAGCCGGGGCTGGCCCCTGCTCTGCTCCCTGGGTGTAAATGTCACACCAGGCAATTTATTTCGGTGGGTTCGTCACGTTTGACATCCGTGGAACAAAGGGAAGGATCTGGCCTTCAGATCGGACTTAATGGAGGAAACTTGTACGTGTTTATTCTCTAAACTGAGCGCAGGTCAAGGCCTTTGTTGCTGCCTGCCTTGCTCCTGGCTGTAGCACTAACCACTGACGAGAGCCGGACTCATCCCTGAGCTGGGAATTTCCGAGCAGCAGTGCCTGGTGCTGCCATGCTGGCACCGCTGGCTCTCCGCAAACCGGGGGGAGCCTCGCCTGCAGCGTCGGGCTTCTGCTGGGTCCTGCTGGGCTTTGTTGTGACCGCCTTTCCGTGTCGGATGTTTCGGTGCTGTGGTGGTTTGTGTCTGTGGTGAGGGGTCGGTCAGAAGGAAGGTGGACCTTGGGAGGGCCAGGGCAGCGGGAGGTGCTGCCATCCCTCTGTGCGGTGACGGGAAGGTGGGCGTGGGTCACCCCAGTGCCCATATGCCATCCTCACTGCCTGCAAGCTTGGATTTTGCTGGTGGGATATGAGAGTAGAGACCTTGGGTTGCTGCTCTCTGTGATTCATCCATGTCTCCTCCAAATTGTGTTGTTAGATACTTGCGTGCTATATGGAAGAAACCAGGGGACAGAGGGCTCCTGGCCAGTGTTTGACCAGTGGATGGCTCAGTGGTGTGCCGCGATTGTGGAGGAAGGTCCAAGAGCTGGGAGACACAAGGGATGGGGAGCTTGGTTCAGCGTGGCCCGTGATCCCTTACCTCTTCTGGGTTTGGGCTAGGGCCCCTTTTCCTGGCAAGGTGTTGAGTACTGTGGCTCCATGCGATGTGGGGAGGAGCGGGTATTTGCCGTCGTGCGGTGCTGGGGTGGCTGGTTTGGCTTCAGGCTTGGCTGCTTTTCTGGCTGTAGCCCATGACGTGTTGTGGGGAAGCATCCCACTGCAGGTGGATGGTATGTGGTGAGAATGTGTGTGCTCTGACACAGTCTCTGACCCGCAGCCTCAGCCATGCCCCCTGTAGTGCTGCCCAGGGTGCAGCATGAAAGCCATGTAGATACCCCGATATGGTCCTCCACCTTCGCTTGGAAGCCATGTTTGAGCAAGTCTTGTGCATCACGGAGGAGAAAAGCTGAAACCCGTAAATAAATCTTGATGGTTTCCATGCCAGGCATGGGCAGACGCGGCTTGCCTCCCCTGCACTTGGCATGTTGTGTAGCCAAAATGCATGTCTTCCCAGCGGCTCATCGGAGCGTGGCCAGGCACGGGGCGGTGTCCTTGTTTGCCTTGCTTCCCTGAGCATCCCGTGTCTGCGGCTGCCTCCAGCCCTTGTTCCAGGTGGAAGCCACCACTTAAAACCCTGAATTAAAAACGTTTAAAAGTTCTATTTTCCCTTTAGCCAAGGCTTGGCAAACCTCCTCCTTGTTGCTGGCGTGCTGAGATGTTTGAGTCTGGAGAAAAAGTCCATGTCCAGACCGTGGGGCTCACACTCCACAAGCACTGTTGCTCCTTTCTTCTCTGAGGTCTCCTTGCATGGTGCAAGGCATGCTGTTCTGGGTGACCCCTCTGTCCCTGTGGTGTGGGGTGTCTTGGTGTGATGGGGGCTGAGATCCTATGAGCTGTCTGAACCACAGAGGAGATTTGTTATCGCAAGGGTTGATCCAGGGCCTCGTGCAAGCCACGGCGCGATATCCTCTTTGCTTCTTGAGCTGAGCTCATGAGGGATTTCGCTGGAGAAAGTGCCCAGGGTGAGAGCGTGGCAGGGGTACTGGTGACGGGCTCCATGGCTCTGGGGCATCTGCTGTGTGGGGACCGTCTCCTCCCATCTGTCCTCCTCTTCCCCCACAGCCTGCAGATCAGCCCCAGGCTCGACTCCTGCCTCCACATCTCAAGCATCCTGCAGTCTGCTGGCCAACTTGGCACGGAGACCCAGGAGCGGTAGTAATCCAATTTGGGCAGTTTAGCTGCACTTTGCTATCCGTGCTGCTGGCCGGAGCTCGGGAGCTTTAATCCGGCTAATGACCCTGGCTTCAGGGGTTGAGTAACCGATGACCGTTTGCTTGGTTTGGTTTTTCTTTCTGGCAGCGGTGGAGGACAGAGGCTGAGGCTGTTTCCAAGTCCTGCCCGTGGCAGTGGGGACGGTTTCCAGGTGTAGGTACGTGTAGGGGACCGGAGGGCAGGGGCAGTGTGGAGGGGACGCTGCAATCCCCGCTTTCCCATCGGGAGATCCCTTCTTCCTCCTTCCTGTTTTCCATTTGCTCCCCCTGTTTTTCTGGTGAAGATAAGCTCTTCTGCTGGAGCAATTTTGCAACATACTATTACTTTCAGAAAAGCGAAGCCAGGAAAAATAAAGCCTCTGTCTTCCTTTGGTTGCCTACTGTTTAATGTACAAAATACAGGGGTGGTAGCTGCATTAAAACATATATAATTATACTGAAGGGAGGAAAAAAATTTCTTGCTAATCACACGGTGTTTTGAACTGATAAATGTTGAGTGTTTGGCATTTTCTTGGGAGTTTGGTGGAGCAGAGCTGCAGTCTGGCGTGTGAGGGGTTAGGAGAAGGGCTGGTTTCCCACCATTACCAGGAAGCCGGCTGGAATGCTTGCCCTCCCGGGATACTCTGAGCCCCTCCAGGGTGGTGCTGGCCATGTCCAGGGCCTGATCCTCTGCAATAGCTGTTGCTACCCCTATCCACGCAAATCTCGGTGTTGTTGTAGAAGCCCTGCGAGTCCCTTTGCTTTACGTGCTTAGTGAAGCAACTGCATCTGTGTCAAAATACTCAGGCTCTTGCAGAAGAAAATCCCTGATGAGAGACGAGGCAGATTCCTGTTGGTGCTTGTGCTGGGGGAAGAAATTTCCCACATGATGTAGCCCCGTGTCTAGGGGCTGTCCCCCCCCCGTCCCCCCCCATTAATGTCATGTCGGTGCGAGGGGGTACAGCTTGGTGGCTGACTCCCTGGGCAGGGTGGGAGGAAGGATGGTCTCATGTTTCGAATGACATGATGTGAAAACCACATTTCCTTCTGCGAATGCTGACCCCATCAGAGCTGCCGATAACATCGCAGGTAATTATAATGGCAATAAGTTGTTTGCTTTGTGCATGTGGCCGTGCTCTGTGTACGGGTGGCTGCTGTGCTCTTCCTGTGCAGACTGCTAGCTTCAAGAGGGGGAGAGGAAAACACAAAAATATTTTAGGAGCAGTTTAAAAATAATCTTCAAGCTTGGCTGGTGGGCAGGATGTTTCGCAGAATCGTGTTCCCTGCTGGTCCAGGTCCAGCGCTGTGACCCTCGCAAGGCTTTGCTGGGCAGTGTTAAGTCCTGTCTTGTCGTTTTAGCCAGCCTGAGGAATTGCAGGCGGTCTCAGGGGGCCAGGAGCAGTCCCTGGGTTTTGGCTTTTGTGCTGGGTGGGTCGCGCTGCCTCATACCTGAGCAGCGGCAGAGCCGGAGCGTGAGCCCAAGCTGAAGCTCACAGCTGCCGAGGCCTCCGTAAAACATTTAAAAACTGTTACGCAGTGCTGCAACCTCGCACTTCCTCCACCCCCATCTCCTCCTTGGTGTTTTGTATTCCTAGAAGTGCCGGCATGCCGGCCGGGTCCCTGCCTGCCGCCTGCCTGCTGCTGCTTATCTTGGGGTCCGGCTCCTGGCTGGCTGCATCCTTTCCGGAGCCAAAGGGGGCTCTTCCCTCTCTGGCGGGACCAGAATCGGCCCGATGAGCCCTTCTGAAGTCAAGAACCTGTTTTTCAGGCTGATGTCATCGGGAAGAAATGGGGGAGGAGGAAGGCAGGAAGGCAGTGCTGCTTCCGAAGGAGAGCCGTCGTCGCCGAGTCCCTGACGCCACCGGCAGCCCCGGCTTCCACCGACACCCACTATTATTCCTTATTGTGGGCACGGCGGTGCCCGCGGGCCTGCCGGCACACGTGGGAGAGGTCCTGCTCCGCGCGGCCTCGTGCCTGCGTGGGCGAGGGGCGGGAGGGAGGGATGCTTGTGCCAGGGGCGTGCGCCACGGCTTGCACCAGGACTCTGAACAGAGCATCTTTCGGCTTGCATGGCTCCCTGGCCCTCTGTGGGGTGACGGTGCTCGCCGGAGCTGCCATCCACCCACCTTCGTTAGCAGAAAGTGAATTTTTGGCAGAGGTGCTTGGACAGCCCCCCCCCCCCCCAGCACAGGTGGGTGGCCACCACCTCTTGGTTTTGTGGCAAGCGAGTGGATCCACTGCACTGGTGCCTGTTGGGGTCTCAGCCCCTTGTGCGCAGCGTGGGGCTGGAGCAGCGTGCCCGTATCCAGTGTGGGCTGGGGCTGCAGCCAGCATCTGCCGGGAGGGAAGCAGCCTTGCTCTGCTCTCTCCAGCCAGCACCTCCCGGGCAGCGCTGCACCCATGCTTCCAGGTTTGCTGTGCCCAGGCTGGTTGGGTGAGACCCCCTTACTGCGGGGGGCTGGGGTGCAGGGGTGCCGGTGTGGGAGCTGTGCCAGCGCTGCCAGTCAGGGTAGCACTGCCAGTAGGAGGGCAGGGTGCTGGCGCAGCCCCTGCTGCCATGCATGTTGTGCCTCCCTGTTTTTATCGGATGCCCTGCGCCCGTTGAGCTGTGAACGAAGCCCCCGCTAGCCTCCCGGAGCGGTTTTCCCTGTGGTTGTGTTGCTGTGGGGGGAGGCTTTTGGGCTCATCCCCTTCCCCTCTCCGGCCATCCCTCTGGCCAGCAAGGCTCCGCTGGCTCTCCGGCTCTGGCTGCTCCTGAGTCAGCTCCACCTTGGGCAAATAAAATGTGGGGCTGTGCTGAGCTGGGGTCTCCGCAGGGGGAGCGGAGCCGGGACCTGAGCCGATTCCAGAGGCGGTGCTCAGGGCAGTGTGACTGGGATGGCAGGAGGAAGGACGGGAGGCTGGGGGGAAGGAAAGGCAGGCACAGCTTGAGGTTTAGCTTCATTTGGAGAAGTTTTGTGGTCTGTTTTAATTGGACCTAACTCTGGCGGCAGTCGTGCTCAGCTCGCCACGTGATGGCACGAGTGGTGGTGTCAGCACAGGGCCAGGCGGAAGCATGGGAATTTCAGCTTAGCCAGGATTAAACCAGCCCCAAAGTGACCTCCCTTTGCTGGGAGCAGAGGGAATCCAGCAACCAGGAATCCTCCTGTGGCAGTGCTTGGTTGCGAAGTGGGACCTTCCCACATTCCTTCTGAGATCTAGGGGGAGCACAGTTTTCCCACTGGCCTTGCAGAGCCGGTTGGAGGTGCGAAGGTGTGTGCATGTGTCGGAGAGGGGAAAACCCAGCCTGGAGAGCTGGGCTGGAAGAGGTGCATTGATCTGAGGAGGGTCAGGTCATTGGCTTGTGTTTGTGGCTGCCCTGGTCCAGTGAAGGATGTGGAGCAGCAGGTTTGGGAGTGAGGAATGATGCGTTATGCCACAGGGAGTGGGATCAGACAAGGGAAGGATGCTGGTGGCCAGAGGACCTCTTGTTGGACTATTCTGCTGGCTCTTGGGAGACCTGGCTTGTGGGTGATCTTCTGGGTCTCTGCAGGTCCAGCTGCACTGAGGTAACCCTGCCAGCAGGGCTGGTTTTCAGGACCTTTGTGTGGCAGTGCCCTGATAGGATGTGAGAACCAGGCTCTGGAGCACGTGGGCCAAAGCCAAGGTGGAAGGTGGCCTTCAGGGGACTTAGTCTGGACTTCTTTGCTCTGAAGCTGGGGACAAAATATTATTAATTGGTCCTGGTTGAGGTGGTGAAATTCACATCAGTCTGGGGTTTGAAGCCTTGAGCTGACTTGGATGTTGATAGTAGAAAGCTGCAGTCCCATAGCTGGGGTCCTGGCACCTTGGATCAGGGTCTGCCACATGATGAGAGGTGCAGAGGGGTTTGGGGTGATGTGTTGTCTTCCATGTATGCTGATGGACAGACTTTCTGAAGCAGGGTGGGGAGGCAGCAGACTGTGTCCTGTGCAGGTGATGGTCACCTGTGGGCTGTGCATTGGTCTCCATCCCAGGCATCAGTCGATCCTGGTCTTTATATTGTTCCCTTGGCTGCAGGGGCTCAAAGGAAGGATGAAGTGCACTCTCCTCCTGGAAAGTATACATCCAGCATGTGGGCAGCATATAGAAAGCCCCTCAGCAGCCCTTATAGGGTCCCTGTAGGGACTTTGATACCCAGATGAGTTGTGAGAATAAGGGAAAGGACAGCCATCGGCTTTCACTTCCAGTGTAGCTGAACAGAGTTGGGGAATATGTGCAACGTCTCCGTCCATGCCCGGTTTCCATGGCAGGGACAACCAGTCCTGGCAGGACCTGCTGAGACTGTCCTTGCGTGCCTCTGCCTTGGGATGTTGTGGCTGGGGGAAGCCTGTGTTTCCATCTTGGAAATGCTTGTGAGCCTGTTTGGGATCGGCTCTCTGAGGGCAGTATGCAGTCTCTTGATGGTGGGAGCACGTGGTGGCTCCGGAGCTGCTGTTCTTGGCATGATGTGACTTCTTGCGGAGGATCGGAGATGAGGAATTGTGTGCTTCAGAAATGCTATTTAATTTCCTTGCTGCTTGTTCTTTTATGCCTCTTTTTGCTGAGGGTCAAGCTTCTTCTTGAAACCCTGGGGCAGTAGATGGCTGCTTGTCATGTTGCTGAGGAGAGAAGAGGTTGAATTCCTTGCCCAGAAGATCCTTGCAAGGCAGGAGTGGAAGCTGCTGTGCCTACACGTGCTGCAGTGGCAGGGCAGGATGGGGTCCTCAGCCCCTGCGTGGGGGGATGGCAGGAGTGGGGAGGAAACCGAAGATGCTAAAATATTCCTGATGCCAGTGATAGTAATGGAGATTGGAGAGCTTGCCATTGATTCCATCAGGGTGTGGTTCGAGCCAGGGATAAGGTTTGTAATGATTTAACTCACATGCTAGGGAGAGACCCCAGCCAGTTTTTAATGACAGTGTGTGGCGAAGGAAGGAGTTAAAGTTTAGCCCTGTTGCAGATGATTGCATATGCAGTGCAGCTCTAACTCGGTACTACCACCAGCCTTTCCTCATTGTTACAAGGCTTTTCCCAGGCAGATGAACCTAAAAATACACCAGCTGTATGGTGAGGCTTACTCTCCTGTGGCCTGCAGGCTTTTCTCTCCCCCAGATAATCTCCCCTCTCTCCCCTTTGCTAATTACTGGCAGCTCAGCAGCTCGTGGGTTTGAAAATGGAGCCAGATTCTTCTCGAACTGCTTCCTATTGCTGAGAGCAGCAAGTGACTTGCAGAGATTGCAGGTAAAGACCCATTAGATGCCGTTTTCCCTTTTGGGGGTCAGTTATATGGAGGTTTTCAATCCCATTGCTTTCTTCCAGTGTCCCCCACGAAGTGCTGTAAAGCTCTTTGGGGCAGTTTGTAGCCTCATCCCACTGCTTGAGAGCAGCTTCTTTCCAAGACAAACGATGCTTTCCCTAACCTTGAGGATGTGGACCTGCCTGGGACCCCGGTAACGGTGTGGGGCTCCTCCCGGCCCCTTGCACGGTGGCAGGCGGCATCAGTGGCAATGTGAGCCCGCTGTGGGCTTGGTGATGCAGGAGTGGGGATGACGAGGGCGTCTGTGGGTCGCAGTTGTGCACCTCTCTGCTTGTCGGCATGTTTTAAACCCTGGCTTCGGCTGTTTCTGCAAGGGCTACCACTTTGCAGCCCAGCTGCCTGTGCTGACTCGGCATCCGTCAGTGCTTTGGACTCGCTACCCGCACAAGTGGAGAGCCGGTCCTTAATGCTCTGTCCAGTCTTTGCCTTTTAAGGTTAGTTTTTCCATCTCAGTACTCCTGCTTTGTGTTATTAAAAGGGATGATTATTTCCCAAAGGGCAATCTCCCATCCCAAACCCAGGTTTCTGGTCGTGCGGTGGGACCGGGGAGCTCGCAGCCTCGGGGGGTGAATGCTGCGTCCCCTTGCCACTTCGGCAGCAGCGAGCAAGTCGGCTGCAGGCGTTTGTGGGGCATGTCAGTGGCTTTTTGATGAAAGGCTCTTTTGAAGCGGGGGTGTGTGAGTGTTGGCCGTGGCGAGGCGGGCAGCCCCATCCAGGTCACGCAGCAGCTGCGACTGTCTCAGCGTGGCTGCTTTCGAGGTGAAACCGTGAGCGAATGTCCTCTCTGGCGTGGGATGAAAGGGGCTGGGGCGGATCTGGCGCTTGTGCGGTTGCTTCACTGGCTTTGTTTCTGACTGCAGGTTTCCTGCTATATATATCTGTGTGTACATGTATATATGTGTGTGTGCCTGGAAAACAAAACACAAGCCTGCGGTGCTGTCTCGCCGGCGGTGTGGCCCCGCTGGGGGGTGAGCCAGCCCTGCGTGGGGATGCTTGGTGCTGCATTGCTTGCTGCCCTGGTGGCGTAACGGGGTGTATTTTTGGTCCTGCTCCCCCCGGTTGGCACGTGTACATCCAGGCTAGGATGTATGATTTTATTCCAGCTTGTTTCAGGGCTGGGCTGAGCTCCAGGGTGTCTGCTCAGGGTTTTCCTTGCTTTTGGACCATGGTGGCAGTGCGCATGGTGCAGGTCTTGCTTCTTGGTGGTCCTGGGTTGGGTCCCCCCTGGGGCAAGATGCTACTTGAGTGCAGCCTTATGGAGTTTGGGTGCTGCATGGTTTAAAATGCGTGCTGGGGGAAGAGCTGCCCTGCTGTTAGCTGTACCGTGACCTCTTCGTGGGGGTTGGAGGCAATGTGATGGGAGGGAAATGCCCTTTGGCCCCTGCGCTGCTGCTCCCGCGGGCAGGGAGCTGGGACTGTGCAGACGCCCATGCTCCTGTGCAGGGCTTGCCCACGCTGCTCTGGGCTCGAACCCCACTTCAATTCAATTCAAGTCTCAGGAACTCAAATCATTTAATCCTCAAGAAAGCAGACAAATGAACCATTCCTGTTGACTTTTTTTTTTTTCTTAAATAATTGCTGCTGATGGTTTTAAGCAGGACTGGACAAAACTACCACTGCTGTCAGGTCACTGGGACGAGTTGTTGCTGCTAAAGTATATTTAGGAGCAGAAATCTCAGAGGAGCTCTGCAGAGTGTCATATCTCTGCTCTCGGCTCGCCCCAGCTCTGCCTTGCTTTGCTCTCATTCCAGCTCCTGAATAGCAGTTTCCTACGTTAATTTGGGAATCTCCTGTTGGGCTTTCTAGCCCTGCTTTGTGGCAGCAGCCCGACCTCCAGTTCTCCTGCTCGCTTCCTGAAATAGAAGCGATGAATCATAGAAATGCACCAAGAAAGTGACTTCCCTGCCCCCTCGCCTGTCCCGGCAGGACGATGCTCTGGCTGGCATCCCCGCGCTGCACCGAGTTCCCACTTTGACCTCCGCTGCCACTTCTCTCTGCGGTGTGTCGCTGGCACGTGAGTTTCATGTTGATGGTCATCTCCTAGCGAGGCAGCCAGCCGTACTGTTCCTGGAGGGGCTCAGCCCCGTTGTTTGCGGTGGCTTGGTGAGAGCCGTACAGGTTTCCTGGGGTAGGAGACCCTCCTCCTGCAACGCAGCAGCAAACTGCGCTGCTGCCGGGCTGGTGGCTTTCCGAGCTAGCCGGCGGGTTTGTGCTGACAGCACGGCTTGGTCCCACACCTCGGTGTGGTTTGGGGCTAATAAGCTCTGATCTGGTGGTTACGCTGTTACCAACAAGCTTGTAAAAATGAAGATGCTGGGCAGCGTGGCTGTCCCCTAGGAAGGCGCTCGTCCCGGCAGCGGTGTGGCTGCGTGCTCTTTGCTAGGAGGCTCCCAGTGTTGGAGAAGGTGATAGGAATGGGAGATTAAGGACCATGGGGATGATTTCTAGGGCTGATGGCTTCATGCTTTGATTGTCTTTACACCCATGGAACTTTGTGGCACGTGGCTTTGGTATCAGTGTTGCTCATGCGCCGTCGCCCAAACCTCCCTTGAGGATATTGCCTCGGAGGTGAATGTGTGGGGGGATGGAAGGGAGCACGGTGGCAGGCGTGCAGGCAGGGGAGAGCTGGTGGAGATGGCAGATTGGCAGAGCAGCTTTGGAAGTGCTGTGGAAGCTTTGCCCAAAGTGCCAGGGGCCCAGCAGAGCTGGCAGGACTGCAGTGATGGCCAGGGCTGGGCTTGCCCTGGGAAGGGAGAGGGGGATTTTGCCTTCATTGGGAGCGGGATAAGGCGGGGAAAAGCCTTTCCTTTCCCTCAGACCTCTGCCTGGCAGGCTCTGTGGCTTGGGAAGGGGGCAGCAGAATTCAAGGATGCTGTATGGATGTTGGGGTACCTGTATGACCCAGCTGCTGGCCCGGTCCCAATGCAGCTGGCAGGTCCCACAGCCCTGCTGGGAGCTGGTGCTGAGCTCTGGGCAGCCCTTCGGCCCCATCCAGCCCTGCCGTCACGGCGTGCACAGCCCGCTGCCCTGTGCTGACACCCTGCCTGGTCCGGGATGCCGGCAGGGCTGCACAGTCACCGCGGGACATGTTTCCTACCTGTGCCACTCCCTGGTGGGGATCCTCCTGCAGGTTATCCTGGGCTGAGTCAGAGATGGGCGATAAGGAGAGGGAGGCTCTCCTCGTCCTCCTCCGCTTGCTTTCAGAGCGGCTTATCTGTGCCGGCTGGGGTGGGGAACCGGGGACTGAGCTCCTGTCTGGTGACAGACCTTGGGAGCGATGGTCCGACCCTGGGTGGGTGGGTTGTGACAGTGTCTGCAGGATGGGCCGTGTGCTGGCAGGGGGGTTCACACAACCCCGCGTTAGCCTGGGGGTGCTTGTGCCTGGGGGCAGGCATGGAGGACAGAGCTCTCTGCATCGGCTGCCTGCATCCGTCTCCTCCCCACTGGCCGGGATGCAGGTCACACTGCTGTGGGGTTTTTGGCTGGCTCCCCGCTGCTTTGCATGCTGGCGAGCCCTAGCCGTGGCACAGCAGCCTGCAGAGCTCTCCATTCTCCCTGCGTGTGCCCCCTTGTCCCTCCGGAGCCTCTCAAGCCAACTGCCTGATGGCTGGCCCCACGTTTCTTAATGCATATAAATGCCAGAAGGACGTGCTTCTCCTTGCTGTGCCCGCTTGCGTTCCCCCCGGCTCCTCCTGCCCATGGCCCTCCTGGGCTTTGTCAGGCAGGCAGGTGGCAGGGATGGCAGGCAGCGTGCCAGGGCTCTCGGCTCCCCCAGCTTCTCCTTTAAGAGGTGCTTTCAAGATCTTCCTCTGTGTAGGGGCTTGGGCTCTTCTTGCTGCAAACTGGGCTTTTGCATCCGCTCCCAGTGGAGCGGGGCAGGGGCAGCAGCAGCAGGCCAGGGGGCTCCTCTCGAGGCTTGTTAGCAGCCATTCCTGGCTAACACTTTGGTGCTGCTGGTGGTCTTAAAAGCCGGGTCAGGGCCAGCTACGCCCTGGTGAGGTGTATGTATGTGGTAGGTGTGCCGGAGCGCATCGCCAGGCTGCTGCCTGCTGGTCTGGTCCAGCCAAGGGCTGCAGGCATGCTCAGGTGGCTGCCGCTCTTCCCGGGGGGGCTTGGGGGGATGAGGGCAGGGTGGTGCCCCTCGGGGTGGAGCAGCAGGCTGGTGGGTGAGGCTGGGGTGGTGAGATGGCAGCTCCTTGGTGAGGGAGGACATGCTGTGCACAGCGGTGTGCGACCAGGCGGAGCTGTCCTTAGCATCTCACCAGCTCCCTTGGTCCCTGTACCAGGGACACATTTTCCTCTGGGGCAGAAGGTGGTGGTGGGGATGGGGATGTTTTGTTAGGCTGCATGCTGGAAAAGCGTGAAGCAGCAGTGTGTCTGCTGCGTTGGGTGGAACAGGCTTGACACCGTGCAGGAAAGCCTCCTAACGCTGCTTTTCTTGTATTTCTCCCTCTAGGGCTGACCGGACTGGCTGTGCCCACAATGCCCTGAATGCCGAGCGCAGTGGAAGCAGAGGAGACTGTGTCCCATTAGTTCCTCCTCCCTCCCTCATCCCTTTAGTTTGGGTTTGTTTCTATTTATTTTGTGGCTGGGTTTGGGCATGGCCTTGGCTGGATGTGAGGCTGCTGCAATGCAGCTCCTTTGGCTCAAGCACCACTTGTCCATCAATGTTTGGACCTTGCTGCTCTTGGGGAGCACCTGGCTACCGCTGGCGGAAGGCAGCCCCAGGTCTCCCTTTAGGACTTTCCCAGTTACAGACTGGAGCTTGACGCACTTGGTGGTCCACAACAAAACTGGGGAGGTCTACGTGGGGGCTGTCAATCGGATCTACAAGCTCTCCAATAACCTCACGCTCCTGCGGACCCACGTGACAGGGCCCGTGGAGGACAATGAGAAGTGTTACCCTCCACCCAGCGTTCAGTCCTGCCCGCACGGGCTGGTCACCACCAACAACGTCAACAAACTGCTGCTGGTGGACTACTCGGGGAACCGGCTGATCGCCTGTGGCAGTGCCTCCCAGGGTATTTGCCAGTTCCTGCGGCTGGACGACCTCTTCAAGTTGGGTGAGCCCCACCACCGCAAGGAGCACTACCTCTCCAGCGTCAACGAGTCGGGCACCATGTCTGGGGTCATCATCGAGGTGCTGAATGGGCAGAACAAGCTCTTCATTGGGACGCCCATTGATGGGAAGTCGGAGTACTTCCCTACCCTCTCTAGCCGCAAGCTGATGGCCAACGAGGAGAATGCGGAGATGTTTGGCTTTGTCTACCAGGATGAGTTTGTCTCCTCCCAGCTCAAGATCCCCTCGGATACGCTGTCCAAGTTCCCCACCTTTGACATCTACTACATCTACAGCTTCAGCAGTGAGCAGTTTGTTTACTACCTGACCCTGCAGCTGGACACCCAGCTCACCTCGCCTGACTCCACTGGGGAGCAGTTTTTCACCTCCAAGATCGTCCGCCTTTGTGTGGATGACCCCAAGTTCTACTCCTACGTGGAGTTCCCCATCGGTTGTGTGCAGGACGGCATTGAGTACCGCCTGATCCAGGACGCCTACCTGACCAAGCCTGGCAAGGCTTTGGCCAAGTACCTGGGGATCTCAGAGCAAGAGGATATCCTCTTCACCATCTTCTCCCAGGGCCAGAAAAACAGGGTTAAGCCTCCCAAGGAGTCTGTGCTTTGCCTCTTCACGTTGAAGAAGATCAAGGATAAGATCAAGGAGCGTATCCAGTCGTGCTACAGAGGGGAAGGGAAACTTTCGCTGCCCTGGCTCTTGAATAAGGAGCTGGGTTGCATCAACTCGGTAAGTTCTCACTTGTCTCTACCCAAGCCAGGCTGTTGCTGGCTCCTGGCAGTGGACTCTGGCCGGACCCTTCCCGGTGGGAGGACTGGTGCCGTTAGGGCTGGGTGTGCAGCTTGCTCAGTAGCGTTCCTGGCGGAGTTCATGGCTTCGTTGTGGGGCGGCCCTGTGGGTTTGGGTTGTGTTGATGCCTGTGGTGAGACCGAAGCAGAGAGCCCCATGCTGATGCAGGTGCCTGCTTCTGGTGCCCCTGCCTGTGATTTGGGGAGTGTTGGTGAGTTGGGCTGGGAGGCCAGGATGCTCAGTCCTCAGGGCATCTGCTGCAGCTCTGCTGGGGAGTCCCTTGCAGATGGCACATGTGAATTTGTGAGTGTTGTGTCACCTGGGATTTGGTGGTGGCCGAGCAGAAGGTGTTGGGGACAGTAGGCTGTGGGGGACGTCGAGTGCGGACCTGATGGAGGGGGTGGGGAGGTTGGTGGTCCCGGTAGAAGTTGGTCAGATGCCCAACTTGGCAGGACCATGTCCTCTCCATGGTGTGCTGGAGAGGAGGACAGAGGGCACAAGGCACCGTCAATAGGATGGGTTTTGAGCATGGCCAATGCAAACTGTTATCCATAGGTGCAGGAGGTGAGTGCCGGCATCCCAGAGTGGTGATTCCCAGCCAAGGGAGCACTCCCCTCTGTTCCCAGGGATGAGGGTGCATCTGGCCCCTGCTTGTGGCTCAGCTGCTCTGCGTGGGGCCTGTGAGCAGTGGGGAGCAGGTCACCTCCCTGCTCGGCTCTCTGGGTTTGTTTTCCAGCTGAACTATTACTATTGCTGGACTTTTTTTTTCCAGGCAACATTATAAACCATGAGTGGTCACGGGGAGCTACTGCTCTGGGTGACAGGGAGGTATTACACTGGGCATCACCAGGCTAAGCTGGATAGTCCTGAGGCAGGGTCAGGTACCTGGCAGAGAGGGGTTTTGGGGTGCTGGTGTGTGCATTTGGGGGAGTCTGGTGGAGGTCCTGACACCCTTGCTATCGCCCACTTCCCTCCAGCCCCGCTTGCTGGTGCTCAGCACCCATCAGCGAGCCTCCAGCCCTGCCTGAGCAGGGTTTTGTGTGCCTGGTGGAGCGGGCAGGTGGGTAGGGGGTCCCTGTGGAGCAGCCCTGCCTTCCCTCCCACCGTCCTTCCCGCAGCTCTGGAGGAGACAGCTAACAGCTGCCTGACAAAGTAAAGGGTTTGCTGTCAAGAGCGCTGGGCTCGCAAATCAGATTTTGGCTTTGAACTAATTCAATTTTGCTAGAAAATGATGAAATCGTTACACTGCTGCCTGTTGGGTCGCGCAGCTGCTGGCTCCGGCAGAGGAGATGCTCGCTGCTTCCTCCTGCTCGCTCTCCCGGTGCCCCACGGCAGCGCTGTGCCCCCCAGCTTTGGGGGGAGGCTCTGCCCCCCTGTACTTTGGGCGCAGTTTCATGCTAGGAGGGTCCTGGGTTTTCTACCTGGTGGTCAGTCTGTGTGAGTAGGTGGACCTCAGGGTGCTCTTTGGGTCCTGCCAAATGTGGCTCTTGCAGGTTGGAAGGATGTCTGCCCCGATGGGGTGGCTCCTGCTTTCGAATGGGTTGGGTTGGGGGGTGCTGGCTGCCCCCAGGGGAGCCAGGTGGTGTTTTCTGTCCCCATCCTGCTCCAGCTGCCAAGCAGAGCTGGGAAAGGCATGACTGGATCGTGAGTCAAACCCTCAGCCCCTTGCTGTGCTGAGTGCAAGCCAAACCAGACCCTGTGGAGCATGTAACCTCTTTCTGGCAGGAATTTCTGTGCCCCTAATAAAACACAGCCACCTCTGGGATGGGTCATGGCAGCAACACATCTCTCAGTGGTGAGGGCTGGCCAGAAAATAAAGGGCATGCCATTTTTTTATTTTTAAGGAGGCAGAATATAATTGCTCAAGTCAGTAGTTGCTTGGGATTTACACCCCATCCATATGGAAAATGTCCCAGGAGCAATCTTGCTCCTCTCTTTTGCAGCAGCAAGGGACTGAGGCTGGTCCATGCTGAAGGAGGTTTTGCCAGCACCCCGCTCCCAGACCTCAAGCGGTGCGGGGCCAAAGGATGCTCATCCCCCGGCACTGCAGAGCAGCTCCGATTCTCTGGACCCAGTGCCAGAGCCAGGAGGAGAGGCTGCCAGGGTTGGCAGCTAGCTCAGGAGGTGTTAGTGGTTCCTCCCCAGCGCTGGCGAGTGGAGCAAATTGCTGTCTCCTGTTTCTCTCTCTGCTTCTGGGATCCAGCTATCCGGCAGTGGGAAGGGCAGTGGAGATGTTTCGGGAGTGAGACCCCTCCCCTCATGCTGGTGCACTCAAACCCAAGCATGGGGTGTGCGTGCACCAAAGGCACCTTGCAGGACAGTCCAGTCCAGTCCATTCCAGGGGTGCAGCCAGTCCTGCTGCCTACATCGCTCCTGAGCTCGTCCAGAGGCTTTGCTGCTGGCTGTGTTTCACTGAAGAGGGGTTTGGTGGTGTGTAGCCTGGCTCTTTGCTTCCCCTGTGCGGTGCAGAGACTGGGGGTCTGCATGCTTGCGGCCAGATGTGCTCAGCGCATCTGCCCAGCGCACCCGTCCCCAAAACGGGGGGACGAGGATCTGAGGTAGCAGGGCTGGGAAAGGGCAGTGGCTTGGAGCTGGATGCAGATGTTGCAGAAGGGAGTGATTTGGGGTTCCCAGAGTCCTTGACCCCTGGGCTGGCAGCGCAGGTAGAGCTACTGGCTGGAGCCAGCAGGACGTGGGCAGCAGCTTTCCCTGGGCTGCCCCAGGGAGAAAATGAATTTTGACTCCTTGATGGGGCTTGCTGCCAAGCCTGCTGGCATAGGACAGTGGCTGGTGACACACTGGCCCAAACTGGGCCAGGATAAGCCAAATCCTTCCTGGAGCAGCCAGAGAAATGCAGGTGTTAACGAACCTTACCACACTGGGATTATTGCTGGCCAGCAGTTAATGTACAAAAAGCCTGGCATCCCAGCCTGGCACTTGGTACCTGCCTCCTGCAGCCTGCTCCCTGGCTCTTTGGGTGTCCCCCTGCCCCGCATCCTCCATTGCAGCCCCTGGGGGCCACAGGGGGATGGGGTGAGCCTGTAATGGTGTTAACTGGCGAATTACTGGCTAATTAATAATGCTGAGCGGCGCGAGGCTTGCCTCTGCTGTCTGCTCCCTCATTGCTTTCGTAAGTGGGCTTGAAGGGAGGCAATGAGACAAGACACGTCAAGGAGATGCCTGCTCCCACTCGCTTGGTGCTGCAGGCACCCCCTCCTGCAGGCCACTTCCCCTGGGAAATCCAAGTTTCCTGACCCTGTTTCAGGGAGGCTGTTAGTGCTGGGAGAAGGGAGAAGGCTGCTGCGCTGCAGAGGTGGGGGCCTGGGGTGTCTGTCAGGGCCAGGGACCACTGAGAGGGTGCCAAAGGAACGCACTGAAATAAAAACAAAAGGAAAAAACATTAAGGAAGCGCCAAAACAAACAGCCCCCCCTTGCAGTGGCTGAGGCCATGGTCCCTGCAAACACCCGTGCAAACGGGAGAGTGGGCAGAGCTCGACGCCTCCTGTGGATCCCAGCATCTGCAAGCTGAAACACTGCAAGGTCAGTGGCCCTCGCGTGCCGTGGTGCGTGTCGGTCCCTGCCGGCACCGGCTGGGGGACAGCTGTCCTGCTGTCCTTCCATCCCTCCATCCCTCCGCCTCGCCTCTTCCCGCATCCGACAGCATCCGCCAGGCATGTCGGCTGGTGCCATAACCCCGCGCTGCTGCCCTTGGCCCGACCTCGCCGTGCTGTGTGCCTGTGCTTCCCCAACGAGGCAGTTTGCCGTTAATGAGCTAATTGTCAGCATAATTATTTATCGAGGTGGTGTCGGCATCGCTGCGGTGGCGGGCACTCCTCACAGTCCTGGAGCACAGCTGTATTTGTCGTTTCCCAGAGAGTTTGTTGAGACAAAGCAGAGAGGAGTAAACACCGTAAACATCTCTACTCTTGCATATTCAGCAGCGGAGGGGCTGGGGAAGCTGCAGATTGAGTGTGGAAGAGAGCAGAAACTGCTCCCAATAGCTGCTGGCGCTTAAGTACCTTCATGCCATTGCCCTTAACCCCTCTGCTACTGCTGGTGGGTGGGTGGAAGGTGCTGGGATGCTTTACTGAGACAGGGGGACTGTTGGGACCAGAGAGTGTGTTTTCCCAGCAAAATGCCCGAAGGATCCAAGGTGTCCAGCTGCGAGCTGGGTATTGGCCGGAGCATCGCTCCCATCTCACTCTCTGGTTAGGAAGATGATTTTCTCAGATCTGTTGTTTTAAAATGTCTAGCTGGGTGATGCAGAGGAGGATGCTTAGTGCGTGTGCTGGCTGGTGGAGGGGTGAGGACACTTGCAAGGCTGGGTGGGATTCAGAGGATGGGTGAAGAGGTTCTAATTCCCCTTCCCTCTTTTTTCCTGTGGTTGCAGAGGCAAGCTGTGCTCCAGGTTCCTGTTTTGGGGATCCCCGCATCTCTCACGCTTGGCTGTGGGGGTTCCCCCAGTTTAGGGAAGGACGATCAAAGGTCAAGTGGGGGAGTTAATCTTTAGCTATGCCCTAACTCAGGCATGCAGCAAAGCAGAAGTTAGAGTAACTGAGGAAGCAGCCCAGCATCCCCAGACCACCCGCGGAGGCTGGTGTCATTCCCAGTCCTTTCCTGCTGGAAGGCTGGCACGGCACTGAGTCCCCACTGCAGCCAGGGATGGGACCACTGGCCTTGGGGCTGGCGTGGCGGCAGGGCGAGGGAGGCGAGCAGCCTCGCCATGGCTGCAGGAGGCTGGAGCCATTGTGGCTGTGAGTGCATTTTGCCAGGGCATGGAAAAGCACCGTGTTTTCCCTCCTCCCTGTGGGTGACTGCAGGTTGCTGGTGGGAGCTAGTCCGGGCTGACCGTCATTTTCCGGGCACCGGCCAGTGGGAGTCATTGAGCTATGTACTGCCCTTGTGTACGTGGAGCTTGGGAGCTCGACATTTTCCCATATGCTCCGTGCACATGCTGTATGGATTTAGAACCCCTTGGGGACTGGCATGCATTTGAAGGCTGCTGCTTGCCAAAAAACCTCTCCCCCCTTTAAATTCAAAGTTACATAAGGAACCTTGTGAAGCAGAAAAATGCCGTGGCCAGAGCAGGCTGTCTGCCCTTCGGCCGTGCCTGCCATGCTGTCCTAACCTCCTGCACCCAGGCTTGCTGCCACACTTGGGGAATTTGGCTGGAGCCCCTCGCTGCCTGGGATGGGCCAGGGCTGCTGGAGGTGGATTTTGCTGGTGCTGTGTGAGGCCATTGTCTAGCGTGGGACCTCTGGGGGGGCCCGTGTGCCCCTCAGGCTGGAGACCCGTGGCCAGGGTCTGATGTTCTGCTCAGCGTGTCAGGGTGAGGGTGGTCGATGGGAGAGGGCAAGTGCTGCAGAGCTGCTGCTGGTCCTGCTCCCCTGCCTGCTTCCCGGCTTTCACAGTGGGCATCCCTCTGGCTTTGCCTTGCCCATCAGGGTGACTGTCCTTGCCAGAGGTCTCTCCTGTCGCAGCCCTGAGGGCAGAGAGGGGCTGCCGCAGCCTTGCCTCTGCCGATCCCCAGGCAGAGCTTGCAAAAGCTTCTCCCAGACCCGCGGGCGAGCGCTGAACTGCGGCGGCAGCTGGCTGAGCCAGGTGCCTTGTCTGGGGCAAGGCAGCACGAAAAAATGTGGGGATTTCCCAAAGACATTCCTGTGGGAGGAGGAACAGGGCTGGCAGGTGGGTAGTGTGTTTGCTGGAGGCTCTGCTATGCGAAGTGAGGCTCTTTCAGGAGCCCTGACCCGTTTGTCTTGGCACGGCCTTGGCTGGGAAGTATTTTGTCTCTGGGGGGAGGCTGGGGTGCAGGATTCAGCCCCTCCTGCCTTACTGTGGTGCTGTTTTCTTTTTGAAGCTAGCACCTCGGTGAGGAGGAGAGGGGTGTGTGTGTGCGTTGGGGAGCTCGTGCTGGCATCCCACGTGTCTGAGATGGCTGCGGCGGGGGTGGAGGGGGAGCAGGGATGCTGTGCTGGCTCCCGCTGCGTTTGTAAGTGCTGCTCTATAAGATAAAGACTGAGAGCCTTGGTGTTGGTCTGCAAAGCTTGTTCAGATGCAGAGGGGTTGCATGCCTTGGATGTGTCCCAAGTGCCTTACATCAGCGCATAGGGAATTTTAGGGAAGCATCAGCTCATCCCTTCCCTCGGCTGGTGAGGTGGGATGGCTGCGACAGGAGGGGATGCTGGAGCAGCTGTAGCTGATGGGGTAGAGGTGGGAGATGGCTGATGGCCGTCTGGGAGGTCCAGCATGTCGGGGCATTGGCAAAAAGATCATCTCTCCTGTTCTCTTCCAACAGCCGCTGCAGATTGACGACAATTTCTGTGGCCAGGATTTTAACCAGCCGCTGGGCGGGACCATCACCATTGAGGGGACTCCGCTCTTTGTGGATAAGGAAGATGGGATGACCTCGGTGGCTGCCTACGACTACAGAGGACAAACTGTCGTCTTTGCGGGCACGCGGAGTGGGAAGATCAAAAAGGTAGGGAAGCCCTTAGTCATGCTGATGGGGAGGGATGGCTGCTCGCCTTGCTGGCCCTTTGGGGGTACAGGTAGGGTTGTGACCCCCTCTTAGCATGACTTGATATTGGGGGTAATGTACAAAGGGCTGGTGAGAGGCAGTTTCCCCTTGATCCTCTCGGCCAGCCAAATTTACAAAACCTCTGTCTTTTGGAAGGGTTATTACCTAAAGAAGTTGAGTCCTGGCCACCTGTGTCTCAGGGCAGGTGGGTTTGCCCTGCAGCTGCCACAGGACGGGCTCTGTCTGTCTAGGTCCATGTGGCTTTGCTGTTGACCTGGGCAGGGTGAGCAGAAGTGGGTGCTGATGGCTGCAGCCTGGTGCAGGGGAGATTTCTCTTCCCCATGCCATGGCACGGAAGGCTGCTTGTTGGTGGCAATTAGAAAATAGCTCCGTGTGTGCCTTTGCCTGCATCTCCACAGGGCACGGATTTCCTGTTATCATAACATCATGCCTATAATTACAGCTGTACATGCCCTGTATAAACATAGCTTGTGTTAAATGCATCCTCAGCCAGGGAAAGGTAATGTGAAGGTCCCGGTATGGTCCCTGCCAGGGGCAGGAGGACCAATGCTTGCCTGGGGTTTCTGGCCCATTGCACTGCGGCTTGCGACGTGCTCCAGCATCCTGTCCTGGGCACAGCACCCTGCGTTTTTGCTGCTTCTCCTGATCTGTGCTGGTCAGAGTGCCATGGAGGAGGCAGGGTGGCTTCCCTGGCATCAATCAGGAGCATGGTGCTGTTGGGGACACTAGTCCCCATACATCCTGCTTGCCCTGCCCGTGTTCCCGCTGGGCCCCTGACCTGCTTGTGGCCCTGCCTGTTAGCAGCGTGTTTAGGGGCAGGGGGCACATGGGCAGCATGTGTTGGGGTGGAGGGCAGGATGCTGGTGGTCCTCTCGAGCCCCACATCCTCTGCTTGGCTTTCTGCGGTCCTTGGGGGTGTGTGTGTGGGGGGGCACGGCGGCGCCAGGGCTGAGCAGGGCTGTGCAGAGCTGATGGAGGCAGCTCGTCCTCCCTTCCGGATCGATGAGGGATCCAGAGGGACTGGTGTCGCGTTGCTGGCGGCTTCTCCTGCCGCTGGGCTCCAGATGGGAGATTTTAAATGGGGATGGGAAGGAAGGAGCGTGTGGGAGGAGGGTTCACAAAGCCACATGGACAGTGTTAGACCTCTGGTTCCTTATTTATCTGGAGAGGCCAGCGGTTACTTTTTACATGGCAGATTTGTTTTTTCCTCTCCCTTCTTTCAGTTTTTCTTTGGACTTTGCACCTTCAGAGCCACTTGCCAAGCAGCGAGCTGGGGTGGGTGTCTGTCCAGGGTGCAGGCTGCATGCTACACAGTCACGGCTGAGGCCAGGACTTGGAGCCCAGGTCTGGTCTGGCCAGCCTCCACTCCTGCACGGCTTTCCCCAGCTTGTTTTTTGCTGGTTTCTAAACTTGGTGCCGCAAAGAGCTGATCTGGCTCTCTGGCCCTGCAGGACAGGAGGACACGAAGCAGGAGCTCCATGGGGAACCAAGAGGTGGGTCTTGGTCCTGTCCCAGCACTGGGATGCTGGGCTGGTTGTGTAGGCTTGTCCTGCCTAGAGTCCCCAAAACCCCTGGGGTCGCAGATCACTCTGATTGCAGCCTGGGAGCACTTTGCAGGCTCCGAGCCCTGCACTGCCAGGTTCCCCCCTCGTCCCCTGCTGTGACCTTGGGGTGGGCAGCCCAGCCTTTCTGCGGCAGGGGCTGCCTGGCTGCCCGGCAAAGCGCTGCCTCAGCAGCTACCCGATCCTACTGCCTGGCTGCCAGTGGGGCTGGAGGGAGGGGAGGGCTCCCCCCTGCCTGGGGAGCGCCAGACAGGGGCTGCTGACCTGTCCCCACGTTGTGCTGATGTGTCCCCAGCCAGGAGAGGGGATGCCTGGCAGGGGCACAGCGGAGTGTGGCCAAGGTGGCTCCTCCAGTCAGAGGGTACGGGAGGGGTGCATCCTGCAACAGTGGTCGCAATCCGCTTTTAAACCATTAGCGTTTCACACCATCCCCTTGGAAGTACCTGTGTTAGGCTTGGTGCAGCCTGGTGGCTTCTCTGCCCTCCTGTGAGCCCCTCCTGCACTTTCCAGTACCCCCTGGCTGCTTCTTTTGGGAGGAAGGGCAGGGCTGTGCTGACAGCTGGGTGCTCCCCTCCCCATCCCCAAGAGCCCTGTAATGGATGCGGCTCTGCTGAGGGGGCACAGATCTCACCATCTGGGCTGGAGTAAGGTCAGGGCAGAGTTAGTGCCACGTCTGGATTTTTCTTGGATGGCAGCTTCCATGCCCAGCATTTGTCCAGGCTGTTGTGTGCAGACAGAGCCTCCCTTTGTCCCCCCTGCCCCAAAAGCCATGCGAGCCTCTGGCTGCCCTGCAGCCTCTCCCGGCCCTGCCGCCAACAGTTGCTGCTGCAGGGCCGGGGTGCTGGGCAGCACCTGCTGCTGCCGCAGCTGCAGGAAGACCCTGATTGCAGGGGGGGTGGAAGGATATTGCAAGCAATGTCAGATTTGCAAAACTAGCTGCGGGATGGGGGCTGTGGGCTGGTATGGGGAGGCACCGGGGGGATGGAGATACAGGACCCCTGGGATGCCAAATGGGTCACAGCGGCAAAGCCCATGGCAGCCCGTTCTCAGCTTGTCCCTGCAGGATTGCCAGGCAGGCGGTTATCTTTGGCTGGCCCTGAGTTCTGTGGAGAGGCCAGGGTTGGAAAGCCTCAGCCCCATGTGCTCGCTGTCCTCTGTGCCAGCAGTCACAGGGTTGGGGCGCCTGGGGATTTCCTGCCGCTGCCCAGGTGAGCAATGCAGGGATGACTTCTCACCCTGCTGGGGCTGGCAGTGAGCCCCTTCCTCTGCACTCCCCAGCTGGTGTGCTGGGACCTGGCCTTGCACCCTTTGGTCTGGGGTGCTGCAGATGGGGAAGTGCCACAGGCACAAAAGCAATGAGCATGCTGCAGTGGGGATGTCCAGGGGGTATTTGCACAAGGGAAGCGAGGCTTGTTTGCTAATGCTTGGGTTTTTCCTGGAAACCACCTGTCGTCGCTTGACAATCTTTTCACTGAGCAGTTGTCATTTTCCCAGGTTGTCTGTCTTATTTTTTGTGTGGACAGAAAGCTGTGTGTGTAATTGCAATGGGAGTTCTCAGTCACATGCTGGGAAGACATGTTTGACACTGCACGAGTAGTCACCTCTTAACCTGTGTGTGCCGTGGACTCGATTTTGGGTGTGCTTGAAGTGTTGTGTGGGGAGAGGGAAGGAGGACGATGCTGGAGGGGGTGTACTGATGGTGCAACCCCCTCCCAGTAACCGCAGGGTGCTGGGCTGGCGGCTGGGAGCTGGGGCAGTGGGGCATCCTGGGAGGTGCGGCTGCCCTTGTTAGCTTGCCATCTGCTCCTTGTTATGCAAACAAGACACCGCCTTAGGGCTCTGCTGAGTGCCAGTGTGGCCCTTGTGGGTTGACCCAGTTTTGGGTGCTGCCTGGTTATTTCTGGGGGTTGAGCTGAGTTCCTCCCTCGAAGTAGCTGGTGGCTCCCTGCCCACTGCTGTCCCCCGGCTGCTGCAGGGCAAGGAGGCTGCCTGCGAGCTGTCCCTCCTGCCACAGCCCCGCAGAAGTTATCCAGCACCACCTGGGATCCAGGCACTGGAGATCCCTAAGGCAGGCATGGTCGTGGGGTGGTGCAGCCAGTGCATCCCAGCCAGGATAGCATCGGACTACGCATCCCTCATGGCCAGCTGAGCTCTCGTTTTTTTGAGGATTATCTGGCTGCCCAGTTGCCACCGTAATCCCTGCAGCTCCCTGCCCTGTCCTGAAACTGGCTGGCCTCGGGTGCAGATGCATTGGGATGTGTCTCCATTGGGAATCTGTTCCCCAACGGGGCTCACACTTGCCACAGCTTGTTTATTCTCTCCCACCGAAAAGCACAGCTGAACTGGCCCCACATCTGGCTTCTTTGGCTTCTTCAGTTTAATAATAATAATATTGATGATAATAATAATAATTGTAAACAACTCTTCACACTAAGCAGGTCATCCCCATCCCTACACAATGGGATGCGATGCTCCTCTCCTGTCCTGGGGAGGGCCAGGGGGCTCTCCTGCAGCCCCTGTGCTGCCCAGGGCAAGGAGGTGGGGGTGCTCCAGGGGACCAGGTTTGGCAGCCTGTGGGGGCACCCCCTTTGAGTAGGGTTCTCTTAAAGCTTCAGAGGAGGATGCTTCAAGTGTGTTCACAACCCTTTGTGTGTCTGGGCAATATGACCTGAAAATAGGTGCTGTGGGGAGGGGGTGCTGCTGCCTGGTGGCTTTTTGGGAATTTCCCTGTTGCCTGCTGGCTCTCATCCCATCACAAAAGCCCCCATGTGTCGGCCTCTTGAGTATGATGCATGACCTGACCGTGGCCCACGTGAGCTGGAGGGAGAAGCCGTCAGGCTCCCTGCCTGCTCTGCCGGTCCTGTCCCCGCGGGTCCTTTCGCATCGCCCTCTGCTCAGTGCTCAGGGTAAGCGGCTCCAGCTGAAAAGGGGCCCTTTGTGTCTCGGCGCGTGAAATCCGGCTCCCGGAGTGCGCGGGAGGGCTCGGCCTCCCTCGTGACCCTGCTGCCAGCTACCCTACTTACTGCCTGTTCCTCGGCGGGCTTATTTTTTTGGGGGGAGCAGATTTGGGGCATGAAACCTGCCCTGGTCCCAGCGGTGTCAGCTGGTGACACTTGAGGACTCCCTGAGCATCGATGCCAGTGTAGCCCCTGGAAATCCTCTCCTGCCCGTGTTGCTGCCTCTCCCCAGCTGGCTGCCCAGCACAAGGGCCTTTTGTTCCTCCTGCCTCTTCCCTTTGCCCTCTCCCGCTCTGTCCCCATCCCATCCCCTGGGGACCCCTCGCCCCTTCCCCACATGAGCGCAGCCCCCGCTGGAGCCTGTGCCCAGCGCCGGGAGGGAAACGCGCTTCTCAGAGCATGCGTCTGCGCCTCTCCCCAATCAACGGCAATAATTTTATTGGCATGACAAGGTAGCCGACGGTTGCCAAAGTGAATCCATCACATACCTCTCGGTGGCTCCCCGCCCCCTTGAGAGCTCTTGCCGGAGTCGTTAAGCTGTTTTAATCAAGGTGGAGGCTGGAGAGCTGGCGTGTTAAGTGGATGGGGTGGTGGGAGGGGGTGGTGGAGCCTTCCCTGTCCCCCCGCCTGTGGTGGGGAGCGCTCGGCATCGCCCCATTCCTGCTCAGCAGGAAGGGGCCCCGCTCGCTGGCGTCGGGCTTTGTTGAGCCGCCCGGCGCTGAACAGGATGTCTCATTGTTGGAGGAAACAATTAGAAATTCATCGTGAACCGTTGGTCTTGGGGACCGGCCGGGGCGGCGGGGCTGCAGGCAGCTGCCGGCTTCGTCCTCGAGTGACTCCTGGAGGGGGACGCCTCTGGGGTTGGTGCTCCTGCCTCATGTGGGATGGATGGGGATGGGTGTTTCCACCCTTCTGGCCCTCTGAGGGATGCTCCAGCATGCTCGTGCAACCTTGAGGAAGGAGAAGATGTCGGGGGTTCCCTCCCCCCAAACCATGCTCCTTCCAAGCCCCCTTTACCCCCAGGCGTTTTGACTTACAAACCATAACCCTCTTTTCCCCCTCCGCCTGCATCTGCTCTGCTCTCTGCACAAAGCCAGCAGGTGAGTGAGGCCTGGGAGCCTGGCGCCCGGCCAGCCGGGGAGGCAGCAGCAGCCAGCCCTGCTCCAACCTTCCCGGCCGAAAGCGCTGACGGTGCACGTCTCGCCTCTCCCCGGCTCTGGCGCCGGGTGCCCGCAGGCAGCGCTCCGACTAACCCCCATCCATCAGCCCGCTCCGGCTCAGCCGCCGGCGGGTAAGGCAGCATTGCCGCCGGGCTTCGCCGGTGTCGGGCAAGGTGACTTTTGGGGAGCAGCGTGTTGCAGAAGCTGGAAGAGGCTCAGGGATGGAGGCGGATCCTGAAGACCCCGTGTCTTCAAAAAGGCTGCTAGGTGCGAAACCTGGCTTCTGTAATTGCCCTGAAAAAAAGGGGTTTGAGGGCAGAATGCCTCTCAGCAGCCCCCTGAGCTGGCTTGTGCCGCTCTGCAGGCCGTGCTCGGGAGCTGGCACGTCTGCCAGCCCAACACAGCAGCATCGCCTTCGCAGCCAGTCCCTGCAGACCATTCCATGCCCTGACAGGGGCTACCAGCTTGGAAATAGGATGGAAGAAGGGCTGGGAAAGGAAAAAGCAAGCGCCTGCGGGTTTGTGCCTGTATGCTGTCACTGGTCTTGCCCCTGTTGTTGCGGGCTGCATGAGGTAATGGTGGCTGTGGCTCAGCAGTGCTGGGAGAGCAAGGCAGAGGGTGATGCTTTGGGGTCCTTGGTGGGGATGCTGAGCTCCCCCTAAACCTCTGCACAAGAGTTGCTAGGGCCTTCGTAAGGAAAACAGGTGTGTGGACTTGCCCATCACTGGGGGTGTGCAGCACCAGCAGTGAGCACAGGGTTTTCCCTCCTGGCCGGTGGGGTTGGTTTGGTTGGTGAAGCATGAAGCTGGTGAGCATTTTCCTCTGCATCTCTCTGCTGCTGAATGTGGGGGTGTGCCCCCCCCGCACCCTGTGACCCCTATTCTGCTGGGAAGAGCGGGAGCACGACTCTTGCTCTGGACCTCTCCTCTTGCTGGGGACCTCTGCGGTGGCCCCATGGGGACAGGGCAGGGTGAAAAGCCACCGCATTGAGATGGAAATGAGCTGGGAGGTGCCAGCTCTGTTGGGTCCCTCTTGTTGGAGCCATTGTGCCTATTCACTGGCTCAAACACTGACTAATTTTGGCTTTTCAGGTGGGAGAATAGCCCTGGCCTCCCACCGAAGGCAGCAGAGAAGAGGCGGGATGTGAGGAGCCCCGGGACTCATCAGAAAGGCAGTGGTTTGGGAGGCAGGGGCTGCAGGAATGCCTGGGTGGGAAGGGGCAGTGCAGGTGTCCTGCCTCACCTTTGTCCAGCCCTATTAACCCAGATTTTTAATGGTGCCTGAGGAATTTGCCCTGAGCCCATGGCCCACTGGAGGAGGGAAGATGCGTGCTCAGCAGGGTCCAAGCTGGTTTCAATGTTGTCTGTGTCCCTGTGTTCCCCGGCACTGCCTCAGGGAGATGTGACAGCGGGGGAAGGTCAGCCATCCCCCGTCCCTGGGGGCTGATCTCCTCGCTTTTCCCCTCTGGACTGGGAGGAAAATCCATCATAAATCAAGAGTGAGGCAGAGGTGCGGTGTGGCGCTTGGGGATGCAGGACGTGGACTCCAGCTGCCCCTTGGTGGCTGCTGGAGCCCCATCATCCATCTGTGAGGCTTTGGTACACATGTGGGTCATTAGTATCCACTGCAGGTCCAGGCGGGGATGGCACTTAGCCCCAGGCCGCTTGGAAGAGCTGCTGTTTGGCCTCCGTTATCCCCTGGCCTTGTTAATTGTGGGATTTTCTGAAATGGAGCAGGAGAACAGATGCTGAGGGCAGGCTGGTACTGACAGGGAAGGCAGCAGGAAGGTGCCCCATGGGATCAGCATTGTGGGGTGAAATATTGAAGCAGAGGAGCAGGGGCAGGGTCTGGGTGATGGTAAGGGTGCAGACCCCTGGGACTGTACCCCTGTTTCTCCCAGGGGCTGACCTTGCTGGGTAGCAGGATGTGGGACAGGAGTTAAACCCCGTCCCGTAGATTACCCAAGGAGCACCTGAGAAGGGACTGGAGTGCTCAGCCTGCATCTTGCCTGGGTCATACTTAGCCTGCATGATACAGGGCAAACAAACGCAAGGACCAGAGCTGTGCTGATAATCCTGCTGTGCCGATAATCCTGCTGTGCCTCATGGATGAGCAAATTCCTGGGAGCTCTGCTTGGTGGCACTGGGGGGTTTAGACTTGTCCCCTGGCTAAGGAAGAGGGTCTCCCAGCCTTGGGCGCGTGTGTGCTAATCCTGGCTTAGGCCACCACAATAAGGATAATGCTTAGCATTTTACATGATGGTGCTTCATGATGAAACGGGTTTGATGGGTTTTTGCTTTAATCCCTTGATTGGATGCAGTTGCATGGCTGAGGGTGAATTGGAATAGGCTGGTGGGCAGAGCTGGGGTGGTGCAGCCGGGCAGAGCATCTCTGGAGGGGCAGGAGGAGCATCAGAGCCTTGAGTCCATGGGGTGGACTGCAGGTACGGTGTCCACTTTCTGTTCCCTTTCTACTCAGAATGGAAACATTTCCCATTCTAACTTTTTTCCTCTGTTTTGCCTTTCTCCTTTATCTCTCCTACCCCCACCAGTGCTTGAAATAGGTCAGTCTGCTGCAGGCCAGCCCCATGTTCTTCCTCTCCTGCCATTTGATGGGTCCTGGAGGCTCCCCTATCTCACCTCTGACTGATCAGAGGAGTGGCATTAAAGGGCTTTGCACTGGATAAACCTTCCTGAACCCTCCCCAGCTGCTTCCAAGCTGGGAAGTTTCTCCATAAACCCCCCTCTCCCTTTCCTTAGCTGTTGCAATTGGTTTGAGGCTGGAGAGGGAGAGCAGGGCTGCAGCAAGGCTCAGCAGGGGATGTGATGGGCAGGGGGAGTGTCATTGTTCGGGGTTTCGCCCTGGATGTCAGGGCCCACGGGTGCTTTCCCTGGGTGGCTTGTGCTGTACCAGAGCTGATCCTGGCACCTCCCCACTCTTTGTGTGCCCCAGGATGAGCCGCCGGCATGAAACCTCCCTGTGGCAGCGAGAGCAATTGTCTACATGGGAAGCAATAGTGGGAAAGTTTTATTTAATAGACGCTTAGTTCTTTTAATGCCATTTAGCAGCTGGAGAGAAGGAAGAGAGCCAGCGCCGTGTGACAAGCTCATTCTCTGCAGACTGAGGACGGAGCTGAGATGGTGGGAAGCATCCCTATGGTCTGGCAGAAAAAGGCAGGATAATGTGATAGCGCTTTAATTTTGCCATGCTTCATGCTCTTGAGGGCAGCATCGGTCGGTTGCTTTGTGCTGGGACAGATCTGGCATGGCTAGGGCGTTCAGTGCGGGGATGCTGGGGATGTGAAGAGGGGTTGTGCCAGTACAGCCGGTGCTGGGGGAAGCATCTCCCTCCCACCGTAATCCCTGTACGGGCAAAGGAAATGATGCCGGGCTGAAAAAAGCCTGCGTGGTTTTTATTAGCTACAACCCTAATGATGTATTTTGGATTGCTCTCCTGCGTGGATAAAAATTACCAGACCTTGAACAAAGGAAAAAAAAAAGTCTCTCTGACCTTGAAGCTGTTCGTTCACTTGTCTTCATTTCATTCCCCTCGGCTGGGGATGCAGGTCAGTTTTGGGTGCTATTTATAGTCCGCTTTGCTTGATGGTTTTCTTTACAAAGCGAAAGGTTGTCACCTTTGTTTCTGATACTGCAGAGAGGAGCTGCTCAAGGGAAAAGGAAGAATAAATGAGAAATTTTTCAGTGTGTTCCTGTATGTGGCAAAGCTTTGTAATCTGGAAAGATCAAAAAGCCCCAGACTGCTGTGCTGAGCTCCTTGTGCGGACGTAGCCAGGGACTGTGGCTGCTTGGAGGGATACGGGGTGATGCTCTGCCGTGCCGGCTGGTGGCTGCAGGGACCAGTTGGGGCCTTTATCCACTCCAGAACAGCGATGCTTTCCCTTCCCGGGCAGCTTGGCTTACTTCTCCACATCTGGAATGGTTGGCTTTGGGTGAAACAGCACGTTAGCTTAATTATTCCCTTCTCTCTTCCCCCCCCATGAAGGAAGCCCTGGCTGTGTTTCCCACCTTCACTGGAGCCGCCCGCCCGCAGGAGCCTCGCTGCCGAAGTGGCATCAGCCGCCTGCATTCCCTCCTCCAGCCCCGTCCCTAACTGACAGACGCGTTGAAACAACAAATGTTGCTGTAATTTAATTTTCAGGCAAACAATAGTCCGGGGACAATGTTAAATTCATGAAACTGGCTTAATGCGATGACATTTAATGAAGCAATTTGTGCGCTAGCGTGGCTGTGCGCGGCTCTGGGATAGTGGGGATGCTGCTCCATCCCGCTGGGTGGTCCCTCCTTGAGGGTGAGCTGGGGAAAGACTGATGCTCTGGGGGAAGGTGGGGGTTGTCCTGCTGCTCCCCAGGCTGTGTGTGCTCTTGGGGTGCAGCTGTCCTGTCCTGCTTCCCCATGCTGCTGTGGCGTGGGCTGAGTGCTGGCGGGTCCAAGCTGTGTTGTTTGGCTGGGAGGGGAAGGGTTAATGAGAGTGTTTTGGGGCAGGAGAGGGCTTGCTCTCTGCAGGCTCTGCCTTTCCTAGTCCTTTCCTCCCTTTCCCTGGAGCCCTGGGAAGGTCCCTTCACCCCCCTAGCCCCCTTAGTGGGGGGTCCCGGCTGTGGGGGGCCTTTTGCTGGGGTCAGGGCTGTGCGCCAGGGGAGGGTTTGGCAATGGTTAAGTCCAGGCAAAGGGCTCCTGGCCATCCTGCTGCTGCGCCTGGAGACCTCTTGTCCCTGCTGGTCTCAGGGATGCTGCTTGGCAAGGGTGGGCAGGAGGCAGAGCACAGAGGCAGGAGAGGAGCCATTTCCTTGTGCCGGATCTGCATCCTGGAGGGCTCCTCCTCAGGGGTGAGGAGACCCATGCAAACACGCTCTCCTCCCCCAGCCCCTGCTTTGGGGTGCCAGATCGAAGCCTCACATGCTGTAGCAGCCCATTTCCCATGTGTGCAACGCTGGCTTTTCCCAGCAGCAGTTGCCTCCAGGGCCACCCTCGGTTGCAATATCCACCGGGATGTGAACTGAGGCTGTTGCCTTTGTAGCAAGAGTTCGGAGCGATGCTGCACTGGGGAGGCACAGGCTTGTCTTTGCAGGGGTTACGGTTCGCAAAGCAAGTCAGGGAGGTGGTTTAGAGGGCAGGGGGCCTGGCTGCTTGCTCCAGGGGTGGACCGGATTTGTGCCACCTCACCAGCATCCCTCGGGCACCCTGGCACCAGTAACACGTAGGGTTCTGCCATTGCAGGAGAGCTTTCCCTGCCTTTCTTTCCCCTCGGTGATTGACAGAGCCCCGTAGATCTTAATTATGTGCCGGCATCCGCAGAACAAACCTAGTGCTGCCCTAGCTGGAGGCTTAATGCTGGCGATGCTGCTCACTGGGCCGGGTGGCTGCTGAGGTAGGGGGCTTCCTTGACTTTATGGGGACAACTCGTTGTCCTTGCCGGATGCAAAGGACCTCTGGAGCCATGTGAGTGGGAGCTGGGGCAGTGGCGGGTGAAGGGACGATGTTAAATGTACGTGTGGATGATTTCACTGTGGCTGTTCTCCAGTGAAGCCTGGGGAGGAGTGAGCTGGAGACATAAGGATGCTGTCTCCTTTGGGATGGAGGGGATGAATGCCCTGTCTCCCACAGGGCTTTTCTCACCTGCAGAAGTCCTCCCTGGCCCTCTCACATCCTCCCAGCAGCAACCCCTGACAAAACCTGAGCTCCACCAAACTCCTGTCACTGGTGATGCTCTTCCCAACCAGGACTTGGAGCTAAATGTTCACTGAAAGATGCAGTAAAATCATTCCGAGGATGGATTTTGGGCTCAGCAGGGATGCTCGTGGGCAAGCTTGAGGTCTGTAGAGTAGTTTGCAGTCCTGGAAGCTGTGAAAGCAGGAGGTCCGTTGGTCTCAGAGGCTGGGTCAGTGCCTGGCTGTTCGCTGGCTTCCCTGGCTTTTTGCTTTCCATTGAAGCAGTCAAAAATTAACTGGTAGCTGTTGAGCAAAATGCAACTGAAAAAATTTGTGGAGGAAAAATATGATGCAGTTTTTATGTGCCTGTGCATGTGTTCTCATATATATATATACACATATATATATATATATATGTATTTGTCTTTAAAAGCTTCCAAAAATAGGCGTGTGTCTTGGCCAGGGTGACTGTGTCTGTAATTAGCCATGGAAAGTGTGTCTTAATGAGGCTGGTACATATGCAGCCATGCAGAAAGGCTCAGCATCCCTGGCGAGGAGGTCAGGATGCGGGACCTCAGGGGCAGTGGGCATGGTTGGAGGGCTGGGGGTGCAGGCAGTGGGCTCCTATGGTGTGCTCTGTACTGGCAGCTTTCATGGCAGGGGAGGGGGGAGCAGCCTCTGCCCCTCTGGATGGAGATGCTGGGGTTGGACTCACTGCTGTGATGCTTGGTTTCCTGGGGAGGAATCCCTCACTCCCAATGCTTATTTCTCACAAAAAACATCACATGCAAAGTCCTTTAAAAAGACCCCAAAGCCCGAAAACTGCACCTTGCCTGCATGGCCTGTGCCAGCTGATTCTCACCCCGCGCAAGGTGGGAACTTCCCAAATTGAATTCTCCATTTATTTCCCCAGGGTTTCTCTGTGTTACTCTCCCTCTCTTTCTGGTATGTTTATGAGCCTCGGGGGATCTGTTTTTACACTCAACGTTTAAAATTAAAGATGTGTTTCTCTTCTAGCAGGTGAGATAAACACTCCCTGTCTCAGCTGAGGGTTTCCTTCCTGCCTCTCCTTCCCCAGCCCTGGAATCTGCTGGTGGGAAAGTGCAAGCTCGCGGCTGGAGTGAATAACCTGGGAATGAGATGGCTGGGCTCTCCTCTCAGGGGGACGAGCCGGCGTCAATGTGGGATGTGTGAGCTGTGGCTTCTTGTTTTAAGAGAGCAAAAATTGCTACCTTTGGCCTGGGCACGGGGGAGGGAATGGGGGGGGAGCGGGGAGCGGAATGTGCTTTCTGGAGCTTCAAAGTGTGGTTCATCTTGGTGACTAAGGGCATGCCGTGTAACGATGCGGTACTGCTGCTCAGCTGCAGGAGGGCTCGTTAAACTGCGGTAACTGGGTTGTACGGCAGCGTCAGCGTTTCTGGCCAGAGGCTGCGTGGGGGCTGGCACAGCCTGGGGTGGCACCTGCTGCCCCTGGTCCCCATGGGGTGTGCTGCTTGGGGTCCCTCGAGTGTGTCCCCCTGTGCCTTGTCCCCCCTTTAGCCACTGATCCCAGAGGTGGAGAGAAACCGTGTCCCACTGGCTTAAGGAGAGGTGGAGGGGCTTCCTCTGTGTCCCTTGACAGAGTCCAGCATCATGGCTTGCCTTCCCTCTCCAGCCTCGTCCTTTCAGACCACAGCCAGGGATGCCTTTCCACCCAATGCCTGCTTGTCCGGGCTGCCAAAACGAGACCTGGGCTTCATTTTGGAAATGGAAGCAATCAAAGAGCGCACAGACAGCTCTGGTCCTCCCCAACACCATATCCGCCCAGGTGGCTGTCGGTGCCTCCCTCCTGGGATGGAAGCATCTCCTCTTACCTCTGCTTGGCTTCAGTTGCTCCCTCCATGTGCTGCCACACTTGGGTGAGCATCCTCACTGCCATGCTGTGAAAGCCTTGGCTATAAACCCGGGCCAGATCCCCAAGAACACGATTTTTTTGTCTGAGACTTGGCTCACTGTGCATTTCTGAGTCGGCACCAGAGGTGGTACCACCGACCTGCGGGGCTGGGGTATTTTTGCAAGCGTCTAAGTGAGCTCCAAGTCTTGCCCTGGGTGTCCCTGCTGCAGGTGGCAGCTCTCGCCGGCCAAGGCTCTTGAGTCAAAACTGTTGTTTCTGACCCCCTAACCTCTCTAATTCTGTTTATGCTTGTGAGCAGGGAGAAACAGAGAGAGCGACCGAGCATTTTTTTTTAATGCCTTGCGAGTTTCTGGTGGTGATTTTCATCAGGAAAATGATAGTTGTGTAGAAGCAATTAATTGGAGGAAAAGTTTATGGTAACAAATGTTACGAATGTTTCAAGGATGGTTTGGATGAAATACGTGTTTTTTAAAGCCTCCCAGCAAAACCAAAAACCTTGCCCTATTTTGAACCTTGCCAAAGAGAAACAACTTCAAAACTTCAATTTTCTTTTCTTTTGGGGTGTGTGTGTAGTATTTAAGTGCTTTCCCCCCCGCCCCCAGCCTGTGCTCCTTAAACAAAAGCATGTGTTTTCCTGGCGCGGCTCCCCAGAGGCAGCTCTGCTGGAGCGGAGGGCAGGGGCTGCGGAGGTGACGGCTGCACGAGTCCAGGCAAGTCCTGATTTTTGGCACGGTCTGGAGTCCTCCCCTTGTTTGGGAGGGGGATGGACTGTAGTCAGGTCGCTGCTTCTGCCTGGGCCGCCTGTTCCTCCTTCCTACCATCTGTGGATGGCGATGCCTGCAGCCAAAAGGAGGAACAGGCTATAGGCATGTGTCGAGTACTTTGATATCCTGGGGCAGAAGGTGGTAAAGGAAAGAATTAGTGCTTCAGAGTGATGTTAGTGCCTTGGCTGCTTCTCCCTGTGCAGCCATCGTCTGCGGCTCATAAGCTGTTGGTAACCTTGCTGTGCCTCTTGCTCCCTAGAGCAAGTGAGGGCTTGGGGAGCTTGGTATGAAAAAAAGTGACGTTTTCTGCAGGAGGTGATTTTCTAGGGGGCCTGTCTGTCTTCGTACATGGTCTGAAACATCCCTGGGATGCTGTGGCTGTGTGAATCTGCCTGGGAGCTCAACTCACGCCAGCGTGGCTGAGCCCCGCTGCACGCTGCCTTCCAGCCGCCGCCATACCTTCGTCCCCAGCTGCGGGACTCAGCGCTGGTGTGTTTTTCATAAAGGCTCTTAATCACATACAGGATGTTTCTGTTTGTTCAAGCAATGAAATCACACAAACAACCCACCCCCAGTTTGGCTTTCGCAGAGCATCAGCTGCTCGACCCAAGTCCTCAGCAGAGCCGGAGCAATCCTCCCCTCTCCTCCTCCGGCTTTCGACCGGGCAGCGGGGCGAGTGCACGCCTTTCATGTTGCGGACATGCCCTGGAAAGCCGCCCGGCACCAGGGATGGGATTAGATTAGGGCTGGGAGCCGGGGCTGACTCATTGCTGGGGCTTGTGCTTGGCCGAGGCGGCAGCAGCAGCATCTCGCGGGAGCTCGTGGGGAGGCTCGGAGACCTTGAGCCAGGAGCCAGGACCAGGCGGGACCGGTGCCGCGTTCGGGGGGCTGGGTTGCAGGCAGGCTCCATGCGAGCGGTGATGCCAGCTCTGACCCTCTCCTAGGAAGTGCATGGCTCTTTTTTTGGGTGGGTTGGAGGTGGATTGCAGGCGTTTTCTGGGTGCTGGGGTTGTGTGTTTTCTGCATTACTCCAAGCACCCAGCCCCGCAGAGGGATGTTGCCGACCTGCCGCTGCATCGTCGTCTTTTGCTTTGGGCTTTGTCCTTTGGGATGTTGAGTGGAAGGAGAGCAGGAATGCGTCAGGATAGATTGAAAGAAAAAAAACAAAACCCTGACTTTTCTCACCCTTGTTGCGCACATCAGTCCCATTGCTGCTGTTTCCATGGCAAAGCAGTGGGCCCGTAACCCAGCCCATACCATGCTCCTCGCCGTTTGGAGGAGCAAAACTCCTCGGAGACAATGAGAATAATTTAACAAGCCATTAACGAGAATGGAGGAAAACACGGGAGGAGCTGGAGCAGGGTCGGGGCAGGGGCGCGGGGAGGCAGGGCTGTTTTTTGGCAGGGAGCGGGTCACGTTGGCAGCCTGCTTGCCTCGCCGTAGATGTGTTATGAAGTTTTGGAGGTTGCTTGAAAAGTGTCTGGGGAGCGATGGTGAGCCAAGCGGGCCGCGGGCCAGCTCGCAGCTCAACATGTTGTTGTGTAAAATTGCAGTCAATTAATTTAAGACCTGCCAATTTCAACTGCAGAGCGCTAGGAGGTTCTGTCAAGTTTTCAATGGGATAAAAAGGGGGAAGGGGGGATTAGTTTTCAGCACTTGGAAGGGCAAATAGTGATCTTCTGCCCGATCCTGCAAAGCACCTCCTCCTCTCTCTACTCCTTTTGGTTGTGGTAAACTCGCCGCCACTGATGTTAAAAGTCCTTCAGACTTGTGCCATTGGGGCTGAGAGGGCTGAAGGATGGCAGCCAGAGCCCAGCGAGGCGCTAATGGCCATTTCAGGGCCTGGGGAGGCACTGGCTGGGGGCAGGTGACCCAGTCCCCTTTGGCTTTGCAGTATTTCTCTTCCGTAGCCCTGTGGGAAGCATCCCCTCTCCAGCATCCAGAGGTAGTTGGTCTTCCCTGGTCTTATCTGATCCTGTAATTCTGGCTTGATCCTTGGCATGTTGGGCAGTGCACTGGCTGGCTGAAAGGGAGGAGGAGCTGGAAAATGCTCAGGGCAAGCCCAGGAGATGCCCCGTATCCCTGTGTGCAGACCCGGAGGTCACAGTGATCGTTCCTGATGGGGCGCACAGGCTGGTACCCGCTCTGTGAGAGGACAGCCTGCCCTGGAGAGCTGACAGCTGGGTGGGCACAGTGCCTGAGCCCCAGCAAGGCTCATCTCTGCCTTCCGTGGGGGCAGCGGCATGGTGCTGTTCTGCACAGAGCCCCTCTCTCTGGCTGTGCCCCCCCTGCCAGCCGCTCCTGTGCCTGTTGTCCCCTCGTGCTGTGGGAGTGGAGCGTGGTGCCTCCAGTAAGGGACCCTGGCTGGAAACTCCAGCTGGTGTTTTGCGGTGTTTGCAGCAACCCTCATCAGAAACATGTTTCCTGGGTTCTGGAGTGCGTGTGTTTCTATGTGCATCTGTAAGCTGGCTTTCTCTTGGTGTTTTGGTTTTTTTTTTTTTTTCTCCCCTTGTTATTTTTTTCTTGTTTTACAGCTTAATGAAACTTCTGAGAAAGTGCAGCTCTGTTTGTGAGTAAGAGTCATGAGACTGGCAGGGCAAGCTGGCTTTGGCTCTTTCCCTTGGGCTGCTTGCAGCCAGTGGTGGGGCTGAGCTCCTTCTCGGGGCTGCTTCTGCTGTGGACTTGTACCTCTCTGACCATGCTTCAGCTCTCCCCTTCAGCTTATCCCAGCTTGCTTTTCCATCTCCGAAGCCACCGTGGCTTAGACTTACGCATGCACGTGCATGCGTGTGTCTGTCCTCTCTGTGGTCTCATCCCTGGGCTTTTGCTGAGCCTCTGCCATCATGGCTCAGTGTGCCCAGGACACCCTCTCCAACTGCTGTTGCTTTCTAATTTGCCACTGAAAGGTGCAAAACTGCCTCTCCCAGACTCGTGGGGCTCTGCATCAGCTGCGTACCCCACCACGTCCCGGTGTTTGTGGTTTTCTGCGCAAGAGCTTTGCTCCAGCGCTTGCGTGTGCAATAGAGCTGGTGTACATCCCCCTGGGCTGCAGGCTCGCTGCTCCTCATCGCTGGGAGGAGAAGGGATTTGGAGGTGGTTCCCTCTAGAGCTGGCCTCTGCCGCGTAGGCACTGCTGTCTGCGGACTTCCCCAGAATATATTAAGTGTAATTTCCTCCTGCTTTGCCGGGAGCTTGTTAATATTTCACTGGGACACAGGGGCAGCATGCAAAACCCGCGCTTCAAAGGAGGGCAGCTTTCAGCAGCTCTGGGGTTAGCTTTTGGTTTCCCCGGCTCTTGCTATAACTCGTTCTGTGGTTTTAAAGATAGGTGAAAAACCACCCAGAGGAGGAGAAAGCCTGGGCAGAGCCTGGCCGGCTGGCCATCACCTGCAGGCCACTGCCTCGCCGAGCCAGGATGTGGCTCTAGTGTCTGCTCGGCTCCACTCTTCCCACACTAGCATTTTGGGGAAAAAAATATAAATTCAATATTGTTAAGGGAGAAGGACTGTCTGGATGTGTTGTGCGCCTGCTTGGGTTTGAAATGGCCAGGAGGGACCCCGTGCAGCCCAGCCGTGTCCCGCTGCCGCCAGCCGGGTGCTTAGGTAGGGCTTGCGGGCGGGCTGAGGTGGGTTTCTCTTCCCAGCGAGGAGCTTTTTGGGAATTACTTTTGGGGGTTTTGGGAAAATTACTTTTGCCTGATCCTGGACTCTGCGAAACGGAGCAGGATTGGCCCTCCAGGAGCAATAACAGAAGAATTACTGCATTGCATGGGCGTCTTTATGTGTTTTTTAAACCGTGCCTCCTAATTATAAATAATGGCAGCGATACGAGATATGATTATGATGGATGGTGATTCTGTATTCCATGTGCATTAGCGGCTTTAACCTTGGCGGGGTAATTATGTCTCATTTCAAATTCTGATACTATTTATTTGAGGTAGGGGACTGGGAATTTAATTTCTACTCTTTGTCTTTTATTATTATTATTTGAAAAGGATACCTTTGCAAAATTGTTTTTTAATCATTCCCTCCAGTTGGCAGCACCAGTTCATTAATATTTTCAGGGCCCGTGTGGGGTTGTTTTGGGGATGTTTGTAAAGGTAGATGTTTTGGGGGAATGTGAAGCTGAGAGCTGATGTGTAGGAGAGGAGCTTCTCCTTGGAGACACCTGTGTGCATCCTGCTGGCTTTTGTCTTCCCAAAGCAGCTATCTTTGGCCTTTTACCCTGGCTGCCGCTGTTGACCTGTGTGTCTCTGCCAGCCCAGGCTCCCTCCTCATGTGAGGTCTCGGGGGGGACCGGGCAAGGCTGAGCCATCGTCCTGCCCGCCCCTCTCACCATCTTTGATGGCACGTTTAATTAAAAACCGCATCAACCTGAAGATTGCGCACGTGGTCCTTAATCAGTTTGAAGTCTCTGTGAGAATAAAGTAATTATACTACTCGTTTGGTTACAGTAATTAAAACTTTAATTAACATCATTTCCCACCCCTTGGCCTCCGTCTACAGATATTCAGGCATGTGATGGGTGCCTGCCAGGGTTGCATCTTGGGATAAAGTTGTTTATCCAGGGGCTGTCTGCCTGTCCCCATCTCTGCGAGGTCTGGCTGCGATTGGAACGTGCCTGTGTCTCACCAGGCTGCCGAGTACCAACCTGCATCCCTGGCTGGGAGCAGCTCCTTGGCCACGGTGCTGGCAAGTTGAGGCGGGTAACAGCTCTGCTTGAGGTCCCCTGGCAGCAGTGGGAATGGTAGGGAAGGTGGTAGGCATTCCTCAAAGATCTTCTGAGAACTTGGTTTTGAATGCAGTGTGTGCTCTGGTCTGGTCTTAGCAAGAGCAGCCCTGCGTCCCCAGGATGGGCTCTCTGTTTCTCATTGCATGGACCTGCAAGAGTTGAGGTTACAGCAATTTGTGGCTGAGTGCTGTCACACACCTGGAAAGCTCAGGGTGGGCCCCTGTGCCTCAGTTTACCTCCTGGGTGAGCCCTGTGGTCACTGATGGGCTCCGCACTGATCAACGGGACCCAGTGCTTCCCGACAGCCTGAAGAAGGGATTGCTGCCTGGGGAAGTGGGACAGGGAGTTCTGCATCGGTGCCAAAGGAAATCCATGCCGTGTAAAACCTGAGCTCTTAAATATCTTGAGCAGCATCCTTAGGGAAAGCAATCTCTATATTTAAATCTCAATCTCTCCTTCGAAATTGCTCGTATCTGCAGACTGAAGAGCCTAATTTTCATCCTGGTTTTGAATGGAGAGCTCACTGCAGAGAAGTGGTTTTCATCGCTCCCTGTTCTGCGTGGTGCAGGGCCATGGCCCTGCAGATTTTCGGTGGCTTTACGGAGACATGGAGAAGGGTGTAGTGTGGCCAGGGCTGTGGCTGTCTGAGTTGGAGATGCTGTAGGAGGAGCAGAGCAGGAACGAAGGCTTAAAACACAAACGGAAGGTGAGAGCAGGGAATTTAGCAAACACTTCAAGAGCTCCGAGTGGAGTGAGCGGGAGAGTCTGAGTGTAATTTGAAGCAAAATACTTGCAGGCACTCTCTGGTGTGCTCGGCCTGAAGCTAGGCTTACCTGGCTGTTATCGCTGGGAACGCTGGGCATGGAATAGCAGGAGATTAGAGAAGAAATCTTGCAGGTGCTTATGATTGGAGCAGGGACTGTAAGTGTGACTGTAACTTGGTCTCCTCCTGATGCCAGGGGTTACATTCCCACGAAGTACGTTATGTGATGTATGGTTTTGTCATTGAATTTGTAAGAGATCTGCATGTCCAGTCCTGCTGCCTGTGCTGGGTGGTAATATCTAATGTTGTCACTGTGCCCTGTGATATTTAGATCCTGATCGTTTATTGCTTATCAGCTTCTCCTGGGCAGTCTGGTGTGATTTGTCCATGGAGATAAAAGACCAGGACAGCCCCGAGCTGCAGTAACAAGAGGCCTGACTGGTAGGAAGGGATCAAAGCTGGTGTTAAATGGGTGAAGCTGAATCCCCCTTGTGCAGTCAGTGTTGTCCTTCTCCGTGGGTGGAGGTGAACGGGCAGTGGATTTAGTTCCTGTTATATACCCCTTGCTGCAACGTATTGCTGCAGCAAACCGCTTTCGGCTTGCACGCCATGGAAATAATGGCTGGTGCACTTAAGCGGCTGGAGCTGAATGAATGGGGAGATGCTGAGATGGGGTTGCGGAAGGCTTTAGAGTCTGATGGATGGATAAATCCAGACACAAGCCACGGTGCCCTGCACAGGCAGCCCTGCCGAAATGAGGGCTTGGCTGGTGCTGAATCTGCAGGTGGGGCTGCTGGTGTGGGCACTGGGGTGGGAGGGACCTGACCATGGAGGGTACCCTGAAGCAGATCCGCCCCCTCTTGGGGTCTGTCCCTCCGCAGCCTCCCCTGTGTGGGCTTTTCCTGCCGCTGGCTCCTCTGTTTGCAAGACCTAAAGCCCCTGTCTTGTCCTCAGGTAGCTCCTTTTTTGCTGCTGTGTTCGTTTTAGGGACCAGGAAGGAAACAGCTATTTTCCTGGAGCTGAGGGGGGAGGAAGGATCCAGCTGATCTCCAGCTGTGCTGCAGCCCTGGGAGCTCATCCTTCCTCCCTGCCACATCCCTGGTGAAGCCCTGCTGCCTCCTCCCTGCCTTTTGGGCTTCCCTGACAGAGATCTGGGAAGGGGAGCATCCCCATCGCTGCTGGCAGGCAGCAGGGCTTTGAGACCCCGGCCGTAGGCAGAGCCTTTACCTAGTCACTACCATGTCCAAAGCAGGCAGGAGGGTGAGGGTGGTGGGATGAGCCCTCGGCGTTCAGGTTGGGGCTGTCTTGGTCTGGTTGCACAGGCAGATGCTCAGCGAGGCTCAGGAAAAAGGGCTTGTGCTGCCCTGTCGAGCCGAGCAGCATCGTTAAGAGGAAAATAAGCGGCGCTTTGGATTTGCAGAAGAAATAGCAACTTGTGAGCTGTGGAGAGGCTGGGGATGGCAGCTCTTGGTCTGCTCTGCTTGCTGGCCGGGGTGGTGGGCTGTGCATTGGAGAGCACCAGTAGCCAAGGGTTTGGGCTGGTCCCCATGGGACAGAACGATGTGATCTCCTTGGAGGAGCTGGTGCCTTGGCAGTGGAGAAGGCTTTTGTTTGGAAAACTCAATACTGAGTCCTTCAGGCGAGAGCTTTCTTCCCAGGGCCTTCTCTGGGACGTTTAGGTATTAACTTGCCCCAGGCTGGTCATGTGCCGTCCTAGTCCCGTGGGAGCTGGGAGGGTGACACATTGCCATGGCTTCAGTGCCCCCCAGGGCCTGCTGGGACACTTGGTTTGCCTACAGTAGTTAATATAGGGGGGAAGAAAACAGTCCCGTGTTTCTGTGATGTGCTCTGCCCTTCACTGCTGTCACCAGGGCTTTTTCCTGCATGGAGGGGAACAGTGGGACGCAGTGAGAAGGTCCCCATCCTGTTTCGCTGTGTGCCTTTTCTGCCTTTATCTTCAATTTTGCAGGGCTAATATTCCTTCCCCATCTGTTACTGGGCTCTCCTACCTACGGAACTCCCTCCTCTCTTCCCGTGCCTTGAGAAACAGCAGGACCTGCTTACCTGCCTGCGTTCGCCTCACTCAAGAGGGACATGTCTGCGGTGGGGTGCGGTGCTGGGGTTTCGCTGTGCGTGTATGCTGGAGAGGGCACAGCCCAGTGCAGGCACCGCGCTACTGGAGGGGTAGTTTTGGGATGCTCTGTCATTCCCTCCCTCGGGAACTGATGCCTCAGCGGCTGCTGTGCTGCACCTGGGGACACCCAGCAGCTCCCCTTGGTTCTCGTTAGCTGTGAAGCCCCTCGGAGGTAAAGCCCTTGCATCGCATCTAGAGTGCGTGGGGTCGGTGGCTGCCTGCATGCTCCGTGCAGAGGGTATTTTACATCACCGTTGGTTGGCTGAGGGTCAGCAAAGCCTGAGGACTGCCACCCTGCCGGGCCATGGCATCTCACAGAGGGGTCCCTGGGGATCCCCCGTCCTCTGCCTGCCCTTCCCCTTACAGCTCAGCAGCTGCCAGCGCCTCCCATCTGGTCCCTGCCAGCCCCCAGGGCAGAGGCTGCCCATTGATTCGCTTGTGGGGGACCCTGCTCTGTCCGCCTCAGCCCTGAGCAATGCTGATTGGGACATAATTGCAATAATAATAGAGATATTTTGCTCCTGAGTGACTAGACGATATGAACTGGGCGCTGAGCCAGGAGAGTTTTGAAGGGCAAAGCTGGGAAATCAATGGCACGAGACTGGTGGAGCAGCTGTGGGGCTGGTGGAGATGGGGATGGGACCTGGGGCTTTGCTGGGCAGGGAAGCAGGGCAAGTGTCTTTAACCTGTCCCACGCTGTGTGGCTCCCAACAAGGTGTGTGTGTGTAATTTCTCCCCCTGCTTCCTTGCCTCCTTCAGTCCCTCCTGCAGGTTTGACTCCAGTGAAGGCACTGCTGCCGTGCGGTACCCTGGCACTTGCTCTGTCTTTCCCCAGTTTGGTTTTGATACAGAAGGATTTTTCTGACAGTGTTTTAGTTCTGTCAGAATTGCTGGAACGGTGTGTTGGGCTGTACTTCCCTGTTCTGCTGATGGAGCAATGCGGGCAGACCTGGTCAGGAGAGGTTTTGAGAAGGTTTGCAGATGGTGGGTGAGGAGCCGGCCGGTGCCGTGCGATACTGTGCCATGCCGTGTGGGCTGGCGCTGGGCTGGCCAGCTCTGCTGAGCATGTTTAGCACGAGGGAGCACCACTGGTGTGGGTGACTGAAGAAGAGGAAAAGATGGAAGTGAGTTTGACGAAAGAAAAAGGTGGTTGAGGAGTTTTGGGGGGGAGATGGTGCTGTGTTTCGGGGTCTTGCTGGGCAGGGTTGCCCCCCTGCCTCCCCCTCTCTCCTATGGCAAACCCCAGTCTTTTCACCCAATTCCCACCCGACCTCCCCAGAGAGGTGCACTGAGTGTGTCTGTTCTCAGCCCACGCGGACAAGCTCAGGATACTGCTTGGGAATGACACAATGGCAATGACATGTGCTTCGAAACAAGCTAGATGAACTGGTGTTGTATCTGTCAGTGTCAGCGAGTTGCTGGCATTTGTGGCTGTTATGAGCATTGATTTAGATTAAGTATCTTCTTGGTTTTTGCTTTATTATACTGATATAATTGGAGTCCCAATATTCTCTGGCTCAGGGCGATGTTGGGCCTGGGACAAAAGCCTTGCTTGTATTCATCTTCATAAAGTGAATGAGTTTCACTGGATGGAATTAGGCGGCTCATCTCATCCCCTTTCCCTCAGCAGGTTAGTGATGAGGCAGGAGCATCCCAGCTCCCTGCGAGGGGCCGGTGAAACCTCCTCCCCATGGAGGTGGCTGGGAGGACAGTACCCACTTCTCCGGCATGCCGGCTTTCAGCAGCAGGCAGCTGCCTGCCCGCCTGGGAGGAGGCATGTGTCTGCTCCGCGCCCGGCTGGTGCATTCCTGCGCGGGCAGCTGACGGATGGCTGGGAGGGTGGCTGGTCGGGGGGAGTGGAGGGCTGCCAGCCTGTCCCGCATAGCTAGGATGTTTCTATGGGGCCATCTTGTCCCCAGTCCTGGGTGAGAGCCCTTGGGAGATGCATCCCCAAAGCCCTGCCTGCGCCCCGGCTGCCTGCACCCTTCTGGCTGCGTGTGCGGTGTCTGCCCTGTGGCACAGGGTGGCTGTAGGGTGAGCCCTGGTAAAGCACGGCTAGCACTCGCCTGCTGGCGATTTTCTTGATGCCTGAGCAAAACCTCATCACCCTGGATGCCAAAGTATAGTGGGAGGGAGCAGGAGCCACTGCCTTGCCTTCTAACATGCCGGTGCCCCCCTCTCCAGCAGTACCCACCCCCCGGCCCCACCGGCTGTGCCCCCGGGATGGATGATGCCATGGCTTCGCAGCTGCTCCCAGACCTGCATTTTGCTGAGCAGCCCCTGCACATTCCTTGGGCGGGGGGAAGAGGAGTGTCCCCCTGTCCTGTCCCCCCCCAGCGCAGCTGATCTGGGAACCTCATTTTAAACCCCTTGCCCTCCTTTGGAAACTGGAGAGGGGTGTATGTGCAGCAGCTGCTGGCGCTGCTGGTCACGAGGGGATGGCTGGGAGTGGGGGGGCACATGTGGAGGGTCAGCTGGTGTCCCTGTCCCACACTGCCTGCTGCCCTGGGATGAGCCCAGGCCACATGCCAGGAGGGGCCATGCAGGGTAGCACCCCAGGGGAGTCCCTCTCCCCCACCAGCCCCCCTGGCTGGACATGTGATATCCCTTTCTGGCTGTAGGCTTGTTGGCATGGCCTTGTGTGATGCTACCCGGCAGCTGTCACCTCTGTCCCAGGGTGACCAGGCTGCAGGGGTCCTCAGTTGCCTTTGGGAGGTGGCCCCATGGTTTGGGGGGTCAGCTCTGCCAGGACCTGCTTTTCTCCTGGTTTTATTTACTCTGTCCTGTGCCCTTTCAGTGAATGGTACCAAAATCAAAGCAGAATGCCGGGGGTGTTAGCATGGCTCTGCTGCCATGGAGGGGATGCACACCCGTGGGTTTGAGTGTGGGAGCCGGTGGTTTGGTGGTGCCTGAGCCCTGAGCACTAGTGGTGTGGGGAGGGGAAGGTTTCGGTCCCGAGGCTGGGCTCTGCCCTCTGCACATGTCAAAGCTTTTTCCTCCTCCCAGCTCAGGGACATGCTGTGAAGCTGCTCACCAGCAAGAGGATGGGGCGGGAAGGGGCCAGGACGTGGGCGGAGGTGGGACAAGGGACCTCAATCCAGCATCTTCTCCTCACAGCTCCATCTTGTCCCCTGCTGTTCAGTCTCTGTCCCCAATGGACATCCTGGGGCTGGGGGACTTTCTGCTTCCCCCAGCAAGTGTTGAGAGGGAAGGGGGGAGGCTTTGAAATCCACTCCTGTAAATAAGCCTTTTCTTTCGCGTTGCCCGTCAGTGCCGTGCGAGCCCCGTGGAACTGGAAAGGGTCCCCATGAAAAGGCTGCGGAGTGTGTTTCAGGCAGATAAGTCCGTGCCTTTGAAGTGTGGCAGGCGGGCAAAAGCGCCCTCCTCTTGTAGCTGCTGCCAGCCGCTGCGAATTAATCACAGCCCTGTACAGATAAGAGTACAAAGCCTGGCTGAGCACTTCTCCTGCCTGGAGGAGGGGTCTGCGGGGGACCGCTTGGGACCCAGGATGGGGGCTTGAGAGCTTGGAGGGGGGGAGATGGAGAGCTGGGGTGGGAGAGCCCCGCAGTGGCACTGGCTGCAGGGTGAAGAGCCCCCTCTTCCTGGTGGTGGGTTTGGGGGTGTCCTCTGCGGTGAGGCTGGCTCTCTCGGGGACTGTCCGTGTGTGCCCCCAAGCACGTGTTTTCGGTCCTGCACGAAGCTGGTGGCCCACTCCAGCACACCCCAGACCCCAGCCAGACCCCTGCCGGCATGTGTTAAATCCAAAAGCAGCTTTGGCATGTCTGCAGCTGCCTTCCCTCTCTGGCTGTGCTTCCTCCCTCTCCGCCTGGCATCCTGGCCCGGGCTGAGCTGTAAAGCCCTGTCCTCTGCCGCTGTCCTCCTCCAGACCCGCTGCCAGCGCTGGGTGATCGCCAGGTGCTGCTGCCCTTCGTTCCTCTCGTCGCCCATCTTTCTGTAAGGCGTCCCCGGGGAGATGCTCCTCTCTGCCTTGTGCCCATTGCTGGTGGCCGTAGGGACGCTGGGAGGTGTCCCCTTGGTGGGTTTGGTGTGCAGCAGTCGGGCAGTGGTTGTGGCAGTGGGGAGGTGCCTCCCCACCCGGACAAGCCTGGAGAGTGTCTCGCCCAGGGGAGCAAGTGTGCTGCAGTGGAAGGAGCCATCTCTCCTCTGATGTGTTGCCTCTCCCCTCCTGGTGCTTTCGCTTCCCCTTGCCTTTCACATGGGTTTCAGGTCCCAGCCTTGTCTTGCACAGCTCCTCGGGGCAGCAGCTCTTCACTTGCGCTGCTGTGGTGGGGCCTGGGCCCTGCGGAAGCCTCTGGGTGCCCCAGCATCATGGTTGGTAAAGGAGAGCTGAGCTCTGCAGGGAGCATCAGGCTCCAGGCAGCAGCAGGACTGGCTGGTGCTGTTGTCTGCCCATGACCCTGCACCACTGCCTGCTTTTTAGCAAGGCGATGTGCTCTCCTCCTCCAAAACCTGTATGAGGTGGAAGCTCCCTTCTCCAGCCAAGAGAAGACCATCCGCAGGAACCCTCTGTGGGCCTCCTGGAGGGGGACTTTGCCTCTGGCCAGCTGGGACGTGCTGTGCAGGGTCACTCATTACCCCGGGGTGCCTGGGTGTGGAGGCGTTGCACGCTGTCCTTTCCCTCATCGCTGTCCTTTCCCTCATCGCTGTCCTTTCCCTCATTGCTCCTTTGCCAGGGTTCTGCATGGCTGGCCTGGGAGACGAGGGGCTGCTTGGTAAAGTGGGACGCCTTTGCATCTCCTGGCTTTGTGCTCCTCCACTAGCCCGCTCGGCTTCTGGGGGACCAGGTCTTACACCCTTCCCTCTTCGGAGCGTGGTTGTGCTGGGTGCTCGCCCGGGGGGCTCCTGGCTTGAGCGCGGAGGGCGTGCAATGGGTTTCTGGCAGAGCAACCTCTGGGCTTGCATTGAGATGATTCACCCCAGCAGGGAGCTTGTCATTTCTTGCCTCTGGTCTCTTCTGTTTACTTAGCAAGGCAGCAGCCCCACCTCGCTCCTGCCCCTTCGCCTGGGCATGGCCCCAGGGTCCAGCCGCCCCCGGGGGCTCCTGGCAGCCCCTGGCATCAGGCAGCGCTGCTGAGCCCCTGCCTGCAGCCAGCCCGAGGCAGGCGAGAGTGAGGGCAGGAATCCTGAGCGAGAAATTAGTGTGAGTAATTATTAGTATTGAGTAATTATATCAGCGTCAGGATGAGGAGAAAGGTTAATAGGTTTATTTATTTATTTATTTTTGGTAAATGTCTTTTCCCCTGGGGTGGGAAGGCAGGCAGGGTGGGCAGGAAGGAGCGTGTTTCCGAGGGGGGCTGCTCTGATTAAACCGCCGCATCCTCTTCCCCTTTCCCCCAGCTACCCCGTGGGTGCGGGGAGACGGGGAAGCGGTCCCTCCCAGCACCTCTAGGAGGTGGGAGGCACCTTGCACATCCCGTGTGCTGCTCTGCTGCGTTATGGTCCGAACAACCTGTCCCCTTCCTGCCAGCCAGGATGGGTAGGTTCCCGTCAGGCTAATCCTGCTGGAAAGGCCCTGATGCTGGGTTCTCACCTCTGCCGGCATGGCAGCAGGTGCTGTGGGCAGCTGGGTTCTCCGGTATGCGATGATACTGGGGTCTGCCTGCTGGTGATCTCCTTGTGTTGGGGAGGAGTGACAGGACGGGCTTGCCTACCATGAGCTAACTCAGAAACTCCCTCTGTGCCCTGCCCTTTTGCCGAGCAGAGAACAACTGGATTGTTAGGTCTTCCAAATTTCATTTTCCTGAATCCCAAACCCGCCTATAGAGCATCCTTAGCAGGAGGGGAGGAGCCAGAGATAAGGGTTCCTGTGTGTGCATGCCTGGGGTGGCCCTGTGCCCCCCGCCAGAGCTCCCTGACGTGTGGCAGGCTAGGCTCCAGCCCCATTTGACTACCAAGAGTATTTTTAGGTTCTTCCTGGAGCCTCAAATTAACTGGAAGTGCTTCACGTCTGTTGGTTTTTTTAATACGTCTCTTTCTCTTTCCCAGCACTGCGCAGTGCAATAATGTAATGGGGAAATTACCCCGCTAGTTAAAAATTACTGCCAGCGCGACATCCAGCCATAGATCTATTTTAGAATCAGGGTAAAACTATATCGATTCTTCTGTGCCGCAACTGCAGCCCATAAAAGGGTTGGAAAGGTGCGTTTGTCACGTTGCTGTGGTGAGGAGGGAGATGGTGCCTTGCTGGGGAGGGGGAAAGCTCCCTGTTACCCTCCTCCAAAGAGCTGGCTTGGACAGGACTTTGTAGGGGAGAAGCTGAGTGCCAGGTGGGGAGTGATCTGAGAAGGGGGTACAGGGAGGCAAGGTTGGGCTCTGGGGTACCACTGAGCAAGGGGTACTGCAAGGCATGGGGTGCCACGTGCCCCTGTACCACAGGTGTCTGGGGCTCAACCTCCGCTGATGCTTGGAGTAGGAGCAAATGTGGTCCCGGACCCGGACAGAAAGACCCACCCCTCCAAAAAGGGCGAGCAGAGGCTTTAGGACAGGCTTTCAGCATCTCTGGGTTCCCCAGCACACAGTGTAGCTGGAGCAGGGGTGATGGGGAGCAGGGTCTGTGCAGGGGTCTGGAAAAGATGCTGAGGAGGCGGGTAAGTACCAGGACCAGTTTGGGTTATGGTGAAAGCTCTTCAGTCCTGCGGCAGGACGTACGGGGGAGGTTTTGCCTGTGCTGTGGGCTCCCGAGAGTTAGTCTAGCCCTGCAAGCCCAGTCACCAAGTTCCCTGGGGAGAAGGCGGCTCCTTTGCTCGCTGCTGTGCAGGACTTGTCGCTCTCTGGTTGCTCAGGGGTCTCTTTCTTAATTAAATACATTTGTTTTGTAAAACTGCCTAAAAATAATCCGGGGCTGGTGCATGCAGGAGGCTGGCGGTGAATCAAAGGCGCCGCTCTAATTAAACGGGCCCCGGTTTGTTTGTGAGCCGCATACATTTCCATGCTAATCAGCTGCACACCGGGATCCTGCTTTCCTGGCCCGTATCCTCCTGATTGGGAACTATGCAAATGCTGGCGGCGATTTATTGCAGGAGGGGGACGAGGTGGCCGGGATGCTGGGGCAGCTGCCGTGAGGAGCACAAGGGCTTGGGCATGGCTGTGTCAGGCTGTGGGAGTGGGCACAATGATCAGGGCAGAGCTGTGGGACGCATTCTGGGGGGTGCTTCAAAGTAGTAGATTGGCTCCAGTGCTGTGGGGGGATCCTCAGTCTAGCGGATGGGGGTGCTGGACCAGCTCCCTGCATGTGCCGGCATCAGCATGGAGCTGATCCCAGGCAGTCTTTGCTCTGTCTTGCTGGCCACGCTGCTTCTCTGCCTGCCAGTGGGTGTTCTGAAGAGTGGGCTGTTGGTATGGCTCCCATCCCATCCCATGGTAGCAGACCAGACCCACTGAGCTATTTCTCTGGCACTGAGGCAGCCCTGTGTTGGGGGACAGTCTGAATCTGAGGGTTTCGTAAGTGTGGAATTAGCAGGAAGCATCTCTCGCTCACGGAGGTGGCAATCGGGTTATGGCAAATAGCACAGCTGAGTTTAGCCCTTGCTTGGCTGGTGCCTCCAGCCCCGTGGTGCCTCCTGATGTGGTTATTGCTGGTACAGCCAGAAACCGGTGTACTTAAGAAGAGCTTTAACATAGTTGCGAGCCGTAAGGGGATTAAAGCCTTCGCCAGGTTCCTGCTCAGGGAACAAAGGCTTTTTCTGAACCTCTGTTGACCCCCAGCTTCCTTGAGACCCTCTTGACTTCCCCGGTCATGAGCCCAAGTGTTTCCTCTGATGGATGGGGAGATGCAAGCCCTGCCTGCGTGTGTCGCAGCATCCTGCCCAGCGGGGCTTGGTGCGGTGTGGCATGCAAGCTGCTTTTGGTACTGCTGCGGCGAGATGGGGTTTGCTGCAAGCTGGAGGCTCATCTGTGCTATGCTGCAAGCTGGAGGGGCTTTGGGGCATGGAAGCAGGGCAGCACGTAGTGGGGTGCAGTGTGAGAACCACAGATGTGGCTTCCCTCCCTGCAGAGAGGTGAATGCCATTAGCATAAACATGGTGCAAATGCAACAGACAAATGCAATAAAGGGAAGAAAACATTGCAGTTTGGTCTTCTGGAAAGGGGGTCGGGATGTTTGCAGAGCAGCTGCTACGTTGCTGTGCTGCCGTGGTGTGGACACGCTGGTGTGTGATGGAGGGGTGGCATCCCTAACGGGGCCCATTTCCCACCCAACTCCCTGGGTGGGGGCTGAGGTGCATGTGGGACCATGCTCACCCCCCATTGCTCTCCCCACAGATTCTGGTGGACTTGACGGCCGAGAGGAAGCACCAAGCGCTGCAGTACGAGAATGTTGTGGCCCATGAGGGCAGCTCCATCCTGCGAGACCTGGTGCTGAGCCCTGACCGCCAGCATATCTATGCCATGACAGAGAAACAGGTAAGGGGAGGGGATGGCAGCCCCTCTGCTCTCCTGACTTGGCAGCCCACATTGCAGCCCCGCCTGCAGTCCTGTGCGCTGGGAAGCCTTTCAGGAAGCTCCCTGATGGATCTGCCTTTTGCTTCCTGGGATCAGGGCTGCCTAGGGATGCATGTCCTGGGGGACCAGAGGCAGCTCCTCCCTGCTCCTCTCTGCAGAAACACTGCTCCAAGGCATTAATTGTTGGCAGCAGCTGCTTGAAATCCCCGTAGTCCCTGGGGACCAGGGCTTCCTGACCCTTCCTTGCTGTGAAGGGCTGGCTGTAAACCTCCTCCCTGTTGTGGCCATCCCCTCCCAAGCAGGGTTTTTGCAGGTTAGCAGAAGCTCCTTGCTCCAAACAGCTTTTTCTCCTATTGGGGCTGCTTTTGCACCTCGGGGCAGAGGGGACATGGGGCTGGTGTGCCCCCAGGTCCTGGCGTACACCCCTCGGTCTCTGCTTCTGCTCATGCTGAGCCAGCCAGAGGTACAGACCCGATCTGGATCTGATGCTGCTGCCCTGGCAGCATGGTCAGGGCTTACAATAGGAAGTTTTGGTTGGCTTTGCGAGTGTTTGTGTGATCCCTGACCTGTGGGAGAGCTTGTTGATGTGAGTTCATCTATCCATGGGCTGCACTGGAGTGAAGCAGGTTCATGCCATGGTGGTGGCACTTTTTGAATTTAGTGTCAGTGGGGACGGATGCCATGGCCGGTGGAGCGATGCAGGACAGCCGTGCTGGGACATGGTGTGCCTGTGTCTTGCAGCTCTGCTCCTCTGCCCAGCAGAGGTGTGTGCGAGTGGGACTGCAGCAGAGCTTGGAGCGTAACAGGTCTCCTGACTGCTAGCCGAGGGGTTTGGGAGGGGGAAGGATGCTGGATCAGGGCCGTGGATTTGTCTAGACAGCCCCATGGGGACAGCAGAGCCCTTTCCCTCCTCCTCCCAGTGCCTGTCTCTGGATTCTGCTCTGCTGCAGGAAACCTATGGCTTTCCAGGCAAGGCAGAAACTGCGTTTGGGCTCCTCCGTGCAGCTATCCTGGGCTGTATTTCTGTCCCTGGCTGTGTTTCTGTCCCAGGACTGGCTCAGCTAAGCCTCCCCTCTGCAGGGGAGACATTGGAGATGTGGATGCTGGGGGTGCAGTTATGCTGCCCTGGACTGGGGATCTCCCCCAAGGTCCACCATGGTTGCTGGAAGCCAGCACACACCTGTGTGTGTTCTGCCTGGGGGGGACCCGCTGCCCACCCCCTTGCCACTGCCTGCCTGCAGCAATGTCAGGGACAAACAAATGGGAACACTACAGGTATCCTCATCAGTATGCAAACCGAAGGGTCGGCCAGCCTTATCCCAGCCCTGTAGGCATCGTGCTGAGCCCATGGCCTCCTGGGCTGGGGAGAGGGAAAGCACCCTGGGTTTAGCCTGCCTTCAGAAGAGAAGTTTGCGAATTTTAATTAATGAGTGAGTCCTGCCCTGTGGAAGCAATGGGGAAACTGAGGCACAGGCACAGCAGGTGTGGGCAGCTGCTCTGTGCTGCCGGCTCCTCACAGCAGGTGAGCAGGCAGCTGCCTGCACCCCCTTCTCGTCCCCCCTCTTCTCCTCCCCTCTCCTTAATAAAATCCGCTCTCTTCCCTACTACAGCTCGGTGTTATCAGAGTGCTGGTGGAAAGTAATTAAATGAACAGTTGTAACAGAGCTCGAAGGGCTCAGAGAATGAGGGGATTTTAATCAAATCTGGAGGAGCAATTAATAAAGGACTGGTAACCCTTTTGGAGCAGGGCTGCAGCAGCCTTGGGGTACCTGGCTGGTGCCGGGAGCTGGTGCGGGGCTGGCACAGCCCACTCCCACATCCCCACAAGGATGCAGCGGTGGAATGAGCTTGGCTGGGGCAAAAGCCTCCCTGGGCTGGAGGTGTTGCCTACAAATGCGCTGCCTGGGCCCGGGAGAGGAGCAGGCGATGGTGGGGGCTCAGCCTGCTCCCTGCTGCTGCCTCCCCTCTAATGGGCCAGGGTGAGCCTGTGCCGGCTCCGTCGCTGCGAGTCTAGGTGTGGGCACAGCAGGGAGACACGCAGCCTGTCCCCCTTCACTCCCTGCCTGTTCCCCGCAGGTGACGCGGGTGCCCGTGGAGAGCTGTGAGCAGTACGAGAGCTGCGAGCTGTGCCTGGGCTCCCGGGACCCCCACTGCGGCTGGTGTGTCCTCCACAACATGTAAGTACCACGGGATCGTCCCTGAGGCCGTGTCAGCGCACCACAGTTGGCAAAATGTCCCTCCCCACTGCCGGTCTCCTTGGGGACATGCCTTCCAGACTTCAGCCCTGCAGTGCTGGGGGATGGAGTGGTCCAAGGGGTCTATCATCCCTTCCCACAGTGCCCAGGCTGTGCTCATGTGTGGCGAAGCTGCTGAGAGGGCCCACTAATCCTGCCCATGGGCTCCCAGGTTCAGCATCCTTGTGCTGATGAGAAAACCTGAATATAACAGCCCCCCTCGAAGTCCCCAGTGCTGGCACCAAGGGAAGGCAGCGCTCCCATACAGGCCTTGGGAATCCAGGGTCCCTAGCTGGGCATCACCGCTGTGCCAAAGGGTCTGTTTGCCGTAGTGTCAGCCCAGAGCCACGCAGGACCCCGGGGGATGCTCCTCCTCACTGTGGTGGTTTTCCCCCTCCAGATGCTCACGCAAGGACCGGTGCGAGCGGGCGGACGAGCCCCAGCGCTTCGCCTCCGACCTGCGGCAGTGTGTCCAGCTCACCGTCCAGCCGAAGAACATCTCGGTAACCATGTCGGAGGTCCCGGTAAGTCACCTGTGCTGCCTGCGGACCCCCCCAGCCATTTCCTGATCCGGTGGAGGCGACAGCTAGGGAGATGGCAATTAAAAATAACTAACGAATATACAACAAGTAGGGAGAAAGGGGAAGAGAGGTCTGAGACAAATAAAACACAGCAAAGTGCTGGGCATTGATGAGGGCTAGCCTATTGATGGAGATAATAAAACCAGTTGATGATTATTCAGAAAAGGCATAACCAAGCAATAAATATTTCTCCATAATACAAACACCGACATCAGAGATGCCATTCATAGGCCAGCAATCTATCCAGCTCAATAGCCTGTCTCTGGCCTGCAGTAGATATTTTGGGATGAGACTTCAATGTACGGCTCACTGCTCGCTCTGTGCAGACGGAAGGGATGATGGACTTTCCCAAAGTATTTTCCTTGCCATTAGCACCGTGGAGAGAATATGAAACAGCATATACAGGCAATAAAACTTTGAAAACTGCCACGTCTGGATATCTGGCACTCAGGAATCCTGAAAGAGTTGTTGGCCAAGGAGTTCTGTGGCCTGCGGATATTTGTAACGATATGACTTTGTAATAAATAAGTGAATGTTGAGAAAGGCCCCGCAAACAGAAAAGATGCTCCTTTTTTTGCCCAGATGCAGAAAGGACCAAATGGTCAGAGACTGCTTGGTTTGATGTCAGGATTAGAAAAACTAAAGGAAAAACCCCAGGTGCAGGATACAACTGATAAAGATTTAAGGATGGGAATATAATTAATGCCAGTCAATGTGGTTTTATGTCAAACAAACCACATTTTGTTCTTTGATGAAATTATGACTGGAATTAGAAGAGGGACTGTGGGAATGTGATGTCTTTAGGCTTCTACAAGGCATTTGACTTGGTACAACACAACGTTCTGATTAAAAATTAGCATTATACAATATTGATAAAGCACGTGTTAAGTGGATTAAGAACTGGCTCCGTGACAGATTTCAAAAAGTCCTCATCAGAGGGGAGTTGTCACCAGATGGAAACGGTTTGGAAGGCGCTTCTGCAGGGGCTAACATTCATCGGTTATGTGGAGATAAATGCGAGATGGCTGCGGATGGGACCTGCTGGGATGCTGGGACTGAGGGGGTGGTACGGGGTGAGATTTCCTTCAGAGCAGTTGGGTTTGAGCGGGGCTGGTTTAGCAGAGCGATTGGGGTTTGATATTGCCAAGTCTAAAGTTAGACATGGAGAGAGAAGGCAGGCATCCTCTTGGCATCCTGGAAAGTGCTGCCATGCTGAGCCCTCGCTGCAGGGCTCTTGATGCTCCTGGGGTGAAGTGGGGAGCTGGGTGGTGTTTTCGTCTCTCGGGTGGTTATCTCCCTGGCCGACAGCAGGACGCTGCGTGGTGGTCTGGTGTGCTCGGCGTGGGGATGCTGTGCTCAGGCTGGAGTCCAGTTTTTAAAAGCAGAGGCTGAAAACCTCCCGTAAACATCATGTAAATGAGTTGAAGGCTGAAGAAAATGCCTTGCAGTGGGAGACTTCCAGAGCTCAATCTGCTTAGCTTATCAGAAAGAAGATTAAGAGGTGACTTGATTACAGAGTATAAGTGCCTTTACAAGGAGCAAATATCAGGGACTAAAGGGCTTTTTAATCTATCAAGGAAAGGCATAACAAGAACTAATGGCTGGAAGCTGTGAAAAATTCAAATCAGAAATAAGGCAAGCGTTTTGTAAAGTGAGAACTGCTGACCCTGGGAATGACTTTGCGAAGGGAGAGGTGGATTCCTCCCCTCCTCGGCTGTGCCGGAATGGATGCCTTTCCAGAAAACAACTCTTTAGCCCTGACACCGTGCTCGGTCTCTGTAGAGAGGTGAGGCATAGTGGCTTGTGGTATGGCGAGGGCACAGGACGGGAGGCTGTGAGTCATTCTGTCTTTTAACCCACTTAAATCCATGCTCCTTGCTTCAGCAGGGAGATCCATGGATGGGGCTTGCTTGCAAAAGCCTGGAGCAGATCTCTCTACCGTGTGTGGAGGTTGGCTGGACTTGCACATTTCAGACAGAAGTCTTTTTTGCTAGTTTTCTCTGTTGATGCTCTTGCCTCTCCCCTCCAGCTGGTCCTGCAGGCCTGGAATGTCCCGGACCTCTCGGCAGGAGTCAACTGCTCCTTCGAAGACTTCACCGAGTCCGAGAGCCGCATTGAAGATGGGAAGATCTATTGCAGCTCTCCCTCTGCCAAGGATGTCATCCCCATCACCAGAGGCCGCGGTGAGCTTGTTCCCCGGGGTGGGAAGAAAGCCTGAGACAAACCTTGTCCCATTTGTTGCCCTGCAGGAGGGGGACAGTCCTCCTGTGACAGTGATCCCTGGCCCTCGAGCAGGACCAGAGTTGGGTCCTCGGGGTGTGGGAGGAGAAAGACATCGCTGCTTATGGGGGCTGGTCCTTGGTCTCCTCTGGGCCATGGGCGCAGCTAGTTGCTGATGCTGTACTGGTCTGCACACCGGTCCTGGGCACCCTGGCCTCATTCCCACCCATGGACCATTTCTGGGCAGATGTGCTGTAGGTGGCCATGGGCTCTAGGACAATCGGAACTGTTACAGTTCCAGTCAGTACCACCAGTACAACCCAAGGCACCTGCCTCCATGCCAGCAGGTTGCAGTTAGTTGTGGGGGCTCAGAGCTGTACTTGGGCTCTTCTGGCCTGTTTGGTGGCTGAGTGGGCATGGGTGAGCACCCCTTTTATTGCCAAGTTTGGGGGATTTTGTTGGTTAACTGGGCTGAATTAACCAACTGGTTGACTTAACTGAGCTGGAGGGCAGCTCCCTCCAGCCCATCACATATCTTGGGCTGAATGCTGGGCCATGCACTCTGTCCTTTCTGATGCCTTTTTCTGCCTGGGTCTCTCCCAGGGGACAAGCGAGTGGTGAAGCTCTACCTGAAATCGAAGGAGACTGGGAAGAAGTTCGCCTCCGTGGATTTCGTTTTCTACAACTGCAGCGTCCATCAGTCGTAAGTGGCCTGGGCTTCACGAGAGATGCTCTGGGAACAGATTTCTGGGGCACCATGAGACTGGAAGAGAGATATTTCAGCTTTGAGGGTGCTGATGTTGCAAGAGGAAAGGGCAGTCGAATATCGTAGTGTTGGCAGTGAAAAAACTCCTCCTTTTGCCCTTGTAAAGTGGGACAGCGACCAGAGCACCCACAGTTGGTTTGGGTATGTGGGAACATGCAGCATCAGGGCAGAACCTCAATTAAAAGCAGGGCTTTGGGTTTGGCAAAGCTTTGGAAGAAAAAGTGAGTTTACTGCATTGCAGACTGTAGCAATCCATGTGACCGAAAATGCCAAGCATCTTGTTATTCCTGGAAGCAGTTAATAGGAGTGACTTGGCGATGCGAAAGGAGAAGCCTGTGTTTTCCTGCGATGGTACCTGCTTCCCAGGCTTGCTGGAGAGCGAGCTGGAAAGTTACAGCAACATGAGATGGAACATGCTGCATGTCCTGGGGCGTTTACCCCAGAATTTCCTAACTGGAAGTAATTGTGAATTTGCTTTCTTGTCAGGCTGCTGTGAAATCTACTCCACCTACGGGTTTTTAGGCAGTTTGAGATATGCATGTGATAAAATAGAGGAGGTGTGGATTATTGATGTGCTGTCTAAGCAAGGTGTCTAAAGCCTTTAACCACGAGCTCCTGGTGAGGAGCTGCGGACAGTGCGCTTGAGCAGCGGGGAGATGGCTCAGCTGTGGGAACATCGGGGGAGATGCTGGGGTGTTGTTTGGGCAAAGAATCTGGAGTTCAAGAATGCAAGTGATTTCATTACCCTGCCAGAAACCTCCCATGGTTGGTGGCGCTCCGGCTGATCAGTAATTATAGATAAGCAAATGCAGAGTGATCTCTTTGGATGGCTTTCTGCAAAGTGTCTAGCCTGGCCTGGGGGGCTCTGCTGCAGGTTACTTCTCCAAAGCCTGTTCAGATTTTCCACTTTGATCAGGGAAAAGCAGGTGAGATGCAGGAACCCCAGCTGGGTACCCGCAGTGAGCTCCGAGGGGGATGCGTTGAAGGAGAGCATCTGCAAACCTTGTGCATCACGAGGATTTCTGTCCCACCTGCTCTTTGCACAGGGAGTGGGTCTTGGCTCCCAGGAGTGCTGTGCCGGCAAGGGAGGAGAGACTTTGCAAACTTGACTTTCTCCCTCACCTTGACTCCCAAGATGAGCTTTGTCTCCCTTCACATCGTGTGGTTTCAATAACATTAGCTCAGCTTTGGCTCGGGCTGGCTGCATGTCATTATTTTGCAAATCAAAAAGCAGATGTGAATTTTATTTTTCTATATGAAAGAAGACTTTTAAGTACAAATGGCATCGGATTTGGTCCAATCGGGGCTCCAGCATTTCGGTCCAGCGGGAAGAGGTGGTGAGGGAATTGGCATTTTATTTTATGTGCCTGACACAGGAGGGGAAAAAAAACCCCACCTCACCCCAAACAAACCTACAACAAAGAGCCCTGACTGATTTATTACTGCGTTGATGTTTAATTTTGGATGCATTATTTAAAAAGGCTAATTATGGATGCATTAATATTTATGGGCTCCGGTTGGAGCTGATAGAAAAGTCCATGTTCTAGGCTGGTGAACGTTATTATTTTCTTTACATCAAGAATTTTAGGGTTTGGAGGCAGTTTTAACTCTGTGACCTGCAGTCGAGTCATAGCCAAAGAGCATGACAATACCTAGGATGATGCAATACTTTTAAATACCATTTGCAGACAGGCGTCTTTAATGGATCTCTTCAGAGTTAATAGCCTTTCAGATCCAGGTTTCATATTTTGTGGAGGAAAATCTATACGTCAGCCTGATAAATTCTGTATTAGGAACAATATGCTTTTCCACGAGGCTAATGTTTTTCCTGTGGAGATCTCTGATCACTGTGCATTACCTTTTCTATTTGGGCAACTTTGCTTAGGTTGGAAGCCAGAGGCCTGCGTGTCGAATCATTTCTCAGCTGAGGACGAAATGTTTAGGCGAGATTTTTCAGATGGCTGTGGAGAGATGGGAGGATTATAAGGCAGCTCTTCGCTGGTGTCAGATAGGGTAGCTCCAGGGAAGCCAGCGCAGCTCCACTGTGTACACTGGGGAGAGACTGACCCTTCTTATTTTCAGCAGACATCTGGAAAGGCATCAGCAAAACATGCCGCTAAAGTCCTTTTGCGGGCTGTGGGGCTGATCCTGTCACTGTGCGAGCATCCTGTCTCTCTTGTTCCTCGCTGCCTTGCAAAACTCTTCTTCCTGTGCATTTTCAAGGACTGCTGGAACCAGCCTGGTCCAGGGAGGAATTGCAGAAGGGAAGATACATCTAATCCCTTCTCCTGCAGGGAAGGAAGGGTACGGAGGAGGTTGTGCTGCCTGTACATTGGCTTGTGGTGGTCCAGGCCAAGAAGGTGTCTTCCAGGTAGAGCTGTCCTGTCTATTATTGCAGGGCTTTGTAGTGTCAGCCAGTGCAATGGGACTGTCCCCGTCACAGACCAGCATCACTGGTCTCTGGGGTACTTCTCCACTGGGGTCTCTGAGAGTCCTGGTCTGCGACTCGCACCCTCTGTGGGGCTCCATTCCTTGCTCCAGCAGAGTCACCTGGCAAGCTGCTGGGGGTCCCAGCTTGATGTGCCGCACCTCAGTAGCCTCAGGGCTCCTGTGGGGTTCAGGCAGGTGTTTCCAGGCACTGGCATCTTTTGTGCGTCTTGCTCCTGACAGCTTGTGCATCAGGCAGGAGATGTTTCTGGCTGAGCTGAGAGGTGCGTTGAGCAGGGGAGTGGAAAGCTGGGGACTGATGCAGCAAAATGGGTCCCTTGCAAAGGGGGATGTGGGTGGCTGAGGGTCGCTGCCAGCCCACGGCAGGGGAGCAGGGCTGCTTGTGCAGGCTTGCCTGTAGTTCCTGGGAACAGGCTCTGGTTCTTGCAGTGGAGGATGGGATGGAGAACCCCATGGCAGGGACCGGGGTGGGTTCCCTTGGGGGTTTCCTATGGGGCACCGATCAAGCGCAGGTGTTTAAAGACTGCTCAGCACCTTTGATGGTCTAATGAATCAGCCTGTGTCCAGCGCTTGCACAGGCAGATGTTGACGTAGTCTTTGTCAGCGTTAAACTCGCTCTTCAAAGTGTTCATGGGGAAGTGAGTCCCCTTTCAAGATAAAGACATAACACCAGGCTCCCTGCCTGCCTGAGGCAGAGCCTTCGCTTGCCGGCAAGGTGGGCGAGTGGGGAATCCTCCTGGAAAGCCAGTGAGCAATTGCAGGGAATACCAAGATGTACTTCTTCCCACTATTTTCCGTGTTTGCTCTCTGGGTTTCTCCTCTGGAAACTCTGCTGTGTAAATCCTGTTGTGGTTTGGCTTTTCAGAGTGTGGCTGCGGGGAGGGGGACAGGGAAGAAGGTGAGAGCCTTCGGCACTTCCTTCGATGCTATGGGTAGGTTTTGCAGTGCTGCTGGTTTTTTGAGCACCAGTGTGCCCAGTGCACCACAAGACCCCATGCTGGCATGACCAGCCATTGCAACGTGGAAACAAAAATCCAGGTGGTGGCAAAGCAGGAGGAGGGAAATCACATGTCGGTGGGTCTGATGCCGAGGGGATCTGAGCAGCCTGGAAACCTGTGCCCGTGCTGTCTCCCCTATTCAGGAGGTGGTCATGCAGCTACCAGCCTCGTGGTTGTGCCTCGCTGCAGTGATGGTTGTGACACCCGGGTCCCATCAGCTGCAGGGTGCTGAATTTCTTTGAGGCTGGAGCGAAGGGCAGACATGCCAAGTGGCTGTAACTCCTCTTGGCTGGAGAGATGCGACTGCCATGACCCTGTGCCACACATCAGACTTTCCCTATAAGCTTCCATTAAGTAAATGGGATTTTAATGCATGTCCTGGGGGCTGGGAGCCGTGGGGCTGTGCTGGGAGTGCAGGGCTGGGCTGCTCTGGTGGCCAAGGCATCCGTTGGCACCCAGGGGATGATGCCAATCCTCATGCCGCTGGGCTCCTGGCTGCAGCCTTTCTGGCTGCCCACACTGCTGAGCTGCCCGCACATGGCGTGGCTGCTTCTCTGCTGGCCCAGCACTGCTTGTTTCCAGATGCTTACAGATGTTTGATTTTCCAAGGCATGGACAGATGGCTGCAAGCAGTTGAGTGAATGTATCTGAGTTAGCACAGCTGAGCTGTGAGGTGGTAACAGATCCCTGTGTATTCCTGGGTTGGGGCAGGTGGAAAATCCTGTAGAATGGCTCCAGAGACTGCTCGGGATAACCTGGTGTATGTCACGTTCATTGTGAAAAGGAAGGCTGGTACAGCTGGTGGTGTGTTTCAGTGAGGGGAGGCAGCTGAAGGTGTTCCAAGTGAATTAACTTAAAAACCGGGGCTTGAATCTGCATCCTCCAGCCAGCATGGTGGTGGATGCTCTGGACCACCCTGCAGCAGGTCTGCATGCCGAGCCCCGGCCCTGTGAGTGAGGCCCTTGGCAAAACGCAGCAGGGATGGAAAAGCATCGGGCTGGTGTAAAAGGAAGGGCAGAAACAGATTGAGATGGGCAGGGATGGAAGGAGGCGAGAGCTGATCTCCCACCCTGCGCCTCTCCTGGCTTTGGGTCTGGGCACCGGTCAGGGAGGGCAGCGCTGCCCATAGGTCTGTGCAGGGGCCTGGGGGCACTGTCTATCTGCTGCCACTGCTCTTCAGGATTCCCCCCTCTCCCTGGGGCAGAGAATCCCAAAGCACTGCAGTTCAGCCCCTCACCCCTGACAGCTGCTGCTCCAGATGCAGGCGATGCTGGAGCTGAGTGTTCACTAAGGGTGCCTCCTCCTGCCAAGAGGAGGTCCGAGGAGCAGTCGAGGGGTCGCAGGCGGGCTGTGCTGTGCGTGCGCAGATGCTGTTTTCATCAGCACCGTGTTTATAATTTCCCTTCTCAACGGACCTCCCCTGCTCTGCTCTTGGTGCTGTTCAACTTGCCCCCGTCCCTCCTCCTGCCCTTCGCTCTGTGTCCTTCCTCCAGGAACACACTGCTCCATGGAAATAGCCTCAGTGTCTGTGTGTGTGGGTGCACACACGTGCATGTGCAATGCTCACACCCCTGTCCTTCTCGTGTTTGCTGCTCAGGCTTATCTCACCCCTGTGGATGCAGGTTTTGCTTTCTGTCTTCCCTTCTTCTCGGTGCACTGAAGAGCTCTGGGCTCCTTTGGGTGCATGGCATGCTTGGAGCTGGGAGCGTGGGAAGGAGAGTGAGTGAGGAGCCTGAATCCGGTGCCACTGGCTTCCCATGCTTCCCATCAGCTGCAGCATCGCTTTGGATCAGGTGTGGAGAGCTGCGACCCTGCTGTGCGGTCGGAGGTGCCTTCTGCAGAGCTGCCCATATGCCCAGTGAGGAGCTGGTCCCTGAAGCCATGCCGGGGTCTGGGCTTGTCCTGCAGTGATGCTTGTGGCCCTGCACACGCCCTCGAGATGTGCCCTGCTCTGAGATGCTCCTTTGCTGCCCTGCTGCTCTCTCTGCACTGCTGCTTTTCTGCAGCTGTGTCAGGTGTTTCCCTAGCATGGCCTTAGCAAGTTTGGGATGGGTTGTGAAGGTGGAGGGGAGCAGCGCTGGGAGGTCTTGACCCAGCTGTGTAGTGAGCTGGGGGCAAGTGTGGAGGCTGTCGGGAGGCTCTGGCTTTGCCCTGGGTCACTCAGAGGTGGGCAGAGCTGCCTACAGGGCTGCCTGCTCTTTCTGGGAGAGGCTGCACGCTGACAGTGAGCCTGCCCTTGTTTTGGGATGGGGCACTTTGCACAGTGATCCTGAAATGTAGCTCTGAGGCTCGTGCCACTCCTCTTGCACGAGGACATTAGGAGGTGAGGGGGGCACTGGTGGTGGGTCTGACCCCCTTCCCCCTGCCCAGCCTGGGCTTCATCTCCACCTGGCAGGGCTGAAGAGGAGGAGGCAGATGGGGAGCAAGCTGTGGGTCCATGTCTGCGCTGCACCCCCAGCATCAGTGTTCTGCCTGACTGGGCTTCTTACACTCCCGGCACGCTTTGGGGAAGGGGGGGACTTCAACACATGAAGGAGAGCCTCCCTCTAATTATCAGGAGTGATGAAAGCCTCTTAGGCAAGAAGTGATGAGGGAAGAGTGCCTGACCGTGGGAAGGAGAGAGACGGCACAGATGGCATCGTGCTGCTGAGCAACCTGCTCCTGTGCCAGGAACAGACAGCAGCGACACACAGACACACCGGGGATACGGCTCCGGCCACACCGCTCAGCCTGAAGCCAGGGAGCCCTGCCTCGGCTCCTGCCCTGGGGTTTGAGCAGCCTCACAGGGAGCTGAGGCAGTCAAACAGACGTGCCGAAGCTGGCAGGACCGAGGCAGGCTGGAAACAGGGTTTCACCGTGTTACTGGCACCCGGGCACTGACTTGCCACTTTACAGAGCCTTTGGCCAGCTGGGGGCTGCTGACCCAGACAGGCTGTAAATGCAGCAGCGATGCTGTGGAGCAAGATGTGTGGCAGCGAGTGCTTTTATGGCAGCGTTTGATGTCCTTGTGGCAGATGGAGATCCTCGGCAGAAGGGAGAGTGTGAAAACCATCTCTGAGGATGGGGCTTTAGAAATGGGTCGGTGAAGTTAGAAGCAGCTGGGAGGGCTGAAGTAGGAGGCGGGGGGAAACCACACACCTTGAGGCATATGTGGAGGATAACACGAGATGCTTTAGATCCTTTGGCAAGTGAAGATCAGGAGACCAGCTGGGACCTGCAGTAATTGAACGGCAAAGTAAACCCTCAGGTGAGGAGGGTCCCGAAACAGCCAAGATTTGGCTTTGGCCCTGAAGAACTGCAGAGCAGAGCTGCATCGCTGGGAGCTAGGGCAGCCAGGGCAGGGCTGCACCGGGTGCTTCACCTGACTGCATTGAGGTGCCTCGCAAGGTGGTGGACAAGGGAGTGGGGAGTCTTTTTGCAGACCCTGAAAGACCTGGAAGCTGGAAAATCTCTCCTTTGCAGAGGGGTGATTTCATGGGAGGGTTAGTGGTTATGTGCTGGCACGTGGCTTGTGACTGCTTGGACCACACTCCTCTCTTACACGACCTCTTGGTGGTTGCTCTACTTCCATGAGGATTAACCTGTGCTTTCCCTGCCCTGCAGCCTGCACATCTTGGATTTGTCTGCCCACCGGTCACTGCTTGAGCCCCTGCGGGGGGAGGGCAGGAGCATCCCGTGTCCCCGGCTCCCCCCACCCTCTGCACCTCCCTCCATCAAAGCAACCAGAGATAGGAGGCTATGGCTCTGCTTTTAAGTTGAATCTCTGCAGCTGAAATAAAATTGCATATATTTGCATAAGGAGCATCTCAATTAGCATATTTGTGGGTAAAGCTAAAAGGGCTGTTCATTTGGAAGTGAAAATGTGAGCGAAACATGGAAATGACTTCCAGCCCCCTTTGCAAGCAGCTTAATTAAATATTTCCTTAGTGTGTGCGCATGGATGTGGGAAGCTCTTGCTGTGTCTGTAATGGTGTGTGAAAGCCCAGGGTGGGCAGGGGGTAGTGGCCCTGCAAAGCCCCAGGTGTGTGTTTGCACCCTGCGCTGCCTGCCGCTGCAGCTCCCCACACCTCCGAAGTGGCAAGTCTGCTGGAGGGAGAGGGATTTGGCATGCCAGGCCCTGCCACCCGAGGATCACCCTCTCCAGGAAGGTTTTCTTTCTGCTGCCTGGCACGGTGATGCTGTGTTTCCCCCGTTGTTTCCCAGGACGTGGAGGTAGAGAGGGATCTGTGATTTAGGAGCGGGATCAGGCGGAAGAGGGCTGCCTGCCTCCTGCCAGAGCTGTGTTCAGGGGAAGATCCTGCCTTTGTTTAAATATAATTGCTTTGGGCCCCATCCTGTTCATGCTCAGATCAGTGAGAGCAGGTATTCGCCTTCTCGAGCGAAAAATGGTGCTGCTGCTTGCTTTATTTTTCTTTTTTTTCTTTTTTTTTTCCTAAGCCAGTCTGATTATTTTTCTTGCCTTGAAGCTTTTGCCTCAGCAGCTCTCCCATCTCCTCCTCGGGAGGGCAGTTTGGGCTGCATGGGACATGCCTGGTGTGGACCTGCCCCACGAAGGCTCACTGCACTAATGCTGCCCTGGGACAGCGTGGCAGGGAGGGCTCAGCCCCATCCATCCACGCAGGAGTGAGAGCCCCAAAAGCTCCTCTCTGGCTCTGGGGGTCTGCAGGATCCCTGTGCTTGCAAACAGGGATGCCTCACGGTGCTGGGAGGGCGTGCTTTTGGCAGGGCTAGCAAATGTGTGAATGGTTGCACAAGGAGGGGACTCTGTACATCCCCTCCTGCGTGGGCAGCGGCATTGGGTCCCTGGGGCTGGTTTCTTTGGTCAGAGGGGTGCAGAGCAGAGCATGGGGCTCCCAGCATTGCCAGGTGCCTGAATGCATCCCCCAGGAGAGGGGGGCACGGGCAATCCCACTGCACAAAGAGCCCGGAGAGGAGGCTGGGGAGAGACGGAAACGTCTTGGGCTGGAGGGAGGGGGTGGGCGCACACACACACACGCACGCGCGGCTGTGGAGGGCTGAGGACGAGGGGGGCCGAGGGAGGGGGTCACACACAACCTATTGTGAGCGACTGAAAGGCGCTACAGTCCCGAAATGTTAATCTGACCCAACCTTTCGCCAGTTGTAATTTTCCTCTCAATGAGCGTGCATTAATCTGGCCCTTTCTCCCCTGTTCCCCCGCGGTGCAGAGCTCTTGTTCTGCTGCCTCTTGCTAAAATTGCCTTTCAGCGAACCCAAATAAAGCTCCCAAAGTCTGGAGCTCGGCCCCTGCCCAGGAACGGGGTCAGCTTGCCAAGCGGAGGGGGGAGCGTGGCCGCTCCGGCTGGGGCACAAGCCCTGCGGCGCTGGAAAGGCCCTTTCCCCTCACCCTGCCATGGGCAAACCCTGTGGGTCTGGGGTGTGCAGGCATCTCCCCTCCCAGCCTGCGGGTGCGCAGCCCTTGCTCCGCACCTGGGGGTCCTTCCCATACAGAGATGGGGGGTCACCTACAGCTGCTGTCCTGCTGAAGCATCCCAAGAAGCGCCCCAGTGGAGCCTGGCTCGCTGTGCCCTAACGCTGCCCGCTTCTCTCTCTCCGCAGCTGCCTGTCCTGTGTGAACGGCTCCTTCCCTTGCCACTGGTGCAAGTACCGCCACATCTGCACCCACAACGCCGCTGACTGCTCCTTCCTGGAGGGACGCGTCAAGCTCTCCGAGGTAGGGTGACGTGCACCAGCTCCCCTCTCCTGTCCTGGTCCTGTCGCAGTCCCCTGCCCTATGGGAAAGGGTTTGAAGAGGGCGAACCACTTTGGGAAACCTTTCCCATCACCTTGCCTGGGGTGCTGGGGCTGCCTGGGAAGCAGTGAGGGAGGGGTGTGAAGCACTGCTGGGACCGTGTGCTGGTGCGGAGAGGCTGTGTCGCTGTGGAGAGGCTGCTGGGTGCAGCCAAGAGCCCTTTAGGCTGAATGAAAGGAAAAACAAAGGCAGAGACGCTAAAACATTTTCCTCTGATGTTTTTGAAGGGAGCAAGCTTGAACTGTCATTGCAGAACAACTTGTTTTCAGAGAGGGAAAGGTTGAAATCCGTAAAACAAACCATTTTGCCACACCTCATGCCTTCTTCATCTCAAATGCTTTGCCAAGAAACATGTTCTTTTGCGGGGGTTCATCCTGCACAGCATCCGTGCCACCCGCTGGGGAAACCTGTCACTGGGATGGTGCTTGCAGGAGGTCCTGGCATCCCCAACCTGTGGTGGCACGACTGGCTGCTTGGGCAGGGTCTGGAGGTCTGGCGAGCAACTGCTGGCTCGACAGTAAATGCTGATTCGGGTCCTGAAGGGAGAGTTTTGGGAGGGAGAGTTTCTCCTCTGTCCCTGTCCTGGGAGGGGGCTCCGGCTGAACTTTACCTGGGTTTCCAGTTGCCTGTTCAGGGGCCCAGCAGGAAGGGTCTTGCCTGCTGGTTGCTGCTGGGAGCAAAGCCATGTGCTGTCCTGACAGGAACAGTTCAAATGGATGTTGTCCTGGAGAAAACGTTTGCCCAGATCATCTCAGATAAAAAGTTTGGTCTCTGAGCGCCGGCAGAGCTCATGTCCCTGCAGCCTCCCAGGTCAGGAGCAGTCCCCAGGAGCAGAGGTGAACAAGAAGGGCTTGTCTCTGCTTCACAGACCATGTGTGAAGGCAAGCAACTGAGATGTCTCCCAAGATCTTTGCTGTCCTGGCTGGCACTGAGAGGAAGCCTGCCTCTGCATCACCCCACGTGGGAGGAGCAGTGTCTCTGAGTCAGTCTCTATCCCCTGTAATTTGTGTCTTCTGAGGTCTGCCCTCATCTTCAGTGAGGACCTGTGGGCTCGTGGATGTCCTTCTAGATCAGGGCTCCTGTCCTCCCTATGTCCCCCTGCTTCTGTGCTGGGGTGGGAGCACACACGGAGTCAGACAAATTCCTCTGTGGCTGAGACGCCCCAATTAATTTTCTCCCTTCCTCCCCCTCTGCCTCTCTCATCACTTGAAGAGCTCTCTTGCAGGAGAGGATGAGAGGGCTGGGCCGCTACTCAGTCATTGCCCAGCCACCAGCAGCATTGCTTTTGTGCCCAAGATGGGATGGATGGAGGAGCATCTTCCTGTGTCCTGGGGCTGAGCCCTGCATGGCTTCCCTGCTTCCCTTGGGTGGGTCAGCCTTGGCTGGATGCCCACCAAGCCAGCTCGGTGGGCATCTGGTGTCCAGCCAAGGTCAACCCACCACATCCCTATGGAAAGCCAGAGCGCCTGGTCCTGCTGCCTCTCCCAGGGGAGCTGCTGTGTCTATGGGGAAATGTTTGAGCTTTGCAAACCTGCAGTGGGTGTCATACTTGGGTGTTCCTCCATTTGGAGCCTCTGAGGACTTCAGGAGTGGATGGACTTGCAGAAGATGGTGGTGTCCTTGCATGGGGCCACGCTGGGCTCTCGTCATGATCCTTACTCCACTTGTGGAGCTGAATGAAGCTGCCTCCCATCCCTCCTGTGTGCAGGCAGGTGGGGCTGGTGCTTGCCACATCTGCGCGGCAGCGGGTGAGTGCCAGGAATGGGACTGTGACATACAGCCCCTCCTGCCCCCACTGCCCAGCGCGGCTGTGCCGCGGCCCCTCTGCCAGCCTCTCAGGTAGCGCAGCTGGGGCTTTGCACCGTGCCGTCCACCGAACGGCCGAACTCCGGGCTCTGGCACCGTCCCTCACCTCCCTGAGGGTATCATCCGAGTGCAAGGGGGTTGCACCGCGCTCATGGGTGCTCGAGCGTGTCTGGCACGGGCCAGAACAAGGTCAGCCTGGTGGCCCCACACCAGGGGGATTCGGTAACATGGGAAGATCAGCAAAAGATGTTTTCTCCTGGCTTGTACCCTGTAGAAATCCGGTGAGGGATTGGCCTGTCCCAGACATCCCAGAAGCCTGCTCTTGAGGTCGCACTTCCAGCCAGCCCTGGCGTTGTTTCTGCAAATGCGATATGGTGTCCAGACCGCTGGAGCCCATCGGTTCTCCTCTGCTCGTTCCCCTCGCAGAGGGCACGGGGGGGCCGCTGGGCTCTTCCCCCTTTGCCTTGCCAGGCAAACCCAGAAGCTGTACCCCCCAGGGGTGTTGTCTTTGGGATGCGTGCAGCTCTCCCATGGACCAGCCGCTTGGGAGCTCGTGTTGCTCCTGAGAAGGGGCAGGCTGTCCCCCGGCAGCCCTTTTGGCCACACTGGGACCTGGAGTGGTGCCTGGCTTGAGGTTTGGAGTGCCTGGCTCAGCCTGTTTGCACGTCGGTATGGCCTCAGCAGTTCCTGGCAGGGATGACAAGATACCCGCAGACCGGCCACTGCTGTGGGCTGCATGTCCTGAGACATCCCGTCCCCATTCCTGGCTGTCCCGGTCCCCTGCAGGGTGGTGTGGCGGGTGGGGGGAGTCGGTGCCAGCCCATGACACCACTGCACAAGTTAAACGTAGACATCCCATCCCCATCCCCTCTGTGGGAGGATGTCTAATGGGGAGGGTTATTTTAAGGAGGATTTGGTCTGTCTGCTTTGGCTGCCTTGCGGTGGGCACTGCTCAGGAGAGGCAGGGACAGGGGTTAACAGCCGTGCTTAACTCTTGTCTCTGCCGGTTCCCACGGGTGGCTCACCGCAGTTTCCTGGGTGGGAAAGCAGCTGTTTTGTAGGAGAACGCAAAGAGAGACCCACGGCACTCTGTCCTGGGCAGGCCAGGGATGTTCGCCTGGATTTCTGGGGGTGGCAGGACAGGAACGGGGTGTGGGTAGGAACCACCACTCATGTAAAAGTGCCTGGGAATGGTGGCAGCAGGAAGGATGTCCCTGCCCGTTGGCTGCGGTGGCTTTGAAGCCTGGGCTCCGGAGATAGCCCTCCTCTGTGGCTTGTTGCGGGGTGCAGGGCTGGGGAAGGGGCGATGAAGCAGCACAGGCTGCTCTTTGCTTTTCCCCGTTTGTGGTGCCCAGCTGTGGCTGTGGGGTGATCAGTGATGGACTTCCTGCAAAGCTGCTCTCCGGCGGCGGTCCCTGCTGCCTGCCAATGCGGAGCTGCTGTGAAGGGTAAGAGGCTCCTGGCTTGTGGGGAGTGTGTTGTTTCAGTCTAAGCAGGTTCAGCTTGTGTTCTTCGTTCCCCACCAGTGGGAATGGCTGAGGACTTTGTGAGGGAAGCTCAAAGCCTGGGTCAAGCCCAGCCCCAGACTGCCTTCATCCCCATCTCTGCTGATGGCACAGCCTTGCAGCTGGAGCTGGGAGCTGCCAGAGAAACCCAAACAGCAGCGTTTGCGGTGTGACTCTAAAGCTCTTACCTCTCCAAGCAATCCTGCACACTTGTCATGTTCTCGGCCAGCTAGAAATACAGTTTTAATGGAGAAAATCTGAGTTGTGAGATATTTGGGAATGTGTGTTGTGGTCTTGCTTTTTCTGCTTGTCCTGTGCCTTCATAGCTCTCTGCTCCTGGGAGTTGGGGCTCTGCTGGGGGAGGGGGGGCTGTTTTCGGCAGGACAGGGAGCTCTGTGGGCTGTGCAGAGCATTCCCGAGGGATGTAAATGCTGGGCAGTTTCTGGGATGAGTTTTGTCAGCGGTTGGAATTGCTCGTAGGGGAAATGAGTTGTCCCAGTGCCCCCACCCCTCCGGGCACCCCAGGCGCCCACCAGCACCAGGTGCTTCCTGTTTGGGCGCAGGCTGACATTTTTGCTGGATGAGACACTTCTGCCGGCAGATGCGGAGCATGTGACGTCGCGGGGGACTCGGCTGAAACTGCGAGTCAGCAAAAACGAGCCAGCCTGCCTGCGTGGGGAGAGGGACGCACGTGGGGAGAGGGGTACACGTGCCCACCACGCTCCCCGGGCACCGCTCTTGCGAGCATCCGTGTTGAGCCCAGCGGTGGCAGCATGGACTTACCCGCTGGCTGCAATAATTATAGAAAAATGAGGAGGTGGAGGTGTTGGAGAGCGAGCCGGGAGCTAATCCTTGCTGAGTGTGTGTGCGCCCTATGGGGAAGGCATGTGCCACCCGCGGAGTCCCCCTGCGGTGTGGAAGGGGATCAAGCAGGTGGGGACTTCTCCCTCCATCAGCACTTCAGAGCCGGGAGCTGGTGGGGAGCAATCGCCGTGCGGCGGCGGGGACCACTCATTATAACCGGCAGTGGGCCTGTGGGGCCTCCCCGCTGGGAGCCTTGAGCTCATTCTGAAAGGGGGGACAACTGAAAGCCCCCTTTGCAGAGGGGCAGCCGTGATACGGAGCAGGGAGGTGGCAGAGCAGCGCCGAGGGTCCCTGGACAGTCCCAGCCCCGTCACCACCTCCTGGCTGGGGCTGGCACCACTCTTCCTCTCTGCTTTCAAGTTGTTCAGCACGTTTTGGGAATAAGTAGTTTTCTTTCTTAAAAATCGTGCCTTTGGGGAATAAAGGCTTGTGAAGAACAGGAAACTTTAAAGCATAAAACAAGTTGGGGTTTTCTGTCAATATTTGCTAAATGAAACAATTTCTTTTTCATTTCTCTGCATTGTTTGAAGGTTAGATTAATCCTGAGATAAAGGCTGGTGATGCGCAGGGTGCGGGGTGGCAGGAGGCAGCTGGCCACGCGTGGCTGCCGGTGGCCTTGGGGTGATAGCCACCCCCGCAGGCACGCTGTGGCCTTGCGAGAGCAGCGGGGCGGCTGCATCCACTCCCAGCACTGCTGCTGCTGCCGCTGTTCCTGTTTTTGGAGCAGCTCATTTTAGCACACGTTATCCCCCCTTGACGTTATTTCAAGCCGACGCTTCCAGGAGTCGCTGCCGTAGGTGCGAGACCTCCACTCGGCTTGGCGAAGCCGGTGTGGGATTGCATCAGGCTGTTGTTGTTGAAGTGGCACCCACCGGGGCCACAGGGCTGTTTTGCTGCCTGAGCTCATTTATTTTTGCTCCCTCCTGCTCCCCTGTGCTTTGCACACAAGGCTCACTGGCTCCCCCGGAGCAGCTGGGAGCTCGTGGCTATTAAAAGTTGAGTGCTTTGTGCTCCTGATGGCTCCTTCCCCAGGAGCGCGGGGGGCTGGCAAGGTGGTGCTGAGCCCCTTGCCCTTGCTTTCCTCCCTGGCTTGGACTCACCAGCATCCCCTGGCCGGAGGTGCTGACTTCTGGGCAGCCGGCAGGTGGGCTGGTTGGGGTGATGCTGCTTTGAGCTGGCTGTGGATAGAAGCGGCAGCAGCAAAATTTGCTGCAGAGCAGGTTTTCTGCAACACTGCAGAAACACGTTGCAGTGTCAAAGGGGGAAGAGGCTTTTCTGTCCACTTTTGAAGGAAGGGGGAGGGGGGCTGTCAGGGGAACAGGAGGGTGGAGAGGGTAGCCTGTCAGTGTGCAGCCCAGCAGGTGTTAACTCTGAAACCTACTGACTGCAATGATGGCATTGAAGCCCATCTCGTTACCAATCGTTTCTCCCAAACGTGTGCTGCTGTCGCAGTGCCAGGTTACAGGTCCCATAGCTGAATCCTCTGTCTGGATCAACACGAGCTGTGGAAAATACCCCACTGGCCTGCCACCAGATTCCTCTGTGCTCTCCTTTTCTGTCTTCAGGTCTTTGGTCGCAGCAGCCACGAGATGCTGGTTTGGGGTTCCCTGCACATAAGGATTTACTCAAGTGTGTGTTCAGGGTGGTATTGTGTGTGCTCAGTGGTACCCGGTCTGCCAGCCAAGGGGTGTCGTGGGGATGCTGGGGTAGGCTGTGTGGTGTTCCCCTCTCATCGGCTGCCCCTTGTTCCCCTTGCAGGACTGCCCCCAGATCCTGCCTTCTACCCAGATCTACATCCCTGTGGGCGTGGTGAAACCCATCACCCTGACGGCCAAGAACCTGCCCCAGCCGCAGTCCGGCCAGCGCAACTATGAGTGCATCTTCCACATCCCCGGCAGCACCACCCGTGTCACCGCCCTGCGCTTCAACAGCACCAGCATCCAGTGCCAGAACACCTCGGTGAGTGCACAGCTTGCCTCGGCGCGGGCTTTATTTGTGGGCTGCTCGTTCCTGCCCTAGCCTGGGACCTTCCCGGCTTCTTACATGTTGGTTTTTATTCTCCCACGGACAGGTAACAGGGATCTGTGGTGCTTGTGGGGTGTGAGGTGGGCTCCCCCCTGCACTTCCCCCAGGTGCACGGGAAGGCTGCTGCTCAGGGTTGTTCTGGATAGGATCAACGCCAGTGCCGCCAGGCTTTAGGAGCACTTCCAAGGAAATTGGCTTTGGAAAGCTGAAGAAAGTTGCCTGGGATGGAGCCAGCTGGCCCAGACGTGCCAGAGCCTTGCCTCCCCGTTCTCTCTGCCTGCTCTTGCTTCCCCCTGACACCAAGCTATCCCACTTTACAGGTGGGATCGAGCTAACACCTCTCTGTGTCCTGCTGCGCACACGCTCCCCCGTGTGCCACCATGCCTGCCAGCCCCACAAGTGCTTCCCCACCTCCCCTGCAGCCCCTGTCTGTCCCCAGCTGCAACTGGCAGCTACCTCGTCCCCCTGCCTGCCTGCCCTCCATCCCGGCCCTGCTGGTGCATTGCTCCCTGCCTCTCTGTCCCTGCTCCCTGCAGCTCTGTCACTTAAGCTGTCTCCTGCAGGCAGCTCTGCCTGTTCTGCCCTCTCCAATTGCCCTGTCCCAAAGAGAGAAGGTGTTCTGTGGCCCCTTGGTGAGCTGTGTGTGTGTGCCCCTTGCTGTGCAGCCATCCTGTGTAGGGACCACCAAGCCCACAAGCAAACACCCCCAGGGTGTTAATAGCCCCCCAGGAGCTGGCTTTGCTCAGCTCCTCGACTGCCCCGCTGGGCTCTGCACCGACCTGCCCTCATCTGCTCAGAGCTGGCCCCTCCCTTCTCCCTCCCATTTAATCCTTTTAAAATTTGTTTTCCATCACTCACACTGTGAAAGCTCATTTGCAGCCTAACACCAGCACTGATCCCAGCTCCCTTGTCCTTTGGTGGCATGAGTGACATTTAGAGGCCATTGAAGATGAGCCTGGCTCCCTCCCTCCTCCTGCACTCCCGGGGCTGCGAAGCTTTTGGGCAGGAGGAGCATCCCGAGCCGCTGCCTCCTGCCCCGGGTGGCAGTGCCAGGGGGATGCTGTGCTGCCGGGGCTCTTCCTCAGCACCATGCAGTTTGCGAAGAGCAGAACCGCTCCCCATCCTGAGCTGCTGCCTGGAAATGTTGTCGGTGGGTCTGTGCTTGGCCTGGAGGTGAATCCAGGCAGCGGCACAAATTGCGGGCTCCAGGGAGCAGCAGGACCAGAGCGGTGTCTGCAGGGCTCTGCTGCAAGAAGCCATTAGCAAGGCGACTTAAGCAAAGGTTTGTCATCTTGCTGCTGTGTTTGGGGAAGAAAAGAAGCAGGTGGAGTCGCTTGCCCAGTGGGGCTGGCTTGGCTCCTGGTCCCTGGTGTTGGTTGTGACCCTTGCCAGGGCTTTGTCATGTAGATCTGCCCCTGGACACAGTCTTGCCCATTGCTTGCGCAGCTGGGAGTTAGTGCTTTGGAGGGAATGTGATGGATGTGTGTGTGAAGAGATGTCACAGTGGTGGTGGGTCCCTTTGCTGGGGTCTCGTTGCTGCTGGTAGCCAAGGTTGGCTGCTCTGTCTCCATCACTGTCAAGTGGGAGGTTTAGCGGGGGTTAGCTGAGCCACTCTTGTCCCGGCAGAAGGTCGGTTACATCAGGTACCTGCTTGGTTGTCCGAGGGCTGTTCTGCAACATGTCGATGCCTGCAGAATGCCTGCGGCTGGAAACAGGCTGGAGGAACCATTGCCCTGTTGCAGAGTGTGGAAGAAACTCAGCTTTTTGTCCCAAAGAGAGAGCCCAGCCTGGCCAGGCGCAGAGCTGCATCAGCACCCAGGAGCTGAAACTACGTCTGCCTGGGACACAGGAATTCTGTGGGGGAAATGGATATTGGCTTGCAGACCTTCATCCCTTGCGGTGATTTGCTGGTCCCCAGCTTTGTGGGGACACCTTGTGAGCCCCTGCCTGGCCAGAGCCTTGGCCAGCCCAGCCTCCTGCCGGGTCTCCTCTGCCTGCAGCTGGTGGAGCTGGCAGCTCCCTCTTGTCCAATTCTTTAGCATGCAATTTAGCTCCAGGGGGTGCTGTGGCTGCCAGCACTGGTGTCACGAGCTGCACGGTCTCTGCAGCTCTTCTGCAAAGGGATAAGACAGCTTGAGGTGTGCCTGCCCACCCTATGGTGCCCATGCAGGGCTGAGGTGACCGACACCTTCTCCTGGACTGGCAGTGATGGGCAGTGGACCTGAAAATTGCTAGGGGTGCCCTGAAAGCAAAGCAAATTGGCCAGAGAGCACATGGGAGGTGTTGCAGTCTGCGTGGCACAGGAGCATGGGGCCGTGGTCTCAGGCAGGAGACGTGGCTTTCAGGCACAGGGTGGCTTCACAGACGGAAGAAGAGAATTTTGGCTTGAAAGAATCTGTCTGGCTTTCAGGGTCTGCTTGCCTGCTTTAACGTTTGAGGGCATTTAGCCAGGCTGCTTTATGGTGTGGAGGATTCAGATTCACACTTCTGGGATGCTTGTCTCCTCCCTGTCTTTTTTTTTGCAGTCCATCTGGCTGGTTGACAGCACTTCAGGCTCCTGCACAGCCACCCACCCATGACCCACCAGGTTCTTCCATTGCGATTCATCCTTTGGGTTAGGACTTTGGGTCTTGGCTGGTGTGGAGGACACTGGGGAGTGGAAAAAATAGGGAAAGGATGACATCCTCCCAGCCAGCAAGTGAAGAATGGATGTCCTCTTCTTGGAAAGGCATTTAAGCACACTTTGTTTCCAGGAGTTCAATGGGATCTGAACAAGAGGTTAATTACTCTGTGGAATTAGGGATGCTTTCCTGAATCCCGGGTGAATGGAAGGGATAATAAGTCAAGCTCGCTTAAAACTCTCTGTCTTTTGTTTAGTTTTAGTGCTTGTCAAACTCCAATGACTTGTTAGCACTTTGAAGAAAGGACATCTTGGTTAAATATTCAGCAGTCCATTCATTAAGGTTTGAGTGTCGACTATAAACATCATTTGAGACACCCAATAGATCTTCAGGAAACTCAAGGGAGTTCCCTGAGGTCCCCATGCATCCCAGGGCAAAAGCCATGCAGAAAAAAACTCTTTTCTGCCTCCTCACTTTGGTCTCTTTCTGCTCTTCGAAAGGAAAGCAATCCTAAAGGTTTTTCACATGCATCATAAAGAAGCAAAAAGGAAAGACAAGCCTAACTAAGAAAATTGAATTCTTTGCCAATAAACTATTTTTTTTTGTTAATTGGTTACTTTTAATCTTCTGGAGGTGGACATTTCCAGGCTTGCTTCTTGCAGTGGAGGGTGGAGAAATGGTCACCTGTCTTAATGTGTGCAGGTAATGCCGCTGAGTTTCATTTTTCAAGCATTCCTGCCTTTGCCTGTTCTTTCCCATCTACCATCCCTCAACAGGGCTCATCTTCTGATTGTGCAAAAATTAAATAATTTTGCGGTTGGAAAGTACCACAGTCCCGAATCTGCACTACTGCTTTTAACATTGGACTTCATGTGATTTAGTCCTGGCCTTGGCAAAATGGCTACAGGTGTTCCTTGTTGCCAAGGGTTTGGCTTTTTCCCTCCAGAATATTCCTCTTAAGGCTGAAATAGCCCTGGAGCTGCTCTTTCCCTTTAAATGTAAAAATAGGAAGAACCTCTGATCTCCTTTCCATGAGCATTTCAGTTTGTCATCTCAGCACTTTAAATTAATCCTCACGCCTCAATTATTTCCCTTTCCTTTTAACCAAAACCCTGTGTGGAGAGGAGCAGCTGTGTCACCTCCCTGGCTCCCCTTTGGCTCCTTGCTGGCCGATGCCCCTGGCAGGGACAGCCCACCCTGCCTGCGGCTGCGGCTCCAGAGGCTGCTGCCCTCCAGCCAGGCTCGGGTTGGGATGTTCATCCAGGAGCAGCTTGTTCCCGTGACAAAGTGCTGTGGGTGCAGAGCAAGCCAGGCTGGTCAGGTGGGCTCACGAGTGGTACCCAGCGCAGATGCTGAGGCTGGGGTACCCAACCCAAGGCGTGGATGGTGGGAAGGCAGGCAAGACCTGGTAGATCTGAATTTTCCGTTTTTTTTTTTTACTGCAGTGGAGCCTGGGTGTTGCTCTACCATATTCCCAGGGTCTTGGGTTTTCACTTACACCCTGCTGAATTTCAGGCAGGAGGAATCCAGGCAAAGAAGCTTGTGTGTGATGGGGGAGGAAAGGAGATTTATGTAAAAAGAGCAAAAGGGGATCCAGAATCAGAGGCCAAGCGTTCCTGTCAAGTTGTGCTGTTGTGTGGATGACGGTATTTTACTAGGCCTAGGGTGTATTTATAGAGGAACATAAATCATATGCACATGCCCTGTTCTGAGCGCCGCACACCTCCAGTATATGTATCTCTAATTAACCAGCCATGGAGAGGGAAACAGGATTGGAGCCCACAACCCCAGCACCGTTCACCAACAAAGCCGTGCTCTCCGTCCTAGTGGTGCCTACATTTATCTTTCCTGCAGCAGTGTTTAAAGTGAAAAGGGAGTATCAGGAGAGTTTGATAGGATCCAATTAAATTCCAGCAGATAAAATAATGATGAATTGCAGTTGAGCCCTGGCGAGACGCGATGTACATTACTGCCGTCCCCGTAGTGCGGGGAAGGAGTTGAGGTCATCAACTACAGAAAAATAGGACACAGCTGCAGCCCAAGCACTCCTCCAGAAATGCAGCCCAGGGGGATGGTGCATGTGGGAGGGAGGGGGGTTGCAAGGGAAATTCGGATGTGTGGGTTTGCTCGCAGAGGAGCAGCCCCTCCGCTGCCTTCCTCGCGGCTGGGTTGTGCAGGTTGTGGCTGGAACAGGATGGATGGATGCCTTGATGGCTGTGGAGCTGCCCTGCCTCTTCTGGTCTGGGAAGGGCTAGTGCCTTGGCTAGTTGGCATAGTGCTTGCAGGAGCATCCCAAAGTGCCTCTGAGTGCGATCTGCCCCCAGATTTGGGGTGCCCCATGGCTGGCTGTGCCTCTGTCCCCTGGGAGTGTGGCTCCCTGGAGGCACTTTCTTGGAGTGCTGAATCCCTCACCCCAAGGGGAGCTGGGCGGCTCTCGGTGCCCGCTGCTAGCTGGTGGGCAAGCAGTGGGCTTCCTAGAACCAAATATGAGACCTTCAGGGGAGGTGGGACCCACAACACAGTGTGCTGGGCTGGTGGGTGTCCCTGGATGGGGACAGAGCAGGTGTGAGAATCTGAGACATGAGAAGCACGTGAAGTTGTCAGCTGTTACTTGGGAGGATGCCTGAGATAAGTTTTGGGTGGAGAGCCTTGAGAAGGGCTTAGTGAGGAGTCCTCTTGCCTGAACCACGTTCCTGCAGAAGGAGATCTTGCTGGGAATAGCTGTATCCAGGTCGGTGGGGCTGGCCTGTTGTGTGTCAGCGGTTCCACGCTTGCCTTGTAGGCTCTTCCAGGGAGGGACGGAAGGGCTGGCCAGGTTAGGTAAGGAGCCAGGCAGCTTGCATCTCTGTTGCTGACTCACTCGATGACATCTTTTCTCCCGTCCCCTTCTGTGGACCGTGCCGTATAAGAACAGTTCTCTGTTGGGCGCTGTTGGTTTGCTCTCGGGGCTGTGCCTGTCATTTTTTGCTCCCAGAGCCAAAATCCCTTTCTCATAACTCAGCCTTGCGGCAGCTGCCGTGCCACATCATCCTTTGGCACAGCCGGGGGGTCCCAGGCGCCTGCGTAGAGCAAAAGGTGGTCTGATAGCAGGATTGCCTGGGTAGGTGCCTCCCCCCTGGCCTCCCCTCCTGCGGCTCATCCCGGGTTGCTGCCAGCCACAGCGATTGATTAACCGGGAAGTTAGTAGCAGTTAAGTGTTTAATGGATGTTTAGCACTGTGTTAGCTCGAAGCAGGGAGGAGCCAGCGTGATGGGACCTGCTTGGCTGCCTATGGGCTCTTGTCTGGATCCTGTGGGATGGACAGATCGGTAAGCATCCCCCTGCCTGATCCCCACTGGTTGTGGGGTCTTCAGAGCTGGAAAGCGGCTGCTCCTGTGCTCAGCTGCTGCAGGCTGGGTGCTGCTGCAGGCTGGGTGCTGCTGCCTTCCCGGCTGTGGCTGTGCCCGTGGCGGGAGATGGCACCTTCCTGCCCATGCTAGGGCAAGAACAGCTGCGAGGAGGCCTTTCAAAAATGTCCTTCAAAATAAGAGGTTCTTTGGAAATTAGAGGGGGATCTGATGGATCTCAGTGTCCCAGAAGACTGAGCCCTGAGCCCATGTGGCTGCAGCTCCCGCCCGCATGTAGCTGAGCCGTGACTCCAGCTCCAGCATCCTACAGGGACCAGTAACAGCATCCAAGCTGTGGATCCGCTGGGCTGACTCTGCAGGGCAGGTGAGAGGCTGCTGATGGGCACGCAAATGCTGAGGACATGTTTTTCGTTGATACCTGTGTTCCCTTGGTGGTCCCACTCTGTGAACACCAGCCAGGGCGAAGACTCCTGCTCCTGCCTGCCACCTCACTCTGCACAATCCTGCGCTCCTGGCTGCTCCCTGCCGTCTCTGCTTCAGCTCCACGCCATGGCAAATTCAGCATCCTCAGCACGGTGTTGTTTTCCAGAGGGACGCCGTCACTTGTGCAATTGCCCTGTTGCTGTCTCGGGACTGGTACATGAAGAGTTAATGCTCTCCCTCCCTCTCCCCCTATTCTTCTTCCTCCAACCCACCTCCCAGAAGAACTAATTTTCAAAAGCAGCCGGGGCAGAGAGATGCAAATAAGTGTTTTGGACAGCTGCAGGCTGGATGCCTTCCCGAGATGCCAGGGCCCCAAATGAGACATGTCAGAGTACAAATTGAAAATGCCAATTTCACTTACGCTGCCACGTGGCTCGTCACAGCTAAATTCTGCTCCGGCACTGCCACCGCCCTCCCCAGCACGTGCTTTCTCCTGCTGCCAGGGGATGGTCGCTGCTTGCTGCTGCAGGTCTGGCTGGCTCCTCATCATGGGCCTGCTGGCGATGTCGTTGGGTGGGGGTAAGGTAGGGGAAGGTGAACAGATCTGAACTCTCAGCCCGGTTCTGGCTCTGTCTCCCCAGGCGTGGTGATGGGAACGTTGCTGAGAGGCTCTGGTTATAGATGGTGCGTGGTGGAGGTGTGGCTGAAGGTCCTCTGAGCAAACACCACAAGAGACGCCACGTCCGAGAGGCTGCATGGTGGGGGGTGATGGAGCTCCTTCCCGTAGAGGGGAGATGGTGGTGGGGCTGTTGGGTGCTCAAGAAGGGATTGAGTTTGCCGTTGGATGTCTTATGCCCTACAGTTGCTGCATACGGTTGGTCAGCAGCAGCCTTCCTCCCCCGGGAGGGCTGTATTTTGGGGTCCTCCACCCTGCCTTTGAGTGGGGTGGCCCCTGGACATAAGACCACTAGCCAAAAGCTATGGAGGTCCGAGGCCCAGGCTCAGGCTTGGCCTCTCATTTGTACCTTGTAGGGTTGAGGGAGGGGTGCGTTGCCATAGCCATGTCTCACATCGGGTGTGTGCCCCATTTTGGTGCCGTGGCTGGCGGTGATGCCTGGTTGGGAGAGACTCAGCATGGAAGGGACCAGCTTTGATGGTGAGGTGAGAAGGGCCCAAGTGTCTCTTGCTTCCCACAGCCACCTGAGCACGCTGGCTTCCTTCGTGGGCTGTGTCCCTGCCTCCTGTGGAGGGGGTCGAGCAGGGGAGACTTACTGGAGTGGTGCCTGGCACTGGCAGGGACAGATGTGCTCTGTGGGGCCGCAGCTGGGGTGGTGCTGGAGGTGATGCTGAGGCCACCTCCGTCAGGTGTGGCACCGGCGCTGTGGAAGGTGATGCTCAGACTGGCTGGAGGTAGTGGCAGGGCTGTGGCCAGCCCACAGCCGGGTGAGCTGCTGCCGGCGTGGCCACCGCTCCCTAACAAACTCCAGCAACCCATGAATCATTCATTTAATCTCTTCTGACACGCCTGTCATTTTCTCGGGCGAGGAGCGGGGAATCTCTTGCCGAAGGAGGTCATTAGCTGTCAGGGACAGTTCCAACTGCCTTCCTGCCTCTGTATCGATTAAACCTCTCTGCCTGTGTGCAGGGGCTGTGTGGGGAATATTGATGGGGCTGCCGGGACTGGGGCTCGGTGTCGAGGCAGGGGAGAGGGGTTTGGGTGGGGAGGAGGCACTGGCCGGGCTGGAAGGAGCAACGGAGGTGGGTATGTCTGGACAGCAGCAGGTGCTCAGGCCTGAGTTTGGGGTCCCCTGGAGCTGGGGGGCAGGATCCCCTGGTGTCACCACCCTACACGGGAGCTTGGGGAACCAGGGTCGTGGTGCTGGTCCTGGAGTAGGGTATAGCTGATGGCTGAGCATGGTGCAGGGCTGGGAGCAGGGCAGCTGCGGGTCTGGTGCAGAGGTGGTATGTGGAAGGGAGGGATGCTCTCCTAAGATCTTTCCAAGGGCTGGCGTGGCACCAGGGTGGTGCCTGGCTCTGTCCCACCCATGGCCATGTGGCCACAGCTTAATGTCATTGTGTTTTGGACGATGGGGCTGGAGGGGACCATGGGGGCCATCTTCCCTCGGGGTGTTGGGGGCAGCTCTACCAAATCTGTTCCTGCCATTTGCCTAGCCTGTCCTTCCTGAGCTTCGCTAGTGACGAGCATGATCTCAAACATCCAACTCAGCATCCCTGGAGTGGGGAGAACATGGGGGAGGGCTTGGGTGCCTGGCAGGGAGAGGTGCGTGTGTGCTGCAGAGACGCCATCTGCTTCCTCCTCTCCCAGCAGCAGCAGCTTCAGACCTTCAGGTTAATGGGTTCTGGGTCTATTTAGGAACCCTCTTTCTTGCTTATTTATCTTTTTTTGCCAGTTCTGCGTACTGGTTTGCATGTGGTGTATCCAGTGCTTTGAGCAACGGCTGTTAGACCTCTCTGTTCCTAGCCAGCAAGTCCGGACCAGACCCCCATCCCGGTCCTCTGGGCTGGTGGGAGATATCCACGTAATGAGGCTGTACGCTTCTTTGTGCCCCTCACCGGGGTGTTTTGCCTCACTGGTTAATGGGCTCTGCCTCCTTCTGTCCCCTTCTGCAGTATTTCTACGAAGGGAACGACATCAGCGACCTGCCAGTCAACTTGTCCGTGGTCTGGAATGGGAACTTTGTCATCGACAACCCCCAGAACATCCAAGGTGAGTGAGGGATGGGACCAGGGTGGGAAAACAGCCCAGTGCCCCCCCAGCCTTCAGCCTACCCCTCTCCCCCACCTCAGCCGCAGTTTGCACCAGTGCCTTCGGGAAGGGAGTTATGCTCCAGCTGCATCGATTGGGCAGGTTTCTAAACAAAGGGCTTTTCTGCAAGAAAAGCTCTGCCCCAGCATGAGTCCAGGGTGCTGGTGCCTCCTGCCCATGGGGTTTGTCCTGCCATGCAGGCAGCAGGAGGGGGCAAGAATGGGTGTTCTTCTCCCCAGAACCCTGTGCCTACGGACTGGGGGGGACATGCTGACCCCTGTACTCCTCCTGCCATTGCAGCCCACCTGTACAAGTGTTCGGCCCTGCGGGAGAGCTGCGGTCTGTGCCTCAAGGCTGACCCACGCTTTGAGTGTGGCTGGTGCGTGTTGGAGAGGCGCTGCTCGCTGCGGCAGCACTGCCTAGCCTACGAGAGCAGCTGGATGCACGCCAGCATCGGCAACAGCCGCTGCACCGACCCCAAGATCACCAAGGTATGTGGGGACGGATGCACAGTGATGCTCTGTGCTGGGAGGCTGGGTTGGGGATGGAGATGGAGATGGAGCTTGCTGGTGGCACCTCACAGCAGCCAAATCTACTCAGTTTTTGGGACTGAGCATCTCATTGCCACTCGCATTTCCAAGGCTGAAATCCTCTCTCCACCCCGCTATGCATGGGCTTTTGGGATCCCAGGAAAGCTGTGGCTCCAGGTTGCTCCTCCTCATGTCACTATGCTCTCTGGGGCCAGTAGTTCATCATCATCCCCCTTCCCTGACAGCTTTTATGACCTTCACTTAATAAGACTGTGTATATTAATGTTCACATGCCTGTTGGGCCAGGCTCCAAGTGCAGGAGGAGGGACTGGTGGGTATTTCTGCTGGATACCTTCTGTTTATCCACAGCTAGCTGGGCCTCGCTGGTGTTCATTTCTGGAGTCTTAGCACAGGGTCTGATCTGTTTGGGTTTCAGTGTCTTGCCTGATGGAAGCTGAAAGTGAGAGTCATGCCTTTTCCCTGCACTGCCTGCCTCTCGTAGGGTATGGGTGCTGCAGTGTGCTGGGTGGCAGCTACACGTGGAGCAGGGGGTGTCCCCGCACTGGGCACATCTCTGCCTGCAAAGAGCCCTGCCTGCAATAAGTACTGCCTGCAGAGAGTTGCCTGGGGCTGGTGGAGTGCTGGCAGGAGAACGGATCCGTTCCTGGGGGAGTGGGGTTGAGCCCCAGAGCCTGCAGCCCTACAAGGAGGTCCGCTGTTGTGTGCGGGACTACCAGGCTCCCCGTCCCTGATGGCTTCCCACCATGCTCAGACTGAACTTCCCAAAGCTGGACCCCTGGGGATGGTGGGAGTGGAGACCACAGTGGCCAGGTCATGCCTGGTCGCCTTGCTGTAGGCTGTGCCCTGTCCTCTCGTGCTTGCGTGGCCAGGGCTGCAGGCATCCTCACACATCCCGCTCACAGCAGCTTCCCAGCTGCTGACGATGGCCAGCCTCGGTAACAGCTCTCCCACCCTGAATCTTTATGAAATTTTGCAGTCATTGCAGGTGCAGCAGGAACAGATCTGCTAGCAGGTGGGCTTGACCTTGGTGCCGCTCTGTGTTAGCACCCTGGGAGCTGGTGGTCGGTGTGGATGTGCACAGCTGTTGGTGCGATGCTCCTCCAGCAGCCTGCTGGTTGTGCTGCTTCCCACAGCCCCTGTCCCACACGTCTGCCTGTGGGCAGGCTTGGAAATGGTCCAGAGAGCAGCCTGGTGCAGAGAGGGCAGCACGGGGTGGTGGGGGAAAAGAGTCTCCTACAGTGATTTCAGGAGGAGTTAGAGCCTTCTTCCTGCCCAGCCCACCAGGGTGCGGTTGTCTTCGTGGGTGGTGGGGCTGGGCTGCGAGATGACCATGATTCTTCACCCTTGGAGTGAAGAATCACTTACCTATTGCTCGGTGGTGGGGACAACCCCCTCCAAACCTCTTCGGGGCCCTGCCTGATGCTGGCTGTGACCCTCAGAGTGATATTCCTTTCCTTGGGAAGGGGGAACCCCTTGGCCTCGGCACCTCCTGGCCCTGCTGTGGCTACTGGTGCTGGGAGCAAGCCCACTGCTTGTGCCCACTGGAGCCATTTGCTTGTTGATGTAAAAGTACCCTGTGAAACCAATTAGCAGGAAAGCAGCGGTGTTTGTCAGGGCCAGGGGTTTGGAGGTGAAAGGGAGAAAGGGGAGGCTGGAGCAGCCCCTGCTCTCCTTGTCCGCTCCCTCCTCCTGCGCACCTTGTTTAGCCGTGACCTCCCTGCGCTGGGCGGCCAACGATGTCATTTCATTCCTGGGCTTATTTCTCCCCAAACGCGTGGCCCTTGTCAGCTTTCCTGCGGAGTAGGAGGAATCGAACATGCTGGAGCAGCTTTTAACACTCATTTAGAAACACCAAACAAACAGCCATTTCTTGCCAGCCGCCCCGGCGGAGCTCGATTGAGGGGGAAGACCCAACCTGATGCTGCCATAATGAGCTCTGATCCTGGACTTGGACAGGGACTGAGCTGGGTTTAGGCAAACAGCGGTTCCCCGCAGCCCCAGAGAGTTTTGTTGCCATGTAAATTGTGAGTTGTGGGAGCTGGAACCCCAGGTGCCAGTCCTAGCTCTGATACTGTCCTGGGACACATCCCGTGAGATGCCTGTGTGCATCAGGGACTGGCTGTCCCTGTTCGAACGTGCTGAAGGTGATCATCCCGGTGTGAATCCGGAGGACAGTGATTAACCCCAGAGGTGGTGGCTGCTGCGGGGCTGTGCAGAAACAGCCCCTGGCTCCATGTGGTCCATCGGGGCTGGGGATACGGACAATTGCTGCTGCTGCTGCATGTTTCCCACCCTTCGCTCATCTGCCTTTCCTCGCTGCGGGGGTGATGTCCAGGAGTGAGCCCTCTGCAGAGAAGGAGGAGGAAAAGGAGGAGACGGAGGCTCCAGCTGGCCCCAGGGTTGCAGCCGCCTAGATTTGCCAGGAATGCAAAGAGCTCACACGTGCTTGGTTGCAGCGTGAGCATGGCCACAGCTGAGCATGGCCGTAGCCCGAGCCTGTCCAGACACCGGGCTTGGCACTGGCTGAGATGCCTCCTGGTGCTAAAGGGGGTCTCTGCCAGCGCTGTAGGAGCACGAGCAGAGGAGGGCATCACCTGCAACAAAACAGTCCCTTTTCCTAGGTCAGGAGGCACCTTCCTCCTGGGCTGACCCAGCCTGCATTACTCTCTGCCTTGCCTGCTGCCTGCAGCTGCCTTTCCCCTGCTCTGTCTCAGTGTCTCTGGGGACCCGGCCCTGGCCCCGGTCCCAGCCGGGGTTGCACAGCCCTGCCATTCATCCTGGTTAGTGCTGCAGGTGGGCGCTGGGCCCCGGGGCCGGTGAGCGCTGATGTAAAACTGCCTCTAATTGCCTGGTTGGAGGCAGCGGTGGGCACGTGTCTCCGTGCATCCCTCATCCCGCTGCTGTCTGCCAGGCCACACCTGCTCGCTTTGTTGGGCATCATCCTGGTAAATGAGGCATGGTGCCGGGGTGAGGTCCTCTCCCTTCCCAGCTGACCTCGGCACAGGGTTTGCTGGCGAGAGCGAAATCCTTTCCCCCTCTGCCTGCTGTGTGCAGGGACCTGATGGAGATGCGTTCTCGTTTGAGGACATCTTGGATATGGGGACCTCATCCCTGGATACATGGGACCTGGCCAAAAGCCAGGTGGATCCATGTGCTTGCTCACTGGCCCAGCTGGAGCCATGGCTGATGCTGCCCTGTCTTCTTCCCATCTGTGTCCTTGTCACCTGTGAGGCAGCTCTGTCTGCAGCAGTGTCCAAATTCCAACCCTCTGCTTGGACACATCTGGCTTGTTCTTGGAGATGTGGCTGTCACTCAGGAGGTTTTTTCCTCTCTCTGAGCTCCTGGCATTTATCTATTATCACCCTCTGCTCCTCGCTGCTTGTAGGGGAGTAACATGCATCCCGCGGCTGCCCAGGCTGCAGCCTGCCTGAGCAAGGTGTCCCCATGGCTCTGCTCCTGTGGCTGATGGGCCATGCTTAACTCCTAGCTGTTCCCTGAAACTGGCCCCAGGCAAGGAGGGACCCGTCTGACCATCACCGGTGAGAACCTGGGCCTGAAGTTTGAAGATGTTCGCTGGGGTGTTCGAGTCGGCAAAGTGATGTGCATCCCCATCGAGAGCGAGTACATCAGCGCTGAGCAGTAAGTGCCTGGTGAGGGGTGGGCGTGCTCCAGATCACCTCAGTGGGTTTGGGACAGGGGTGCTGATGTTCAGGTGGTGTCCATGGCTGCAGAAGACATGGAGCTGACTGGGCTGAACTGGGAGAGAAGTACCTGCTGGTTGTGGTTGTTCTGAGAGGTGCCCAAAGGCTTCGGGGAAGCTTCCCCCAGGGCTGGCAGTGCCAACAGCCACCACCTTGGTTTCTCATGAACCTGCTGGCATGTGGGACCTTTCCTGAAGCTGCTCCATCCCCACCATGCACAGGGAGCATCTCAGTGCCAGGACACTGAGGGCTCCTTCCCCGCATCCCTTAGGATCGTGTGTGAAATTGGAGATGCCAGCCCGAGCAAGGTCCATGAGGCACGAGTCGAAGTGTGCATCCGTGACTGCTCGCCCAACTACCGCGCCACGTCCCCCAAGAGCTTCACCTTCGTGGTAAGCCCTGTACCAGGGGACAGGTCAAGCGCTGCAGGCGGGAGGTGATGCTGGGTGGTTTTGGGTGGTTTTCTGGGTGAGTTTTGGCCCCCAGAATCAGGGGGCAGGTGGGGATGCTCTGGGCAGGCTTAGGGTTGTGCTGGTTGAATTTCTCCAAGGCTGCCACTGCTCTGCCTCCCCGTGGTCCTCCCCACTGCCAGCCCTTAGCACCTTGCCCTGCTGCTGTCCCACAGGTCCCTCTTCTCTGTGGCCCCATCACCTGCTCAGGGTTGCTTGGGGGTGCAGGTTTCAGTCCCCAACCCATCTGACACCAGGGATGCTCTTTTCTCTTGACAGACGCCCACTTTCTCCCGCGTGGTCCCAGCCCGCGGTCCTCTCTCCGGCGGCACCTGGATCGCCATCGAAGGCAACCACCTCAATGCCGGCAGCAACGTCTCTGTGACCATCGGGGGACGGCCCTGTGCTTTCTCATGGTGAGGGGCACAGAGGGTAAAGGTGGTGGAGGGTGGGTGACAGACACCCCTGGAGCCAGTGGGACCCCCAGATAGAGCAGCAATGGGGAGCCCGTGCTGAGGAGCCAGGAGGGACCCCAGGATCCAAACCCCACAGGTGGCCAGAGGCGTCTCCCCTGAAACCTCTGTGTGTCAGAGGCTGCAGGAAAAGCCCAAAGAACAGGGATTTTTCTCTAAAAGCACAAAGCCCTGAGGCATGAAGTGGATAATTTTTAGATTAGGGATGATAATGGAGCGGCTCTTTAAATATTTTCCTGCGGTAATTACTGGTTATCAGCCCTAATCGCTGCTGTTTGCAGCAGCCGCGCGATGGGAGCGCTCAGGAGCTGCTCAGCCTTTCCTGGCTGCCTTTTGTTTCATTTCTTGGGGTGGTTTTTTTTTTTCCTCCTTTTTCTCTTCCCACCCCCCAGCAGTTTCAGAAGGGGAGAGGGGCTGGGGCAGGGGGCTCACGGGCAGCACTGGCTGTTCCCCAGCTGCCCTCGCCTGCCTCCTCCCCCGGCACTGATGGTTTGTGCATTTCTGTCCCAGGAGAAGCGCCCGTGAGATCCGGTGCAGGACCCCCCCTGGACATGCCCCTGGCGGCTCTCCCATCCTCATCAACATCAACCGGGCAGAGCTGAGCAACCCAGAGGTGAAGTACAACTACACAGAGGACCCCACCATCCAGAAGATCGATCCTGAGTGGAGCATCAACAGGTGGGTTGTGGGGTGCTTGGGTACTTGCAGGGAGCTTGTGGGACGCATGGAGGGCTGTTTTCTGCATGGATCCCCCCCAGCTGATGGGTACATCCCAGTGCTGCTGCGATAGCTGCTGGGCTGTGCTCCAGAGGTGTGGCGAGAGGAGTGTGAGCAATGGCTTGGTACCAGGGCCCTGCTAACTCCTGGCCTGCAGTGCTCAGCCTGGCAGGGGGCAAGCGCAGAGAGCGCTTTGGATCTGCTTAATTTCAGCTTGACATTTGGCGGCGGCAAATAAAATTAAAATATTTCCCATCGGGGGATTTTTTGAGATGTTTACATATTTTTCTAAAAGGTTTCAATTGGCTGAAGAGGAGGCGAAGGAATCCATTAAGAGCTAGTGCCAAGGGAAACCTTCCCCAGGCTGTTGATGAGGAGTGAGCTCCCCAGGGGCATGGCCGAGCTCTCCGGGACCATGGGGCTTTTAACACCAAGCCATGGAGAAAACCCGGCAGGGCTCAGCCTGCCCTGCCACCCGCTGCCTGCGTGGTGAAGGCAGTGGTAGAGAGGAGCTCCTCCTCATCGGGATGCTTTCCCATTGCGGATGCCTGGTCTCCTTTAGCTTGGGACTTGCCTTCAGATCCCAAACCTGGACACAGGGTGGGGTATTAGTGTTAATTAGCAGGGTTTATATCTCTAGTTGGCCACTGGGTCAGCTGAGATGATTTGGCAGTGGTACATGCCAGATCCTGCGAGCTGTAGTGACATCTGGGTGGGATGAGAGGTCCCTGGGGCGTTGTGGCTCACCCAGGCTGGGACAGATGGGCATCTGACTGGGGAGGATGGGTGCTTCCCTCCCAGCAGTGGGGACCCAGTGCCAAGCTGCCTTTCCTAACCTGTTGTCTCCATGTCTTTAGCGGTGGGACGCTGCTGACTGTGACCGGCACCAACCTGGCCACCATCAAAGAGCCCAGGATCCGGGCCAAGTACTGCAGCTCTGAAAGGGAGAATGTAAGTGGTGTTGGCTGGGGCTGGGGGCAGGACTCAAGGAGGAGGGATGCCATCCCTCTGCAATGTGGGGCAGAAAGCTCTTTCCTTGCCCATCAGGTGTGATGGCATGGAAGGGCTGAAGTCCAGAGGCTGCCACCCAAAGAGAGGCACCGATCTCCCTGCAGAGCCTCTGGCCAGGTGCTGCCCGGAGAGGACTGATAGCTGAGTGTGCAAAACTGATGGGAGGTTTGTGGGGATGTCTGCAGGATAGTGACAGAAAGAGCCTGTGCCTAGCGAGCTCAGTGTCCAGAGCTGCTGCTTGCAGGAGATCCTTCTGGGGTCCAATCCTGATCTTGTCGGGAGCCAGGTCTGACCTTGGTCCATGCCTCCTGCAGAACTGCACCGTCTACAATGACACCACCATGGTGTGCTACGCGCCCTCCATCGACAACCCTGTGCGGAGCCCTCCGGAGGTCGGCGACCGCCCGGATGAGATTGGCTTCGTCATGGATAATGTCCAGGCCCTGCTGATCATCAACACCACCAACTTCGTCTACTACCCAGACCCTGTCTTCGAGCCGCTGAGCCCCACGGGGATGCTGGAGCTGAAGCCCAGCTCTCCCCTCATCCTCAAGGTAAGGTGGCTTGTGCCTGGGAGCAGAGGGCTAGCGACGTGTTCCTTTGTGGAGGTGGCTTTTTGTCTCTCCTGGCGTAAAGTCCTGCAATGCGAGAGCATGAATTTGCTTTATGTTGGGGTTTTGTTAAGCATTCCCCATTGCACGAGAACTGACAGTCTTGTTTCTTGTTCCCTCAAAGGGCAGGAACCTGCTCCCGCCAGCTGCTGGCAACTCCCGCTTGAACTACACAGTGCTGATTGGAGACACTCCCTGCATCCTGACCGTCTCCGAGACCCAGCTCCTCTGCGAGTCCCCCAACCTCACCGGCCAGCACAAAGTCACGGTAAATACTGACACCGGTGCCTTTGCTTCTCGTGTCCCGTGTGTCACAGGGATTCAGTCTTTATCCTGGCACCGATCCTGCTGTGTGCTGATCCTCAGATGAGGACTGGATAGTTGTTGCACGTGCAGGAGCATCCTCAGGAGCCATCTTCCTGTGCTCCCTGGGCATCACTCTACCTAATTACATCTTTGGTAGGACCAAATACTTTGTCCCCTCCCCAGCACGCTCAGCCAGGCGTTCCTGTGCCCTGGGTGGCCCTGGCTGACCCTGCCAACAACCTCCTTCCCCGCTGGATGCCAAGGCGCAGCCTGTGCCAAGGCCAGGGCGGCGGGGTGCCACCCCTTCCCCCTGGTGCTGGCTCACACCGTGAGGAAGGCTTCTTTGTTTGTGGGGTTGTAGCGCAGCAGTGCTCGTGCTTCAGGACCCTGCCAGGTTGAAAGGGACCCAGCATGGTCCCCCCCAGACTCCCCACCCATGGGGGAACTCGCTTCACATCCCATCTGTTACTGTAATGTTGTCTGAATGAGACATCAAACTCTCTGCCCACTCCACACACGTGCTGGCAGCGTGTGTCCTGCATCTCATTAAAGTGCGCCGCACTGCTCCGGATCAGTCCTTGCCATTCCTGCATTTTTCCACATCCTTCCTCCCCCAGGCTGGGAGTCATCCCCCAGTTCCCAGCACAGTGGGCACGGTGGGGAGGGCTGCCCTGGCCACATGCCCCCTGATGCCAGGTCCATTTTTTCCCCCACCACGGTGCAGATCAAGGCTGGAGGGTTCGAGTTCTCCCCAGGGACGCTGCAGATCTACTCAGACAGCCTGCTCACCCTGCCTGCCATCATTGGGATCGGTGGCGGGGGTGGTCTGCTCCTCCTCATCATCATCATTGTCCTCATCGCCTACAAGCGCAAGTCCCGGGATGCTGACCGGACCCTGAAGCGCCTCCAGCTGCAGATGGACAACCTGGAGTCCCGGGTGGCCCTGGAGTGCAAAGAGGGTGAGGGATCCCTGTGCTGTTAATGTTGGGGGTCTTGGAGGGGGTCTTGAACCATCCTGAGGCTCAGTGTACTCCCAGTCTTTCCCCACTGCTTTCCAGAGGGAATAGGAATGGGCAAAGCTGCTTTATCAGAGGAAATGAACTCGTTTTGGGTGGGATTTGGGGACTTTTCCAGTTAAGAAATTCCCCTCTGTTTCTCCAAATGGGAGAAAAGAGAGTAAGGAGGGTTGCGAGGGCTGCCTGTGAACGGGCAGTCGGTCTCTCATTATGTGACAGAGGGACGCTGTGAAATTGGACAGAATTCCTTGTATGATCCTGCTGATAAAACCTAATTGCCCATTATCCCCCTGAGCTGGCTCCCAAGGCCCTGACCCTGCCAGCCAAAGCCACAACCAACCCGGGTGCTGTGGATGGAGCAGGCACTGAAAATGAGCTAATAAAAAGGGGAAAGAAAAAAGCCTCTTTGCTCCCCCAAATCCCCCCCAAATCCTCATCCCTGCACATGCCTGCGGATGGCACTGGTGACAGGGAGAGGGGAGGGAGCTGGTGGAGGGGATGGTGTCTTGTCTTCCACAGCTGGCAGATAAAAGGATCTGCTTTTAATTAAAAGGCACAATCTCTTCCCTGCCTTTTCTCTTTTCTAGTCCCACTAGTTACAGATAAGATAGCACGCCTTTCAAGCTGACGGTTTGTTTTTTCTCATCAGGCTGACGAGCCTGCAGTCCTCTGCTTGGCTTTCAGCTCCCTTTAAAGTGCCGTTAATTTGATTTTTCTGAGGGTTTTCTCCCCCCACCCCAACCCCTTTCCCTGGTGCATCTCCAGGACTCCTCTCCCGTCAGCTTTTCCCTGTAGGTGCAATTAAAGGTTCAAGATACACACACACACACACACACACCACCATCCCCCACGCTCCCCATGCCCTCCCCCCCCAGCATCGTGTTCCCCTGGGAGTCGGGGCTGCCTCTACTCGGATTGGGAGGTGCCAGGGTGGGTGGGTGTGTTCAGGCTCCTCTGGAGTAGTATTTAGGTCAAAAAGAAATGAGGACATTCTTGTGGTTTAGGCTAACGTTTTCCCCCAGAAGCTCTGGCTTTGTTCAAGCCTTGCTGTTCCCCATGGCCACCAGCATCCCTGGGAGGCTGTGAGTGCTGAGGAGGGGGATTTGAGCCCCTCGGGACCTGGTGGTCCTGTTCCCAAATCTGTCACTTGATTTATTCTGGGGAAGTCATCTCCACCCTCCACAGCACAGTTTCTCCATCTGTGAGATGGAGAGAGTGATCACAGCCTGCCGGGGGGAGAGATGCGGAGCCAATTCATGCCAGGGGGTGCCCACCCATGGGGTGCTGGGGGCTACGGCAGAGGCTGGGTGCCGGGACTCTGGAATGTGTTGCTTAATTCTACTTTTCCCACCCCAGCCTTCGCTGAGCTGCAGACTGACATTAATGAGCTGACCAACGACCTGGATGGGGCTGGCATCCCCTTTCTGGATTACCGCACCTACGCCATGCGAGTTCTCTTCCCAGGGATAGAAGACCATCCTGTGCTGAAGGAGATGGAGGTATGGTTCTGTCTGTCTCTGTAGAGTTTCACGCTGGGGATGTGCCCCTGCACAGATCCCTGTGCCCCAAACGTAGGGCTGGAGAGATGCTCTGGTCGGATGCTGGCCTGGTGCAGCAAAGAGCATCTTGCCATGCAGCAGTCGATGCAAATGTGGACCAGCTGCCGAATGGTTACTGTGCTCTCTGACATTAATGTCAATATTTATATTAATATCATTGCTGCTGTCATTTTCTACAGCACTTGCTTTATCCAATTGGGTTTGTTTGATGCCTGACCGGCAGCTCATTTCTAGCAGGCTTGTCCGACATCGCCTGCTTGCTTGGCTCCATTTCCCCATGCAGAACCCATCCTTGGCATCATTCCCCTGCTCCCCAAACCAGCTCCCTCTCCTCTCCCGGCCTCCCCACCTCTGTTTAATTTAGTGTGTGCAATTGCACAGCAATTGGCTTCTCGTTTGCTGGGCTGCTGAGGCCACTCTTGATTAGAGAAATGGGGGGGTGACCTTAGCTTCCCCTCGCTGCTGACCCAGCACAGTAATTAATGTCGACGTGGGCTTCACAATGTATTTAGGAGGAGTAATTGGCCCTGGTGCAAGATGCACGGTCACTAATTACAACACAACAGGCTCTTACCAACTGCAAGTGCACGTGCTGGTGTTGTACACCAGCATGGCTACAGTGTGGGGCCCTGGCCCTCTGCCTGCTCTCTTTCCGTTGTCCCTAATCCCAGCTCCGGAGGGCGGTGGGGACCTGTTTCCATGGATTTCCCCTTGCAGCTCGGGTTTCCGGATGCTCAGAGCTGCAGCAGGCTCTAGCGTAGCCCTCCCTGGGGCACAGCCCTTCCTGCCTGTGCAAAGCCTGGCTCTCCTCTCACCTCTGCTCTTGCTCTTAAGGATTTTCCCTAAAGAGAGAGGGGTGAAAAGGGTATCAGAGGAGGAATTTTGCATTGGCTGTGGCAGCCTGGCTGGGAGTTTGTCCACTTCCAGCTCCTAATTCAAAACATCCCACTTGAGACAGAACGTCAGCTCAGCCTGGCCTGGGAAACAAGGGGTTAACGTTGCAAAGGAGAAAAAAAAAATATCCCCAAAAGAGATTAAATAAAGCAACTACAGTTGTGTAAGCTTCATATAATTTAATCAGGTTTGCTTTTATTTGTCTCTTTTCTCAGAGTGTAACATTAGCTATTGCAAGTGACGGGAAGGAAATGGCACTTGCTCACGCACACGCTAATCCACAGCGAGCGTTGGGCTGTCGGTACCAGCTCCCTTTCTCTTTAGGTTTTGGGGGAGAGGTTTGTTGCTTTGTGTGAATTTAAGCCTGATTAAATATTTAATTCAGTATTGTTCATTTATTTCTGCTAATGATCAGCAAGTTATACGCGGGGGCCCAGGAAGGTGACAGGCATGGGGGGGGCTCAGGCATGGGCGTGCTGCTTGTGATGGGGATTTCGTGTCCTCTTGTGCTCCCTGCCAAGCCTCCAATGGGATGGTCGCTGTCGGGCAGGATCCATTTCCCATCTTACCGAGATCCTGCTGCTCTGCTAAAGGGAGAAAGCCTCTTGTCTTGTGGTCTCCTTTGCCTGGTCTTGGCTGCAAAAGCACCAGCAATGAGCAGGGTTGGGGATACAGCATGTCTCCCTCTGCCCCAGTTTTACTGGTGGGTCTCCAGCACAGCTACTGTGCTCTAGCCAGCTCTTGGGTCTTCCCATGCTGAGGAATCAACTGACACCTCTGCATCCACACAGGGAGCAGCTAGTGCTGCTGAACCTCAGGCATCTGCCTGAGTTACCAGCATCATTGCATTGAGGTCCCCACGTAGTCTGGAGGGAGGGACTCTGGGAAAATATAATGTAAAGTATTTCTGTTCCTAGCAGGACGTTATCCTCTGACCTGCATTAAGGGGAATTGAGCCACATGCTTGCTCGCATGGTGTCCATGAGATGAACCCTGAGGATGGGGGCAGAGACTTTGTCACTGCCCCATCACCCTTCTGGGATGCTCTGGGGCAGGTGTTCCTGCTCGCCTGGGTGATGAGGGTGACAGTGACATGCGGGAACTTGTATCGCAGAATTGACAAGGACTGGGTAGGAAATGAGGTTTTTGTCCAGTGGGAAAGAGTATTTTGGAGGAGGAAGTTACAACTGCAAGGAATTTCACTGAAGAGTGCTGATCCAAAGTTTTGATTGAAGTGAAATGATTTGATGTGTCAAAACCCTGTTCTTCATTTTGAGTTGGTGTTTTGAAATGAAAAGTGTTGTTTTGTCTCCAAATACCAATGTGAAATGAAATTTTTCACTTATTCTACCAATCAGGAAGACAAGGAGGGGAAAAAAAATAAATAAAATAGATATTTTACCACAGCAAGGCTTTTATTCAGAGGAAATCATCTTTTCCAATGAGAAAATGTTGTGTTGTAAAAATGTTGATTTCTGAACCAGAAATGTGGTCAGGGCTGATCAGAGCTGGGCTGATGATGGCAGTGCAGGGATGAAAGCATCCCAGCCCAATCCATGCGGGATCCTATGTGGCCAAGCATACCCAGAAATACACCTTCATACATCTCAAGAGGAAAGGGAATATTTCAGGCTGTGTCTGGAGTGGTGCAGAGCCAGGTTTCTGCTATTTGCTTCTCTGTCTGAAATCCAGCCCCCCAAAACCAGGCGGGTTTGCTGCTGGCAGAGCTCAGGGTTGTGGCTTTATTTGCTTTCTGTGCAATACCCAAAGCACGTGTTGCAGTGACTTGGGTGGGAATCAAGCTGCTTGTTAGCTGAGATTGAAAATTATAATTTGTGTGTATGTTTGGGAGAGAAAGAGTGTTTGTTTATGGGAGGGAAGTGTGTGTATGTGCCTGCACACACGTGGGAGAGAGTCTGTATGGAAGTGTGAATGTATATATATACATATATACATCACTGTGTTAACCTGATGCTGGGATATTACAAACTAGATAATACTTCTGGAGGGTACTGAGGCTGATTGCCAAAGGGGAAGCTTGGTAGTATGGAGAGAGCAAATCCGTCTGCTTTTTGACCCTTTTTCATCCTTTCCTCTCGGGGGATGAGCGTGAATCCAGGGTCTTGTGCAGCCCAGCCACCTTCTTCTCATCGCCCTCCCCCTCGTGCCCATCTCTCAGCTTTGCTTTATCCTTATAGGTCCAGGCAAACGTGGAGAAGTCCTTGACTCTCTTTGGGCAGCTCCTGAACAAGAAGCACTTCCTGCTGACATTCATCCGCACTCTGGAGGCTCAGCGGAGCTTCTCCATGCGGGATCGCGGCAACGTGGCCTCCCTCATCATGACAGCGCTGCAGGGTGAGATGGAGTATGCCACAGGCGTGCTGAAGCAGCTCCTCTCCGACCTTATCGAGAAGAACCTGGAGAGTAAGAACCACCCCAAGCTGCTCTTGCGGAGGTGAGTGACCATCCGAGATGCTGGAGCTGTGGGACAGTGCCCAGGCTCTTCTGAGCATGTGGACACGAGCTTTAGGGATGCCATCAGTGATGGCTTTGGTGTTGGCTGTGGCAGTGTCGGCATAGGGTCTGTGGCCAAGCGTTTCCTTGCCTGTCTGTGTGCAATTATGAGAGAGATGTAGGACCACTTGGACCCACCAAGTCAGGAGTCACCCATGGGCTGTTCTTCCTCTGGTTTGGCCCTAGTGGGTTCCTGTTGTCTGGGAAGCAGGGAGCAAGATGCTCGGCAGCTGCCAGCCGCACAGGTTCATGCAGGGAGGATGCACTCTGGTGTCAAGCGCTGTTGCATGTTGCCACAGCAGTGGTCCCACCTGCCTTCCCTTCTTCAGGTGACCAGGCAGTCCCCTACACCCCTCAGCATGTGGGGCAGCTCTTGCCTTGCCTGGCAGCTACCTTGCTACATGGGTGCCTCTGCGGGCTGGCAGCAGGCAGGAGTCTTCCTTTCCCCACTGCCTCCTCGGGGCTTGCCCACCTTGCCAGGCACATGGAGGTTTTCCTGGGAAAGCCAAGCAGATCTTCGCAAGCTGGGAGTCTCGCCGGGGCCAGGGGGAAGCGCAAGCAGGAGGCAGCCTGCCAAGCCCTGCCATGAGTCTGCCTGGCCCATCAATATTTAACGATAGCTCTGAGCTCTCCTTCATCACAGACTGATGAATATTGAAAGATACACCAAGTGCTGAACAAAAACAATTAATAAGCTCCACCAACCCAGCTCGAGGCCCTCTGTGCCATCTTCTCCCATCACACGCTGTGCCGTGCCTCCCCACCTCTGCCTCCGCCAGCCCGGTGCCACCAGCCTCCAGCAGAGATGTAGGGATGGCTGAGAGCCATGGGGCTGGCATTTCACCAGAAAGGCTCAAGAAAACCAAACCATCTTTCAGACATCAACCAACATGCATGGCATGCCCAGACCGGTCAAAGCCTTTTGGGCTTTGTGTGCCTGGCCCTGGGAAGACGCCTGGAGAAGACACAGATGTGAGCTGGTCCCAGTTACATCCCTGCTACCTTCCCTTGGCCAGTCTCTCTAAGCACATTGCTTTCTTACTCTCTCTGCTTCATTTATCGCATTACAAGGGTGCCCTTAATTTTTCAAAGCACCTCATTAGCAAAGTGCCAGAGAGGGGGTGCAGTGCAGACCTGTGGCTGGCTGGGAGAGGGGTGGGTCTTGGAGGTGCCAAGCCCTGTCCCCCACCCCTGTTCCCCAAGTGCATCCTTAGGCTCTGCCCTTCTTACTGTCCCTCCATGACATCAAGTTCCACTGAAATATTTAAACTGCATTTCCAGCTCCTGAAGTAAATCAATAACATATAAATAAAAGGCAGTGCGGGGAGGGCAGCAGCTGCAGTGGCGGAGCCGTGGGAGCGGCACGGGGGCAGAGCCCAGCCCGCACCAGCGCGGAGAGAGCCGGCAGCCCCAGGACCATCGGTCCCCAGCCACGGAGCTCGAGGGCCCGTCGCAGGTGGAGCTGCAGGAAGCTTAGGAGAGGGACGAGGTCCCCTGGCCGGTACCTTGCTTGTGCCTCCCTGAGCGATACTTCTATGATTCTGTGATATTTAACAAAAAGACTTTGTTCTCCCTGCAGCCATGGCACAGAGCAACCGGTACTGAGGGCTGTGCTTCTTTATCCTTTTGATTAGCCCTGCTCTTGGGTGTGAGAGTGTGCTTACCGCCCAGGGCAGCTGGATTAACATTGATCTAACTGGATAGAGCTGTTATTTATTTATTTTGTTACTGGATAATCTCCCCATTGCTGTGGCATCTGGCTCTACCGTGGATAAAGACAAATATCCGCCAGAGCCTGGGTGGTGGCACTTCAGATGAGTGTTACAGGCTTGTCAGCAAAGAACCTGGTCTGGGGCCGGGAAGAGTGTCTGCCGAATAGCTTCAGTCCACCCCTCCCGTGGCTTTCTCCCCACAACCCTTCCCTTCTCCCTTTTTTCTTCCCCTTGATGGATTAATCTTTCTCATGGGCGCAGGAAGGCTTCCCTCCCCTGGAGGCTCATGTATTACTGTTCCCTAATGGTTTAAGGAGGGCTGTACTATTCCAGGGAGGGCAAAAAGGGCTAAGCCCCATTAGCATGAGGGAAAGCCTTGGAAGGGACCATACGATCTTGAGTCAGCTTGAATAAACTCTGGGAAAGTGGATTTCCTACCCCAACCATCTGGCCATCAGGAACCGCTCGCTCCTGGCCCATCTGCTGGGCATGGCATTGGGCAGTGGGACTCCTTCTAGTGGCTCTGAGGTTGAGGTTCCTTCTGGGTTTTGTTTCTTGAGTCAACACATTTGTATCCATTCCCCTGCTGCAACAGGAATGCAGCCACGTCCCTGAGGTTATTAGTATTGCTTGTGCTTTCAGGAGCATCTGTGTTTGCAAGTGGCTGATCTGATGATTAATGGTTGGATAAGCTGAAGAAGCCTAACCAGAGAGGGTCGAGGGGCTGGCTGACATTTTTACTTTAGAAATAATGGATGTGTTAAGGGGAATTTTAATCTTACAGCAGCGAGACTGGGCTGTGGTGCAGAGACAGGTGTGTTAAGTTGCCCTTGTAGTGCTGCATGGTTCAGCCAGGTCATGTGTCACCCCCAGCTCCTTCCATGCCAGGCTGTCCCTCTCGTCTGTTGGTGCAGCATGTCCTGGCTGCTCAGCCAGCATCCCGAGGTCCCCACGCTCTGTTTGGACCCACCATGTCTGACCCCCATCCGGTGGGATCCTGCTCTCCCTCATGCACATGCTGCGCGGTGATGGTCCCAAATAGACGCAGGTGACTCCTGTGGACCTTCCCTGCCGTGCTGCTTTGGAGCATGGTGGCATCTGGATTTGAACCATGCATGAACTAGGGGAAATATATCATTTTTTTCAAGGCAGTTTGACTGCTTCCTTCAACTGCATCTCCAAAAGCTGAGAGGCATAACTCTATTTTTAAACTCCTTTTGGAGCAGGCAGTTGCAGCGTTGTACACTGCGAACTCCTACATCACCACCCTGCTCTGAGGAGACACACAGAGACCTGGGATTCATGCAGGCAGGGAAGGGTTAAATCCTGAGTCTGGCACAGTGTCTTTGCATAGTGCTCCAAAGGTGCCTGGAAAACAAGTTAAGCTTCCAGCCACTGCTTTTACTCCTTCCTCCTTTAATCCCCTTGTTTTCAGCTGAATTAGTACTGGGGATAAGTTTGACCAAAACCATATGGGGATCGAAGTCTCCAGACCTAAATCCAGTGGTGGCTTTAACCAAGGCCATGTCCCAGAGGACTGGTGCCCTCTCTGTGTTGCAGGGCTCTGCATCCCTGTCCGAGAGCCACCCAGATGCAGGCTCAGGGGCAGGGGCATGGAGGGAAGCAAGGGTGCAGAGCAAGGGTGGCCTCCTAAAGCTTCACCATCACCACTGCTGAGTGCCAAAACCCAGGTGTCCTCCTGAGCAGACCTGGCACAGGCTGCTGGGGAAAACTTTCTTTACCCCTCCCGTATTGATGGTGATTTCCTCTTGCTCTGCTGTGGGTCCTGGGCTTGGAGGCTGTAGAGATCAAGGGCTACTTTGGGGGTTGCAGGGAATTCCCATGTCGCCCAGCAGTGGTGGGGCTGTGTCAGGGCAATAGCGGTACTGAGTGCATTGCAGGAGCAGAAGTCAGCAGCAGCTTCCAGGTGGGGAGAAGGGCTTCCCGCTGGACCAGGCACACAGTGATGTGGGAGGAATTGCTCCCGTTGTGGAAGAGTGGGTCAGGATCTGATTTGGCCTTGCAACCTCAGCTCTTCCCTTCAGGTTGTGCTTTAACCAGGGAGCTTGAGGTAGGTTTGGTGACATTTTACCTGCCTTGGGTGTCTCATACAATCCTCCTGTGGAGGGAGCTGCCTGGTTCCAGTGGGACACGACAGAAGAAACAAACTTCACTGAAGTAGAAGGTACCAGAGAGAAGCAGAAAGCTGGTCATCCCCTGGGTGAGACTTCCCATGGGACAAGGTTGTGCTCAGCTCTCTCTGGTTCTCCAAATACCCTGGAGACCAATTTGCTTCTCCCTCTTGGGGGGTTGCTGTGGCTCAGCCTTGCAGATGGGCAGACTTTCCCACTAGAGCTTTGCCTGTCTGCTTGTGCCCCTTTGCTTCGAGGCTTCTGCCTTTCCAGACCTAACCTTTTAAAGCCAAAAATAATTTAGCCACAGTCCAAGGCTGAGGTGGCAAGGGGTGAAATAAGAGACCTTTAATATCCTCTGCTGACAGTTTTGCTCTGCCTTCCCTGCAGAACGGAGTCAGTGGCAGAGAAGATGCTGACGAATTGGTTCACGTTTCTGCTGTACAAGTTTCTGAAGGTGAGTTTGGGAAGGGGTGGCAACCCCCCGTGGGCAGGGAGGTGGTTCCTGCCTTGCAGGGACAGGCAGCGTGGCACCCAAAGCCTGGGCTGACGTGCTCCTGAGCACTGCTGCTCCTTCCCAGAGCAGGGATTGCTTCCCAGGCCTCCGTTCCCATCCTGGCTTTCTGAGATGTGATTAGTGATTCTGGGTCTCCTTTTGGGGAAATAGCTGTGACTGAGAAATGCAATCCAGACTGGGATTGCTTCACGCTTAGTGAGTTTGAGATCTTAAAAACGGTGCCCAGGGAAAGAATAAATCTGAAGCAGCTCAGCTGAGTCTTGAATCCCTTCGGAGTGGTCTCCATTCCTCCCTCCTTGCCTCTGCTTGTGTAACTCAGGAGGAAAGAGCCCTGGGAGGTGGTCCTTCTGTAGACATGACTCTTATCGGAGGATATTTTTGCCTGTTTGAGCTGTAGTTTGATGTGCTGCACTCTTCGTGTGCTGCTGCTGCTTTTCCTTCATCTCTTTGACACTCCATGGTCCATGAGGCTCCATGCTAGAGAAGTCATTTCCCCCAGGCATCTCTACTTCTGCTGCTGTTTCCCCTCCAGAAGGTGCTCCAGTGGGGATGGATGCCCCATGGGGCCTGTTGGCAGCTGGGGACACAGCTCCCTCTGCCACGTGTGCATGAGGGTGCAGACCCTGTTAGCTTGAACTCACCTTTTTCCCAGTTCCATCAGGGTGGCGGAAGAGGATGCCAAAGCCTAAGGGCTGTTTTTACCACTGGTTCATCCAACCCATATTGAGAACATTTATTCTATCAGCACTGGTGCTTCCACCTGCTCGAGCCGCACCAGCAGCCGTGGGGGTTACACAGCTGGAGCTCCAGCCTGTGGACCCCCGGCTTGGTCCTGCTGCTGCTTTGGGATGACACCAGTGGGGTGAATGGCGCCTGCGGTCCTGTCTCTGGTTTGTCAGTCAGCCGAACTGTTTCTTGGGATCCTGCCTGGCGTCAGCACAGCAAGGCTGGGTGGCACGCAGCCGTTTTTGTGGAATTTCATCCCTCATTAAGATAAAGAGAGTTTGAACCATTTCCAGCCAAGAGATGAGAGCGAGCAGGAGTCTGTGCAGAACTCAAGTGATCGTCAACGAGAGGTGATTTATAATATCACTTACATGCACTTGGCTTTTTGCCTCTGTCGAGGGATAGCCTGTATCTATAAAAATCTAGCTGTAGCGTGGAGCATAGATTGCTTTCCAGGGGTGGGAGAGGAGAAAAGCTGTGCCGGTCACGGGGAGATGTCAAACCTCCTGCTGCCTCTTCGTGCCAGGGCTTTGCTCAGTGGGGCCACCCTCCGCCCCTGCAGCGGCAGTGCCTGGTGGGATCAGGTAGGACACTGTCGGACGGCTCTTTGGGCTCTGCGGGGCCAGTGGGACAGGGAAGAGCAGCTCTTGCTGTGGATAAACTCCCTCAGGGCTCCTGGAAGCGGACAAGGTTGGGCTTTGGCTGAGCAAAGCGCAGTGCACAGCCTTCGAACGCTCACAGCAGTGTTTGGGGATGTTGCGTTCATGTATGTGACGATGTCCTTGGCCTGTCCCTAGCTGGGCAGGTGACAGGGGCACGTTCACCTTGTTCAGAAGCTGCTTTGGATCAGCTCATGTGCCACCGCTGTCCTGCATCTGCCTTTGTACAACCCTGTCCCCCTTCAGAGAGGCGTCCAGGCGCATCAGCAGTACAGGGCAGGTCTGAGGGTGAGGAGTGGCAGGGGAGAGAGACGTGGGGATGGGACCAGGGCAATGCCTTTTCATAAAGTCCTTGACTACGCCATGGCTCTGGTGTGGGAAAATGCCTCTGGTCTCTGGGTAGCAGCAGGAGAGAGAAATCTGATTTAGATGCACCATTACAGGAGGAACATATGTGGAGGGCCTGGATAAAGCTGGCTGTGAGATTTGTTACGCTGGGGATGGTCTCCCTGGGGAAGTGATTGAAACTGCATTGCTTAGGTCACTTGAATTAGACTGGAAGAGACTTGAGGCTGTGCTCCTGGCCTCTCCTGGGTAGGTCCCACCAGAGGAGACCCACGGGGCTGTTTCCGCCTGGCTCCCGGCAGTGAGGATCACAGGTGGCATCAAAAGCAGGAGAAACCCGTGGTGTAGACAGAGAGGTATCACAGCAGACAGTTTGCCAGCAGGGAAACTGCACCAAACCGTGGTAATTGTGCATGTAAATGAGGCAGGCAGATGTGTGCCCAGCTGCCAGATCGGCTCTTAGCAAACCTGCCCAGAGCAGGGCGGGGTGGTTGGCATCGCATGGCCACGATGTGCTGGTGCGAGGGATGGGGACAGGGGCAGGACAGCCACCTCTGTCCAGGGCCAGCAGCCCGGGGAGCCAGCGAGGGCTGGCACTTTCACAGAGACCCTGTAGTAGCATTTATCAGACTCTTAATGAGACACCCTGGGGAAAGGGAGAGGGATAAATCGAGACAAGTGCTGAAAAATGCACGATATTAGGTGCCTGATGAACTAGATCTAGTCAATAAGACAGTTTGAGCGTTCTCTGGCTTGCCTCAGCCTGCTCCCAGTGTACCAATGCATGCGTGTAGGAGGGTGTTTGCAGCTGGCCTCCTCCAGCTCGGCTCGCACGGATACCACCTCCTGCAAAGCCCCCCTCACTCAGGCCCCCAGCAGTGAGCAAACTGTGTTGGGGCTGGCAGCATGGACATGGCCGCGTATGGGCGGCAGGCTGCCTCCATCAACCTGCGGGGCCGCTCGGCCCCATCTCAGCTGTCCCCTCCTGTATCCCACCCAAGGAGACCATCTCGGGGCAACTACCTAGTGCTGCTTTCTGTGGTCCCTGTTCATTTTATTGGGGTCTGTCAGGGAAGAGCCCTAAACTATCCTCATCCGTAGTGGCTCAGGGAGCTGTGACCCACGGCAGCATCTTGGCTCCAGTCTGTAAGAGCCACCGGGGACAGTGAGGCTGGGAGTGAGATTTTGAATTTTAAGAGTGGGACGCACATTTGGAACAGGTAGGGTAGCCAAGCTGCAACATTAAGGATGTGCAGAGTCAGAGGGACAGGGCAGAGGGGCTGTTTTGGTTGACATTAAGGTGCCTGAAAGGTCACCCAACAGGGGACCAGGATCCTGGGGCGTGCAGGAGCCCCCAGAAGCCTGCGTGGTGCTGGAGGAGTGATGTACCCATCACCAGGACCACTGATGCCCCCATCCTTCTGGGGAGGTCATAGGACCAGCTCTAATCTACATGTCCAAAAAGAGATTTATTCCCCATCAGCCCAGGCGGTGACGGAGGAGCAGAGGAGGTGATGCTGTGATGCCTGGAGTGTGACCAGGCCACCAGTGTGGGAAGGGCTGTACCCACCTGTCTTGGTGGGGATCCCCAGAGGGGGATGCAGAGCTGCAGACTGGGGGCAGCAACCGTGTCTCTCTAGAGAAGGGAAATCTGTGGGCTGAGACGGGAGCAGCCATGCCAGATGTGAGCAGGAGTCCTGCTCCAAGCTATCCTCCATCCATGCCACTTCCACAGACTTGGAAGTTTTACGAGGAGTTTTTACAAGCAACTGAAAGAAGCAGTTTGAGTCTTTCCACCGCAGCTGGAGGGGTGGGCTCGGGATGCTGTGGGAGCCCCCGGGGGCTCACCATTCTGTGGCCAGCCTGGCACTCCTGTCTTGCCGGGCAGCTGGTAATGCACAGCGTAGCACCCACCTTGGGTCTCTCGCTTTTCCAAGCTGACTTAATGAAGCCAAGTTTGCAAATGAAACATAATTTCAAAGACAGGCATGTTGTCGGAAGGTCTGGGGATGATGTATGCCTGTTCCTGCTCGTTAGCAGCTGTCTCTTTAATTACCACAGATGCTAACGAGATGCTAACAGCATATGGTGACAGGAGAGCAGCCGCACTTTGCACCAAAGTACAATTTATTTGTGAGGCGGCCGGGAGGGAGGGACAAGGGCTGGTGGGGTAAAATCTGCTGGGACTTCTCCCTGTTCCCCTGTTCCTGTGGTACCCTTTTCTTCTCCCTTAGGGCTAATGCCTGTCTCTGGAAGAGCTCATTGTGATGCAGCTCAGGGAAGAGGCCCTGGGTGATAGAGAGGTGTCCACTTCCAGCCTCCCTACACCAACTCATGGCTCCAGGCTGGTTGGTGCCTCCAACCCTGGCAGGTCCTCTGTTCTTCCTGGATTTGCAGTTCCAATATCCAGCAACTTTGGGGGAAGCGTCTGGTCCAGTTTCCCTCTCCCTCCCTCCCACCTGTGAGATAGAAGCTGATGTGGCTCTGGCTGGTGGCTGAAGCTGGCTCTGATTGTAGGGGTTTGGCAGTGGGGACACGTAGGCGGCAAATGGTTTAACTGCAGGAAACCTCGTTGCCTCGTCCCCTCTATCAGCTGGAGACTCAGGGTAGGGTTGTCAGTGAGTTGTTTTCTTGCTTTTCCTTTCCTGTGGATCTGTCTGGCTGTGAGCAGCTGTCATGAGGAAACCTCCTTTGACCTTCTGTCATGTGGGACTGGGCTCCTGGCAGATGCCAGAACTGCATGATGATACCTGGGCAAGAGCCCCCAGGCTGTCCCACTGCATTGTGCCCTTTTCAGTCCTAGGTGCTTGGCTGGGCCAGCTCAAAAAATAGGCTATATCCCATACACAGCGTCCCCAGACTCAGTCTGCTCTTCTCTAGCCCTGAATTTAACCTTTGTAGCTCATTGGTGGCCTGTAGAATGAGCAGAATTCACCAGAGAGTGTCTGGAAACTCGGGGAAGCTGAGCCTAGGAGTTGGTAAACAAGGAAACAATCTCCAGCGGGCTTGGAAGGAAAGAATGAGTTCCTTCATGGGATGAATTTTGCCATGTGCCCCCTTTGTTGCAGTTGTGACTAAGGGCTGGAGGCTATTAAAGCTGTGTAGGGGGCTCGATGCTGCAGGGCCACAGCAGGCTCCTGACACAGTGGTGGTTCTTGAAAGGCAAAGCCTGGTGCCTGGCACCTTCTCACCCCTCTCTCTTCCTGTCCTCCATCCCATCCTGCAGGAGTGTGCTGGGGAACCACTCTTCATGCTCTACTGTGCCATCAAGCAACAGATGGAGAAGGGACCCATTGATGCCATTACAGGAGAGGCTCGCTACTCCCTCAGTGAAGACAAGCTTATCCGGCAGCAGATTGACTACAAAATGCTGGTTAGTGCAAGTGGAAACCTCACGGGTACTGGTGCTTGCCAGGACTGCTAGGTCCAGCTATTGAACAAGATCTTGAAGGCACCCAAAGTATTTTCCAGAGAGTGGTTTGTCTCTTGTTCTTCCCTCTGGCATCCCTGGGGTGCCTCTTGCCCTGTTGGTGTGGTGCCCATCTCAGCTAGGGTCAGAAAAGGGGCCTTTGCATGGCAAGGTTTGCTCTTGCCATGGAACTGAGAAAGCTAAACATGAACTGAATACCCCTCCACCCTTCTCCCAGCAAACGCCATGGCCCTGGCAGATACAGGGCCAGAGATACTGTTGAGCACATGCTACCTGGGAGCAGCCAGTGGCTGACGTTGGGTGGACATCAAACCAGAGCTTTGAGATTACTGCAGGAGATGTAGAGATACTTCTCTTCCTCCATATGCGCCATCTCCTGTGTCCAGCTGAATGATAAGCTGAGCCCTTCCCCTGGCTGAGGCTGCAGCTGGTCCTTCACCACCTCCATCTCCACTGAGGTGGGGTTCGGGAGCGGGAGGAGTGTGCCTGGGCATCACTCAGGCTGGACAGGTTTTGGTGAGTTCGACATAGTTTGCTGGCACAGGATTCCTTCACTGACACTGTGCTGCCTTTCTAGGAATAGTTGGAGATTTGAGGGTGGTGGGAAGAGCTGGGGAGAAAGGGGGAGCAGGAATGTGCCATGTGGCTGCAGCTCCGCAGTGGCCAGGGAGGTGAGAAGACATGGCCTGTAGACAGCTGTAGCACTGTGTCGTTGGACCTGCCTTTGCAGCCAGCGCGTCACAACCTCTAACTCGAGTCGTTCTGCCCCTCTGTGCTGTGCAGACCCTCAACTGCGTGAACCCAGAGAACGAGAATGCCCCGGAGATCCCCGTCAAGGTGCTGAACTGCGACACCATCACGCAGGTGAAGGAGAAGCTGCTGGATGCTGTTTACAAGGGGGTGCCCTATTCCCAGCGACCCAAAGCCGGAGACATGGACCTGGGTAAGAGAGAGGCCAGGCACTTCCCTGCGGGGAGCAGGGATGTGACTAAAAGCACAAGTGCCAAAAAAACCCTTCAAGGCAGGAGAATCCACATTTTCTATAAGAGTGGGGACCTGGCAGGACCAGAGCATTTGTGCTTGTCCAGTCCACTTGTACTGTGCTGGTGGCACTGACTGTGTGGGGACGCCTGGCATGGGAGTGTGAGTTTCACCAGTAGAGAGGACAGGGAGAGGAGCCTCCTCTGCTCTGGCTGTGGGCTGGATTGCAGGCTTGAGGTGGCTGAGGCCCAAGGAGGCCAGCAATAGTTGAGAACAGTGTTAATAGTCTTGTTCTTAAAGGAGGGGCAGGAGAATGAAGAGGAGAGAAGCAAAGGAAATGGTCGCCAGGGTCAAATTGATGCTGTCTTTCCTTGAGTACTTGGAAAGAAGCTTTTGCCCAACACCATGCTGATAGTCATCAGTCTTGGGGTTCAGAAGGCGGTGCAAGAGCTCTTTTGTTGATGCCCAGACTGTGCTCCTACCCTTGCCCTTGGCTTCGTGCTCCTGTCACCCTCTAACCACGAGCCCTTCTTCCTCATGGGGACAGAGTGGCGGCAGGGCAGGATGGCCCGGATCATACTGCAGGATGAAGATGTCACCACAAAGATTGACAATGACTGGAAGAGGCTAAACACCCTGGCCCACTACCAGGTAAGGCTGTCCATGGTGGAAAGCACCGAGCAGTCACCAGCTGCTTTGAGCTTGAGCATCTCTTCTCCCTCCTCAGCTTGGTCAGGGCCTGGGCTCAGCTCTCCAGACCGTGCTGCTTGTGCAAGGGCATGGCCAGGAGGTTTGCAGTCCCTTTCGTGTCTGTGCCCCGTGTTTATGGTCCTTCAGTTCAAGGAAGCACTAAATGGGGCATCTCCAGGACTACTAGAGGCTGTTTCCTGCTGCAACCATACTTTGCCATTTTCATGCCAAGGTTTCTGGTGTGTTCGTGTTCTGACCCCTTTGCCTGAGCTTTCGCAGAGGTAGATATGTAGGTCTCCTTTGCTGGAGGCGGGTGATCCTGGGGAGGTGTGCAGTGTAGCTTCACCCCTGGGCTGGTTTGTCCCTGCTGTGGGGCTGCTCCTTCTGTGCCTCTGCAGTATCGCAGCCTGCTCACACTGTCTCTGCTTCCAGGTGACAGATGGCTCCTCAGTAGCGCTGGTGCCCAAGCAGAACTCGGCGTACAACATCTCCAACTCCTCCACCTTCACCAAGTCCCTCAGCAGATATGGTGAGTGTGCAGGGGCGTCCTCCGCTGTGCTGGCGCGGGAGGCAGCACGGGGCTGGGCTTGCAGACCAAGGCACGGGGTAGGCAATTGTAACTGTGGCTCACGTGAACAAGGTCCTTCAAACCCCTGGCTCTCTTGTACCATGCTATTTGTTCTGGTATTGGAGAGTAGATGCCCTCAGAGCCATCTCTTTGCAACGTCAGATGCCGGGGAGAAAGACACGTGTCAGATGGCTGCTGCTAAGGTGTTCCCCATCTTTTTATTCCCCTGAAATCTAATTAAAATAGGCACAGAGGCACTTTGCACTTAAATGAGCAGAGCTGAGGACTCCAGCAAACGTGCTGGCAAGCGTACTTCAGCCTTGGTTTGGAAGGGAATGGTGTGGTTAGCTCAGACTGACACAGGAGCCACCTGCAATCCCAGCACCTGTGTGCTGGGAGCAGGACAGGCTTCTGCAGAGTCCCTTCCACGATGCCCCTGCCCCCTGTACATCAGCCAGGCTTGCATGTCTTGCATGTAGCCTGGCAGACTGAGGACAGTCCTAGCAGAGCTCCCAATCCACTGTGGCTGCAGAGGCTGGATCCCAACGCTCCTGTTTCACGGCCATGATGTGCGGAGGGAAGGGGGACGATGGGGCTGGTGGCGAGGGGGAGGTGGGCAGGGTACGAGTGTCCCACTCTGCTCGGTGCTTGCAGAGAGCATGCTGCGGACAGCCAGCAGCCCCGACAGCCTGCGCTCGCGGACCCCCATGATCACCCCTGACCTGGAGAGTGGGACCAAGCTCTGGCACCTGGTGAAAAACCACGACCACATGGACCAGCGGGAGGGTGACCGGGGCAGCAAGATGGTCTCCGAAATCTACCTGACCCGCCTGTTAGCCACTAAGGTATGACCCAGAGATGCAGAGCTGCTGCCTGGCTTTTTAAATCTGAGTGGGAAGGGTGGTGATTTGGGTTGTCCAGAAATGTTAAGCACTGCTTTTTTATTAGCCTTCTGCTTCAGCACAGGAGGAGCTACTCTCTTGGTCTCTTCCCTGAGCTGGAAGTGATGTTTTTGTGTGTTAAAACCCTCAGTGAATATCCCTTGAGTGGATTTTCCTGTTTGCTTTTTGCACTCTTTGGCTTTTTTACTGTTCCCTGTATCCTTGAGCAGCTGCTGGACTGCAAACCAGAGATGCCCTGGGGCGGGCGCCTCATCCCCTTTGGTGTTTGGGATAAAGCTGCAAAATCAGTGATGTGAGAAGGGTAATTACCTGGGGCATTTGGCATCACAGACTGTTCCCCTTCTCTCAGCACATGCTGTGTGTCTGAGATGTCCCTAGAGAGGAGCAGAGGGCTGTGCTGAAGGTACTGGCTCAGGATTGCAGGGACTGGGCTCAGCCACCTCCCCTGTGACTTGGCTTCCTGCCTCGTGGAATGAGAGCTTGTTCAGTGGTGTCTGTCATCAGGTCTTGGGTACCTTAATGGGACCCAAAAAAGACCATGATATGGCATACGTTCACTTGGGGTTTGCTCTATATGGTGTTTTTATTTGTATGCTTTTGTTGTGCCAGATCAAGCAGTGAAGGAGATACCACTGCAGTGTCTGTTCCCCAGTATAAACCACTGAGAACCAGTAGGATTACACAGACTGTGCTGTGCTTCTTTTCCAGGTGTAGGAATAGAAGTTAAATTGGTTTAAGGGCCGACCTTTAGCTAAAGGCTCATCTCTCTGTTGGCGCTGAGCACTGCTGAGCAGCCTTCTCTGTCCTCTTCAGGGCACCCTGCAGAAATTCGTGGATGACCTGTTTGAGACCATCTTCAGCACAGCACATCGTGGGAGCGCGCTGCCCCTCGCCATCAAATACATGTTTGATTTCCTGGATGAACAAGCTGATAAGCATCAGATCAATGATTACGATGTCAGGCACACCTGGAAGAGTAACTGGTAATGGAGAGGGGCACTGGGGTGGCGGGGGCTAACGATATCACAGCTAACAATGCTTCCAACCCTTCCCACGGGGAGCAGAAACATGTTCCTGGAAGTGATCCAGGACAAGAGAGGCCCATATCTCTGTATTTCTGGTGTGGGTAAATCCCTTGCATGCCTTCCTGCAGCAGAAAATATCCCAGGAATGCGGTGCTCCCTCAGCCCGTCCCAGGCCCCACGCATCCCCCTGATGGCTGCGGTGGCTGGGGACCACGGCGGCTGGTGCCTCGGTTCCCAGCCCTCCTTGGGCAAACGCCGCTTGGGCCCCAGTCCTCATCCCCACTGTCCTAAAGGTGTTTCCATGCTCCCTCCCATCACCCTGCCGAGTGTGCTCCAGCAAAGTCAGCACAGCCCTGTATGCATCCCCGCGCCGTCGCCCACAGAGCCAGCCCATCGGCTCTGCTGGGGCCAGGGCTCGAGCTCTGGCTTCTGCTCTGCAGCCCCCCCTCGGCATTTTTCTTTTCTGCTGCCTCACTGATTTCATCTCTCTGATCTTGCCGTTACTAGAGATGGGTACGTATGCTCCTGTATCTGGCATTTGTTAAATGGCAGCCAAATTGCTTTTGTGTAGTTCAGTAACTGTTGGCAATTAGCAGGGCAGGAAAAGAAACATTTTTAAATGGAGATGTGAGAGCACGGAAGTGCGTGGAACTGATTTATAACCCAGCTTTCTATATTAAAAGAAGGAGCGAAAGGCAAGGGAGGGAAAAAAAGAAAAAAAAAGCCCTGCTCCGCAGGGGCTGGGCATGCAGGCTCCTGCATACTAATGCCTGTGCTTATCTCTGGGCGCTAATTCGATGTGTGGAGCTTCTTGAGGCCATTCCCTTCACAAATAAAATATGTACATACACCCAGTACCCTCATTAGGAAAATCCTGGGGAATGAAGTGTGTTTTGTCTAAGATAAAAGCATTCACTGGGTGTTGGTGCTGAGGGATGACAGAGCAGAGGCGCTTTCTGATGGGGGAAGTCCCTGAGATGCTCCTGGGAGAGGAGAGGGGCAGCAGGATTGGGAAATGAAGCCAGGGCGGGTGGCATGTGTGTCAGCATGCAGCAAACATCCAGTCGGAGACTGGCCAGGAGACCCGCTGCCTGTACAGCTGAGAGCTTTATTTCCAGCATCTGAGGCTGCCTCAATTCTCCTCTGGTGTTAAATGCGCTAATGAATCCCTTGAGGAGTCCAGTTAATTCCCTCCTCCAACGTGGGAGATGTGTGAAATGCCACGCTGTGCCTTCGAAGGGATTACTGATGCAAGAGAAGGGGACCGTGCCTGGTTTGGCCCATGGGCTCAGCAAGGGCTTTTCAATATGAGTGGATCCGTGGAGAAACTGCAGATCTGTGCTGCCCTGGTTTGCCTTTGGAGTTGGTGGTGGTGCTGAGGAATTTCTCCACAGTGGCCATGTGGGGCTGGGCAGAGGGCAATGGCCATTTACCCCAGGATGTTTGCATTCCTGGGGTGCTGGGAAAAGCAGCCTGCCCAATGCTGGGTCATGGGGAGCCCCTTCTCCACGACTGGAGGTGCATGTGTGTGTCAGCTGCCCTGTGGGGCTTGGTTCAGGTGCTGACTCCTGTTTCCTTCATCCCCCTAGTCTACCTCTACGTTTTTGGGTGAATGTGATTAAGAACCCCCAGTTTGTGTTCGACATTCACAAGAACAGTATTACTGATGCCTGCCTATCCGTGGTGGCTCAGACATTCATGGACTCCTGCTCAACTTCTGAGCACAAGCTAGGAAAAGACTCTCCCTCCAACAAACTACTGTACGCCAAGGACATCCCCAACTACAAGAGCTGGGTAGAAAGGTGAGTAGACTTGGAAATATCTCCTTACTTCAGCTGGAGGACTTACAGTGGATGTACGTGGGTGTGGGGACTCGGGTCGTTGGGAGGACTCCTTGGCAGCTGTCTGAAGAGCAACCATACTAACACTTGCAGGAGGTAATAGTCTCGTTTGGGAGATGATGCTTTCTTGTGATTGTCTCCTAGAATGAGTTTGCAATGACTGTTTGACAGCCGTTTATGACTTGCTTAAGGGGTGCTAAAAGCAACCTCCACTTTTAGGTTATCTGATGTTTTCTGTTGTAAAAACTTGGTCTGTGCTAGGGAATTACTAACACCTCCTTTGATTGCTTTTGGAGAGCAGTGAGAAGTCAGCCTTGGAATAGAGAAGTGCCTTTTTTGTACCATGACAACACACGCAGGTTTTGCTGAAATGGTTGAAAATTAGCATTTCCCATCTCTCATCCATCAGTACATCTCGCCTGGGATCCTGATGAGAGTACGTGCTCCGAGGCAGTGCTCAGGCTGCTGTCGCTGTGCCGAGGAGCAGGGGGAGGAGCAGGTCCCCTGACTCCTTCCGACACCCTCCACCTTCACTGTTAGCTGATGAGAGACATCCTTCTGTCCTGCTGAATTAATGCGGTGTTAAAGGTTCAGGGTTTGAATGCTACTGATTGCAAATTGATGGGCTCAGGCATAATGCTGTGTTTAGCTTTATCCTTTTGGGAGAGAAACCTAGGAGATGTCCTCCAAAGCCCTCCAAATAGAGCTACTGTTAAAATGTTGCTGTCTTGTGAAGTGGGACTTCATCAAACTTAAACAATTGCAGATTTCAGGTTGCTGATGCAACTTCTCCCTTGTGCTGATACGTTGTGCTGTAGGTCATGCTCTTTTGTGTTGTTTTTGTTTTAAACTGAGGACCTTTCCCTTTTTCAGCATCTAGACCGGTTACAGGATGAACCAAATGAAAGATGTCCAGGCAACAATAAAGGTCATATTCTCTAGTTTGCAAGCATGGGACTTTGTAGCCTAAATCATCCTTTGGATACTCACTTGTACACAGTTACTTTTGTCACACCATTGACATGCCTGGTGCTTTGCAGGCAGGTACAAAGACAAGCTTCTTCCCTCGAGGAAGATAGGGCTGGGATCAGAAGAAAAGGTGCCCCTGAAACAGGACGGCTGAAATGAGTGATGAGCTGCATTGTAATAGGAGAAAGTTCTTTGCAGCAGACTGGAGGGGGGCTTTGGAGTGGGGTCCCGTAGGAACATCACAAACTTCATAAGGTGAATTTCTCTGACCTTGCCATCTCTATGACAAAAATATTCAGCTCTGCGTGTGCCTGGAGAAGAAAAGGTATAAGACCGTTCCAGACCTAAGCATTGGTCTAGACATGCTGTGTCCCTGGGGAGGAGGTGGGACATCTCACTGGTGACAGATGTTCCTGCCGTCGCTTACCACCGGTACAGTCCCAGAGGCAGCTGAGCTGGGGGGCAGAGCTGCCCTGTGCAGGGTGTGACTGCATCTCCTACTGCTCCTCTGCTGTGGGGATTTACGGCGTAATCCGCATTTCTGGCTTTTGGCACGGTAATCGTCACAAAGCTTTGCAGAGGCAAGATGGGAGCCTTGCGAGGGTGGCTGAGTGGGACCGCATGTCCCAACAGCAGGTCTGTCTGCTGCTGGGGTTCAGGCACCAGCTGAAAAAAGGGCATCCTGCCAATCTGAGTCAGAAATAGTGTGGTGAAGGGCTTGGGAGGTGGGGAGCCGGGGGAAACCCAAGGGGACTGCAGCCAGGGTCACAGCTGGGGGTAGGTGTCCTCTGGAAATGGTAGGTGTGACTGGGATCTTGGGCTGCACAAGCCACACGCCCTTGTCTGAAAAGTGACGGTTTCCTGCCAACCTTTGTGTCATAGTAAACCCCAGAATGTAAAACTGCTGTGTGTTACCTGGACATCTTACTGTGGCAGCCACAAAAGCTTTCTTCTTCAGTGCATCTCCCTTGTACGTTCATCTCTGTGTCCTTCCCCACAGGGGCCTTCACCTGTGGGGTTAAAGGGTGGCGAGGAGGATCTCTGTGGGTTTTCTTTGCTCATCAAAGCTGGCTGGAACTGAGAAGGTTGGGCGTTTGTCCCTGATACTCCTCAGCACAGGTAGAAGTGGTGTCAGCTGTAGGAGATGTCACTCTGGGGGTGATCTCTTCAGCGGCGTAGCAGATCTCTTGGTGCCTGGTATAGTCAGAGGTCCTCACCGCAGACCACTGCTCTCTTGGCAGCAGCCGGGAAATCTTTCGCATCACTTTCTGGCTGAGAATGAGCCTCCTTGTAAAAACAGCCCAAGTATTTTATCACTAGCTGAGTTCAGCGCGGTGGGATGGAGTGGATCCTCATATTCATCTCCTCAAGTGGTCTTGCTGCCATCTGCTCCTAGCCAAGTGCTTCAGCCACGTTCCATCTCAGCGTTCAGCTGATGATGCTAATGATGCTAATCACTGTACCAGAAACTTCACTGGCTGAGGAGTCATCAGGAGTAAAGCAAACCTGGGAGAGACTGGAACTCTGTATTTCCAGGTGGTGGGAGCGGCCAGGGCTCATTTGATGTGGGTAGGGTTTCTTTTTTAATAGAGGCTTGTGGACACCACCCTGATTTCGAAAAGGACCTCAGCAGCCAGTCCGCTGGTGTGTCTGCTTGGTGTAACCCTCCTGCTGCAACGGGATGCTGTGGCTTTGATCTCGATGGGTTTTGATGAATATCTGTTGGATATTCTGTTTTTCCACTACGATTCTGGACCATATAAGCTGTATCTGAGTTTCCCTGTATTTGCTGAGCATATCAGCGAGGCAGCTGTAGGATAGGACTGCAAATCTTAAGGTGTCCTAAGAAATGTAAGGTAGTATTCTGCTGGTAGCAACCATCAGAGAAGTACGAGGAAGGCATGAAAGCATGAAGTCGTTTGACCCAGGCATGCCCTAGGACATCAGCTACTTCCTCTGCTGACCAGGATCCTTTGAGGTCACAGACGTGTCTGCAGAACCTCAGTTTTCACTGAAAATGAAAGCTCCTTGTAGCTTTTTGGTGAGTGGTAACTTCTGAGCATGGCCAGCGGCAGTTGTAGGCTGTGTTGAATGCCTGTTGCTGAGGAAGATGTAACCACGCAGGATGTATCACTGCAAGGGCTGGATGTGAACTTGTCTTGTGTTCATGTACCAATTATTTAATTTTTATTATTTTATATATATATATTTATATTGAGATATATATATAGTGAATATGAAGGGGCATCGTTGGCCTTAGCAACACAGCGACATTAGGAGAACCGTAGCAAAGCCTTATGTGTTGCTGCAGGCGTGGAGGATTCTGCTGGATACAGTCTGGTGGCAAAACATGCCAGTGGGATGGGAAGGAGGAAGAATGTGTGGTTTAGGAGAGGGTGGGAAATCCCTCAGAGCAGCAGGTCCTGGCTTCCCAGCATGCTGGGGTGGGCTGGGCTGGGCTTGGCACTGCTCCATCGGGAGCATGTTTCTAATGATGCTGACTGCTTCGTGGAGTGCTCAGAGACCTCTTGATGAGCAGCATTGTTATAATGGGTGATCGCGGTATGTCACCACTTGGAGGCAAGATGCTCTTCACCTTGCCTTTCCAGTGACTGTTCTTAGGTGACCGTTGCGATAGGAACCCATCCCTCTCTGCCAGTTCCTAATTCTGATCCACTCTTCTGTTTCTCCCTTGCAGATATTATGCAGATATAGCTAAAATGCCAGCAATCAGTGACCAGGACATGAGCGCATACCTGGCGGAGCAGTCACGGTTACACCTCAGCCAGTTCAACAGTATGAGCGCGCTGCACGAGATCTACTCCTACATCACCAAGTACAAGGATGAGGTAAGACATGGAGATGAGTTGTCAAGCCTGGGCTGCGAGCTGCGTCCCCTTGCCTGCGTTTCTGCAGTCCTCTGCTTTCCCTATGGAAAAACACCCTGTGAAATGTGGGAGAGCAACAGGGTCTGTATCTGTGCTTGGGCTGGTGGGGAAGGAAACGCTTGGAAGGCATGGAGCCAGGTGCTGGTGTAGGCAGGGCTGCATTCCCTGTATTTTCTGCAGTGAGTAATGTGGGAAACACCTATTTTTCTACACGTTTTGCGCATGAACCCCATGGGGCTGCAGAGTTCACGGTGTTATCTCTGTGTGCCTCCCCTATTCTCCACCACTGACCTGGTGCTGTGGCGGTACCAGCGCCATGTGATTAGACAGGCGGTGTCTGGCTCTGCTCCCCAGGGATGCTAGAGGATGTGGTGGCCTCTTCAGTGCTTGCTTTGTGAACATCAGTAAGGATGGTTAGAAACCCCTCTGTTGTAATTTATACAAATTAACTTCGTAAAGCACCGCTCAAATCCACACCCTGCATCTTTTTATTAAAGCAATAAAATATGTAACTACAGTAAAATATGGATCTATACATATAATGTGATAGTATAGGTTTTATTGTCCCAATAAAGGGAACTGACGACTGCATTTGAACGGTGGCTTGTTTAGGTGACATAGTGCCAGAACATCTCCTCACTTGGAGATGGCTGGGAGAGCCAGCCTCTTGCTCTGCAGGGAGAGGGATCGGGTCCCTGTCATACGCTGCGGCATTCCTGAGAGGCATGTCCCAGCGCCCCTGAGGTGTGAAGTTAGGGAGTCCACGGGCGGGTCATAGCAGACCTGGCCCCTGGGTCAGCACTGGGACCGTGGTGGCCAAAATCCTCATGGAGCTATGAGGGGGAGGAGGTGTGTGTGTGTGTGTGTGCTGGCTGCCCTGTTTCCTGGGAGCAAATCCTGGTGCTTGGGAAGGTGCCGTGTGGTGGTCACTGTGCAGCTGGTGGCCATGTACTGATGACTGTGCTGGTGAGACCTCCGTGCCACTCCTCAGATGGCTTGGGATGGCACATCCAGGAGGCCCCCATAGTTCTATGTGATGACTTGGCCGTGGAGGGTTTTTGGGATTTTATGGTTTGTACAACAGCTCTGTGGCTGCCACAAAAGTGGAAGAAGAGTGGTCTGAAGGATCTTGATCTGCCATAGGGCAGCCATTGTCATTCAGCCATCATCAAGTGCTCATCCTCCAAGTCCTGGGCAAGAGCAGGGAGGGAACCATGTGGCATTAATGAGCTGCTCTTTAGGGGCTTAGGTCCTCTTCTTGCCCACTAACAGCAGCCTGATATCTGTTGAGTGCCTTGCTGTCGTCCGCTCTCCGACCATCACAAGTGTGTTCACAGCTCTCAGGAACTTCTTTTATTATTTGTAATGGGATTAATAAATCGCAGCTGTTCCCTTTGTTTGTTTTCATTCATTAAGCACAATTATATGCAGCCCGATTGCACCCTCTTTGATGCAAAATGGGAGAGAATAATTTTTCCTGTTGTTCAGTGCAATAATATGCTGTCATTGGCTGTGAATGAAAATCATAATTAATTTTCATTTGGGTACTTGCATCTTGGTAATCAATGGTCCTGGCTCCTTACAACAGGTGACAAACCTGGGTCTCTCTCTACACTCAGCACAGGTTTCCTTTGACTCCATTATTTCTGTAAGGCTGAGATAAAAGAGGAGCAAATAAATGCAGGGGCAGGTTGTGAATCTTATGACACCTCAGCATCCCAGGATACACAGCTGTCTTCTCAGGAGAGGCAGAGGCGGTGGGCAGGGGGGAATAAGCTCCTCTTCCACTTCTCAGATGAATCTCATTTGGTTCTGGCTCAGCCACCTTTCAGGCACGTGGGGTTTGGATTTCTGTGTTATTACAGTTATTTTGTTCCTTGTATAGTGTGACGGCCGGCAGTGGCTGTGGAGATGGATGGCAGGGGAGTGTCCCTGGTAGCAGGTTTGTGGCAGAATCTATGAGCTCTCGCCAGTCCAGCTGCAGCTCAGGGTCGTTGCTGCCAGGGGAGGTAAATCAGATGTGCTCAACTCTGGCTGGCAAATTTCCCCCTCCTTGGGAGCTGATGCCAGCGTCAAGATGCAGCTTTCCCCTTTCCTTTGGGAAGGGATCCTCCATTGGGCATCTCCCACTGCCCTAATAGATAGGGACCAGCCAGGTCCTGTCTCAAAAAGCCTAGCGGAGAGCCAGAGCCTGTTGGTGGCCAGAGGCTGCTGCATGGCAGCGTGGTGGATGCTGCACAGCACGCCCTGCACGCCACTCCACAGCCCGCCGGCACTGCAGCAGCTCTTAATCAAAGGGAGCTGATTCCCCATTAAGAAGTTACCTGTAGGGCTCCTGATGGACTTTGCCTGCCTCCTAGTAAGTCTATTAATTATACAACAGTTTGTTTCCAATTATGTGGCCAATGAAATGGTTAATCAAGTCCCCTTTGACGGATGCCTTGATATTTAATTGCAAAAAATTTGCTCTCTCAACTAGCTCACCCGAGGAGATGAGATTTCTGTCAGGTTTGTTTTTTTAAATCAGCTTTTTTTTCTGCTCTGCTGGCATGATGTTAGTGAGCCAAGACTCCTGGCTGCTGGGAGGGCAACTGCCCCTTCGTTCTACACTTCATTACTTACCCCCTTCTCCCCACTCTGAGCCTCATCCTCCACCCTCCCGCTGCCACCAGTCCTTCCCCCACACTGGGGGCATGGCCGCATCCAGCCCAGGGGAGGGGACCATCCCTCCACCCTGCAATCTGTCATCATGGCCAGCAGCTTGTTTAGAGAAAGGAGATTCCAAGGGAGGAAACTCATCCTCGGATGTCTGTGGGTGCACCCCTTGCACAGCACTGAGGGCTCCCAGCCAGGCAGGCTTTACTGGTGCACGCATTTGGTGTCCCCCTCCATCACCCCACTGCCCCCAAGTTGTCCACCCTGGGGAGAGGTGAGTGGGATTTTACCATTGGTGGCAGCTGAAGCCTTGTGGATTTGGTCTTTTTCTGCTCATGGAACCAGTTCATAGCTTGATCATGGTCTCTGAAATGCCATCCCTGCTTCCCTAGGATGTTATGGGTTTGTTGGAGTCACAGACATGGTGGGAAGGTGTCATCTCGGTGTTGGGGTTTACCCGCTGTTGGTTGATGGTTGTTTGTTTTCTGGTTTCCCCACACGGCTTCTTGTTAGTATCAAGCAGGTCCCCGGTGTTACTGCATCCCCCTGGGGGTCGGGGAAGTCTCGGTCCATGGGGTGGCAGCACTCAGAGTGGTGTCCTCCACCTCACGCCTCCTTTGACCCTTTCCTGGCCCCATTAGGGATGGGAATGAACGTGCACCCACGGAGCTACGTCCCCACGCCCTGATGCCATCGATGAGCATGGCCATGGGCAGGAGGGCACCTCCTTACCCTCTCTCCTCCCCTCTCTCCCCCAGATTCTAGCTGCACTGGAGAAGGACGAGCAGGCCCGGAGGCAGCGGCTGAGGAGTAAGCTGGAGCAGGCGATCGACACAATGGCCTTAAGCAGCTGAGAAGGCGGCGGTGCGGTGCCAGCATCCCGGGCGGCAGAGGTGGCAGGAGGGGGGGCCGGCCAGCAGCAGCCACGGGCAGCAGAAGACTTTGGGGCTGGGGCCGGCCGGACCCGCGGGAGCCGCCGCGCCTCCGCACGCTTCCCACGAACGAACAAGGAAACCTCGCGCTTTAGTGGAAAAAAACCCAAATCCCGACGACAGCAGCGACATCGATACAACCCCCTGACCCACACACAACCCCCCAGTCCAAGCGGGATGCAGCAGGGACCTTGCAGAGAGGCGATGCCGGGTGGAGGAGAAGGGGGTCGACTGCCCCACGGACCCACGGGGCATCCCTTACCCAGGCAGAGCCTCTGAGCCCCCAAGGAAGGAGGGTCGGGACCGCGGGGCTTCCTAGGACGGCGTTTGGATGTTGTTGTTACTTTGGTGGAGGGAGGGTGGGTGGGCTCCTATTTTTACTGTACTTGACTTGCTCTCCACCCCTTCCCCTCAGCTGTCCACCCCCTCTCCTTCTCCTCCTCTCTTTTTCTGTCTTTTCCCCCTTCTCTCTCTCTCTGGCCTTCTGCCACTAGTGTTAACTGCTATATTTGCACAATTTACACGAGACAAACAAAATTTTTAATTTAAAGAAAGAAAAAGTTATAACAAAAAATGGAAGGGGAAAAAAAAAGATTCTAAATTTTTGCAACAAACTAACAAAAATGGTTTTAAAAAATAAGCTAAAGGACTGATGCTGGGGAGATTTGGGGGTGGGGGCAGTAGGGGTGGGCAGGAAAGGGAGAAATCCCTGAGCTTTGATATTTCTAAAATACGTCCTGTGCCATGTTTTATTTGAATGTTGTTTAGTGCAAAAAAAAAGAAAAAAAAAGAAAAAAAAAAAGGTGGGAGTTTTGTTAGCTGAATAGATGCTCTTATTTAAATGCTGCTGGAGTGGTTCTGGAGGTCACGATCAGAGAGGCAGGGAGATCCCAAGGTTGGTTTTTCTTTTCCTGGGGGATCACTGAGGGGTGGTCGGTGTTTTGTTAAGCTCATCCTTGTTTTCCCAGTCCGGTGGCCGCGGGAAGGTTTGGGCAGCGCTGCCTGCCCCTGCCCATCCTGGGACGATGCAGGGCAGAGGATGGTTGCGGGGGCTTTCGGGATGGTTTGTGGAGAGCTAGCCTGTTTGTTTGGCAGATCCCCTGGTGCTGGAGCAGCCTTAACAAAGCCCTTTTATGTTCTTTTTGTTTCCCCCATCATCTTGTGCTGAGGCACGGGAAGGGACCAGATTCCCAGGGAAAGGGGAGGGAGCTCCCCCGTGTCTCCTGACGGGGATCCCATCCGGCAAACCCCGCTGGGGGACCAGCCTGTGGAGGGACTGGGATGCTCGGCTGCTGTGGGGCTGTCGCATGCTCCTCCACCCAGGAAGCCCAAACACGTGCAGGACTTTCCACCCAAGACTGACCTTTCTTTCTCTGCCTTTTCCTGCTTTCTCCCCCTTTCTCTCCTTGCTGTCACCCCGTCTCCCCTCCGCCGCCTCCGCCCTGCTGGGGGGTTCGCTGGAAACCCGAGGTCTCTCCCTCGGCTGCCCCCTTCGAAATGTCAGATCCTCACGGGTTTGTGCTTTCCAGAGATGAAAAGGTGCCGAATGCTGCCCCGAATGGCAGCAGGTGACCAAAAACTTCCCCAAAAAAGGAGCAAAACCCTTTCCTTTTCTGTACTGATTGCTCCTGTCGCTGCCTGGGCCACAGCAGACGGGGCCAGACTCTGCCAGGAGCGGGTGGCTGTCGAAATCCAAGTGGAAAGAAGCCCAGCTGATTTCTGTCCGTTCCCTTAAATCGCAAGTTAAGGGGGGGAGAGGGAGAAATAATGAAGTTTTTAATTAAAAAAAATAATAATAAAAGTGTGTATATATATATATGTGGTTACAATCTAATTCTCGTGCCCCAGTGGGGTGCTGTATAGTTAACTGAAGGAGAATTGAACCAATATAAATATGAAATGAATTTACACAGCCAGTTAAAACAAAACAAACAACAACTAGAAAAAAGAAAAGAAGATACCAAATGGTCTGGAAGAAATTTCCAAGCCTTTCTCACCATGCAGAACAATCGTTTGAAGCCTGCACATCTCTCATTATGTTGTAATTTTGTTTGGTTTTGTTTTGTTTTAATAAGGAGGGAAAGGAGAAGATGCTGATTAAAAAAAAAAACAACCACCAACAACAAAAAACCCAACCACAACAGCAAAACTATGTTTGAAAAAGAAGTAATAATTGTTCCCCAAACCTACGAACCCTGAGCTGTCGCTGGATTTCTGAGAGCTGTGGGCTGTTGCATGACTGTGCTAGATTTTAGTCTGAGTTGATCTTTTTAAGAAACAGAAGAAAAAAACCCCATAAAACAAAAAAACTGCAAGTGTTGAATATTAGAGGTTTGTTTAGACCTGTTATCTATTTTTTTTATTTGAAATTAATTTGTCACTTTCTCATCCAAAAGAAAAAAAACAACCAACAAGCAAAAAGAAAGACTTCAGAGGTTCACATCTCCAGTGTGGTACTCGGAGAGCCTTAAAGGACAGCTGTGTGCCCACCTGCCCCGTGCTGGGGCCACCACCGCCTGCCAGCATCTCCCTGGGTGCTCTGGTGGGACAAAATCCTCCCAGGGGGTCCTTTGGGGGGTTCTTTTGCAGAACTCGCTGCCGCTGCGATGGGGCACAGGGGTGCTTGCAGCTCCCTTTGGTGCAAGGTTGGCCCCAAGCTGCTTCCTGGCGGCGCTGCCGGCTGGGCGGCATTGGCGGAGGTCCTGGAGGTCGCCTGGAGGATGGCAGCCATGCATCGGTGGTCATTGTGGTCTGGTGGAAGGGCAGCGGTTGCTTTGAAGTCTCGATGTGAAAGTGGTGTGGGTCCTACCTGTTGCATTGGTAAGAGTGTCTTGGGGATCTTCCGTTGCCATTGAGAGAGCCAAATGCATGTTTTTTGTGGTGATTGAGAGGGGATGGTGGGACCTCCCCGTTGCTGGTTGGAGGGGATGGGCATGTGTTTTGAAGGGCATCTCCCTGAGAGTTTCCTTGTTGGCAAATGAGGGCTGGAAGCACTGTTAAGAGCAGAGGGTTTATTAGCCTGTTGCTTCCCCAGCAGCAACGCTGTGTGTGCTCCCTGGGCCAGGCTGGAGGGACACGTGAGTTTCTTGGCCGTGGTGGGCCTGGATGGGATTTGGGCAACAGAGATGTTCTGAGGGAGTGGGGGGGGTCATGCCAGGCAGGCTGGCAGTGCCATGGTATGTCTGGGCTCTCTGGGCTCCCCTTGTGCTGTGGCCTGGCTCTTCCTGCCCCGTGGTGATGCTGGGAGCCCATTGTGTGGTCCCAGGGATAGGTTCTGTTTGGCTTCCTCCTGGGGAGCTTTGGGGTGTCTGCGGTTTGCTCCACCAAAGGGTCCCCCCAGCACCTCCCCACTCCTCCAGGGTCCTCTTGCTGCCTCTAACGGGAGGGTGGCGGTCGGCGAGGTGGCCATTGCAATGCTGCCCGCAGCCTCTAGTGCTTCTTGGTGCTACCTTTGCCTTTCGTGTGATGCCCAACGTCCTTAATTGTGCCAGGCAGCCTGTCCTTCCTCCCTTGCGCCAGCCTGGTGGGGGGCAGAGCCGGGCTGGCCGTCCCCACCTAACCCTACCTAGGAAAGGGGAAAGGCTGGGGGAGAGGCTGGGAAGCATATGTGGGACTCCTATTACCGGTGGTATCGGGTGAACCCCAAACCAGAATGAGATGGAGAAGCATCCCCCGCCCTGAACCTGTGTTCAGCCCTGCGGGCTGATCCCCGACGGCTGCAGCAAGCGGGTCCCTCCGTGCCGCACTCTGCTCACATTGCCTTTTCTCTTCAGTTTTGGGGTAAAAAAAATGAGAGTGTGGTCCAGCCTGGAAGTGTCCCCCATGCCTGGCCCTGGTGTCCCCCTCTGGCAGGAGCCCTGTGCCACCCCCGGGGCTGTTCCCAGCCTGGGGACAGGGAGCAGGGGGACAGGTGGCAGGTCCCCCGCCCCGGGCTCACCCCCTCCCGACCAAAGCGCACAACGAGCTGTCCTTTAAGAAAGCAGGGGGAACCTAATGCAGACCTGGCAAAAGGCAGAGGATTTTAATAGTTTTAAAAAATTAAATGGGGGAAAAAAAAAAAAAATAGAAATCCAGAGTCCTGATTACCTTTCTGTGATTGTTTCAGACTTGAAGCAACAGGCCAGCGCGGCTGGTCAAACGCCCTTTGATCGTGTAAATATCCTGCTATTTCCTATTTTAATGTTCTTCAGATTTAGTACTTGTAAATAAACACACGCATCAAGGAGAGATTAAACATTTTTGCTAAAGCCAGTGTCTTGCCTGTGTTTTCGGAGGCGATGCAGGCGGGAGGAGCGGGTGGCTTTGGGCAAGGACCATTCCCGGGAGCAGCGGCTGAATCCACGGCTGTGCCAGGGTGACACGATGCAAAACGGCATTGGGATGGACCAGCATCACTGGGCCCGTGGGTGCATGTGTGGGTATAAGGACCCCAAGCTGTGGCTGTTTGAGCTCCCAAAGCAGCCCTGGGGGCTGCTCTGGGCACTTGTGGCAGGATTTGGGTTGTTGATGTGTGTGGGGTGGGAGGGGGCTTCTCCATCAGCCACATTCCCGGGTGGCTTACATTAAATTGTTTTAAGCTATTTGATTTCGCTCGTCTTAAGAAGCACTCACAGCTGCTGATCAGATGAAGGAGAGCTGAATTCCCTACGCTGCAAGCAAGAGGTAAATACCTGCCTGGCTGCACTGCCACTCACCGGGGTCAAAAGGAGCTGACCGGGGCTGGGGCAGCTTCACTTCTGCCTCTTGGCCATCCTGGTCCTTCCTCCCATGGGGACTTAATGGGGAGACCGCACAAGTGCTTGGGTATGGAGGGGAAGAGGTACACGGTGGTGGGGTGATGCTGCAGTCATGTCTCTGCAGGCTCTGCACACTGTAGGGCATCCTCTTTTCCAGCTCCTGCTCCTTGTCTTTAAGCTTTGCAAAAGCCACTGTATCACCCCAGAACTCTGGGTGCTTCTGAACTGCATTATAGGGTGTGCAGGATCCTAAAGCAAAGCACAGGGAGAAGAAGCCCAGGCCAGCAGCCGGCCAATGCAGCACCCTCCTCGCGGTGGTGACCTTCCCCAGTGATGCTGGGTGGCCACCGCAGGCCTGGGGGGACATTCCCAGGCAGAAGGAGGTGAGTCTGGGGTTCATCCCCAGGGTGTGGTGTTGGGGCTGGGGCTCTGCCCAGCTTGCAGACCAAAATCACACAAATTGAGCTGCTTTTTCTTTTTTTTTTCTTCATCTTTCCTTACTGTCTTCCCTTCCTGGGGCTGATCTCCTGAGGATTTGGGCTGACAGGTCTGGTTGTGCACTGTGAATCCTAAATGCATCTTTTCTCTGCATTTGGTATATGTATCAGCTGGGTGTTCTTCTGTTTTCTCCTGCAGTTTGCCTATGCTCCAACAAGAACATCAGCAGCAAGTATTAAACATCCACTATTTTAGCTGTAGTGCCACTAAAACAAAGATTGATCTTTTTTTTCTATCTTAAAAAAAAAAAAGTGTTTTTTTTACCAACTTTTCAAATGTTTAAGAAAATCACATTTGAACTGAATCTTGTTCAGGTTTCTGGAAATATTTAATTGAGGGCAGTGGGGAAAAGACCCTCATCTCCCCAGATTTTGTGGCTGCAAACACCATCCTCGTGGCTGCACGGGAGCCGATGGCAGCTGAGCATCGGGCAGGTGAGCACCGTGCTGGGTACAGAAACTGGATTTAAGTAAGTTTTCAGTCCAACATGTAGTGGGGCTTTCATTGCTTTTGGGGTCTTTTCAAGGCATGGGGGTGAGGGTCTCTCCCCAAAGAGTTGGATTGGGTTTCTCTAGTGACACATCCTCATTGGAGGTGCTGGAGGGGACCCCGCACTCCAGCCTGCAGCAGCCCCTACCAGAAAGCAGAGCCAACCCCTCTTCTCCCCTCAATGATTCCCCTCCTCGGGGGCTTGGTGCTGTTGGGGTTTCCTCCCTTCCCTGGGGACAACAGCCATGGATCCTCTCCTGCTTTGAGTTGAAATTTCCTGCTGGAGGAAATCTGTGTGCCACGATGGGGTGCAGAAGGGGCAGCCATGACCTTGGCACCCATCTGGGACATGCTGTCATCCACATAAACCCTCCTGCTGGACCGTGTCGCTTTACTCTGAGCCCTTTGCCGGCAGGATTTTCATGTTTTTTCCCCCTCTTTTACTATTTTTTCCTGTTGTTTTACCAGGGAACAAAAGCTTAAAAACCTCCATGTTGGCCAAATAAATAAATATCTAGTATTTCACGATCGCCAGGATATTCTTCAATACAAATTGCACCCGTTTTCCCAAGGAGTAAGAGCTCCTGGCATGAAGCCAGGGCCTCCAACGACAGCTACAAATGTCTTTGTTTGCCTCCTCAGTTCTAGTGCAGAGCTAAGCAGAAAAAGATTATCAAGGCCTGCAAATGATTGTGTAATCCACAAATGCACTTTATTTGATTAAATGATAAAATGTGAACCTTCCAGCAATAACATACACCACTGCCGCCTGAGACGGCAGTAATCCAGCAAATCTGCGGGAGCTGCAGCGTGCCTGGAGCGGCCGGGGCTCGGCAAAGGCAGCCCACTCCCCGCGGCAGCTCGCCTCCCCCTGCCCGCGGCCACCTGGCTGACCCTGGGGGGCTTGGAAGCCCCCATGCCATCGTCTCGCCCGAACTTGGGCTCCAGGTGAGCAGCACATCCCAGGGCACCTGTGTGGGGTCTGAAGGTCTCGTCCAGGGCATTTTGCACAAGAGCTCTGTCCCTGCACCATTGCCACGGTCTTGCACTTGCCCTGTGCACCTCCTTGCTCTCTCCAGCGCTGGGAGATGCTCTCCTGCCTTTGGGGCTCTCTGTATAATCCTCCCTTTGTTTCTCTTACATGTGCAGCAAGGGCCAGGACGTGTATGTGGTAGCGCTGCCCCTGCAGAAAGCACCGTATGCTCGGTGCCATGCGTCACCTTGGGGTGAGGTGGGTAGAGGACACGGGGAGCCACGGTCTGCAGCACAGGGACGTGTCATGCTCACATCCCTGGGCACACAGTCATGGACAGCCACGTGCCCATGGTGTGAGTGTCAGTCACCAGAGAAGCTCCTTCTGCTTTGGTGAGCTTTGCTCCACAAAGACAACAGGGTTTGACTTGGTGGTTTAAGACCTTTTACCTGCCACCAATATCCACCAGTGCATGTTTTTTTCTGGTGTCACCACTGATGTGCTCAGAGCCCCAGAGGCTGAGCCCCCAGTGTCTGGACCACCAAAGATGCCATTAGACTCATCCTCTTCTTCAGGCTTAGCCAAAAGGCTGGCAGGAACATCTCCCTCGCCTACAAGCCCCAAGCTCCTGCACTGGAACCGAACAGCTGGGCTGGGAGTGGGGCTGCTGTTCCAGCTGATGACAAGTGTCTAATTCATTAACAGCCAGCTCCATCCACTTATGCCCAGAGAGCACCAGCCTGCTCCTTCCCTTCCCCTCCTGCAGCATCACCCTGGGCAGCCCAGGTCCCTCCCACGATGCTGCCAACCCAGGTCCCAGGACCTGACAGTGAAGAGAGCAGCTGGGCTAACTGGGCTCTCCCAGATATGTCACTGCCCCTCCAGCTCCATAATCCTGCACCAAAGGGACGTGTTACATCTTTGGGGGGTATGGGGGGCCCTCGAGCAGCCACTTCGCACAGGAGAGAGGCTTTCAGCTCTCACACGTAAGATATATATTAAAAATTATTAATGGATACATTTATAATACATACATAGAATATAATGAGATATAATATAATATAATAAAATATAATACAATGCAATATAATATAATATAATATAAATTAAAACCCAGCTAGAGTATTAACATGGTTGCGAGTGCCAGGCCATGTGCTGGGTTCAGACTGCATGGGAAAGGCCAGAGCAGCATCACATACCCTGCAAGTTGAAGGATACGGCGCGGGGTTTCTTCTCACTCAGAGGTGATGATTAAGTTTCTTCTGAGCTGCTGGGAAGAGGGGGGAAAAAAAAATCCATAAATTTTGAAGGTAGTAAGGGCTGAGCAGAGCAACACCCCCTTCCTCTCCCCGCCTGGGCAAATGAAAATTGCAGCCGTGCTGGGAGGTGACTGGTTTATGTTTGTTCTTCACTTTAAATGTAGTGGTAAAAGCCCACAGTTTTGGGCTTGGATTGGAGGTGGGATCATTAGGAGGTGACAGGCGACGGCTGATACACGTTAATGTGCCATGAGCAGTCAGAGCTTCACTGTGTTTTTTTTTTTAAGTCAGGCAAATTATTGCTTCAGGAAAACGACCGTCTCCCCTGGTGGAATTAGAGCAGGGGGAAGGGGGGAAATTGATTTATCTTGAATTTTATGGCACTGGATTGACAGCTCCATAGACGCAAGCTGCGCCCCCTGCAGGGCCGCGGGGCAGTGGGCAGGTGACACGATCCTGGGCACTGCCAGCTGCCCCTTTTCTCCCCCTTGGAGGGGCTGGCGGTGGGGTGCGGTGGCCAGGCTGGAGACCGTGACCAGGAATCTCGGCCATAACTGTCAAGAGCAATTTTTCCGTGTGGTGAAATCAGTCGAGAGACACTGCTGGAGGCGTCTTGCCTGTCCCTCTGGTCCCCTGCGGTAGACGTCTCGCCCGTTCCTCTGGTCCCTGATGACTTGGTGGCTCATCACCACGTGTCTGGCATGGGTGGCCAACAACATCACCCCAGGCTGGCAAACCCTAGGGTGATGCTATAGCTGGGGGAACCCCACTTCTCTGGGGGCTTTTAAGGTGGTAACTGATCTGACTTTTCACATGCTATTTCTAGGTGTTCTTCCCAGCACTAATACCATTGCAATGGGCTTGAACCGGCCTTCCCCTCCCTCTGCTGGAAAAAAGCAGAAATGTCCAATGTCCATCCTGGGAACTTGGATGGCAGCCAGGGGCATCTTGCCGTCCCCTGGCTGCGGGTGGTGTCTCTCCACAGCAATGGTGCCACCAGCAAGGTGACTCCTGGTATGTGATGGGGACCGGGCAGGTTATTTCAATATTCGCTTCTCCCATATCACAAGGGATCACAATGCACGTTGTAAAATAAATCATTAGCTCACAGACCACCCAGATTGGTCTCAGCAGGGGAAACTGAGGCACAAGAGCAGAGCTGCTTCACCCAAGGTCATGCAGAAGGTTGCAGCGGGGAAGAAACCACTCACGACCCATGCTGAAATCCCTAGGAAGCAGACTTTTGTTATGGTCCCAGATGTCTGGGCCACTTTGGCTGTCACACTATCTTGAGCTGGAGTTTTATTTCTTCCCCAAACTGATTTTTTTTTCCCCTTTTTTATGAACGAAATTCTCCCTTCGCAGCTCCTATTCTCTCAGGGGCTCTTCCACTCAGCGGTAGCCCAATTTCCTTTTATAGCTCGTACAATGACTGTCCTAATTACAATTAAAACCGGGAACACTCTAATCAAATCTTTTACTATTCTAGACAAACTCAGAAAATGAGTAAAATTAGTGACACATGGCGCAAAAAAAAAAAAAAAAAAAAAGGGAAAAAAAAGAAGTCCATGAGCTGCCACAAATTCAGAGAGAGAGTTAAAGAAGGCAGCGGGATTTCGGCTCTCATCTGCAGTAATTGGCGGCAGGGAGGAGGCATGGGCACCACAGCGGAGCGGGGCTCGAGCATCCCTGGGGGCTCCTCCATCCTGCTGACCCTGCGCTAGCTGGACGGTTGGTTTGAATAATCCCCCCCAGGAGTTACCATGGCAACAAAGCCTTTTGATGGCGAAAACCTTCAGCATCAAGAGTTAATCAGACCCTAAACCAAAATGGGGTTAAAGGGGGAGCAGGGATGTGTGAACAGTGGGGTCACTGGGGCAGAAGAAAGGCAGTGAGTGGAGAGTAAATAACAAGCAAGGGAGAGGGGTCTGATGTCTGCTTGAGCTCCAGACGGCCAGAGGGGGCTTTGCTGGATGGGAAATCGTGGGGGCAAATTCATAGGCTGGATAATTATTTGTAATTTTCTGAAGGTCTGGCTGGATGATTTTACCACCCTGCTCCATCACGCCTCGCTGCTCTGCGTGCTGATTTATCTTGAGAAGGGGAAACACCGGGCGCTGTGATGTGGAAGGTTGGACGCATGTCCCACCTGGGTGGAAGTGTGGCCCTCAGCCGGTGTCCTGCCAAGGGATGGGGCTTCAGGCCAAAGCGGAGCTTCGTGGAGCTGGAGGGCTGTGTGTGCCATGGGCTGACTCAACGTGTGTAGTCACCTGGGGTGAGTGTTTGAGCACACGACTCCAGACTTACCAGATAGAAATCCACAGTGCAGAGATGTGAGCTCCCATGTGTTTGGGAGGAGACAGAGAAGGAGGACTCATGGCTCCGTTTCTTGGATTAATGCTCCTGGATCATGTAAGGGTTGCAGAGGTAGGATGGAGCCAAGGAGTTAAGACCTTTTTGTAGTTTGCTGCTTGTTGGGGGTTACAGACCCTGTCTGGATTGTCACAGCTGATGGCTGTTCCTGGCATTGCCTCCCTCACAGGTGGTTTGTCTTCAGTGCTGCCATGGTTTGCAGGGGGCTGATGGAAGGTAGGGAATGAACTGGGTTTCAGGAAAGCAAAACCGGGAGCACTGTTCCTACCATTGGATACCAAATGATAAAAACTGGTACTGGTGGCGTGAGGATGTCTTTTTATGCTACAGAGAGCAGATGTTCTCATCTATAATCCCAGTATTATAGTGTTACAATGACCAGGATCTGGGAGGTCGCCCTGAGTGTAGGGTCTCATGGAGGTAGGGGGATGGACAGCACACCACTGTGGGGCCGAACCTGTGTTCATTTCTAGTATCAGGATGCGTGGGAAGAGTCTGCCCGAGGTGAGGGTTAGTGTTACAGACAGGGACAGTGTTAGAAAAAAAGGAGCTTTGCAGTGGCTGCAGAACCTGGTAGAGCAGACTAGCTCCCAAAGAGCTGAGGTTGTTGCTGTGTCTTACGTGGCCTAGTACCCAAATTATCAAATGATTTAGTATTATGACAGACCTCATGTTGGACCTGCCCAGTGCATCAGCATTCTCCTTGTCCCAGTCTGTGGTGAGATATTCCCCTAACTGCTTCTTCGAAACAACTGCAGGTGTGCAGTCTCAGCATACAACAGGGCTTCTCCATGCTCACACTCACTGTTTTTCCCACTGACGAGCCTAAATCTTCCTCGTTGTAATTTAATCCCCTTTCCACTGGTCTTGCTCAGCAGAGATGTGAAGACCAGATTGCTCACAGATGCTGTATTTGGAAGGGTGTCTAACTCCTATCAGGTCCCCTCCAAAGTCTCAGTTATCTCCAACTCTCACCTCAGGTTTTGCTTTTGGAGAGATCTGGAGGTCCAGCGGCCAGGGGAGCAGTCTTGGGCAAAATGAGTGATCAAACAGTCTTATATCTTAACGTTTATCAGCTTTCCATCCAGACCATGCAGTGTCACAGCTGGATGCGTCCCGGCAGCTCCCATGATGGGGAGGTACCTCGGAGCCAGGCGTCGTTTGGGTTCAGTTACAACACATTAACAAGGAGCTGGTTGCTCTCCTCGCTCCTTTCCCTCACTTTCTGTCTTTATTATTTTGTCAAAGTACTTTCAAGTATAATACTTATTTTATAGGTCTGAAGCACAAGATTATTCAATTTGCTTTATAGGCCCGGTTTGATAAATCCACTTGGAAGCCCTCACTGTGGTAATTGAAATGCACTGCCTGGGGAGGAGGGAATTTCTGCACTGGCTTTGGCTCTCACTTCTGACCGCTGCCGGCTGGTCGCAGGGGTAGGAGTCAGTGAAACCTGATGGGATTTACAGGGCAGGAGCTGCCTGGGGGCGTAGGTGGGTCTGGGTGAGATGGGAGCTGGGAAAGCTGCTGGGACAGAGCACTCTGAAAACCTTAATCCCTTCTTCCCTCTCTTGTTCTGATCTTTCTGACCCAATCAGCCCCAAGGGCTGCTGAACTGTTGGGCTCTAAATTGAAATTAAAAATTACACTGAAAGCAAGAGGATGGCCAGGAGTTCAGTGTGACTGCAACTAGGACATTTTACATGCCTTCAGGAGCAGCATTTGATAATTCATCCCTGCCTGCGCTGAGCCAGCAGCAGCTGAATTTCTCAGCTGCCTCCAAATGAACTGGGGCTGAAAGCAGGCTCTCCGGGCAGAAAAAGCCTCTCTGAGGAGCCTGACACCTTCCTGCTGGAAGGGGTGAGCCATGGGGGGAACTCTCACCTTCATGACAGCAGGAGCAGACCGTGCCTTGAGGCAAGTTTTGATGCTTGAGGATGGGTCTGAGGCAGGGAGGAGGGCTCTGTCGTGGATCTTGGGATCGCAAGGCTTCTGGGGGCCAGTTGGTCTCTCTCATGCCCACTCCACCCTCCTTTTAAGGGGACTTACACCAAAGCTTTGAGCTTTGTGCTTATTAAGGGATAATATATCATGTTGCCTGTGACAGCAGGGACTTGGCACAGCGACCCAAGAAGCCATGCCCAGCCTCATGTTACAGATGTCCTTAATGTCCAGCTCTTCATCTGAAGTTTGCTAATCGGTCTTGGTTCCTGGCATTAGAGGAACCTACCTGTGGCAGGCCAGGTTCCTTCCAACCCAGCATTAGTTCTCAGGGGGGCAACGGTACCCAAAAGCACATGGTTTGAAAGCTGAAGTCAGTTTTCCCATTTAAAGCAAGGCTTGCCTGTTGGCAAACCTCCCATCGGGTATTGGTCTCTTGATGCAGCAATGCCTGAGGCTCCAGGGAAAGCAGTTGAAACACCACAAGCGCAAGGAACCTTGCAAACCTCTGGGTCATGTTTGTAAGGGTGCCTTGGCTAAAGGTTGCCGTGCTGTGTATTGAATTGAAGACTTTAATCCAAATGTTGTTAGAAATTTCTGCTCACTGTTCAACAAAAAAATGTCAACGTTACACTGAAAGTGATATCGATCCTGTGTGACACCAAATATTTTGCAAGGCCTTGGAAAATGTTAGGAATGTTGGTTATTGTTTTATTGCTTGAAAGATTTGGGTTTGGGTAAAAAAAATGCTAGTTTTTTTCAAATGAAAAGTTTGAAAAATGTCAAAGCCAGGTCGTGTAGAGACCTCACTAGGTGGAACTGATCAGGTGTGAAGAGGCCCCGGTCTCCAGATTTCTGCCTGCCCTTAGGGCGAGAAGCTGAGTGTAGAAAGGGTGTTTTGAAGGCAGTTTTTAAGAGACAGCCCTGTCTGCTCCGTCCTTCCCACAGGCACAGAGGATGACCCTTTCTGCTTGTTCCCTGCTGGCTTCGATGAAGGGTGGTGGCATTAGATGTAGATGGGAGCTGCATCCCCGTAGCCTTGCCTCCAAACTTTCTCGCCATAGCCAGGTTTTGCATGGCAGTCAGAGGAGGGAAGAGACTGTCAGCTCATTGTTTCTGCTGCAGAAGTTGCCCTCCTTTTCCTGTTTTAGACTTAATCCTCCAGGGCTGTTAATACAGCATTTCCCAGAAGGGATAAATTTAAAGCAAATGGAAGCATATTATATTTTTGGCTCCAGTAGGTAGAACTGTAAAATACTCTCCCTTCATTTTTGCTTTCCCTCTCTGCACAGAGTGTATATCATAGGCTGTCATTGTATTTAAATAATAAAGCAGAACCAGGATTATTTTGTACACTTTTTTCTCCTCTCTGATCTCCCCATTGAAAAATGCATGGAAAGCAACAGATGTTTCGACTTTGTAGCTTGAACCTTCTCAGCTGTTTGAAGATTTGATGTAAAGTTCTTTGAACATCAGTTTCAGAGAAGACTCTCTTAGTAACGGTTGCCATGCAAAATTCATAATTAATGAAGATTTCAGGGTTATGGTGGGTTTAAAAAATGTTATTTCATTATTAGTGTTATTATTTTGTAATCTTCTTAATCAGCTTAGAGGAATGGCATCATCCAACTAGAAGAAACAGAGTCACAACTGCACCCCAGTGTGTGGCATTGAATCAGGGTGCCTTCTCCAGGCTGTGCAGCTCAGTGGTAGCCAGAAGGGCTCTCGGGCTAGCCATGGGGGGCATGGATGCTAATTTAGGCAGGGGCTGTTGAAAGGCACCTGGTAATTAGTCGCTGGGGTTCAGGCACTTACCTGCTGCCCACTGGATCAAAGCAAGGAGCTGATCTAACTCGGAGGACTGGATTACCCTCTAGTGGCTGCAGCTTAAATAAGAGGAGGGAAGTGTGCTTTCTTGCAGACGTGGTTGCGATGCTCTGAATGCTCCTGTCCAGGGCTGCTGGCTGCAGTGTAGAGGGCAAGCCAGGAGACTGTAGGGGAGCAGACACCAGTGCTATGGTGGATACTGGAGCCCAGAGCCCCCCAGGAAGAGCACCTGCTGTAGCATGATGCAGATGCCCAGGGTAGTGTGGTACGATGCCCAGTGCATGATTGCCAGCACCAGGAGGGCTGGTTTTGGAAGTGCTGGCTGCTGGGGATGCTGTGGTCAGGCTGCTGGCACAGTATTGTGCTGTTGTGGCTGTCACGCCAGTGCAGCAATTCAGAGTCAACTTTGGGATGTCTAAAGTGGATGGCAACACCACTGTGGGTAGGCAAGGAAAAATTGTGGCTCAGGGATGGGCTGTGGAGTTTCTCTTGGCTGTCCCCTGTTGCCACCCAACAGCTGCTCCGGATATCTCTGGCACAGGGTGATCCTGTTCTCTGTCATGTCAAGGGATGTGGCAGGACCTTTTCTGGGCTGGCCCTGGCTGTAGCATCCTGCTTAGCAAGAGCAGACATGCCCCTGCCTGTGCTAGCCCAGAATTTGGGCAGCCTAAACAAGAATTTTTTCCATTAGGTCCACCCACTGTTAGTGCTCCAGGGAGATCTGAGCTCACGGCAAAGTGATGATCCCCTGTTTTTAAGGCAGGACATGAGTGACTTTATGGTGTACTTGGCAACAAGCTAGCTGGTACGCAGGCTTGTGTCACACCAGTGAGACTGACCATCCTTGGCATCCCCTGGGAGAGGCAGCAGTTCAGCAGTGTCAGCAATGACTGGTGATACTCAGCTGCCACCAGCAAGCCACCACTGGCTGCTGTGGCAGAGGCAGTCAAGTCATGCATTTAATTGGTGTCTATTGGATTTTTTTCCTGCAGCTACAGTTTGTGCTACTTATTGTGACATCCATGAGAAGCGGTGATTTGGGTTTGTTTGTGTGTCTGACTTGGAGGATTTCTGCATGCTGGCATCTGACCCCTTCCCCCCCTCCTGACAGCTGTTATTCTGTGTTACTGGACTGAAATAAGAGGAAGCTTTTGGGTCGTGGGGTCAGGGGCTGGGCAGAGTCGAAGGAGTAGAGGAATGAAAGCACAGCCAGGCCAGCTGTCAGGGCAGCTGGAGGGATGTGCCACTCTCCTTGCTGCTGATGCCCCAGGACACCATGGCGAGGCTGTCCTCCAGCATGAAGCTGCAGTCGGGCCTCCATCATGTCACCATTTTGTCACCCCACACCCCAGCTGCTGGCTGAACGTCAGTGGCTGTGGGGACAGAGCAGACAGGCTGGGCAGCAGCAGAGCTGTGGAGTCTTGGGGTGGCACACGTCCATCTGCGGTTGTGCTGGGTTTTCTGTCTACAGAGGTGTAACTCCAGAGCAGGTGGTGGCTTCTCCCCTTGGAGGTGAGCAGGGAGTGGATGGAGTGTGGATTCTTCTAACCCTGTCAGACCTGTCATGTCTCCAGCCCAGCTGGGGTTTCCTCTTGCATTTCCACCTAGGGACTAATAGCAAAGTGTCTGAGGGGCAGTGACTCCAAACTGGGTGAGGCACAGAGTGAGAGAAAATGATGGAGAAGTGCTGAAGTGCACCTCCTGTGAAACATGTGTGTCAGCCACAGCTCACACGTTTGTAACACTTCCTTGTTGCTGGATGGGACAGTCTTGGAGGTTCTGGGCATGGATAAACCAGCGGGGACCTAGCAGAGCTTCTCCTCCCAGCACCGATACCTCTCCTTCTCACCAGGGAGGACTGGGCTGGAAACGTCTGACTTGAGCACCTGAGATTTTAAGGCATTTCAGAAGCTAAATCTGTTTTTCTCAGCTGACCCTGGTCTGCAGAGTAAGTAGAATCCCACCCACACCATGAACTCCATAGCTGTCAGTTACGGGCTTGTTCAGGGGTTGAATACTGCTACTTAGCCCCAGCACTGTGTTAACAAGCTGTTGTGCTGCAGAACACACTAGTGCAGAATGATGGGCTGCAACCTCCAACCCTCAGTGAAGCTTCTTGTCCCCAGGGCACTGACCACTGTGATGCTGGACCTGATGGTCCCTCCAGGAGCTCAGGTTTCCATGCAGTCAGACAGCTGTGATGGGTTGGGAACTGCCAGCAGACCTGTGCTCTGACTGGGGTGAAATACCTCTCTCTGCTGCTGTTTCCAAAAGAGAGGAGAGAGGCTTGACTTGGAGAGGCGTGTGCAGCTGGGGACAGTTCTTGTCGGTGCCAGGCTGTCTGGTAGCCTGCTTGTTGGGGCTCTGGGCATTGCATTTGCTCTATCACCCTTCAGGGAATGCAACGCAATAGATGGTGACAGCACGCAGAGCTGTCAGACTTGGCCTGTCATCCTCAACCAAGGCAACGAAGGCCTCCAGGGCTTACTGCCCTCCCCTCCTGACCAGTTTGATGGGCTGCGTGCATGTGAGGGGCATCACGGTAGCTGCCGTCCTTCTGCTTCATCCCAGACCAACCAGTCAGCTCCCTGTTTGAATGTCTCTGCTCTTTTTGTCCACCTGGAGATGAAGGGCACCTTCGCCCCTTCCTCTGGTCCTTCCTTTGGATTCATCTCTGCTGTGATGCTGGGCTCCAGCCTGAGCAGAAGGTGCTGGTGGCATGGGGCAGGGTGCTGTGAAGGTCAAGGGGCTTCCTGAAGGAGCTCATCCCCTGTCCAGGCAATTTTTGCGGACGTTGTGGGCCAGCAACAGCTCCCAGAGAGTAGTTTGAGTGAGATCAGTCTGATTTTGGGAACAGGGAGTAGAATGCGGATGCTTTGAGTAATGCTGTGTCACTTGCCTTGGGTCAGAGACTGGGCCCTGATGCATTTTATTTACTTACCAATTTACTTTTATTTGTAGGTGTCTCTGGAGTACTATGAAGAAACACTTCTGCAGACCCAAAGGACCCATATTCCTGCAGCTTGGGCTCAGTCCATGCAGCCACTTCCACTCAGTTATAATAGAAATCACCACTCCTCCTTCACCTCCTAACTCTTTCTGTTTGGCCTCCACCTTTCAGGCAAGCTGAGCTTTGCAGGGTGGTGTCTCTGCCCCCTTGCAGCCAAGCATGGTGGCTCTGGCATGATGCAGCCAGCAGTGCCCCTTCTCACCTCCGCCTCCCCTGCTGCCCTCCGACAGCGGCAGCCCTCGCTGGACCCCCTCTTGAATAACCGTGTGATGGCGGCAGCCCTCGCTGGACCCCCTCTTGAATAACCCGCTGTGGCAGATGCAGCCTCGGAGCCCTGAGCGGGCTCCGTGCTCGGCAGAGGGGAACGGCTCCGGACTCTAATCCAAGTAGACAGATTGAGGTCAAAAGCGCCCTTCATGCAACAAGCGACAAAGGGCAGGGGAAGGGGAGGGGGTGCGTACGCGGTGGGCAGCAGGGAGGGAGAGACCCCCGTGGGGACTGCCAGGTGCCCGGTGAGGGCTGGGGCTGGGCAGCCTGCCCCCCTCCCACCCCCTCTCCCGTGGGGGCTGCAGGAGACTGGGGACGGCGAGGGATGGCAGGCAGCATGTGGCGTGCAGCGCAGCGCTGGCAGCGTGTGTGCCATGCAGAGCAGCAATGGCAACCTGGTCTGTGCAAGCTGGTGTGCAAATGCAAAGGAAGGGCTGGCAGTGGCTTGGGATGCTGCAGCACTGGACATGTTTCTACCAGCATCCCATGCAGTTTGTTTGGCCCTTCTCTGCTGCGGTTTTAGGCTCCTGAGACCCTGTTGAAGCTGAGGAAGGCGGAAAGGTGTCTTCTTTGGACAAGGAGCAGGGGGGAGAAGTGCCAGCTGTGCCTCACCTTGCTGGCAGCCTTAGGAGTCACAGAGCTGGGGCTGACCTGAGCTACAGGCACAGAGTAGGAGGTTTCATTGCTAAACCTCTGTGTACCAACCACTCCAGCTGCTCCTATCCACCTCTCTGGTGGCATGTACATGCCTGTGGGCAGAAGAGACATACTACTCACTGCAGAACACCCTCCTGCCTCCTGCCCCACTCCCAGCACCTGGGCTTCCCTTTTGGCTCAGACGTGCTGCCAAACTGAGCAGCAAAGGATGAGCGACAAGGAGCTGAGCAGCTGCAGAAGGATTAAGGCCACTCAGGTTTGCTCTTTCATGGTGCTTTGGCATTTGCATGCTGTGCTGTGTATGCTGCTCGCTGCCAGCAGTGCAGGACTTGCAATGCTCCTTGGTTTGTGTCCAGGCTTTGGTGTTCAGGCTTTGGTGTGGAGGCTTCCACCAGTATCATCCAGCAGATGCAACAAATAATATGGAGTAAAAGAAGGGGCAAGGATATAAAAAAATG
>JAVJGI010000050.1:11322886-11349255 GCA_035590275.1 Ibycter americanus
CCGGTCCAGCTGAGGAGGGGAGTGAAGGAGCAGCTTTGGTGGGCACCTGGCACCCAGCCAGGGTCAGCCCACCACACCAGGGATTGTGAAGATGGTGAATAAAAGGAAGTGGGAGGGATGGACTCACCTTTCCCCATGGGCCAGCTTGCACAGAGACTCCCATTTCTTCCAGTCAATTTTCTAGGCAATGTGTAATTTCTAGAGCTTCCTGTCCCTACCCCTAATGACCTCTTCCACTTCTCTAACAGGATTCCTCCTCAGAGATTAGCAAATGCCTCTTGAAGTCAGAGTATACACCACCCACTTCATTTCCCTTGTCTGTCATGCAGCTAGAAGAAAAATTCAATGCAACTCTATGTGAGCTGGTTAAACACAGCCTGTGAAGCCAGAGCTGCAGACAGTCCTCATGCAAGGGGATCTGTCCCTCAGCTATGAAGAATTCAGAATTGTTCATGGGTTGTGCCTTTGCATCCCCTGTCCGAGCTAGAGAGGCAACGGTGCTTCCTTGTAGACAGGAGACTGATACGACACACTGAGGTTCACATGGAAATGCTTTGGCTGGGCAGCAGGTTTCTCATGCAGTTACTTCCCTTGTATCTTCTTCATGATACAGGTGAGCATAGGTTTGTTGTCCCTTCTCACAGATTTCTGGAGAAATGAGCCTGTTTGACAGAAGTATGCTGTACCCCAAACATAAAACAATTGTAGGGGTCTAGTCTGGATCCTCAGAGCCCCTGCCCAGCTGCCTCTTGATACAGCTGCCATATGTCTGTGTTCCCTACCCTTCCTGAGGATCTGCTTCTGCTTTTTCCAGACCTACCTCCGTTTTCAGTGTGCTGAACACGTCAGTGCTCGTCTTCTGCCTAAGCAACACCAGGTTACTCTGGGCATGTCTCTTGCTGGCAAAGCTCTATCTGTGAAGCCTCTTCTTGGGTATGGCTCAGAGATCAGGGTCTGCATGGACCAAGAAATGTCAGCCACTCTTACAAAATAGTGTAGTGGCTAGAGGCGTCTCCCCTTTCATCTTTTCTCCCTCTGAAAGAAACTTGAACCCACCTGGAAAGACCCTCCTGATTATTAGGGAATTCTGGTTTTGAGATGGCAGAAGAGTCCACTCAGCCCTGCCATTTGAACTTTTCCACTCTGTGAGGAAATTAGTTATTATTTAAATATAATATATATTATTTATGTACATATTTATATAAAATTTCATATATAAAATTAAATATTAATATATATGAAAAATGAGGGAGTAAAAAGAAGCAGGACTTCCAGTGTAGCAGCTCTGGCACTCACCTGGGAGTGGGGGAGTTGTGGGTTCCTGTTCAAGCTCCAGTGAATACTTATATAAATTATGCTCTGGAGTCATCTCTCCTCACCCCCCTCCTGTATTTCTCTTCAGCCCAATGAGTATTTACTCATTTCATGCATGATGGAAGAGGCTGAAATTCATAATATGAGCATACTTGACTAATTTCAAACTTTTATGCAGTGTTTGATGTCTTCTCTTCATGTCCTTCATCTCCCAGAATGCGGAGGGACCTCCTCCCTCTCCACTGCGGTGCCCGTTCATAGGCAGACCTCTCCTCTGAACCCTTGCCTAAATTTATTCACTTTTGTCTTCAAATGAGCACAGCTTTTGTTGCTTCCTCAGTTGTTCCTATTTTGCCCAGCTTTGCCTTTCTTGACAGTTAGGATTGCAGGTACGTTCCTATGCAGGAAAACATCTGGATCGTGGTAGGTGAACTGCCCCAAGTCATTCCTGCAGTGACCCTTCCCTGCGCCCCATGAGCTCCTCTGTGGCATGGGAGAGGCAGTCCCAGCGCCATGGCCATTTGGTCGTTCTTGGCTGAGATTGCCAATATCGGAGCCAACTCCGAAGTGGCATTTAGCCAGGCACACACTTTATCTGCTAGCTTTGTCCCTACAGCTCACTTTACATTAATTGCCATGCTGCTGATGTGGCAGCGAGTATCAGTCCCTGCTGCCTGAAGCCATGCTGATGAGAGATGCTGGGTTTTGGACCAGGAGCCCTCCCAGGAGCTTCCTCCACTCTCCTCCCTGTGAGTCTGTACCTGAACATCTTTGTCCTTTTCAGTGCCTGACACGGCTGCTGTATCACAGATGAAAAACATCCTTGCTGTATGGAATAGTCCCTGCCATTTTCCCGCTTGATTTGTCTTTCTCCTCTCATTTCTTTTTTGCTGTTCAGCCTTTTCTTCTCATTCCTACACTCCCTCCCCCCTCCCCCGATCAGTCAGACTTCTCCTAAGCCCTGATGTGTTGTGACTGGGGCTGACTGACAGCACTTCATGCCTGACACACATCTCTGGGATGCAGCCCAGGATGTGTATCTGAGAGCAAAGTTGGATTGTAAAGTGCCATGTGGGAGTCTCTGAGAAGGGAGTCAAAACACCATCAAGCTTATTCTTCCTGAGCAGAGTGAAGATGTTGCCTGGAGCTTACTGATGCCAGGATTGACTCTGTGGCTTGCGAGCTGGGCATATCCTGTCCCATAAGCAATGAAAGCTGTCCTAAGCCTCTCTGCAGAGCTAGGGCAAGCATCGGGGGGAGCCATGGAGAACCAACCTCCCTTTTCTGCATTGGTGGTGCTACTTTTAAGCTCAAGTTTGGTCTATATAGATGACATGGAACAAGCAGAGGAATCACTTTCTACTGCACGTGTCCTGAGTAAGGGACGTGGTATCCTGTGGTGGTTGTTTCTGGTAATGTGGCAAGGGAAGGTGAGAAAAATGGAGCAGCAACTGAAAAGAGGGATTTCAGTCATGAGACTTCCCTTCATCTCCCTCTTCATCAGTAGACCTTCAGAGAAGCTGTTTCCTACCTTCCCAAAATTTGTTTTTCTCCTCCCCAGACCTGGAATGGGTAGAGATGCGCTGGTGAAGCTCTGGCTGGAGCCACAGCTCTGAACTGCTTTGTTCAGCCACCCTGTTGATCTTGTTTTAGCCCTGCCTGGACTCTCAGGTTATTATTGGTGTGCGTGAGAGCATTTTTAGAAGAATGAGCTCTGATGAGTCTGCAGAGAGCCGTGGCTTTGCTGGGGATGAGGGAAGGGTGGCCTGGCACGGAAGACCTGGGTGAAGTAGAAACAGCTGTTGTCCGTCTGCATCTCATCCCACCTGCAGCCTTGAGACTGCTTGCCCAAGCTCAGCTATTATCTCGTGGGACTTGGAGCCAGTTTGATACGCTTCTCCCAGCCAATGCATGCTTTAGACAACCTGACTGGGTTGAAGGTCTAATCTGCACTTGGAGGAGACCTGTCATTATGAGGGCCATACTCAGCACCATCGTGTCACCATCCGCTGCTTGCCACCTCCCTAGTTTTCTAAGTGCAGTCATCCCTGCTCTCTGAGCACCTTCCATGTTTATGCTCCCTGCTTTATGCAAAGCCACCTAAAAGTCCTCTTTGCTAACTTCCCCGGAGACCCCAGGTGCTGCTTGGAAATCTCTTAGAGAAGTAATCATCCCTTTTGGATTGCACCATCACTCACCCTCAGTCCCTCTGACAGTCCCAATTTGCTTGTGTGTTCGGCTGTAGAGCACCAAAAGTAAAACACCGTCAGCTTCTGGTTTGTAGCATTTTCTTTGTCTGGGAGAAAAACAGCAGCAGTGTCACAGCTTACCCCTCAATCTCCTCACCTGTTGCCCTGTCCCTTGCTTTTCTAGTGGCTTTTGCTATGGTAGAAGGGAGGGTTAATATCTCGATGTAGCTGGTGCTGCTCTTATCTGGTGGGAGGTGTTCTCACTTTGGTAGGTAGGGGGAGAAGCACACGGTGATGACACTGAGAAATGGGGACTGGTTTTGGGGTCCACACCTCCTCTCATATAGTGTTAGTGTTCCTCTGTCCTGCCATGGGACCACAGAAAGATATGGGTTGGAAGAGACCTCACAACCTGCTTGGAGCAGGCCAGCTTATATTAGATCACTCAGAGCCTTCTTGACTTGACTTGATTTGACTTAACAACTACTGTGTTGTTTTTCCTGCTGTTTCTTAATGCTCCATCTTATTTCACCTGAGTCTTATTCATCTCCATCCTTCCACTGTAGGTTTTTTCCCCATTTGCCCTTTGTCTAGCTGCAGCACCAGCCATGGTGGAAGGAGGATGTTGGAGCCAGCCATGCGTTACCCCTTACAGACACAACCCACTGCTCACACCGTAGCAGACACCTCCTGAGCAGGTGGGTGCCAGAGGTGCACCAGCAAGGGTGAACTTTTCCAAGAGAGACCTGGGCAGAAGTATGAAAAGGTTCCTCACTGACATCAGATATTGGTTAAAACCCACTTCAGGAGCTAGGCTGGAACTGGCTATCGAGGGCTGTCCCTTCAGTGAGAGGGGGTGATTCCTGTGCAGGAATTAGCAGTCAGCACACCTGTTACTACAAGAGACTTCAGCTGAAAAGAGAAGAAAAAGGGGGATGCATGAAAAAAAAAAAAAAAAAAAAAGAGGCTCTTCAATTTAGTGCAATTATATCAATTTTCCCAGGATAAGGATCCTTGAGATATTTATCTGATTTACAAGGGTGTGCTGTAAGGCAGCAGACACAGGGCCTTAAAGAGACATTTGTCAATTCCTTATGTGTGGTGGGGGAGAAGAAAGAAAAAACCAAGTGAGGAGACACTGAAAGGAGAACCTTCTGGAGCCAGGAAGGGAGGAAGGATGCCTGCCTGCTCTCTGTATTTTCAGTTATGATTAATAATTTGTGGAAAACTGTGTTGACCACAAGGAATGCTGAAGGCTGCTTCAGAGAGGTGTCTGGGCAGAAGGAAGAGGAGGTTGGCAGGGCTGCGACAGTGGCAGAAATCCTGCTGTGGACTGGGTCGCCTTTAAACTTTCAGCAGTTGATATTCCAGGGTATGTGGATTAAGTATTTCCTGAAGAATTCATTTTGCTTACTTTTCTGATGGGGAAATGGTGAGGGTTAGATTTATTTCAGGCCTGGAGAACTTGCCCGATAGCAGAGCAGGACTCTGACGACACATCAGTTTGGCTACGGTGAGACAAGGTTTCCGTGGGATTCATCTTGTCTTAAGTGCAGATGTTCTGGGCTCAGGAAATGTGAAATTGTCTACACCTTTTTTAGGTAAGGAGAGCAGAATTCACCTGACACACTTGGATGCCCACCTTTGGATGGAGCGTACTCCTCTCCATTATAAAGACAGCACTCATTTTCTCTCCTTTGCCCTTCTTGCCTATACCACTGCTCTGCCCTTTAGTCCTCCTCCTCTGTATCAAATCCTGATCCCTCTTCCTCTGCTCACACTCTGCAGCTCCTGTTTTCTCCCCATCTTAGTAGTTAAAATGATTCCGGAGGCCTTCTGCATCTTGGAGCTTGCAGCTTTGCTCTCACCCTCACCCTTGTCTTCACATTATCTGTACAGGGAAGCAAGTATAAAAATCCTCATCTTTCCTGAAAGTGTAGCTGCCTTTCTGCCATCCCTGCAGCTCCTCACACCTCCCTTTCCCCTCCATCACATTCAGGCTTCTTGGCTTCCCTTCTCAGCCCTTTTGCCTCTCCGTTGCTCTTTCACATCTACATCCCTTACTGTTCCGCCAGCACTGTCTTGTCACATCCTACCCTACTACCGCGATTTGACAATGGAGAGAAAAAAAGAAGGGATTCAGTGGAGGGGCGAATGAAACGGGAAGTGGAAGAGGAGGAGGAGAGAGAGAACATCAGAGGGAATGAGGGCAAATGCTCGTAGCTTAACGCAGCTTGGGAAGTCACCTGGGGGAGTCGTTGACAGAGGGGTCACTGACCCTTGTGAGTAAATTTCTGTAATAAACTGGTGAAAGTATTGGCAGGCCCAAGTGATTTAGTTTAGAAATTGTTGTAGTTCAGCTCCCCTCAAATGCAATTCAGCAGGACTGTTAGCAGGCGCAAAGCACTTGCCAGCCTTAATATGGATTACTTTTCTTTGTCCCTTAAGTTCATCTCTTCACAGCATGGTTATGTTCTCATAAATTTGTTGCAGTGTGTTTGGCAGCAGCTGGCCCATCGGAAAGGATTTGTGTCCATTGGAAAAGCCTCTTGGATAAAGCTCTCTTTGGCAATATGCCTTTTTAAGGTCCTTCTGCAGCCATGTTGCTCTGTGAAATAACAGCTTTGTCAAGGACCAGCCAACTTCACTGTCAAAGGTCTGACTGAGTCAGCAACCCTTGGCCATCACACATGGACACCTGCTTGACGTTGCTTGCTGTGGATCTCCCACCTCCTGCCCTCTTTTGTAATAGCTGACTTCAATAAATGAGGAGTGGCCTTAATATGAGGGGAGAGATTTTCAGATCCCTGATCTCAATCAAGTTCATCATGGCATTAGAAAGTCAGGGGTGCTTACCTGCCTGTGGTACTTAAAAAAATTATCTGGTATCTATATATGAATAAACTTAACTTACCCAGTTCTGTGGGTGGACCTTGCTGGGGCTATAAGGGAATTCATAAGTCTTCCCTGAGCTGCAAAGGTCCAGTTGTCCAGCGATATATATTAGCATTGTATAGCATATAGCACAATATAGGTATTGGTTTCATATATTGGTATTATGAGTGTGAGCTGTTGCTCCTTAAAAGCCCTGTTTTGATGGTGAACATGTAACGTATTTCTGCTCTGTAGAGTAGGTGGCAAGTTACATAGGGAAACTTGTTTAGTGTTGGTATTTGTGTAGTAGGATCTTGTTCTGTGGGTAGGGGCCAGAATATTGCAAGTGGGAGTACAGTCAGGTGCAAGGCATCTACATATATCCTTGTTCATCTTCATCTTGGCCCATCTGCCCACCATATCCCCCAGTACAGACTGGAGTACCCACACGGGTACTCATCTCTGTACATCCTCATGTTTAGGACCATACAGTCCTGGCAGCCAATGCCTTGTGCTGTTCTTCACACCTGCACGTTTACCTCTCCAAGCAGCTCACCATCTGCAATGGCATCTCTGTGGAAGAGTCATGGTTCCCAGAGGTAGATAACGCATGTACTGGAGGCACTGCACTTGCTGCAGAAATGACAGCATCTGGGGCATCCTGGTGAGTTGTGTTGTGCATCAGCTGTGATTTCACATTACTCTGGATGTGTAGGGGTGGAGCAGGTACTGTTAGTCACTTTGGGTACCCTCAGTCTCTCTACTCAAATGTGGGCAGTGACCCAAGGGATGTGTCAGTGGGGAAATAGCCCCACTGGGCATGAGTAAGGCTTGTTTGGCAGGCATGGGAGGGTTGAAGAGAAGAGAAGTCCCTTTGCAGCAGAAGCAACCTTGCAGGACATCCCTGGTGTACCCTGGTAGGGGAGGTTAATGTGAGGAGTGTTTCTAGCTCTGGTACCAGCAACCCATTTCTACCTGCCTGCCCTCTTCTTCCCACTGAACTGCCTTTAGTCATGAGCTGCACTGTGCACTTAGGGGAAAAAAAAAAAAGAAAAAAAAAGAAAAAAAAGAAAAAAAAGAGAACGAAAGAAAATCAGGGGAGGGGAAAAAAAAATAAAATCAAAGAACAGTGGATTTCTTGTTGTTTGATCTTTGAGGAATGTTGAAGAAATCTCTTAGGCCTCTGTATCCCTGACTGCGCTCGTAAGGAGATTACGGACCTCGTGTTTTCACAGGGAAACACCCGGCCGCTGGGCCTGGCACACTAATCCAGACAAAGGATAACAGCAGCCTAATTAATTCTCATGTCTCTGAATCTGATAACGGCACAGTACACAGACGAGTCCGTAAGGACTTAATGAGTTTAATCGACTGCACTTGATGATTTTATTTGAAACCTTGTGCCACAAATTAAACTATTAAAAATGCACTTGAACTTGATTGGCAGCTGTAATCCAGGCAAAGTCTACTTAATCCGCGGGGGTGGGGAGCAGAGATGGATGCAAAGGGCTGGAGACGAGGAGAGTGAAGAGGAGTCTTTGGTAGGTAAGAGGATTTTGGGGTGAGTTTAAGGGAAAGCCAGAAAGAAGGGCAGAGCCTCAGGGTTGCTGGGGGCAAGATGAGGTGTGTGTGGTGTAAGGGATTTATCTGCGCTGACCCAGCGATGAGTTGAACTGTGGGATGAGGGAAGGGTCTACATCTGTTCTTGCCTTGTCGTCTGCCCTGGCTCTCCGAGCAGCTAGGGGGGCGTTTGGTTGTTAGCTGGTCAGAGCTACTTAGCTGCTGGCTCCAGTGTGAGGTTTAACACCAAGGCTTTGCGCAGCCAAGGTGGGGAGGACATGAATCTTGGGCCAAACCTCCAAATCTCATGCAAACCAGCTTGGTGGAAAGCTATGGAAATTCACACGGGGATGTACTGGAGGGTGTTCACAGGCAGCGGTATTACCAGTGGGCATGCGTGCATGCTCTTCATCTGTAATAGCTGCCCAGGTGAAAAGCAGCCTGCAAAAAAGCACCTTTGCCCACACGGACTGTCCAGTGCATCTCTGCAGAGACATGCACTCTCCTATGTGCTCTCTGCTAGCTGCTGTCGCTCAGCCTGGTCATGCTCATCCAGTTTATTCCCCTACATAAATACCCATATACATAAGCAGACACACACAAGCAGTGATTTGGCTCAAAATGGGGCATTAGCCAAGGAAGGAAATAGCATGGAGGTCTCCTTTGAAAGTCCCTTGCCCCCCCCACCCTCTTCTATTTAAAGTGATTTGCGAAAGATTTTCAAAATTATAAACCAATTTGCAAATAAACGATCATGATTAATGGCATATTCCTTAAGAGGTGACAGATCTGTAATAGGTCTGTAATGCCCCTTATTATGCAGGAACCATTAACAGCAGTAGGCGTTAAGAGACTACATTAAAGCTAGATTAGGCTTCAGCTGTGCCTCTGGAGTGGAGCAGGTCAAGTTTTTGTTGCTATGGCTTCTTTACCTATAGTTGTGCTCGTAACTGGTAGAAAGCAACACATCTCACTGCCACTTGGGTTTCACAGCTTACTCACCTCACACATCCTACACTAAAGCACGTGCTCTTTGGCAGCAGAGCCAAAGCCTTCATCAGCCGATCAGTGAAGGCAACGCGCAGCACCCTGGCTGGAGTGGTGGGTGGCTCATCTCTTTGGGCATCTCATTTCCAGCTTCCCTGATGCCGTCTCCTGGAGGTGATCTGCACCACTCCTGGCTTGCGGTTTCCTGGAAGTGATGGAGAGTTTCTGGAAAGTGGCTTTTGAGGCTGTGCGCAGTGCCACCGGTGAGTCTGGTGCAAGGGGGAGAGGAGCAGGAGGGACCGCAGGGGCCGTTTGCTGGGGAGGGCTCTGCAGCACACCTGCACCCCGTGCCAGAGACTGAACCCCACCAGCTAAATACTGCTCAGAGACACCAAGGGATCAAGAGCAGTGCCAGTGTCTTTAATCTCTGAAACAGCAGGGACTTTCTACGTGGAAATAAGCGGATGATTCGACAGTCCAAAGAGCACACCTTACTGTGAAGGAGTGTAAAAGCCCATTCCAGTGATTCCCTTCACTCAGAGAAAATCCTGTCTTGACCTTACACCTTGCGAGGGGTTTAATGCATTGTACATGAACAGGACAGGCCACACAGCTGCCTGAGAAATTTGTACATCCCACTGAATACCAACCTGGAGCAGAGGGCACCCTAGCCTTGCTCTCTCCTGCACATGCTTTGAATATGATGCTGTGAACTCGGTGTATTGATGATTAGCTGAAACATTTTAATTTGGTAGCTCACAGCTTTTACTATTCCCCCCCGCCCCGCCCCCTTTCTTTGCATTTAACATCAAACCTCTGTGCTGCTGCACAGCAAGCCATGATCTTGTGAGGTCCATTGTGCCTGTGCTGGTTTGCATCTGTACCATGCTGGGACAGGAATGTGAGCGAGGAAATGGGCGCTGCAAGCAAAGTTATTGATTAGCAAGTTGGTGATGCTCTTTCTAGGGAAAAAAATGTGTTAGGGAAGTTTTTTTCAGGTGAGTTAACATTGAGATCCTGCCTGCTTCTCCTTCGGAGGCCTAGCACTTCTGGAAAGTACATAGATGGTAATTTAAGGTGTTGTGCATCCTGACTAATTATATCAGTCCTGGCCGTAGCTGTCTTCTGCATTTCTCACCTTAAAATGCACTGTGAAGCTGCTATTCACTGTTAAACAGACACCGTATGCTTTCGCAGTAGTGGTTACATTTTAATTTTTTTACTGAAAGGAAAATAATTGGCATGTCTTTGACAGAAGAATGATTGAGAATCTTAATGGGGGAGATCAGCTAGGGAATGGCAAAGTATTTTTGTCTATTCGGTGTTGTTAGTGCTTTGATTAAACAGACTAATATTTCTGAGTCTGTCACTTAGTGTGAACAGCAGGGTATTTTGTTATCAGGTAATTCCCTGCCTACAGTGGCTACAGAAATGGTTGTATGTAAATCATGCAGTTAATAACACTCCAGTACAGAAGGCAGATGCAACTGCTAATTGCAGAGCATGGGATGCTCGGTGAAATCACAACTTACTGGCCCCTGTCAGGTCACTGGGGCTCTCCCCCAGCCTCGCGACTTCTGCCAGGCAGGATGCCACAGGTGATCCTCGATCCCTCTGCTGCCCTCGCAGCCGAATCCCGGGGTGCTGCTGGTCTGGGGGAGCAGCACGGCCAGCCCACGGCTGTCCCTGCAGGGGGGGAAGCGCGGGCAGCACCAGCACAGTTGGCAAACAGCCGTGCAGCCAGCGCACGCAACGCGCTCGTCAAATATTTACCCTTTGTTTCAATCCTGACCTCTTTGCCTCTCAAGATAAATAATTTAGTGTGGAAGCCTTGAAGGTTAATCTTGCATTTATTTAATGTTACAGGACACTTGGCTCACTTACAGCTAAAAGTCCTGCATGCTGGTTGTTAGTTTATTTAATCCGAGTGCCATTTTCTTCACCCACTTCTCTTTGAACTGCTGAAAGGAAGGAAAGAATGAGGAAGGAAGTGGGGGGAAGGAAAAGTTATCTGTATGCGGCTTTTAGCTCCTGCTGCAAACTCCGTCAGGAGCAGCACCCTGGGGAAGTGTCGATCCGAGTGCCTCAGCCCAGCCAGGCATGTCATCTGCCAGTCGATCCGAGAGGCTGGCTCCGAGTGCCAGTGAGATAAAGGGGGAAAAGCAGGGGATCTGACATCCCCGGCACACCGGCTGCAAAAGAGCTGCCTGCCTTTGCCCAAATCTGACAGAAATAGAGGTGCTGGAAGAAGCAAGGTGCTGGAGCATGTCCAGAGAAGGGTAATGAAGCTGGGAAAGGGTCTAGAGAGCAAGTCTCATGAGGAGCGGCTGAGGCCACTGGCATTGCTTAGTCTGGAGGAGACTCAGGGGGGATCTTGCTCTCTACAACTACCTGAGAGGAGGTTGTGGTGAGATGGTGGTCAGTCTCTTCTCCCAGATAGCAAGTGATAGGGCAAGAGGAAATGGCCTCAAGTTATACCAGGTGAGGTTTAGATTGGATATTAAGAAAAATTTCTTCACTGAAAGGGTGGTAAAGCATTGGAACAGGCTGCCCAGGGCAGTGGTGGAGTCACCACCCCTGGAGGAGTTTAAAAAGCGTATAGATGCGGTGCTTAGGGACATGGTTTAGTGATGGATTTAGAAGTCCTGGGTTAATGGTTGGACTTGATCTCAAAGGTCTTTTCCAACATAAATGATTCTATCATTCTGTGAAATTGCTGGTGTGCCAAAAAACCCGAAGACAGCAAGATGGAGGCAAGGAGGGGGAAGAGGTGAGGCCGTGGGGAAGAAGAGTGGCTTTGCCCTTATTGCTGAGAGGTTTTTTCTCTCCTTTGTCCAAAAGCATCAGGTGGTGCTTTCCAGGAGAGGTCTGCAGTGTTGCTGGAAAGCTAACGCCGAGGGGAGTGTGGCTGAGAGAGGTGTGAGGTCTGATCTCCCTTGCTTGAATGATCACCTTAGTTATTTATTTCTGGCAGACCAGGCAAAAACATTTGGGAGATTGGCAGGTGGTTTGGCACCTGGGGGCTCAGCACCTCTTCCTGCTGCCAGAGCCAGTGATGAGCAAATGGCCAGGAGCTCCCAGGCTTCAGCAGAGGCAGAAACCAGATTGTTGCCCAAGAATTTCACACTGATGGATGCAAAGAGAGTGGTGAACTTACTTGACAGTGACTTGCAGGGGCTGGAGGAGACATTTCACCATCATCTTTCTCTTTGTTTCTCATTTCTGAAGATGCACAAAATCAAATGCACAGTCCTTACCGAAACTCTGTCAGTATATCTATGCTCTTTAGACATATTAAGCAAAGCAGCTGAAATGATGGTTATAAGGTTTCAGAACAGTGTATTTTTATGCATTTAAGAGCAGACCTACTTGGACAGCAGGCAGTGAGGAAGCCAATTTTTCCAGTCCAAGGTCACTACCAGAGTGTGGCCCCAGGGTGCCCTCCCAAGCTCTGGCTGAAGAAACCTCTCTCCCAGCCTCAGCTTGTGCCTTGCTAGCTCTCAACAGCCTCTTTGGCAAGCTCTGCATTTGTCTGGATGTGCTCCTCACCGCTTGCAATGATAACTACACTCATCCACCACTTCAGAGCATCTTGTTACTTCCTTCCCATCCCTGTTTCTAAAGGCCTCCTAAGGAGAAATGGCTCCGATCTCTCTAAAGCAGAATAACCCCCACATTTGGTAGCATTAGGGCCAGCTAGGGAAGAGGAGAAGTGTCAGAGGATGCTGGCAGTGCGATCACACCCTAGCATAGTCACATTTTCACCTACTCATGTGGTCCAGCACAGCTGTGACTTGCTGGTAATTACTTGCTTGTAGCTGGTGCGAGACTCCCAGTTCTAAAAGCCATCTGTTTACCTCCAGGTCCCTGTTGTGTGATCTTTCATTTGGAGTTCACCTCTACAGTTTATGGCAGTTTCCAGGATAATGGTCCAGCTGGAGATCCTCTTGACTCCACCCTGTGCTGGCTTTTTCTCCTTTTAAAGGACATTTTGCATCTTTCAATAAACACTAACAGGATGTTCAATGTAGCCTAGCAGGATTTGACCCAAAAGGAATAACTGTGTGTGGTGAGTGGGAGACTTAAGCATCTGCATGTTCGTTTGTGCAATCCAAACCTCCTCAGGTAGAGATGTGATCAAAATGACCTTTCCCATGAGCTTCAAGTGCTTCAATATTAAATGGGAAATAACACAAGATCAATGTGCCTTGTGGCTTTTCAATGCCTTAGCCTGAACCAGGAGAGACAGTAATAAGAAAAACTCAGAATAATTTAATAAATGGTGTGCTTTTTTTTTCCTTCTAGAGAGGATGCTCAGATGTGTTTGGATTGGTGAACAGGCTTAGTTTTCTTCAAGGCAGTAATTCAGCTTCGTTCTGATTTCATTTTGGTTCCTGTTGGCATGTACTTGTTAGGATATGAGCATGGGATCTCTGGGAAGAGGTTTAAGGCACCTAAGTGTGACCCCTGCCTGAATTACCTTCTGCAGGAATTGCTTTCCCCACATCGTGGAGGAAGATCAGCCTCTCAGCTCATGTGTCTAATGCTGGGGCAGGAGAATAACTCTCCCCCTCAGGTCCCCCCCCTCCCCCTACCTGCTGCTTGTAGGTGCCCTGCATGTGCAAGCAGTCTCCGGAGGTAGGACCACCTGGGGAAATAGAATATTGCAGTCGGTGGCTGCTTTATAAATCCCCTCACGCTGGAAGAGGTTTGAGCTAAAGGTTTTCTAAGGGCAGCTGGGAATTCACAACCATGAGCCGTGTTTGGCTGCCCAGACCTTTGAACACAAGCATGTGGATGTGTTCTTCAGACTTTTTCATGTCAGCCTTCATATACCACTTCCAAGGTTTAACGCTTTAAATCATGACAAACAGAGTCTAACACCCTCACAATCTAAACAGCTCCTATCAAACTGGCACTCGCTCTCATAACACCCTGCCACCTACGCTGGTGTGCGTATTGCTGCCAACCTTTTGGCAAGCTCTTAGCTTTTGTATTGGGACAAGGTGATTGACATCTCTTTGTGCGTCTTGATAATGGAGAAATGCAACACTTAGAGAGATAAAAATTCACAACAGTGTCTCCCCAACAAACGTGATCTGCCAGCTGCCTTTCCCCTTTTTTTTCCCCATATTTAAAAAATATATCAAGCCAGACAGCTGCAGTGGTTGAAAGAAGCAGCTAATTCCCCTAACAAGCCTCTTGCGGAGAGAAGTACTGGGCGGCCCAGCTCGGAACATGGGACTGGAATTGTGTATGGGATTAGGGCATATCTGGTGGCCTAGATTCCCCAAAGCCAATTAATGACTGTTACAAAAGGAGGATTTTCTTTCTGAGGTTAGAAATGCATCCTTGAGACTGGGGCAGGGGGAGCTAGAAATGCTCAGGACTCAAAGGGAAAGTTCAAAGGGTTGGGGTTGTTTTTTGCAGTTGGAGTTCAGAAGAGAGGGGTTTATGTGTGTGTGTGTGCTTCTGTACAACTCTCCTCCTTCCTCCAGTTCTGCTTTTCCTTGTTGATCCCACTCGCAATATGATTTCCCACTTGTATAACTGAGGGAAAAATAACTGAGGATAAAGTCTTGTAGATACACTCCTGAGCGAGCATTAGCCTTGTCCTAGACGGGCCACAAACCAGCACAGATGCCAAGTGCTGTTCAGTGCTGTCCCATGGAGCCCCACGGCAGCTTTGGAGCAGCTGTACGGACACAGATGTTGGGGCTGGGGCTGCTCAGCAGAGTGCTGAAACATGCCCAATTTCCCTCAATCCCTTTTTTCTTTTCCCTTAATAATCTGGAAGTGGAGTTCCTGGAGAGCACTAGGATTTGCTGGGGATGCTCTGGGTGGCTGTGCACCCATGTCATGACATCGGTGGCCTGCGATTGTGTTAGACCCAAGCGTGGCTCGGAGGTGCCCATGCAGAAGACCTGCACTGCTCCACTACCTCTCCCAGCTCTCGCTCCGTGTGGCATCCCTGTCTCTATTTACTGAGAGCTTTGGGATCATCTGCAATGGAGGCGTGCAAGCAATTATCGCTGGAGCTAGGGCAGAAAGCGGAGGGCTTGTTTGTTTTTTTGGATCCAGGGCTGTTTGCTCAGCTGCATCTGTATCACTGCTAATTATTAAGACATTTATTACTGTGGTTTATTTATTTATGTGTGGGTGCTTGTTTACCTTTCTCTGAAGCCTCCAGCTTCAGTTGCTTTTGGAGGAGTGTTTTTGGATCCCCAGCAGGATGGTTGGTGATTCCTAATGTTCCCATCAAGGGATAGGGGAGCGGGATATCTTTGGCAATTCAGGACTTACCCATTTCATTTCTTCCTTTCTTCCTAAGAGCTGAAATTTTTCAGGTTCCCTGGAAGAGCACGTGTCTATAAAATGAGAACTGCTGAGCCTACAGGATGCCTGTTCTGCTCTTCATTTTTGATGTGTCCCTCACCCTATCTATTTTAATCAGGAAGTTCTGTGTTCAAGGGGTTTCTCTCATCTCTAAATCCAGCTTGAAGTGCCAGAGCAGGGGAAGACGGCTGGTGCTGAGAGGCTCTCTGAGGGCCACGGGAAGGCAAGGGATTAATGAAAGAGATTTGTTCATACAGACCATTATGAAAAGTGGAGTTGAGGCTTCACGTGTGCTATGTGAGGATGGGGAGATTAGTCCCTACTGGGACTTATGGCTTGGATCAGAGCAGGTGCAGCTGGTGCTAGGTAAATAGAAAATACGCGAGTGTGATATTAGAAAGGGGCTCCTTATGTGGAGAAAGCCTTGAAAGCTGTTCACCTCTGCCCCAGCCTGCTGCAGCTCACCATAGAAGCAGGAACAGGGAGGGGTATTTTTTCTTGGGGGCTTATGTGCTGCTTTTGCTGGATCATTTCAGTGATGTCCTGGTGAGGAATGGGCGACATTAAAATAATCCCCGTCGCACCTACCACGGAGGGCACCAATGGAGTGGTTAGGACAAGGATGCAGGAGTCAGGACTCCTGGTTTCTATTTCCAGGACTTATGGCATGATCTTGGGCAAATGGCTCAACGTCTGCAACCCGGCATTTACCATCCTGTCCCCATGCGAAGTGGTTAGAGATTGAGGGTTAAAGGTGTTTGCAGGCAGAGCAGAGAAACAGCTCTTGAAGCTCCCACTGATGTCTGTGGGCTTAAGATTCAAAGACGTGCAAAACAGGCTCCGGGTGACACTGCTGAAGCTGGAAATCTCCGAGGGAGGAAGGGCAGCCAGGAACCTGGGGCTGGGGTCTGGAAGGCTTTGCCCAAGGACTGTAGCCCTTAATGTCTGTGCATACAGCAAAGTACACCTGTGATGTGAACAGAAGTGGCAAATACCCTGTGCTAATGGGGTGAAGAGAAGGTCTGAAGCTCCCATCATCTTTCTCATAGCTGGACCTAAAAGACACCTTTGTGTGTGCATGTGAAGGCCAGAGGAGCTTCCAGTGAGGTCCCTTCAGTCCACACAGTTCCCTCCTGTCCGGCTTCCTCCATCCCCCCTTTTTTCCTTTACTTATCAGTATTCGTCCAGAGAAACCCATTAGTATCACCTGCCTCTGTGTGACATCTGTCCCTCACAAACTGAGGAGGCAGCAGGATGCTCAGCTCAGCCCATGGGCTCCTAGGAACCTGTGGCTCCAGTCCCAAAGCCAGGGTGTCCTGCTGCCAGGCAGGACTGTGTTTCATTTAATGACATGGTGTCTTCTTCCCTCATTCTTCTCCTACTCTTTTGCCTGGTGCCTTTCTAGTGTCTATTCCCTGATTTGAATGGATCTAACTGGCTTGGCCTCACCAGAGCACTCAGAGCCTTTGTGGCTGCGAGGCAACATTATGCAGGATGGATGGGATAATTTCATGCGTGTTTACATACATCTGCATTCCGTATCAGCTCCAATTTGTGCATTTGTCAAAACCAGCATGCTGGTATTTCTCAGAAATTTCACTAGCTCTTGCTTTCCCTTAACCTTTTCTGTGCAGAGCAGAGAAGGGCCTCTGCCCCCCAGGCAAAAGCAGAGCTCACGTGCTGAATCCGCCTGCCTGTCCCAGCAGCTGGAGGGATGCCCTTTGATAAACTCTCAGCTGGATGCAGAAAGATCGTCTCTGGGCTCCCCCACTGGGGTTTCTCAGCTCCTGAAGCAAGGAAAGGGCTATGTCTGTCCCTGCTTCATCACTCACATGAACATGTGGCGCACATTGCAGCTGCAGCAGAGCCCAAGTGCCGCATGCAGTGAGGAAGGTGACTCCAGCTGGTCCCTCCATTTCTGCATCCTGTTCCATCTTGGTCATCTACAGCACAGCAACCAGGGGACTAAACAGGCAGAAATTTTTTGTGTAGCAGCAAATAATTTTAGCTGATCTTTTTTAAGCAGGTGGTGTTCTGTGGCAGCTTGCCTTGCCTTTCTTTGTTTTATTAATTTGAAGATGCTGCAGATTTTTTGGGGTTAAAAAAAAAAAGAAACAAATAAGCAACGTTGACAGACATAGGGGATTTTGGAGCTGGTGCAAATGCCTTGTCCGAGTCCTCTGCCTATAGGCTTTGTGGGTCAGGAAGGGAAACTTGCCATAGTGTTCTGGTCATGACTGTGTTGGGGAACAATCCTGTGGTGAGGGAAGCTGTGTGGGAAAGGTGTGATGCAAAAAGAGATGATGTTCAGCTGTGTTTTGCAAGCACCTTCAAGTCTGAAGCCTGCTGTGACCCCACACCCTCCTTGAGCTCAAAGGTGGAGCAGCGGCCAGCCCAGGGCTGCTGAGCTGTATGTTGTTTGCAAACAGAGAACTTGCACTTCCCAAGCCAGAACTTGATCACCCAACAGGTTGGCAATGCTCATCTGAGTAAGGAAGCAAGGCCGGCCGGGGTGCTTGCAGAGACAGAGACTAGTGGTGTAGCTGGGGCCAAGGGCTGGAAACAGCCACTTCACTTACAGGTAACCTGGAAACATCTGGCTTGGGCTGGGACTCCTGGTGCCCCATCAAAAAGCTTCACCAAGATTTAAGCTGTCCTTGTGGGATCCCAGGGCATGGAGGCTGTCTCAGGAAGGCTGGGCATCCTGAAATCATGGGCATCTTTATTCAAGGCGTGGAGTTCAGTAAGGAAGCACATGAGCCTAGTCAGGTATCATGAATCCTTTGGGTTCAGCTCTGCTCAGGTGGCACTACGAACCTGCTGAAGAGCTGGTCTGTCAGGGAAGGAGGTGGGAACGGGCCCAGCAAAGCAATGGGTCTAGTTGGAGTTCTGCTCTCAGGAAAAATGGCTTGGACTGGTAAAGCCAATCTATCATTATAGGGCAGCTCTTTCTCCCTGTGCAGGGGCTGGGTACAGGAGAGGGTGCAAAGCACAATGTGCCGAGACTAGCCATTAGTTCTCATTTACCGGGGTGTAACCCTGGGAATTAAAGAATAAAATAGAAGTTGACCAGTTCCCAGTAAACAGTGGTTTGAGAGGGATAAGAACAACCTTTCCTTTCAGGCCAGGAAACACAGAAAAATATATCTTCTGTTATCTCTTCCTCTAGAGAGCAGAGCTGAAACGACATGCCTTCTCTTTCCCCTCATTGCAGGATTGCTCTGATTGTTGTGATGATTGCCTCAGTCCATAAGAATTTTAAGAAAAATACCTTTTGATTAGTCACCCCAGCCTAGCACAAGAAAACCAGGCATCCCTCAGTCAGCCAGGTAAGCATCAGCTTTCCCAGCCTGCTGAGGGAGGAAGGCGATCTGTGGAGGCAGCCCAGGGCTTGGGGTAGAGCTGGCTTTGCTGCAAATCACCCAAGAAGGCACAAGCATTAGGGAGAGAAAAAAGGTGAGTGTGAGGAGGAACACAAACTGTACAGATGATACCAGCAGCTGTGTTCAGGAATCACTGTCTTTCTGGGAGAAAGTTGCATCAGCAAATAAGCGTTGGCATTTACCAAAGCCTTTCCTAGCTGCCTTCCAGTTGCTCATGTCATTTCTTCTTCACTGTTGTGGGGTGTGCTGGAGCCATCCTTTCATATGTCTGACCAGTAATTAATTAGGAGGGGATCAAGGCTGATAATTCCCTGTAATCCCTTCTCTCTCATCATTTTGTTCAGTAATCCTTTTAATGCTAGCATCTTGGGGGTGGGGAGTGGCAGGGGCAGTGGAGGAAGCCCAAGCTGTGGTGCGGTGCTGGTGCTGGCAGAGCTTGGCTGGGTGATGCCAGAGCATCCCTCTGCTTCCCTCCAATGGCATCCCCCAAAGAAGGCATCCCAAACTGGGGGTCAGCTCACAGGGTGGCATGGGAGAGGAGAACTTATGTGTGAGGGTGACAGGGTTTGGGGGCAAGTAAGTAGGGACGGGGCAGGCAACAGAATCCCTCATTCTCCAAATGCTGACAGATTTTACTTTAACCTCAAGGTCCCCAAGGAGCACCATGGCATTTTTGTTACCACAAAAGGCTTTTCAACAGTCAGGTCTCTGCAACGACCATGGTTAGGAGATCCCTGATTTGCCTCCAACTCCAGCTCCCTGCTATCTTCCTTGTGGTACCAGCGAGGACATTTGACCAGCAGTCTCCATCATTGAGTGACCTGGAGAGGGACACCACCACCTGAGGAGGTCTAATGTCTGCAGTGGCCCTGATGTCAGCAAGACAGAGGAGGTGGAGAAAGAAGCTCTGGGCATGAAGGCAGGTGGGAGGACTTGGTGCTGCATAGAGTGCAGAGCTGCTGGTGGGTTTGGGTGTGTAGGAGAGGGGTGGTCAGAGATGGTGGGTTTGAGACAGAAGAGGTTTAGGAAATGAGAAAGCTGGCATTTGATGTGCCAGTGACAGCTGTAATATCCTACACTTCCATATGAATTAGCCAACATGAGTGCTGCTGACAATGACCCTCCTCTTCTGCCAGGTCAGGAGGAAAATGGAGGGTGTTGCCAGTCTGCATGACAAAGTGTTTGGGTGTTGAGAAAGCGCAGGGCTGCCAGCATTACATCAACCTCCAATCTACGGGAAAGTCTTTCACGTTCCGCAGCCCAACATCCTCATCTCCCTCTGACTCAACCTCTTTAAATACTTTCTTCCCCGACAGCTGGAAGAGGAGATGTGAACCTGCAGATTACAGGGACTAAGTGGGTCTGAAGGGCCTTTTGTTTGATCAGAGCCATGGTTATTACCCCTGACAGTCACAGGCAAGGAAGTCTCCAATGTGTGTTTGACTGAGTTAAGGTGCCTTTGATGCAAACTTCTCTTCATCCCATTTAAACTGCAGATCATTTCCATTCACACTGAAGGGAAGCTAAATAATTCAGTGCCAGACAGCAGCATCGATGCAGCTGGAGATATGGGATGCCTTCACCTAGCAGGCAGCATGGCCTCATCTGCTTGAGGGGAGAGAGTTTTGGGGAATGCAGCATCTCTCTGGGCTGGGTGGAGGTTTGACCCACAGTAACACGTCTGGGTGGAGTAGCTAGAAAATTGCACGTGACGCTTTATAGACTGAATGAGGGCCATTTGCTATCACAATCCCTAAATCCCCTCTCTCTGTGTGTTTAATAACACAGATGTCTATAAAGTAAATGCCAGCTGATTATCAGAAAACGTATTTGCTGAGCATGAAAAACTTTGTAATAATCAAACACCACAGATAAACACTGACTATATAGTTTTGTAACTTCAGGAATTGGGTTTATAATGTCCTGTGTACCAAAATAATAAATACACATAGAGTAAACCCTTCTGCCTCCAGATCACAGTACAAATCCAAGCTGAGTTCCTGGAGTTGTTACTATATAGCGGCTCCTACCTCTCTTCTGTTGGGGATGGAGGTGGAAATCTATTTTCTGGGTGTTGTGCATTGTGTATTTCTGATTCTTTTCTCCTGTGGATGTGGAGGGTCTTTCACTCAATTTACAGCCTAGACACCAGCATACAGGATGGCTAGAAACACATGGTGCCCACAGTGGCCAGCAGCCAGGAGCCTTCATCCAACTCCTCACCTCACGGTGATGCAGTTCACAGAGTTTGGAGATGAGCCTGGGTATTTATTGACCTGCAAAAGCAAACTGAGGAAGCCTCTTGCAGGTTTGCAATTGTTCCCAGCTGAATGGCCATCTTCTGGCCCAAACGGGGCCATTTTCTTCAAAACAGTCACCTGTGGATCCCTTTCACCAAGATCCCTCTGTACACAGGTAGGAGCACATGGGCTTCAGCTCACCCAGGCTTTGTGATAAACTGCGCTCTGCTGTGGGCTTTTTTTCTATGCATCATTTAAAATAGCATAGAGAGTTAAGCATCTGTTTTAAAATAGCTTTGTTAAAAAAAGAAAAGCTTACTCCCTGTGACAATCAAAGAAAGAAAGAATAACCTCGCCGCAGCACCCGCTAAGTTATAGGTGAAGGGGACTGTGTGAGGAATAAATGCGGTGCCTCAGCTTGACACTTCCGACAGGGTCAAGTTTTCCCTGCACCGTAATGAGGTCTTGTTAGGAAAGTGGGAGCGGTGAGTGATGCTCTTTTCTCTTGGATCTCTGCATTTCAAGGAACCTGCGGTAGGAGTGCGGTTGGGGGTGGGAAGGAAAAAAAAATTGACTTGTTATATATTTCTACCTTGGGCTTGGATGTCCCGAGGATACAGCAGTGGAGGAAGAAAAGATGGGGGAAGGGGTAGCAGGAGGCCAGGCAAGCTCTGCAAACAACCCTCATCTTCCCCCCCCCCCCCTTTCTTTTTTGTACCAATCTTTGTTGGTGCCTCTGTTAGATGTTTTAGCTTCAGTTTCTGTGATGAGGAACCTGGGAGAGGTGTTGGCAAAAGCTTTGCTTTCCTGGCAGTAAGAAGGCTATACAGATCTGGGGGCTCTTGTGGCATCTAAGTGGACGGGGAGGGGGAAGGACTCCAAACTTTCAATCAAGCCCTGCCAGCTCTTTTCCATTCGAGAGAAACGAGGCTTGCCTCGTTAAAGGCAAAACGCGAGTGAGAATGGGCAGCATGCCAAGAGCCATTTGAGAGGCAGGTGAGACTTTCTGAAGTAAGAAATATCCATTCCACTCTAAACTGAAGTGTGTTAAATAAGGATGCTGTTTAGTGCTAATAAGGCAGGCAGCGAGCTGGAGAGCACAGCTGGGGTTACGGCTCTCGACTAGCACGGAGGCCCTGGATTTGGATTCGGCCGTGGCTCTCGCTGCGTGCAGGGAAATGAGCTCCAGGCAGGTGTTGCCCTAGTTCCTGAGGATGCACATCGGTCAGCGAAGGCATGATTTGCTTGACTTAGCTTTTATTTTTTGGAGCATTTGAGCCCTAGAGTGGGAGTGATGAGGGTTGTGGAGGTCAGGGCTGAGCACGCAGAAGGATGGGGCTGGGTTTGGGTCTGGCAGGATGTGGAAAGCTGCAGTGATGGACTGCAGCATTTGGGCTTTCCACATAGGGATGGGGAAAGCTGGCATAACACCTGCTTGTATTAGGATTTTCTCTACCCACAGGCCCTAACCCTCAATGGGAGAACTACTCTCCTTTTTTCCTTTTTTTTTTTTTTTTTTTTTTTGGTAATTTCTCTGCTTTTTTAAAATGCTGGAACATAGAAAAACAGATGCAAATTAACACATAAATCCAGGTTGGAGGGTGTCACAAAAGGGACAGGTATTGCATAGTAATTAAAGAGCATGAAATTCTCTGTAGTATGTTTGTTAGTGTGCTCTAAATAGTCAACTGCTGTTTCTTAAATATTCAGTAATTACTGTAACTGGACACAGTTTGGCTTGAAATTTAATAAGACCTTACTGGAGAGTCTATTAGATCACCAGGAGGTCATTGGGATAATTTAACAGTAGTGCCTGTCTCTCCGCTTATTGATTGTGCTCCAGAAGCCAACGCGGCGGTGTCCAGTCAATAGGGCATGAGAAGGGGGCATGAGGCATGACCTGGCCTCTCCGCTCCACTGCCGAAGGGACTGGTGGCTCCAGGGGTGCTCATCCCCCGCGGCGTGAGGGGCTTCATCCCGCACAGAGCCCTGCTCTCTGGAGCCCTCTTTTGATTTTATAGGCAGAGCAGCGAGGTGCAGGGGTGGGGATGTGCATAATTCCTCGGGTTCATGTAGCTCTCCCTGAGCCGAGCCCGGCTTGCCAGTGAGCCCGGTGCTCTTTGCACGCTCTGCGCGGTGCCGTGGGGGCATGCAGTGACCCCGCGGCGGGTTTACCTCCGTTATCTCAATATACTTGCCAAACCCTCCTACTGCCTTTGTATGCAGCAGCCTTTCGTATGAAGGGTGAGGAAACACACCCTGAATATTTATCTCATGACATAGTAGAGAAAGACTCTTTGGAAAAAAGTGCTATTTCCATCCTTGCTAGTGCGCCGGAAAACATTAGCTGCCAAATACGTGTTTCCCTGAAACAATACAGGGCCTAGGAAGTTACCCATGAGCAGGGAATGTTGCCCGGGCATTACTGTGCCCTGAGCCAGACTCCCGGGGCGAGGGAGGCTGGTGCGGTGCGGGCGGCTCTGCTGGGCTGCTGCAGGAAGGGGCCAGGGAGGGCCCCGGGCAAGGGGCCTCCATTGTCCGTGCTGCTCCTTCATAAAGTTGTTTCCGGGTTTTGTCTTGGGTTGTCTCCAGGATGTCCCTGGACACCTTCTGGAGGCTAGCTCAGCCTAGGAGCCATGCCCAAAAGGCAGCAGGGATCAGGCTGCACAGTCCTGTGCAGACCATCCTGGCTGGCTCTGCGCTCTGGAGCATCTCCACAAGTTTTCTTGCTGTACTTCAGAGCATACAGCTCACATCCATGTTGCATGCAGCAGAAGATACTCCTCTGGCGGGCTGCTGTGCAGCCCCCACATTATCTCAGATAGTTTGGATTGAAAAGTTTGCTAGGTATATCTGGCTGGTGTCTCCTGTGCAGTGCTTTGAGGTCATGGGATAAAAAGCACTACAGAAGGACTGGCAGGTCATCTTCTGCCACAGGCTGAACTTGTGCCATTTTGGTTGCCCTTAAAATGTGTGCTAGGGAGAGCTGCTCTGCTCTCAGGCAGGAAGGAGAGAAATGCCTTTATTGCAGCTCAGACCTGTCCAGCCAGCTTGCACCACCAACCAGGGTAAGACTCTTCTGTGTAAGTGATGGCTGCAGCATCTCTTCATGCCTGGCAGTGATAAGCCCTGGTTTAAGACCATGACATGCTACTGGATTTGAGATTTGTACATCCAAGCATTGCTTGTACAATTAGGTGTTTTTGTACTGCCTGTCTCTCCCCAAGGAATGGAAAAAAAAATCCCTATGGGATGTTTTTGCAGAAGTTCCTGCCCTCCAAAATGGAAAAAACAGAGTTGGGGGCTGAAACAACTTCATCTGCTCAATTAATTCCATTGTGTGCAAGTGAGGAACAGGCACTCTAGAAGAAATGCTTCTTTTAATTGCAAACCAACTTTCCATGAGAATTTATTTCTTTTTCCTCCTGAACAAGATTTCATCCTGCCCTCAAAACCACAGCCTTTTGGATCGCACAAGCAGGATGTCACAGGATTATTTTTGCTCAGGGAGGGAAGCTCGCTTCTCCAAGAATACCTCTATCTTCCCACCGCTCTAGCTACACTCGCCTGATCTTTCAGACACATAATCTAAGCTGCCCTGCATCACTGGAGCCCAATTTAATGCCAAGCCATAAATTGAAGGATCAGAAATGCCTAGCCACAATGAAATCCTGTTCACAGATTAGGGAGTCCTGGCCGAGCAGCCCTAGAAATTGAACTAGGAGACTGGACTAAATCAATTTGATTCACCCAAAGGGCAGAGCCACTACTAAAATGCATAAAACACAGAAGGGCAGGATCTCTCATTACAATGCACCTAAATAGGGGAATGAGCCATTCAAAAGTGCAGCCTGACCTTTTCTAGCTGAAATGTCCCAAGTGCCAACTTTACTCTCTGTCTGCTTCCTTTATTCCCTTTTCTTTTCCTCCCCCTCCCTTCCCTCAGCTTGGGTGGTAATTTTAGGCTCTAGGCTAAAAAGAAGTAATGATGGTCCTGAAAAGGGAATTGGCTTCTATACAAACCCTAGAGCGGAGCTGGGCCAGCTGCACACCCATTCCTTGGCATGGAAACTGGGTATGTTAATGCAACGTAGGTACTTTTGGGAAAGTGAGGGACTTGTCTAGGCTGGTGCTCTCCTGGAGGAGTACCGCATGTATGGGACCTCATGGTGGAGGAAGAAGGGCGTTGGGATGAATATCTGTTGAAAGAGAATGTATTGTGCCACCTTTCTGCCTAGTACTTTGTGGATTATCTCCCTCTCACAGGAGAAATCGGTGATGTGGAGCTCAAGCATGTGCTCATTTCATGCTCTGTGTAGCAACTCCAGAGCGCAGGGGGACAGGGAAGAAGGGAGATGATGCCGCAAGCCACGAGCCTTGCACTCATAACTCTGGAGCTTGCTCATGGGGCAAGACTCTACTTAGTGTAGGGGGAAAAGCAAGCTCCCACGCAGCTTGCAGTGTCTCCATAGGAACAAAAGCACTCTGGAAACATGGGCAATGCAACATTCCTTCAGGCAGAGCAGTTCATGCAAGAGGACAAAAAACGCAGCTATGAGGAAATGCCTCCTACCCTGACATGGGATGCCCTTCTCCTACTGCTCAGAGCAGCACTGCCTGCACCTCGCCTCCGCTGCCAAACTGTGCCTGCAGCATGGTCTGTGGCTGGAATGTCAGGTATGTACAGGCTGGCTGGAAGATGCCCTCATGCAGAAGGAAAGCTGATGGATGCTGCAGATGGGTGCAGTAGGGCTTAGACATCCACAGCCCATGGAAGACCCTGGCAGAATCTTTGATCCCTGGGAAAGTAGTGCTATTCCTGCTCCTAACCATGACCCTACAGCTGGATCTTTGATGGAGGAAGCGCAGGGAGTTTACCAAACAACTTGTGTGTACATGCACATTCATACCCCACACTTTGGAAAATGCTCTTCAAAGGCATCCTCTGTGGAATATCTCCTACCCACAATATCCTTGGTAATTGCCCCTCTGCCTGAAGAGTTTGTGAACAATAACGACTGACCCTTGTTCAAAACATTAACTGTAGCTGGTAGGAGATGGTTCACCACAAGGCAGTCAGCAAAGCAGACTATCATGATTCATATGTGGCTTGATCAAATTCAAGGCAGTATAAGATGTGGAACAGATTACAGGCTGGATCCCATAAGCCACAAACCACATTAAAAGTATAGGGACTACAATAGATATTCTGCTCTCACACTTAAACACGATCCTGAATGAAAGGATTTCCCCTGTCTCCAGCCTTTCTTCCCCTAAAATAGGATTTCTGTCTCCAGAAAATGCAATCCAGTTGCATGAAGCACCTCGGGTACCGTGAGCATCTTTGCATAACAATGTCATGTCAAACAAATTCCTGCCTGCTCCTTGTCTACTGTCTGATGTATTGTGCCCCAAAATGGTTTTGACTACCTGCCACCTCAGCAACACCTGATGGCTATGAAATTAGCAATTGCAGAGGCAGCTGT
>JAVJGI010000050.1:11357694-11465403 GCA_035590275.1 Ibycter americanus
TTCTGTCAGCAAACTAAGCACTTCTGAGCCGGAGGCAGCACAGAAAGCCGCTAAAAGCAATTTAGAGGTGCTGGTATCATAATTTCTCAATCCAAGAAGAACTTCTGGTTTTGCATATATTGTAGGGTTCTGGAAGATTCCCCTGGATCCAGCGAGATACAGTGCTTAAGTGGAGACAATCCCATGGACATGAATCATAAGTCACAATAATGTGGAAGTCTTGATAGGGCTGTCCTCCTGGCTGCCTCATGGGAGGAGGATATTGAGTGCACAGCACTGGAGAAGATCAAAGAGGCACCTACAGCTAATAAATCACCAATAATGGGTGACTTTGCCTGCCCACATAGAAGCAGGCCAACAACATTTAGTGAATCAATGTCTCAATACTTTAAATAATCCTTGGAACTGTTACTTTGAAGGCATGCGAGACAAGGGGTTTTTTTCGATTTTGCCTTGAGTAACATGGAGGATATGGTTCAGGACAAGTAGCTTCCTACACACAAGTGATCATAGTCTAGCTAGGTTTGTCCCCCTCATGGACTGCATCAAAATTTGGTCTCAGGAACTCTGATCTTTGGAAGGAAAAAGCTAAAAGAAATTGAAGAGTAATAAATGAGACTCGAAGTCAAACCCCTCAGAATATATATATATATATAGACAGTTTATTCCTCCCATCTATATTCCCAGAGGAAAGCAAGAGGGCTGCATAAATGGTAGAGGGAAGGGATGTATCAGCTGAGTGAATACCCTTTGCTAGAAGAGGAGCCGGTCCAGGGAAGCTGGGAGGAAGGAGCACAGACCTGGGCAGGGCTGGTGTAGAGGCAGGGGCTCTCTGCACTGCCTGCAGCGTGGGATTAGGCAAGAGAATACCCTGACTTAAACCTGAAGGTACCCTGTCTTTTCTGTGGGCAACTGTGGAGGAGCCTCTGCTCGCTAACACTGGCAGCTGTGCCTGCTCAGCACCACTCCCGCAGCCCAGGCTGGGGACTCGCCCTGGCAGAAGAAGGACCAGGGCACCCACCTCAGTTCCTCAAAACGCTCCACTGGCACTCTGAAGTGGACTCAATACAAACCCCAGCGTTTCATGAGCCAGGTTTTCCACCTGGGAGGAGAAGCTATAAATGCATTGACCTTAATGTGAAATTAAAGCTGTTTAAGCAGGTAACAGTCAGACAACTGGGTGCAACCATGCAATGGAGGCGTTTGTCTCTATTTGCAGACAAGCTGTGTATGTGTTTCCATTTTGCTCAACTTTTGCTGCTTGTTTATTTAGTTAATAAGAGACAGCAACCTGCCTCGTATGGCCCTGCAAACAGCAGAGCAGAGAGCACCTGAAGCAGGGCTTTTGTTAAACACTTGCTGGCCTTATGGCACTAGTTGTGTTTCACCTGCTGTGGAAGGGAGCTGGAGGGAAAACACTTGCCTCTAACAGAGCTTTTCCCCTACCCTAGTGGGGCATGTCCTGTCTCTCTCCATCAGTCTGGGTACAGCACTAATGTGTTCCCACCCCTGGGTTTGTGTTACGCCACTGCCAAGCAACGGGGCAGCGTGTCACCATCTCCCTGCATCTCACACCCAACTTCTGGCAGCTGGACTGGGGTTGCTAAAATGTTTGTGTGGCTGTCCCTCAGGAGACAGACAGGAGGAGGCGACCAGACATTTCTGTCCATGCTAGTGCTTTAGAGAAAGAAAGCAGAAAGCAGGCAGTGCGGACAGCTGTTGCAAAACTTCTCCCTCATCCATCTCTACAGCAGGACTAATGTTGCATTTCAGGAAAATGCTCTGCTACTGTCTTGTCTTCTGCTTCTGCACCCAGCAGTCCTTTCTGAATTTTTAAGTATTAGTCTTACTGCTTTCTGCTTTTATCAGTCAGCCTTAGGTGTCCCAGATTCTACTCAGGAATGAAACACAGCTGCCTTCGTGAGTTACCAGTCTTCCTCTTCTGTGTCAAAGATGCTGATCGTTAACACCACCAACCTTCCTGCCATGGCCTTGTGCTGCAGGCTTTTACTAAACAAAGGATGGACTGAGATGCACGAACTCCTTTTAGGGGGCCATCAGGCAGGCAAGAGATGCTGACCTCCAGTTCTGAACCTGTATTGCGGACATATGCTAAAGGACTCCGACTGTGCTTCCTCATTACAGTGTCAACCGTCATCTCATCACAATGCCTCCAGTGCCCACATTTTGCAGCTTACACTATGAATGTCCGAATTGCTGGCTTGGGTGTATAATGTCTAGCACTCTCCCCAGAAATCCCCCTTTAACAGAACAGGTCTTCACATCAGGTTCTTCAACACATCTGCATTTTCTTTCCCAATCCCTTCGCTGCTCATTTCTGGACCATTTCTTCCCACGGTGCCCTGAGTACCTTCCTGCAGTGTGAGGGGCTTGGATGGTAAATGAAAGAGCAAAGAGAGGAAATCTCCTTGGGAGCTCTCCAAAATTAAACAGGGCAGGCAACAGCGAACATCTCCCAGCAGGCCCCGACCCAGAGACCGCCAGAGGCAGCAGAAGTCTCCTGGAAAACACTATCTGTATTTTGTAGACTGGGTCCCAGTGGTCTAGAGAATGCATTAAGGACCCCAGCCCCATCGTGCTAGGTGCTGTACCATCACAGAACAAGCAAGTATGTGCACACAGACACACGCATCACTTCTTGCATATATACACATAAAGTCAGATGGTTTTGGATCTTAAGTTTAGCTGTCTGTTATGGATTTGCAGGTCCTCTTGGAGCACAAAGGAACAAATGCCACCTAGTTTATCCTGTGCTCAGCTGCTAATTAGGAGTTTTTTAGGACATACAATTTGAGGTGTTACCAATTAACTCAATTGTGGACCAAGACCAAAGCTGTTATTTGCTTTGTCATAGCAATTGAAAGCCAAATAAACAAATACTAGTGTCTTTTCACTCTTTCCCCTGTGCTTTAGCACAGCTGCGCTGCAAAATAATAATAATTTCATTGTCTACTTTCCAAAACTCTGCATTTAAAGCAGATTGTGAAAAATCTCCACATGGTTTACTTTGCCTAATTATTACCAAATCAGGCTGTAAATCCCAGAAGAAAGACTATATCTTACTTTTTAAAAAAAACCCCAAACACACACACAAGAAAGCCAACCAAAAGAAAGCAGATGAATGAATGAAATATGCTAGAGTTTTTCCGTCTGTTGTTTATGATCAGGAGTTTTAAAGGACTCCATGGGAGAGAAGTGCTTAATGTCCACAGGACTTCAGAGAGGCTTAGTATTCATTTCACAGCGGCTCTTCTGAAAACCAAGTATAAAAAAAGATCTTAGCTGCAGAAAAATAGCAGAAATTTGAAAAGCTTTTTTTTTTTAATCTCTCTTTTAAACTTTGGAAGTTTCTTTTGCAGTTTCCCAGGAAGCCACCAACCATACGGCTTGGGATAACTTGCTTGTGTTGTGGCCAGCTCCACCTTGAGATGGCCTGGCCCCTCAAAGGTCTTGCTCAGCAGGAGGAGCGAAGGACTGGAAGGACAGGGGCCAGACTGATGGGCATGAAGTGAAGCAGCAAAAGCAAAGTGAAGGGTCTCAAGTGCCAGACAGAGGACCGACACTAAAGCTGAAGCTGTGGAACGCCTAGCAGAGACTTCACAGGTTTGTCCTCTTCCCCATCCTTCTATGAGTGTCTTTTCCTTCACCTTGGTAGTACGAACATGAGATAAAATGAAAACACAAATGCATACAGACCTGGTGCTCTCTTGTTAGGCAGTGGTAAGCCCACAAAAGCAGGTGAGCTCTTCACCTTCAGCGCTTCCCTTCAAAGGTCACACCTAATTAGGAAGATCCTGGATTTGGATGTTATTGATGGTTTTAGCAAGTTGGTCTCTTCCAAGAGAGCAAAGAAGTCCAGCTGGGAACCCATATGGGGAAAATATATATATTCTATAATCTTGTTATCCCTAGAAAACGTCTTGTATGCACTATGTGTGAGCTCACGCTATACACCTACTCTTCACCACAACCTGATTTTAGACATTGCATGACAGTCCCACTGATACCTGTCAGCATTTCTATATATCTATTTGGAGTCCACTGTAAGGCACTTGATGCTGTCTTTTAGAGAGAAAAAGCTTTTCCTGGTCTTCCTGTAAGTTTTTTGATCATTCATAGCAGTGTCAGCCATCACTGATTTCCACAGGGCCTCCATGGGTGGAGGATCTGACTCACCCTTCTTGGGCTACTTGTTGGAAAATGCAACTCGGGTGCTTGGAGGCTATCACCAGTGGCTTTCTTGAACCCCCTGGCAGTGGCAATACCGAGGCATGGTCCAAGATTCAGTGTTGTGTCAGACTGAGTTGCAATTTTAACACAATTTGTTTTAACACAGGAGAGATGTATCCAGTTACCGCTGCACAGGCGGTTGTGAGGGTTATTTATAAAGGTAAAAAATGGAAGCCTCCTTGGGGTAGGTACACATATCTTCAGAAACACAGACTGGGTGAAGTTGATAGGCCTTTTTCTTCTCTTACATCTGTCATAAGCGGACTAACGGTGGTCATGGCGGTGCATCCTGGCACCAGGAAATGTTTGATCCTTAGCTGAGGAGAAGCTACAGCTATAGGCTGATGCACTTTAGCTAATCCAGGGGTGTTAAGGGGATGGCAAAACTGCATTTTAAGCCTATCTCTAGGTTGCTCACGGGGGGGGGCATGTATGTGCTGATAGTACTGTGTGAACGTGCATCTCGGTTTCAGACCATGCTAATACAGGCATGTACTAATGTGCTCCGTGCTGAGATCGCCAGCATCTGAAGGCGGGTAGCCCCAGCCCACAGGAGATGCTGTTACACTGTCAGTTGGGTGCTCTCCTTGGTAAAACTCTATCCCCTCACTTCCTACATTCATTCACTTGTCAAGAGCAGATTCGTTTTAACACTGTGGATTCTAAATTTTCTCTGATGTAATTATTGTTTGACACTGCAGCCCTTCCAAGCACCTTACATAAAGAAAAAGAGAGAATTAAATATGAGAAGTCTAAAAATAAAACTATTAAAAGGAGACAGAAGCTGTTTTGTGAGCAGCAGGAATGATGTGGTGCCTCTGGGAGAGGATATGTTGAGCCAAAGGAGATGTTCTGCTTTTAGGCAGTGCCTTTTATTGTATTTCAGTGAAGTTCTGTGCTTTTCTGAAGATCTTAGGTGCAGCACTTTTAGAAATGAGCCTGTTCTTTCTCTTTGCTCTTGCAAAACCCGTGACTTTCATACCATTTCCCAAGCCAATCTTCTCGTACAGACTGCAGCCAAAATTTCCCTTCCCTAATTAACCCGGAATGGTTTTTGAAGAAGTTTTAGCTGCAGAGAACATCAAATTTAGCTCTTAGCCTGGAGCCAAGCTCTGGGCTAAAGAACACATGTCATTTTAGGAATTCATGCAGATGCACCTTGACATCCGGGATGTGATATGTCGCCTGCACGCCTCCCCGTTGAGATAACGAGCAGTAGCGGGCACTGCTGGTGCTGCAGGTGGAACGCAAACTGTTTTTCCCATTCATTCCAACGCTTTCGTCCAAAATATGTAAATAATTGCAGGAGACCTCTTTGACGTATGCAAGCCTCTTCTGTCAATATTTGTCCATGTGATAGCTCAATTGCCTCATTTCCCCTCTGGGTTGATTCTGAAAGTAGTGTGCTGCAGTATTTCCTAAGTTATGACCCTGTCAGGGATGGTGTTCTCTGTTGAGCCTTTGGTTGCCGTGGCTAACTCCTCTGTCCTATGAAAAGGCAGCCAAAAATATGCCACACATACGTTTTTCCGGTGTGATGTTGCAATGCCCCTAACACAGCCTGGTTTACTCATGGCTGGTGACCAATAAAGGCTGAAATTCAGGTATGGAGAGTGGGTCTGGAAGGGACCTTTGGAGACCATGTGCCTCAAATCAGGATCAGACAGGTTTCTCTATCTGCAACGACTGTAGAAAAAACTCTGGTTGACTGCATCAGGCAAGAACAGATGAACACGCCCTGAATGTCTCGTTTACATCAGGTCCCTTTATGACTTCATGATTTGGGCACTCAGCATCTGACACATCAGTATCACAGCACTGTGATCCTCGATGTGTTCTTGAGCTTTCTCTTCTGCACAGCTGTGACTCATTTTCTCTGTGCTACAAGTGATGGTGTTTGGAAGAGGCATGGAACAGTGACAGGGAGAGATGGGTCCATGGTGATATCTTTCACAATATCTAGTCCAGACTGAAATAAGCTACATGTGCATCCTGTCCAGAACATCTATGGGAATAACTGAATATGGGTAGGTGATGACTTTGAAATGCTGAACCATTACCATTCACTCCAGCCATCTCATTATGAGCCCATTCAGAACCAAAGTAGAAACAATGATATGAAGGCTAGATACTTTGAATCCTCAAGATTAATTTTTTGAGATACTGTCTGTTGTCCAAGAAATGTTTGTGGAAAATAACTGGGAGAATGATTTAGACTAGCAATAGCTTGTGGAAAATTGTAAACAGCTGGGATACCATTCCTGAGCAGGAGAAAGTAGACAAACCCATTATTTTGTATGACTTACTGCTTTAGCTCTGGTAGCTGCATTGCTTTTGGTTTGATGGTTTTGTTGTTTTTTTTGAAAGATCTTACTGAACAAAGAAAATACATTTTTCCCTCTGGGATAAATAACCTCCTGTAATTGCACAACACCACTAGTTTTTAATCCAGTCTGTGTGCCCACAGTAAGTGGTCTTTGGTTTTCTGGCCAAACACCAGTATTTGAAAGCTTCGTGGAAAACCTTTCCTCTTGAGCTATAGAGCACCATAAGGTTTGTAGTTCCACAGGGGCTGACTTGAGCCAACAAACAGCAGGGCATCATGTCAAATTCTGCAGAGTATAAGCTTTCACCCATAGGATTACAACATGTATTTTCTAGCCATTCTGGAAACTCTCTGAATACAAAGTGAGGCTGGTTTGGTTTCTTGAACTGCCTCCCAAGAGGGAGAAAAGATAGGAAGGAAGAGTGATCTTCTGTGCTTGCTTGCCTTTTTATTCTTAAACCTACTGAGGACCACTTAAACAGTAATGCTACCCTGTTCGACTCTTCTTTTTGTCAATGAACTCCAGCTACTCTCAAAATGTGGTAGTTTACAGTTACGTGTGGGACATCAATAGTGTATTTAAAACCTGACAAAATCCAAAGAGCTTCCTCATCAATTGCTGCATGAACACAATACAGGAGCCCTGTTGCTATAAGCAGCATGGATTCCCTCCCACCCCCAAGCCTGTTGCAAAAGGTGGAGCCAAGCTGTCGCCTCTCACTTAACCTAAGATGACCCTGGTAGGGCTGCTCGGTGCCAAACATTCAGGTCACAGAACTCCTGATGGTTGTAACTCGCACACTGAACTTCTCTCATTGCAGGGAAGGGGCATAAGAGGAGTGCAGAGGAGAACCGTGTCCTACTCTTTCTGTTTTCCAACTAGTTTCTAAAGCGATGATGCAGAGATTATTTTTGCCCCTGCATCAGTGAAGCAGAGAAGTTCTGGCCTGAAATCTCTTAAAGTGCCATTTTTACTCTGCCTTGCTCATGACTCTAAGGTTTTGGATTTTTTCTTTTTCTTAATTACCAACCAGCCACTCTCTAGCTGAAATATTAACATGTGGGATAGCGGTTGCCTCCAGTGGCTACTTAAATTAAACACAGACCTGCTGAACAGACACACAGAGTGCTGGGAGAACTCTTTTGGAGGGAGAAGAGGTGAGAGGAGAAACTGCTTTCCAGTTAACATTGCCAATGTATTTCTGAAGCAAAGGATGACACCGTTCTGACTTCAGGACATTATTAATGTCTTTCTCTTACAGAACATGTGTTCTGAAAGCCTGTAACCATGTCATCTTCAAGCTGTCATTTCACGGAGATACTGCAAGCGAAGTACAGCCAGCCTGGCTTGGGATTGCATAGGAGACATCCAAGACACTACAGGTATTTCAGCTGATATTACAACCCTCCTGGAGGCAAGGCTGACTCCAGACCCAGCAAAGTGCCAGCCAGAGCTCTGTGCAGGTTTGCAGGAGAAGCCAACCAACCTTGTGGATGATGCACAGCCATGGAAGACCCTGGGAAGTATCTGCCTGGGGCTACGTTTTTAAATGCAGCCAAATTGTGCCAGTGACCCCCTTGGGTATATGTCACAGTAAGTTTGAACCAGGCAAGGGAGGCTGAGCAGCCCCCGTGCCAATGCCTCTGTAGACTGCACATGGAGATTGTCCTGAAGGTTCAGCAGGAGCGGCGCAATAACAAGCCACTGTGTCATTGCCCTGTGTCTCGTCCAAACCTCCCTGCGGCAGCACAAATGCCAGCCAGGGTGTCAGCAGTGAGAGGGCTCTGGGAAGGTTGAAGAGGCTGAGGGGCTTTGGGAGGAAGGGCAAGCAGTGCCCAGCAGCAGGCTTGTGCTCAGGCTGGCCACTGGTGCCTCGGCACAGTTTGTTTGCATGGCTGCCTTCTAGCTCAGCAGGATGGATAGGCTCCACTCCTCAAATGGGTGCAACTGGGCTGTTAGCCAGATGCTGGAGGCTGTTTCAACACAGAGATTTATGGTGAGCTCAGGGAGGCTTGAAGGGGGTTGTGGCTGGGAGAGAGTGGTCCCTGGAGAGAGCAGCAGATGCATTGTGCAGCCCTTGCTGTTCTGGACCAGCATTTCCTTTCTTTGCCTGTACTGAGAGGATGCCACAGAACAGAAAGCATCAGTCAAACCTGCTCTCTCACACATCCATACCACTCCCTGCATGCGTGCTTTAAACCTGTGCGGGAGAGCAATTCTACCACTTTATTCATCCCTCAGGCTGCCAATTCAAGTAGCGCTTCCCAGCCTGGACCCAAAGGGTTAAGGTGGGATGTTAACTTCAAAGCTGGGCTCCATGGGCTCCCGGGTACTACGGGGATCTGAGCAGTGTGGGTCATGGATGTCCTTGCGGGCAGGTCCCTTCTCGCCATGCTGTGAAGAGCAGATGTGGCGTAAAAGCTTCCTTTCGGAGAGGGCATGATTAATCTTTGCTTCTTAGAGGATGACAAATATATTATATTCGCCAACATGCACATGCATTCTCTTCTCCTGACGGGTGACCCCTGTCTTAATGCCAAGCGTGTGAGGTCCAAGAGGAGAGCTTTGCAAGCTCATTAATGCTTTGAAGTCACTCATTAGGAGCAGATTCCTCGGGAGCTGGTGAGTGCAACACCCTTTGTGAGCATGACTTCATTTGATATTTATGTGGGTGCTGCAGCTGGAGGCATCCAGGGATACTGCGCTACGATTCTGCACACATGGACCAGCATGGCAGGTTGCTGTGACTGTAACGCAAAGGATAAAAAAAGGATAAAAGGGAAGAAGGGAAAGTTACTGTTTCCTCCTGGCACCTAAGGGGGTGGATTTTCCTCCTGGCAGCGTTTTTCTGGCAAATAGGTTGACCCAGTCCTCTGCTGAGTTGAGGACCTCCAGCATCCTCCCATGGGATGCCTGGGATCCTTCTGCCTTGCTTCCTAGCACTCGTGAATTATCTCTGGAGGCCAGGGTGACCCATCCTGACTGAGGAGCTCTGTGTCACCCTCTTTTGAGACCTGGAAACATCCCTTTTTCTGGTCAGTGCCTCTCACCCCTGCAGCAGCCAGCCACAAGCCCTCCAAACAGCTCTGCTACCCCAGAGCACAGTTGTGAGCAGTTCCTGGGGAAGTAAGGAGGGAATTGCTCTCATCTTCAGGCAGGACAGGGCCAAGACATCCTGGCCAAGCATGCCTCCAGCAGACAGGATCTTCTGGTGAAAGGGCCTGGCCAGATTTCTTAGCATCCCTGTGCTGGCCTTGGAAGAGTGAAGGTGGTAGAAAGGCTCCTGTGGCTTGAGGGATAAAGACCTCCTGCACATAGGTACCTGGGGGCTGTGGGTTTGAATCCCATGTGATTCAACCGAGGTTTTTGCAGGTTTTTTCCCTCTTTTCCTCAGATTGTGGAAAAAAAGCTGTATCTCACCCCAAAGGAAAAAGAAAGACTTTCATGCTACACTGTCTTTCCCAGCTAACTTGCTCTATTAGAGTCCGAACCGTGGACTGGAAGGGGTGAGGAGTGGGGCCTGAGGTACAAGGACAGTGCTTTAACTGTGTGGCATGTCTGGCTGAGTGCTGTCAGGCTGTCAGATCTGCTCCCTTCCCTCTGGGCACCCAGTGAGGTCAGGCTGAGCCCCTCCAGAGATGCCTCCCCTGCACCAGAATCCCTGGTGGCATTATCACCAGGGACTATGGTCCTTGCATGAGGATCTAGTGTGGCACACAAGGGCTTTGCTGTCCTCCATGGCCCACGAGACCTGCTGCCTCCCAATGAGATGTTCCATCAGTGTGCTGGGGACATTAAAGAAAGCAATGAGGAGGGAAAGGTGTCACTGGGCTCAGGAAGTGTCTTGGGTTGGGAACTCAAGGGCTTGGCGAGGTGTGTGCCCTCCAGGCGAGGAGGTGGTGGGCCAGGGGACAGCTTACAGCCCACCAGGATGGCCGAGTGGTGAAGGCGTTGGACTTAAGATCCAATGGGCGCATGCCCGCGTGGGTTCGAACCCCACTTCTGGTAGGAGCCTCGTTTTTTCTGCTGGTCTAAAGCTCCCACCCCAGCATTTAGAGCATCAATTCAGAGCAGGGATGGGAGCTCTGGGCCCTGTGCCAGGGGAGAAGAAGCCATTCAGTGCCCCAGCGTGAGGACCCCGGTGGGACCGAGCCACCCTGCCATCCAGGCTGAATGTGTAGAGACACATCAGACAGTCTCTCTGGCACACAGGTTACGGATCTCATTTTTCATGCAGGGAGTGCTGAGATCGTTGTGGGCTTGAATCCCACGTGCTCCCAAAATAGCAACTTGTTTTTCCCATGGCAAAAATAGAAAAACCTGACTACCCTGAAGGGGGAAAAAAAAAAGGTGTGAGCTCTAAACAGCTCAGGCAAGACACAAGTGGAAACCAGTGGAAATGAGTGGGTTCAGAGAGATGGATTTGGGGTTTGCGGAGACTGCTTCGATTGCCAGCTCTGCTCCATGACCCCAGACCCATTGCTTGGCTCACCCAAAGCAACATTTGGCACTCTCCAGGGAGTTTGGCTGTGTCACAACCCCCTGGTGCAAGCCAGTGTGGCAGGAAGGGATTCCTGATGCTGCTGGTTAAATTTGGGACGTGCATGAGAAACTGTGAACTGCTCCTCTGTTGCACAGTGTCACTGTGCTGTAGTCTGTCTTGGGTTGGTGCCTACAAATGCTCACGAGATTTTTACTCCCTTCCCCATGTGCGTGGATGGGCACTAGATATTTCCCTCATTAAAGGGCTCGCCTGCTGGACCCAAGGAGACACTGTCAGGTTTTCATTTGGCTGCTTTGCTCCAGCCTGAGGCCAATCGGAAATGTCCTACTGCTGGGACATGATTTGAAGTGATGGTGTTAATTTGGTTAATTAGGATTCCTGGGTAGCGTGCGCTTCTTGCAAATCAGCTTACCATTGTAGTATCACTGCAAAGAGTTATTTGCTGGTGCATGGGGTTATGTATGAATTTATGATTATGATGTAGGACCGTTAATTTCATGTTTGTGGCAGATGATACAGCTCAATTAAAAGTTGCACGTGAAGATCTTTGGCTCTCTCTGATATATGGGAATCAGATGGTGGCCTACAGCAAGGATTACAGAGACCATACAAGTGGCCATATAACAAGTGGGGCAGGACGCAGAGGAGAGGGCATGGGAGGAATTACTCTGCTCCTCTCCCATTCAATTAGTGCCGGGAGTGAAATTTTGTGCATATCCACTAAAGCTGACTTGTTGCAGCTAACCTCAGTCATTAAGTGATGCAAAGAATAACAAATACATCTTTGAGAGTATCTCAGAGGGTCTAAGCAACACCACGGGTCAAGCCTTTTGCCTCTCATGGATTGGAGTCAGACTCCTGTCTAGTTCATGTGTCAAAGGCATTTGGTGGCCTCTGCTGAATTCAAAGCTGAAATCTCCTCATTTGAGCTTCTCTGCTGATCCATATTCTCACAAAGCTTGTGGCTTTTCCACCCCAGGGGTATGGGTTCTGGGCTATTCCTGATATCTCAAGGATGTTTATCCGCTTTGCAAAACTATTGAGCAGACAGAACATCATTTGAGGGCACCAGAAGCTGAACTAACAGCTTTTGTATCACACACCCTGCCGGAGCCATATGGACCGCTGGGGCCAAATGTGAATTTGACTCAGGACTGAGATCAAATGGCAGACCAATGTAAGAACGTGGGGCTGGAGATTTGGGGACTGTGGAGGACTGATAAATAAACTGCCTTCTACCAGGCCACAGCTTTCCTCCTCCTCATCCCATATCCTCCAAGTGTTTGACAGAGCTAAAAGGAGCAGCTTGTCTAATAGCCATTTCCACTCAGCATATTTATTAAGATGGTTACTACAGGTTAAATATCAACAGTTTATTACAAATATATTTATTATAGATGAGCTATGCAATATGTACATCTGTTATGTTGTGGTTAAAAGTAAGCCTCAGTGAAAGATTTTTAATAATGAATTTGTGTTGAAGTAGTGTACAATAAGTATCTTTAGAAATCTTAGTCTAAATTTCACAAGACAGTTTTATGTTCAATAAATACCTAGAGATTATTAAAAACATATTTATCAAAGATTAACAGTGATGAAATAGATACAAATCTAAGCTGTTAAGCTCAATACACGTACTTATAATAATCAATTCCTATATTAAAACACAATAACTGCCTTGTTTAATCTAAATGAAATGGTTTTTTTGGGGATCTTTGTAAGTGCCATCTTTTGCTGTGTGCTCCCGCTTGCAGATCTCAGATTAGATCCTGGGACCTTTGTACTTCAAATAAATCAAGTACTTAGGTAAAAGCAAAGCAGTCCTAGAATAGCACAGGCTGTTTCAGGAACAGGGAACCAGAGCTTCAAAGGATGGAGGTCAAAGCCAGTCCACAGGCACCAGAGCAGCTAGTCTAGCTTGCCCCAGCTCTGTATCCCTGAGAAATCCCCATATCCAGTCTAACCGACAGCGCATACCACCACCCCCAGCCACACCACTTCCAGGATCGGGCTTCTGGAACAACTCTCAACTTCTTTACAATCACAGATGCACCCACACTGTTTTGGATACAGAATGCTACCACCTGCCTTGTATCCTGTTATTATCTAGCACTTGGAGGCAGAGTGCTAAAATGAGCTAACTATTTAGGAGATAAACAAAATGTTATTGTTTTACTCTTGCAATGCTACTGTTACAATTGCCGGCTGGTGGGTGAGGAGAGATGGTCCCTGCGCCTGCGCCTGCCTGCAGGTGCTGGGAACCGTGCCCCAGGCACTCACTGTTGTGAAAAGTGTCACGGGCTGGCTGGGTGGCTCGTGGGGCATCAGTGGCCTTTGGACCGCAGGAGGACTCAGGCTCCTAAGCCCTTCTGACAGCAGGCTGGGAACCCCACAAGGCGTCCCCCCGCTGGCCTGGATGCAGTGCCTCATCCCAGCATTTGGTGATGGTTTTATCCCATGTTTGGGCTTGTACTTGTACATCAGTGGAGATCAGTGCCAAATCTAGGTGAGGATGCACATCAGAGGCACCCAGATTCGAGGGAGACTGCACACTGCGTGACTTAAATGTGGACTGTGCCATGACACAAGGGGGCTGTGTGGGTTGTTGATCTTGTAATGTATTGAGGGGTATTTTCATCTTGTGTTTGGCAGGATCTCAGAAAACAGTCTGAGAGGGACTGACTTTCCCCACACTGCTGCTCAGCAGTATCTCAAATATATGGTGATTTTCTGTCTCCCAATGGTCTGTTGATTCCTAAAGGAGTTTGAGAATCAGGCTCAGACACCGCTTTAAGGAATGCTACCTCTGCATTTTGGGTGCTATTGAGCAGTTCTGTAGGATTAGATGCATGCATGGGGCTGCCAAGGAAACCCTTCAAAAGCAGGGCAGAGTCAGGGAATGAGGAAGGCAGCTAGGCAGCCTTCGGAGATGGAGGGACCTGTTGGAGAGATGATGGTTGAGAAGTGGGGAGTTTCTGGCCTGTATCATCTACTTGGTATATGGAGATTCTGTGTGTGTGTGTGTGTCTGGCTCTGAGGGATGCATTTGACTCAAAAGATGGCTCATACAACCAAGGAAGATCTTTCTGCGCTTAGCTGGGGGAGGGCAGTGCTGGCTCCATTGGATGCTGTGGGGATCCATCATCATATTTTGGTAAGATCTAATCTGCAAGATGCCTCCAGTGACCATCTGTTGCCAGGAGCCCCTGACTTCACTTTTTGTCCCACCTGGGGAAATGTGACCCAAGCAGCTTGGAGGCTTTGCGTGTCTCCAATGCAATCACATACTCCTCCACAGACAGCAGAGCTGTTTATAGCTGTTTACACCCTGAGTTTGTCTCCTGCATGCGTTCCTCATCCAAACCTGCCCTGTGGGGGATGCTTAGCTGGTAGGGGGGAGTTTTCCATCTTAGCAGAGGGCTGCAATTACAGAAGTGACCAGAGAAAAAAGACAAGCGGGCATGCACGGCTGCCTTTAATAGAAGGCAATGATTCTTCTGGGCTCCAGAGTAATATGGGAGATCTGGTTTTAATAAATTAACAGCCTACAAGTTACAATCTCAAGCAATTAAACTCTGGAATGAAGGCAAGCACCATGAAATATATTCTGGAGCCGACACAAGGGTGGCAAAGACAATCCCTGAGCAATCCAGAAGGCAAAAATATTAAAAAAATGCCCCAGAGAGAGTGGGAGAGCTCTGCTGCCCCTCTCATCTCTATCGCGCATGCATCTCATGTTGTTCCCTGTCACCCCTCCTTCCTTCACTGGCTCCTAGGGACCTGATGTGGAACCTTCCTGAACTCATCCAAGACTCCATCATCACCATCACCCTTGTGCCTGTTTTCATCCATGTTGGTAAGGAAATACCCATGGTGAGGAGGGGATGGCTGGTGGGAGACACGGGAAGTAGCTGGGAGCTTGAGGATAGCTAGTAGCTGAGGAGGGGAACAAATAAATAAAAAATAAAACTGTTAAGCTCCCTGTCTTACATTAATAGCCTGTATGGAATCCTCTTTGCCATAGAATTCAATTTATTTCCATTTAAAGGCTGTTCTTCTCAATCAATGCAGCTAATAAATAGCTGCTGATGGCCATGACCCCTGGGCTGAGGGAAGAATTTATCTTCTGAGCCAATTAAAGGAACTGAACAATTCCTTTTAATAACACTATGGGATTTTAATACAGGGAAAAAAAACCACCAAAACCCAACAAACCAGCAGGAGAGGGAAAGAAATACTCCCCCCAAGCCTTGCAGAGAAGGGTCTGGCGGGCTCTGCCAGGGTTGGGATTAGATGCTTTGACTTGTTTTGTGAAGCTGGTAGGGGAAATAACATTCTCTGTGAAAGCACAGGAATGCTTTTCTTTTCTGATGTCTTAAAAAAAATACAGAAATCAAAAAGCATAATGGCAAATTATGTTCTCTTGTTTCTAGAGCTGTAAAAGGTTTGGAGAGATTAGCGAGCCCCTGTGGCGTGTGGGGGAGATGGACAGGCCAGGGCAGCTCTGATGCCTTTTGCACTGCTGCCATGGGTGGGATGCTGCTCCATGAGTGGGGGTTTCTCTGGGTGCCCTGTGGGCACAAGGCCAGTGGCGGCCTCTCCATGGCTTTTTTTCTGAGACTCCCATTGCTGTTTTTTTTAGTGGCAAAAATCCTCGCTGATCTGCTTCAGCCCTCGTGGAGGAATGGGAAGCATCCTATGAGACTTGTGGGTTCCCACAGCTGGTATCAGAGCCAGTGCTCGGTCAAGGCAGTGTTTGTGCCTTGGAAGACAGACAGGTGCAAAGGAGGTGGCAAGGGAAGCAGAACAGATACCTATTGAGTTTTCACAAAGCTACATAACCCCAAATGGCAGCGGGTCTTCTCCACTCCATCACTCTCCTGTCAATGAAATCTCATGACTCCTGTTGGCATCGGATGAGAGCATCTGTCAAACACACAAGCCTCCTTTGAACAGTCCTGTGCTGTAGGGAAGTCTCTTATCTTCATTTTACAGATGGCAAGCAGAGGCACAGAGAGGTTAATTGACTTGCCCAAAGTCAGCGCAGGAGGTCTATAAGTGACGCCAGATCCCTCGAATCCCTGTCTTCTGGCTTAATCATAAGACCATCCGTCTTCATCCTCTTCCGTCTCAGGATTCCCCAGCAACTGTGATAGCTCAGGCACTCATGTTGGCAAACTGCAGGTGGAGACAGCACTGGGAAATGGGCATTTCCAGCAATGGTTTCTCAACCCCATTTCCCAAAAGGACATAAATTTTGACCTTGAAAGTTGGGGATTTTTTAAACGCTTCTCTAGTCTCCTTTAGGAGCAATGAGATAAACGTGCTTGAGTACGAGGAAGAGCATCTGCTCTTTGGGGAGGCATTTCAGAGATGCTAAGGCAAAAGGACATTTCATTGCTGCTTTGACAGAGAAAGGACATCTTTCCTGGATTTTAATGCATCACCCCCATCAAAACAATAAGCAGACTGAACCCACAGGTAGAAAACAAAGTCACCTTTATTTTCAAGTGATCACCTGGTAATAGATCCCCACAGGCTCTGGAGATTTGTCTTTGACAGTCATTCCCCTATCTGTGTGAGCAAGCCTGTGCATGCAGGACCATTGAGAAATGTGGCAAGGCGTGAACATTTCTATCACAATGTCTCCTGTTTCAGAAGTGTGAATGGAAGAAGCGGAGAGTCCTGAGCGAGCCGTTGATGAACGTGGAGCACGCACTACATTCCCTCTGAGACTGCGGAGGAAATCACAACTGTAAGTCCGCCTCTTTCAATTTGCAGGCTTTCTGCAACATCCTTGTTCCTTCTTCTTGCTCTCTCGTTTTCATTTTTTATTAATTACCTGGTGACAATTTTCCCAGAGGACTCTCTTTTCCATTAATTATTAGGGGAACTACGGGGGGAATGATGAGCTGTCGGAGAGCTCACTTTGAGAACCTCAGGTGGGAGCATTACCTAATGCCGACGTGTATATCTTTTTGACATTCTTCTTGCACAGGACGCTAAATGACCTGCCTGGGATGCAGGAGAACTTTTTTTATTGCAGCATAGCATGTTGAGCAAGGAAACTTTATTTAAGTGCTGGTTTGTTGGCCCTGGAGACTAACATACTGCTTGGCCAGAATCGATCAGTGTGTTCTGTGTATGATTTATTATCTTGTCCTGTGTGTAGGAGAATTCACAGACAGGAACCAGTGTCAGCGTAGGACTGTGCTACACTTGCATCACTGTTTTCTACTGCTGAAGATGTAGGTATGGCAAAAGAAGGAATAATGCTGGCCTGAAATCCAGGTCCAGATGGTGACTGTCCCCAGTGCAGATGAATAATGAAGGTGGAGGAAGAGCATCTGCTCTTCCTCTCCTGCTGAAGCCATGGCTTTTATAGTTGTACCTTTTACAGCCCCCATAGTATACTGAGATTCATGGGAATGTCTTGAAAGAAACAGTGAAGAAGCTCAGTGTTAAAACTGAAAGCTCCTTGGTGTGGCACGTCTGTCTGAGCACTGTTGGCATCCAATTTCTGTTTGAAAGAATAGAAACTGATATTTTTATGATTTTGATCTGTGAACCTGCTTCTGCAGGTTACTGTACATTACTGAATACCACTGTTTCTGGGATATCTGGTATTTAAGTACTTCTGTGCAATTAGAAGTGTGTTCTGCATACATGAACAGGTCTTTGGAACAAGCCAAGAAGAGCCAGGATTTCCTCCAGAAAATTCTAACCAGGCTTGAAGGTTCCTCCATGTACTTGTAAGAGATTTTGGTGAACACAGCCCCGACGCTGTGCAGGGATGAGGAGCAGAGCTCAGCATTACCTGCTCCTTTCAGAAGCTTAATGAAAAAGTGTAAATATAGTGGGTTTCTGGGATTTAATTTAAGGACTTTAAGTTGTGTTAATGGTTGGTACCTGCCTTCCCATGCTAACTCTGTCCTTCAGCCCGCGCTTGACTCTCTGTACAGGACATCCCCGCTCAAACCCCTTACGAGCACATCCATAATGACTCCTCCTGAAGGGCTCCGTTCAGGTGTTGCACAGCAGTAACACTTTATTACATGTCAACTCCCATGCTGTTTTACAACATCGTTTCTATGGTTACCCACCACCCTCTGTAACCCACGGAGCCCGTAAAGAGGCAGGATTGCATTTCACAGCAGCAAGACCTGTCATGTACAGTGAGGGGCTTAATACCTGATGAAGAGCGAAGTGCTAACCCACGGTCAGGTCCCGGCTACAAAGCCGCAGCCCAGGGAGCCGCTTCTGCTCCTGGGAAGTGCCGGGGGTCAGAGGTGGGCACGGTGGGGAGATCTCGTCCAGCCCCAGGTAACTGTCATGCTGCTCCCAACCGCCCAACTTCTCACCTTCGTGTCATCAACCAACTCAGATCTGCCCATCGTTGGGGTGCGTTGCAAGGGTGGGATGGGGAGAAATGACTATGGCAACAGGAGATTTTTTTGCTAAGAATTGCCCCGTAATAGCTAGCACGGACCTGTTTGGCTCCAAAGGTTTTCTGGAATGAAGTTACAAACATGGTATATAGTTGGATTGGGCCTGAAACATCTTTTCTTCCCAGAATAATGGGTTGAATGCATTTCTATTTCATGATCTGGGGTGGCTTGTTTTAACAGTGCCTGAGGGGGAAAACGAGGATGTTCTGAGAAATTTCTGAGGAAGGACCAAGGTTTGATCGGGATAACATGACCACTATGGATAATGAAATTTTATGGGAATAATTATTTGACAGAACACTTTATAGTGCTTAACTGTCTGCCGAGTTGGACCAGGCTGTGCCCACAAATCCGTTACCGTAATTTGATATTTGCTCACTGTTAAACCTGCCAAATATGTGTATGTGCAAGAACACTACCCAAAATAGTTGAGACAACTCACAAAAATAAGAGATTTGGGAGGTCTCAAAGTGAAGCAGATTAAAACCTTATTTCCCTGGGGAGAAGATTGGCTTTTATGGTAAAAATAATTTAAAAAATCAAGCTCCCTCCACCAAAAAGCATTCATCCTCAACCATGAAGCGTTTTCAGGGAACACTCTGCCCCTCCAACTATATCAGAAAGTAACAGTTTTGACAACCTGTTTTCACCAGTTGCAGGTAAGGTACAGAACGGGTCCTTGAGGTGCTAGCAGATGACAAATTGTAGATCGGTCTGAAATAGTATGTTACTGCAAATAAAACCGTCTGCCTCCGTGGAGGCAAATTACACCGTGGGAAGGAAACAGCCCTTCCCTATGTGCTTCTGATTTGTCCTCAAAATGAACCGCATGCTTGGTCCCGACCACCACAATGTGCCCAGATAATGAGACTTGGGAGGAAGCTAAAAGAAGAGCGATCAGACCACCCCTTCTGCCTTCTGATCACTAAATGATCAGACATTTGGAAAAAATGATTTATGTGGGAAGCCTCAAACCGCTAAACAAGGCTAGGAGATGACAAGGCGTACTTCTGTGTGTAGAAAAAAAAGCCTAAAAATATCTGAAGGGTGTAAACATGAAGGAGAGAGCTGCGGTATCAAAGGGACAGCGCACGGTACAGGGTTCAGAGCTGGCAGCTTTCCTTGCTGTTCGGAGCAGCGGATGGGAGATAACTGAGAGGCAGAGCATCATCATCACGACTATATTTTCACTTAAGCCTATCCCTCTGCGACTTGATTTGTCACGTCCTACTCCTGCTTGCGACTGGCATCAGGACTTGTCCCACTGAAACGCTGCCTGGAAATATAGCAACAAAATATTTCCCCCTCCACTTAATCATGGTGACCTCCAACACCACGGGACAAACTTGAGACTGCTGAAATCAAAAGGGTTTTTCCCATGGGGCTGTAAAAGCCACTCTCACCTGCCAAGTGTCATTTGTCCTTGTAGTCGCTCCCCTCCTTCTCAAGTAATAAGGCAACATATGGATTATCATTACCAGACCCCAAGACTGTAAAGAAATTGTTATGTATTTCCTATAGTTCTCTCCAGATACATGGTTGGATTCTCAGCTGATGGAAAGCAACGCTGATTCATGGCAGCTGAAAACGCAGCCTCTTGTGTTTTGTCTTGTCTTCTCATCTCATTGAACTTTCCAAGGATCTAAATTAATGTAAGGGAAATATGACCTTGCCTCAGTGAATTGTTTTGGGGGCTAATGTGCTGAGTGATTTATGGGCAAAGAGGGGTTTTTTTTTCCCTCTTTCTTTAATAAAAAGTGCTTTCATTCAGTAGCTTTGATGGAAAGCCTGCGAGGACCCATGATAAGTATGTAACCGGAACAGACTCATATTAGATATCACTGTTACAAATCTATTAGTCCCACACATTAGAGCATGTGCTGGACCTGATGAGCTACACTAGTGGGAACATGAGTAATTTTGTGAAATAGATGTAGCTTGCAAATCTTTCAGACTGTTATCCAATTCCTTTTCTTTCAGTTTAATTAGGATATAAAACACGGCCTTAAAAGCTCGCACGAGTGGAGGGAACTCCATGTAAAGGATAGGGAGCCAGCTGCAAGTGTTTCCCAGCTGCTCTGCTGCTGAGCCTGTTGGCTTTCACCTGCAAGGTGGTTTTGCTGTTCCCCCAGGGAATGATGGAGGCAATGTTTCCTGAAGCATCGCAAGAGGACAGAGCTACTCTTGCTCACATGAGGGTGATGTGCACAAGGTGGGTTTGCCTTGGGTTTGCTTCACATCCCTACCCAGCCGCTGCCAACAGCCAGCACACTGGGAGATGCTGGGCTCTCCTCCCAGCCGGCGGAGCCGCTCGTGCTGGCGGGGCACCCAGCACCCGCTGGGGCTGAGCCAGGGCCCGGCAATGCTCCTGATATGTGGAGGGGTCTGCCAAGAGCTCCCTTAGCAGGATAATACAGCAACAGCAGAGAGCAGCAACGAGACAAATCAGATGGTGGTTCTTTTCCAACCATATATGCAAAACACCTATAATGAGCGGAGACGAGCCCCTGAGATCTGTGATGCTGCTGATGAATTAATATAAAATCAAACCATACACTTTAAAGACAAGAGCATCCAGCCCCCCTCATAACCAATGCAGGACATGTTTCATCCAGAGTGTATCTGCTATCGTTGGCGCACTTTCTGTTCTTGAATTCATCTGTTCTGTACATTTGAGGACTGGCGCAATTAGCATTTGGCTTTGCAGAATTCAGAACCTAATTCCTATGAGTTTTCATGTCTCCCTTTTTCTTGTTTTGAATCTTGTTTGTCCGTTTGTTAGTTTGTTTGGCAACACATTTCCTGTTTGAAACAAAAATAGCAGAGATGGGCGCTTACTTTCTTCCTGGACAGATTCTTTTGGATACTGATTTATTTCTTTTTTTAAAGATGGACACCTGGTTTCCTTATAAGTGAGTGTTGGCAGGCTGGGAAGCTGGAGGGGAGGAGGGGGGCACGGAGAAATGCATCTGTTTAGAACAAATGCAACACTGTCGGAAAGCTTTATAATGTGATCCAAGATTGGCCTGACTGCCTGATGCTTTAAACATATGGTATGCTCCTATATATATTATGCATGAAAACTAGCTGCATGCACACAGCAGTCATTCTGCAGCATTTTAGTCTGCCAAATCCTGAACTTCTCCTTCTTATTGGAACCCAGCTCCCAGTGAAGACAATGAACATTTATCTAAGGCTCACTGCGTTAGGCGTGCTCCATCCCTTCTCCCTTAATTTAATCCCAGCTGGGTGAGGATTTCAGCGTTCCATTCTTTGACACGGAGTGCCGACCTGCCTGCTCCCCAGGGCATGTGAAGTTGGGCTGGAAGCTTGTGGTGGTGTGGCAATGAAAGAAGTGCTGCTGGGCAGGAAAAAAGCCTCATCTGCAGCATGGTTAGCAGGCTCTGATGCAATGTTGACATACCTGTGTGTGTTGGCTCTGGCTTATGTTAATATGTACATGGCATAATCTATCTTTGTCTAGGATCTCTAAGGCAGTTTTCCAGATCCACCTGGGCAGGGCAGGCACTGGAATCTACTAGGATAAGAGCTGAGGAGAAGCTGTAGAAAGCCCTGTGGATTCTGTCCTGCTCTAACACAAGCCTTGACCTGTTTGAGCTTTCTTCTGTGGGGAGGAAAGCTGCTGTTCTTTGGGGAGCTTCACATCACCTTTGCACTGCTGGGCTGGCAAGAAGTTGAACCAGGGGGTGATATTGCAGCTGTTGCATGTACTTCTTGGCTACCATCAGTGCTGTGCTTGGGTTCCATTCAGGGATACTTTTTTGGGCGGGGGGGAAACATCTCCTTTTATTTTGTAGAAATCATTTGAAGGGTTGGGAAGAGGGGGAACCAGGTGTTTGTCTTACCAGGCAGCCCAATATCATCATTTGTTTCCTTGCTCTGTTGAAATATTTGCTCTTTACTGGAGGTGGCAGGCCAGAGGAGCTAACTGGCAGGTGGTCATTTTATAACATGCTATTTCTTGTATACCTTTAAGTGGTGATACTCCCAAAATGCAAAGAGTGGACTTTTCCAGATCAAGAAAAGCAAAGGTACTTCAAACTGTTTGGTCCAACACCACCTGTAGTTAAACCAGAGCCTCCTGCTGCACAGCACGCCATCGTCTGCTTGTCGAGATAATTTCTGGATGCCTCAGGCCTTCAGAAACTATGTGGAGGGTTTTGCAAGAAACTCTTTGGCACAGAAAATTACCAGGAGTATGTCATCTTTGATGGGTGTAATTATGCCTAATGCAGCGTCGAAACTCCGCAGTTTTGAGGAACTTGCTGTCAGTCTGATCCCTGCCCACCCACGTCTCCATCAGAGAGGGTCTGAAACCGGTCAGTGCTGCTTCTGTGCTGGCATTAGTTGGAAGCTTGCATGAATTCTAGGAATTTGATTAGAGATATTATCTTCTTTTTTTTTTTTTCTTTCCATTTTTAACACTGAAGAAGGAAAGCTGTTTTTTCAGTCTTTGAACTTAATTTTCTCCTCCACCTAAAACGTTATTGAAATCTCCTGGGCTCTGTCAGGTCATTTGGGGAATTCATGTCCTCTTCTTCCTGCCAATACACGCTGCCGCCCTGCTGCACTGCCACCAAAATCCTGTGCAATTAGACCCCAAAGGATGATCCAAATTCAGATTTAATCTTGGGCAAAGAGAAACCTTTAGATCAAACGTCCCCACTACTGTGCAAAGCAAAGACTCTGAATGCACAGCCATGCAACGATCATTAGAGGAGCAGAAGATCTGAAGTTTAACACTCAACCAGATGAGTGATAGATAAACATCACTTTCCTAAAAAAAGCATTTTCTCATGCTCTTTAATCCATCCAGAATTTAACAACTGGGTGCTGACTGAGACACAGCTTGATTGGAGAGAGATGAAGGGACAGGGAGGAAGCTTAACACACAGCCAGCTCAAAGCAAGCGCGTTTAATGCTGCCTATCTCAGAAGCTTTGAAGAAAAAGCCCTTGTGTCCTCGGTGGTTCTCTGTGGCAACTTTTTGGCATTAAAGTTTGTGTGAGAGAATTATGAGTTTCCCATTATCAGGTATGGAGATGGGATCCATTGTGCTAATTCCCACACTGTGGAGACAACATTTGCCACGCTTTGTTCTGCAGAGATACTGTGATGTGTCCTTTTCAAGCTGCAGCCAACTACATTGAAATCTTGACTGACACCTCTTATCTGATAGGGGCTGCTTTTCTGCTGGCTGCTCTTTAGAGTGATAAATGTCAGGAGTTTGGGAGTTTGCTTGTATCTAGGCGCTCCATCTGAGACTTTGGGCAGGTAATTATCCTGAGACCATGGGACTTTGTAACGAAATCCACTGCTCTGCTCGTGAAGAGAATGAGTCAGCCAAGGGTCACGGATTTGCTGTATCCAGGAATTGGGAAGCATCCACAAAGATAAAGAGGGAAAGATAAAATCTGAACAAAGATTTTCCTCAATCAAAAATGAAAGCAGACCTGTCCTGACATTGCGAAGTTCTCTGCCTTGATCATCTGGGAAGGCCATGGGTTGGGACTGACCCAGTAGCCTCTAGATTTGAGGCTTCAGTCAACCAAGCAAAGCAACTAACCCTTGCAGGCTGGTGTCACAGCTGGAGCAAAGTGATAAACCTCTTATGTGAGGGAACTGGTAAAGAAAGCAGAGATCTATGGCAGATAGTGGGCTCTAAACAGAACTCTTTCCTTCCCTATAAATCCTTAACACATTTTTGTCCTGGTGAAAGCTGCAAGGAGGAAACACCTAGAGAAGTGAAAGTGTCTTCTGTCCCTTCCTTCTCCTGTGTCTCACTTTTGCTCTTCCAGGTCCACTCTGTTCTTCACTTCCAACTTCTACCACCTGAAAGCTGAAAACAGGATTCGCTGGAATCCGTGGAATTTTTACTATAACATTTCTCGATGCTCATAAGGTCTGAGAAATTACAGTTGGCAATTAGTGGAAGAAGGAAGCTCATTCTTCTCTTTGCCCAGTGCCAGGATGTTCCCATGAGTGTGTCCAGTGTGGCTGAAATACAACTAAAATTTCTGCTGAATTAATGTCAACCTTTTTTTCTGGAAAAGCAGCACAAGCCAACCTCAGGGAGCTCTTTGCATCCTTGTACACCACAGGAGGAGGTAAGAGAAGTGTTTGCAGCCCAGCCAGGCATGGTGGCTGATGAGGTGACTGTGAGAGGCTGCCTGGTTCTCGCTGATGCTGGCTGCAAAGCCTGGGGCAGGTGAGCTGGGATGGCTGTGGAGTGGCACCAAGAGGATGGAGAGGCTTTGGCATCATCCCCCACCACCCTGGAGCCAAGTGCAATGTGTTTCCCTTTGGCCAACACAGCTCTGCTGTGAGTCATGGTTGTGGTTAACGCACCCACCACTGCCATCCTCCCTTCCTTGCTGGGACGCACTGCGGCTGGTGATTTAGGTGCAGCGGGATGCCCTGCTCACCCATTCCTAAGGTGTCACAGAGCTGTGCTAAGGGAAACTGCCTCTCCCTTCCCCACCTGATAGCTGGGACAGTACTTTTGTGAGTGCTGGCTGCCCCGTGCCCAGCTCCACGCTCCTTGGGCAGCCCCGCGGCCCCTGGCCAGCAGCTCCTGCTGCAGCAGGGCTCAGCAAAACAAGCACTCGGCCCCTCTTTGGAGGCACAGGGTGAGGAACGCTGGCTCCGTGTTCAAATGCCTGAGTCGGTTCATTTAGGTGCTTGAGGGTAACAGTTGCTTCATCTGGTTGGCTTTTTTTTCTGTTGTTTGTGCCTTTGTTTGCTTCCCCCTCCTTCCCCCTTAACATACCCTTTGAGCTGTTCTTTAATTGAAGTAAACGGAGCAGCTGCTATGGTGTGTGTTGTTTTTCCCATTTTCCCCTGTGAGTCACACATTTCCTTCCTTAATGTCTCTATCTTCCGTCGGTCTGTACTAATGAAGCCCCACATCTCAGCTGCTGAATGCTCAGGCTCATCTGCCTGGAATTTTCTAACTCATTTCAATTCATTTCCCGCTTTCCCCTCTCCCCCCTGCTGCCTTTCTCCCATTCCCATCCCATTTCTCTTTATCTCCTCTCGCTGTCTTCGACTATTCTTCCACCCCTCCCTCCATGTGTCCCACCAGCCACGGCTCCCTGCCTGCAGCCCCCTCCCTGCCTGCTGCCCTCCACAGGGTGCTGCGGCCAGCCCATCGCTGCACACTCATGACGCGTGTGCTGGGAAGGTGCAGCAAGGAGCAGGCAGCACCGCTGTGGGTGCTGGGGCAAGGAGCGGCTCCTATAGCTCTCTGTGGCGAGGGGGCTGGAGAAGGCCCTCCTGGGGCTGTAGGAATCAGGGAACACTAGGAATGGACATTGTCCCTTTTATCCCTCTTTGCTCCACAGGGGAAGGAAATAAGGCTGCACAGTCCCAGCCTGAGACCTGGTAGAGAAGGCTACACCTTGGCTGTTTATCTTGCATGGGTTTCAACCCAAAGCACGCAGTCAAGAGCAAGCAAGAGCAATGGCAAATGGCAGCATCTCCACTCCTCTTTGCTTTGCTTATGAAAGTCATTCTTTCCACAGCTTTAGCTGCCCTCAGAAAAGAATAGCAACGCGGGGCGCGGGAAGCGATTCGCTGCTGTACCCTGCATGCCATGGAGGTCTGAGGCACGGCGAGGAGAAAATGTGAACCAAGAGGCTCCGCCCTTGGCAAAGTCAGGTATGTCCCATAGCACCCCTGCTTGGTGCTTGCTTATGCTGAAATGGACCCCTGTGCTGATATCTGCTGATAAGGGGTGTCAGTGTTGGTCCTGGTTTTTTTCCTCATTGTGACTGCTTTTCCTGGGTTTTGGTGGAGACTTCCTACTTTAGCACGAAGCCCTGCTGATCTCTGTTGCATTTATATCCTTGCTTTTGCAAAATACAGGGACAGGGGGGAAACTGAGGCACAAAGAAGCAAGGACCCAATGTGAAAGTTAAGTTCAGAGCGTATCACCTGCAATATGTCAGCAGCCCTTGTCTAGAGGAGCTGGGGATGCATTAGCACTGCAGTCTCTGTAGTGTCCCTCTGCAATGTCAAGGAAGCCAAGAGACTCCCAGGAGTCTGTCTCTGGTTTTGATAGCAGTCCTCAATGAAAATGCCGTTATCACCGCTGGATCAGATCCCTTCTCAGCTTTCACTCCTTGCTCTCTTCCACCCAGTACGGCTATCTTTTCATTTCAGGAATAAGCAGAATTGAGTCCTTGAGATTCATCTGCAGGAATCTGATCCCAGACCTTGAGTTTTGTAGGTTAATTCCATCCTTAGCACCAAGCATCTGATTCCCCCAAAAGAAAAATCAGGGTTAAGATCATTTTAGAACCATAATAGAACAAATAAATGCAAATCTTTGCTAGGAAGAAAAAAACACCTTGATAGAGATCAGACACTGGCTTACGTGCCTCTGGGAGAACCAGCGGAAGAAGCCAGAGTTATGAACACTGGATGGCTGGAGGAATTTTGTTCTTGCTTTAAATTTTGTTATGCTGTTTCTGCTTTAAAATGCAGGTTCAAAGGAAAAAAAATAACATAACAAAACAAAACATGCCAGTGCTTTCCTCTTTGGCTTCAGGGCCTCCTGTTGAGGTTCCCTCATCACCATAGAGATAATATTGCTTGTTAGGCCTAAGACTAGCTGTTGGAATTCAAGTGAAAAAAAGACCTAAACAAACCCATTATAAATCCCCCAATTACTTTCAAACTGTCAGGCTTATTAAAAAATGTAAATATCCTTCTCATTCTTGCAGAGAGTGTATAAAAATGCATGAGGCTAAAAGTCAGCTGAGCTGAAAGCAGTTGATTTCTGAAATAATTTTGCTGGGAAAATGGCAGAAATTGCTCCTGGATGGCAGAGGGAGGACAAAGTACACCTGCCTCAGCCACTGCCCCCAACCCTTGCTGTTGGCATGTTGCTGCTGCTACCCTGCCCTACTAGTCCGCTGTTTAATATAACTTTTTAGGCTGGTTTTCAGCTGTTTTCAAGAGATTGTCATGCAGATCCAACAGAGGGAATTTCTATCAGCCGATACAAGTTGGACCCCAACTGCTGCAAGTGGGTGAAAATGCCTTGTGCTTTTCAGTATTTACCAACCACCTCAATGAAACTGTTTTGCTCTTCACATTTTTCTCCTGCTTTTTCCTCCTTTCCATCTTCTGCAAATGGGGAGGGTGTTTCTCTTGTTCTTGGATTTGGTCTTGCTCTGATTGCACAGGAGTTTCTCATGAGTCTCTCGTTAGTGTAAAACAGTAACATGTCCTTTCTCACCATGACCTACTCCTGCATTCAAGAAGGACTTGCTCCGGAGACTGGGTTTTTCCAGCAGCACAGCAAAGCTGGTGTTAGCCCTGCAAAATGGTGAGGTTATTTCTGGGGGGAACCAGAGTTCCTGTCATTTTTTGCAACATGAATCGTACTGAAGACCTCCTTCCCCACTGCTATCCTACCCACAGCTACCAATGACAGTTCTCAGGAGGGAACATTATCAAATAAAGGAAACTTAATGCGTTAGTGTTAGGCAGATTTAAGCCTAGTCATTCTGGTGGTAGAAAGGGGCCAGTGTTGCCCGCAAACTGGGGAGAAAAACAATATTGCTTTCCCCGGCCTCAAAGCCAAACATCTGGGACATTGGCAGAAGGGTAAAAAGATCCCTGGGGAGCCCTGAAAGGCAAACTGGTGTTCCGTGGGTGCTGGGAGGTCTGTTATACTCTACAGCAAAAAAAAAAAAAAAATAATCCCACTCATTTATCTCTCAGGCTGAAGATATAAAGAGTTCTTGCCTGGAAGGGACCCTCCTTGTCTAGTCTTTTGTATATCACAAGATATACATTCCAAATACAGGCGCATATTTCATACAGCTGCCCTGTTTTGGAGCCCAAGAGCTTTCTTATCTCACTGCTAAATTTGTAGACTTCACAGCATGCACCCGTGATGACAGGGTGCTCAAGCCAAAGGCACAGGATTGCCCTTACCCCAAAGAGCTTACCATCTGATAAAAATTCAGGAACAACAGCTGGATGTTCAACAACAACGAGATGAATTAGTGTAAGATGCAGTGGTCCAGCACATCAGCAACTTCCTTGTGGTGTCCAGATTTGGTAGGCGTCTCAGTGAAGGAGGAAACAAGAAAAGATTTGAAGGCTGAATAATAACACAGGCTGATGGAGAGCTTCTTGTAAGCGGAGGGTAGCGGGAAGAAAGCATTAACATGTTGGCGTGGAAGTAAGATGCGTGGGCAGTGGAGTGGGACCTTGGTATGTACTGTGGCATTCATGCAGCACTGGCAGTAGTCGGGGAAGGGGAGGGAAGGGCAGGCCGTTAAAGGAAGATAAGGAATTTAAACATCTCATTACAGCATTTCTGCGTGCATACCAACGCACGATATGGGACTGCCATATTTTATCTGACTACCTGTGTATACCTCAGAGGTGTACAATACAATAAAAGAGGAATAAAAAGAGCTAAAAAAAGGTCAGCTTTTTAATTAAGGGAGGAAAACTGAAGTGATAACATATAAAAAAGCATAATTGCTGTTCTGATCAATCATCAGCAGGGACTAGCTCAAAATGCTGCTGCCCTAAAATCTCAGTAGAGACTTTACAGGGACTGCTGGCACTTCTGCCTGTTCTCTCTGGAAAACCCAGATAGTGGAATCCCCCTTTTCCACCCATTTGCAGGTGCTTTGGCACTAGTTATATTTTTGTCTGGATGCTTATGAGAACCTGGTATTTTAATTTCTGAGCATGTGAAGGCATCCCCAGAGCCTTGGCAGCAGCGTTTTCCTGGGGGAACTCCTGTTTGAAGCAAGAGAGTCATGGAAGATGCAAAAGCAAAATCTGGTTTTCCTGTGCAGTTCTGCTCCACACCGCCTTGACTCCCTGCAATCAGTTCCTGTTATGGAGCAGTTTGTAATATTCTGGTGATTGCCCTCTCAACCTGGCAATCCTGTGGGAGCCTGCCATCATCTCTGGCCTGGCTGAGCAGCTGAGGTGTTTTCTGCCTGGAGACTTTAGACGATGCATTTCCAGAGTGAAAGGACAACAAGAGTTGACTCCATATTAATGCCAGACTTTAAATGTTTTGACTATAAAACTGAAACACCATTACCTATTCCCTGCAGAGCTCCACTCTCTCTCTCTCTCCTTCCCTTCTCCTCTCCACACTGTAGCCTTTTGTATGTCTCAGGCATTAATCCCTCGCTGCCGGGGTGTGTAAATTAAAGAATAATAGAGCTGCAGAGGCATAAGCTTGCAATGATGGGGAATGTGTTTGTATGCTAAGAAGCAATTTCAGCGAAAATTAACTCAATTTCATCTGAAATAGTGAAGACCGGCATAAGCTGGCAGATCCCCGAGGACGGTAAAATTACTTCGTCAAAGCTCTGCTTGCTTAAATTAACCAAGCAAGCACTCCAGGTTATTGGCGAGATGCAGCTAGTAACTAGGTTTTAATAAACAAAAATAGCTTTTTGGATAAATAAGGAAAGTGTATTCTGCCAATGTTTTCATCTGTGTGTCCTCAACAACAAGACCTTCACATTCCTTCAGGAGCTTTCTTCAAGCCTCCGTCTATCGCTGGTCTCTCTTCAGAGCTTTTGCAAGCAAGTGTGAATCAGAAAGTGCTTTCGGAGATGGTGTTGGATAAAACTTTTCCCAGCAACTAGAAGACTGAACGGCTCAGTTTGCAACACCAAGGTGCGCTAACAGCAACAGTTTTTAGAGATATGTTGGGTTTTTTCAAAGTCAGAAGATGACTATTATTTGGTTTATGACTATTAAATTGCTAAAATTATGATGCAGTGTCAGAACAAGAACTGCTTTACACTGTCACTGATACAGCAGGTTCCCCAAAGGAGTACATTGCTGGCAATGGGCAAGTCGGGGTGTGAGTTTTCTCCTCCAGCTGGGAGCTCAGGTCCAAGGGCAGTGACAATTTCATCATGACAGGAAGAGTGACTCCAGGACCAGCTCAGAGGGCTTGTAAATCAGTTGAGAACATGCTGGTTTGTGTACTTGTTTTGGTGTTTTGTGGGTGCTTTGGTTTGGTGGTTTGGTTTTTTTTTTTTTTTTGCTATTAATAGCATTTCTAAGGATTGTATTTTGCAAAGACTTTGCTGTTGAAGGTTATGACCATTAGAAAGGGCCTTCTGGAAAATGCATGTTGGGCTTATTCTTTTGCCTCTGAGTCCACCACCATCAGGAAGGAAGATTGTTGCTCTTGGATCCCATTCCTCCAGGTACTGTAATTTTGATTTTGGGACCAGTGTTCATCAGAAATGTCATTTAATTGGAGAGAAGGATAAAGAGCTTAAGAACCTATCCTTTGGAAGGGAACATGGAAAAGCTTCTCAGAATTGCAAGAATACATTATCTTAATTTACTCTCCTTTGCTTCTCTCTCTCTCCAAGAGAGGCCATCAGTATTCAAAGAGCACTCGATATTTAAAAGCTTTCGGTATATGTCATCACTACTCCCATTGGAAGGATGGATTGTTCCTTCTTGTCTTAGCCAAGTCATGATTTCTGGCACTGGGGGCTACTTCTGTTCCTGGCTCCAAGTCCCCAGTGAATGGGACCATTAATGGTTTATGCAAGGAAAGTAAGTTGCAGAAGGATCAGACCAGCCAAACCAGAGTATGAAGTAGAACCCAACCACACAGGGACTGCACTCCCCCGGCTGCTTATTTCTCTCCTGCCTTCCTACCATAAATCTCAGTATCCGCAGCAGGGAAAGCAGCTGCATAAAAGATTTGCTGAGCCATCCACTCATTAAAGTGTTACACTGGCAAAGAAATACTTTCGCTCACTGTTGCACATTTGCAGTTTGGAGGTTGCTTGTTAGGACCATCTGAAGCTGTATTTTTCAGCTGTGCTGGTTTCAGATGTCAGGAGAAGACACTTGGTTAATAACCCCCTGTTACTGCCATGAACTGTGGTGCCCTGACTTGGGAGACAGCTGGCAGCCCCTCTCCTCATAAACAAAAACACAGGGTAGGCAACACAGGATGGGATCTGTGTAAAATCACCTCTTTTTGATAGGATTAATTGCAGAAATGCCACCAACTTGTCATTAAATACAGCAAATGCATTTGGAGCAAGGGATAAATTGCCCAAGGAGGCAGTGGCTCATTTGGACAAACGTGCCCCGCTGAGACCTTTTGTCACAGCGCCCCTCCGTCGGCTTGTCTGTCACTTTTACTTCTGCTCCCCATTAATGCAGTGGCCGTGGTCAGAGAAGTGCCAGCTTTAAAACAACAGCCTCAAAACCAGCCATGAAAAAAAACCCCACCCACCCTATCCCCCCGCACTATCACCAGACAGGCCGTCCGCTGTCGCAGAGCTCCTATCTGCTCCCTGCACGCCGCTCCCGTGTTGTATCTGCTCCCTTCACTGATAAGACCCAGTTCATCTATTGTCAGCCCCGCTGAGCCAATCTAGCTGCATTCGAGCGAGCTGGATTTTGTTCTGCATCACGTATCAATGACAACTTCCAGCTACGGCCTTGCTTTAAAAACCTTGCCGGTGAGGGTGCACGGAGCTCGAAGAGCGAGGCGGATCTCTAAGCACAAAGGGAATTCAAAGCGGCTCAAAACCAGGCTTTGAAAATAGAGCAAATGTGCTGTGGAGGCCATCAGGAGAGACTAGATAAACATGGGACACCAAGATAGCTGCAGGCTAGACTGCTGTACAGTACCGTACCTGGATCAGCAGTGTCAGTGGATACAAAGCACGGTAGTATGCCGGCTATAAAAGCAGAAAAGGGATGATTTGTGATTAGGGCACAGCTGAGTGGCTGGAGTCTGTTGCAAGTGATCTTAGCTCTGGGCCCCCCTTTCTTGCAGTGTTCATCAGTGGTCTTGACTCGAGAGGAGATTTTGCAGAAGTGTGTTGAAGGCAGTCAGCAGTGCAGGGAAATCAACAGAGTACTGCACCCAGACCTTTGCAACCCTTTGGAAATCTCCCCCGGTAATGTGGCGGTCTGTGGGGTGGGGAGCAGAAGGGACTTGCCTCTCAAGTTGTGGATAGACAGTTTCTAGCTAAGCAGGGCTGCGTTGCAGCCAAGGCCTCGAAGAACTACAGTAATTCGAATAATAAATAAAATGTAGCCTTCAACTACAGTTTTATTAACAGGATGACACGTCTTAAAATCAAATTACTTTGATAGTCTTGACTCAGAAAAGTCAAGATGCAGGGGAAAAGCCAATGGCATAGGTGCTTTGCAGAGTATGAAATTGCTCGAGCTGTAGTTTGTGTGTATTTCATCTTTAATGAACCTGCCACTTTATGAGTCAGCACTGATGGGAAATGCTATGGTCGTCTTTCAGAAACACCTTACGCTTTGTCTCTGCCTGCCAAGATGTCACCTCCTTGCTCTTCGTTCTCTTAGACTGCCATGCTTCTCTCCAGCTCTTTTAGACTTTCCCTACTCAAAAGATTAACCCCACAGTCTCACGCTGGAGAAGTTACTTCAGCTGAAGAGAAACAGCAGTACAAGACAGATAAGAAAGTAATTGTACCCTGAGGAAGCACGAGGAGTGTCTGCATCATACACACTTGCTTTACAAAACAGCAACTACTTATGCAAAGCAAGTGGCCTTTTAAATCCAAGACTGGGTACACAGAAAAGCCATCATGTCAGTTACCCCAGTAGGTCTCTGTCGTGGCTACTTGGAGCGGCCTCTCTCTCATCCTTACCACAGTCAGAGGCAGCGCATCTCACTGACTGCCTGTGCTGTGTTGCAGCCGTATCTCTGGACTATGGCAGACAGATTGTGACAATCCAGTGTGAGAAGCCTGAGGGGAAGGGAAAAGAGAGTCAGGATGAAGCATCTCAGGGTGAGAAGCTGGTGGCAGATCCAAGACGGGGTTTAGACCTGTGTCTAGACTTGTTTCACCCAGGACATCTCCTGAGGCTGCCCAGAGGAATCACACACTTCATTTCCAGGGGTCTTAATGTGAAAGCCTTCAAGCTAAACATCACAAAAAGTGATTTAGTGGGCACCCCTAGAGATCAGAGGCACCCACACAGCAGCTTCTGCTGATGTCCTTCAGCCTTGCTCTGGAAGGGCCGTGTTAGTGCAGGGAAGGATTATGAACATGCAGAAAAAAAGATTAGGCAATGTCATGGAAGAAAATCCATCAAGGTTTATTTAGCACAGAGATCCATTATTTCAGTTGGGAAATAGGAGGCCTGAGGTCTGTGGGAGCAGGCAGAGCATATAGCAAAGCCAACTCAGTATCCTCAGCCATTCTGTGCCCTTTCCTTGCTGCTATCAGCACCGGGACAGCAGGCTGGATGGATGTTTGGCTTTGCTCACTGCAAAGCTCGCTTCTTTGAACCTCAAAGGTAAAAATAGTCAGAGATCTCTGACTTGATTCACACAAGTGTCTTTCAAATGGGAAAAGCTTTCAATTGCTTCCAGCCTGGGGACAGAGCAGTACCAGTGACCATGAAGTAGAAGGCTCCACATCCCATATTAACCAGTCACTGCAGCCTTGTTCTCTCTTCTTTTCCTTGCCTTGACTGGTTTTTTTTCAGCCTCTAATGGAGCACGAGTATCCGGAAGGCAGGCATGCCAGGGGTGACAGGGAAATGTCCTTCTGATCTCTCCTCTTGAAGGAAGATTTGGAACATTTTAATAAAGTGGATTAAGAACTCGGACACAAAAAGTAACCTGTTTCTCTGTGACGGGTGCTTTAATCTTCTCCCTGAGCTGCTGATAAAGGCTTTCCTTAAAGAAACCTCCCGAACACAAAAGGGAAAATAAAAGAATGGGAGAACAGACTGAGAGGTGCAAGATGTTTAAAGGCACCCCGAAAAAAGAAGCTGCTTGGGTGTTAATTGTGTTCTCTTTTCCTGGAGCCTGTTTTCCTCTTTCGTTTCTGATTTTCAATCAATGCTAGAGGCTGAAAAGCTAAACCAAGGAAGGAAAAAGCCTTTGATTAGACAATCTGAGTGGTAAAAAAGGTATTGAACAAAAAGTGCAGTCAATGAGCTACTCAATACAACAATTAGAAGGTGAAACTTTTTCTTTCCCTTTCGAAGCAAGACACACCTCTGCTCAGCTGGAAGGAGGTGGGTGGGAGGAATTTTTCCAATTCTGGTTCCCAATTGTCTCCTGGACCTTTTCCATTTCAAAGAAGAATATGACCTATAAAACTGGCCCACTTTCATATCACCCAATACAGCCTATGAAACTATCTGGCATTTAAAGGGACACTCCTGGTATTTACAGTGACAAGATTTCTGTTACAATGAATTAATAAAGAGATGTAGGAAAACGTTGTCTGTACAAATGTTCCTGGAATATTTCTAATTACAGAGTCCTTCCAACACTGCTGGCAGTGTAAGCCGTTACACAGCTGAAGCTTTGCCCAGATGGGGAACCCCACTGTTCCATGAACATGACGTGAGAATAAAATCTGAGCAAGTTGAGTGGATTGGTCTGACATGCTAACATGGTAAGTTCATGGATTTTTTAGCTGTCTTGATGGTTGGAATTACTATTATAAAACTGGATATCTTAAAAAAAGAGTGCCCCTCCCCCAAGTATTTTCAAGCACAGGAGCATCTCAGGGTGTTGTGGTTGCTTCAACACATGGCAATACCAAATTCCTCCAAGCAACTCCATGGAAGCCAGTGGCTTGGTGTTGCAGCACTAACAAATTATCAAACTGCAACAAGGCTCTTAGCATCCCTTACCAGCCTTCTCATGCCTCGGCACCACCACCAGTCTCATACAAGGTTTCAATGGTTCATCTATTGTCCATGCTGTTTCTCCTTCTTCCTCAGGTCAGTCCACCCTGCTTCTTGCCTCCGCTGCATCTGGGTTCTTCCTTCTCTGGGCTCCTCTTCCAGCCAGCCTCTCCTCATCCAGGCCCCCTTCTTCTCTCTGCTTCTCCCAGGGCCTCTCCTATATCCAGGACTCCTCTTCATCCACTGCCTCTCTCTCTTCACCCAGTGCTCCTCCTCTTCCAGGCTCCTCAGTGCTATTTAGCTACTTAGCAGGAACAAACCACAGCTGTACATTACCCACGTCAGCCAACCCATGGCCCCTGAAGCAAGCCCACAACTGTATATTATCAATGTTAATTAACCCTCTACAGTTCTTCTACAGCTTGGTTCTTGCCAATTCAAGAAGGTTAAGTTAAGTGCCCTGTGGGTCTTTGCAGACTCATGACTTTGGCCAAGTCCTGCAGCATTCAGAGCAGTAACAGTCTCTTGCGTTACATTTTGAGCTGAATTTGATTCAAGAACATGGTGTCTCGTTCAGCTTGGACCACATCTACCCCAATCCAGGACAGACCCTGAGCTGCCTTTGCTGACGTTGTGCCAGAGGCAAAAAGGGTGTCATCACCGGCTCTCTCTGAACATGGGCAAGCGGAAGGCATTGATGAGTCAACTCTTTTGCCCACCAGGCAGCCACAGATATCAAAGCTCAATGAGTCCCAGGGGGGGCTTATTTATTCTTGATGCTTCAGTTTAAGCTTGTCTTTGCTGCCTAGATCTCACAGCAGGAGGGGAACTGAAGAGTTTCTGCCTCTTTCTCCCTCACAGTTTCAGATGCATCTGCAGCCATTTATAGCCCAAATAAAAGTTGGGTTCACATCTCAGCTGCATCTGGTTCTGTAAGATCAAGTCTTTCATTTTTGCCCTCACCTCTGAAAGGCTGCGGCCATTCCCTCCATTTCCTGAGAAAGTTTTGTTTTCTGGCTTTCCTTCCAAGCATCGACTGCCAGCAAAAAGCTGGGGCAGGAAGGGTTAACCTCAATTTCCCTCATTCCCTACCACACAAAAAGGCACAGAGGCTCCTCTGCACCACTGCTTCTCTTGTTCTGCTCGGTAAAGGGAGAAGAAAAACCCCAAACAAACCAAAGATAAAAACCTAGCAAGTTTCATAGATCAGCTGCAAAAGGAAAAGCAAAAAGATGGAGCAGAGGGCTGGGAGGGAGCAGCCCGCAGCCAGCCCTGCACAAGCTTTCCTGTTCACCTCTTGTATTATATCCTTTACTATCCTATAAACATGCCTAAGCCTTAGCATCACCTCACATCCTTGCCCCTTGCAGAGCACTGCATCTCCCTCCTGGGAAGTGCCTCATCTTCCTCTGCCACCCATATACTCCCTCCTGTCCAAACGAGTGCTTTGTAGGGCAGCCAGCAGCCCCACTGCCAGCCAGCACCTTGCTCCCACAACACCCTGCTTTGATGCCCTTTTTACAACCACAGATTCACAAAATACTTATTTTCTTATGCCCTTTCCCCCTTTCTACCGACCCGTGCTAATATCCTGTCCCTCTCTATCTTGCTTTCTGTGCACCATCATGCCCCAAATTGTCTTTTCTTTGGATCCTATTTTTTCTGATTTGCAAAAAATGGATGAGTCCGGGAGCTTTGTGGGTTTTGTTTTCAAGCACACATTTTGTTTTGATAAACTACATTGTTTTGTCTATAGAAAAGTATTAACTGCTTACATCTATTTTCTCAAAGACCGCACATGAATATTAAAAGGGATTTATTCCTACAATGGCTTCGGGCAGTTGAGTAATCCATTATAGGCTGTCATATCACACTGTGGTAATGTGAAAAGCTGGGAGTCCCTCCAATAATATTTATTAGCAATACAGGCACATTTTCACTTTACGTCGTGTCCCCCCCTCCTTCCTGTGATGAGTTCACGTATAAAAATATTCATTTTTTTTTTAAAGCTGTTGCTTGATATTAATTATGATGGTGATAATGATGATTTAAAACAATAAGCAAATTTTACGCAAGTGATAGTGACCTGGTTTATTGCATTTATTTCAGTACATATGGGGATGCTCAGTTTAAGACCCACGGGCTGTCTGGATGGTTCATCTGGCTGGTATTTCCCTCCCTCCCTCCGTGTCATGTGGCCCAGCAGTGCAGGAGCACACAGGAATGGACAATAGGGCAGCTTTACTGCTGCAGACCCCACACCTGCTTTGGGCACAGGGTGAAGGGGACTAGGAGGGTGGGAGAAGGCTTTTCTCCCCCACCTTCAACACCAAAGGTATGCAACAGTCGTGGGGCAGAGAGGGGTCCTCACGTGAGTCTCTAACCACACCACCGGCCTCCTGTCCTCACGTGTTAGCTGCTCTGCAGTCATTTTAGTTGCCTTTCTCTTGGCTTCTTCCACAGGAGGTTTTGACCTTTCTCCCACCTCCCCCATTGAGACTTTCCTTGCTGTAAGTCTCTGTGGCAATGTCTGGCCCTCCCTCATCAGTCATAACCGGAGCTCAGCAGTTGTTTCTGCACCTACCAGCCCTGAGACACAGCAGAAACTCCCCCTGCGTTACCCCAGGGTGATCCCCCAGAAAAGAGCTAAGCCATGATGATGGGCTCTCTGACCTGCTTTGTTATTTCCTTGTGGAGCCAGCCAAGAGTCCAGCGAGGACAGCAACTGCAGTGACACAGATGCTTGTTCCACTGGGACCCAAGCCAAGACTGGCTCCTTATTTCACAGAAGTTCTTGAGTCGCTGCCAGAGGCTAACGAATGGTGGTCAACAGTGAACTGACCTTCTTCTGAACTCACGATCCCAAGGCGAACAGCTCCATTTATCCAGAGCCCACTGATGCCAATCAGCTCTTCTACATTCACCTTCAATCAGATCTGGCTAGGAGGGCAGTCTGTTAGTGATTTTGCTGACCTTGGATGGATGCAGGCACACAGAGAAAACACTTGCCTTCATCTCTTGCTTGCTCCTTCTGATTATACACAAGACACAAGCAGACCATGACCTGCTGACAAACACATCCTGAAGATGGAGTGTACAAGAAGTCCACATCATCCTATATGACAAGCTGCTGTTATACTGTACTAGGTGTCATGACCTTGGAAGCAGCCTAATGGGACAGCAGGTTTTCTCCAGAAAAGTAGATCTTGATTGAGCTGCTACAAGGCTGAGACAGCGAGGTAATCTACAACAGCTTTGATGAGTGAGTAACAGCAATGGGGTTGTGTTCGTTAGTCCCCATGGGTCATCCATGAGGCTTTGCAACCCCTTCAGAGGGATTTTTACTGTGCGTGTGTGTGGGGAGAGGCTGGAGAAGGGGTGGGGTGGGGGTGGAAGAGTTTTAGGCGAACCATTGTTGCCCTCTGCCTTACCCTAGCTGACTCCAGCCTTTTCCTGTGGCTCACAACTGTGTCTCCTCTCCCCGCAGTTGCCACTGCTCTGTTATGTGGATAAAAACCCTCTGCTCTGAGATTTTGCCAGAGCAAGTCAGCTTGTGTTTACACATGACCACGTATGGGACCAACATCTGCAAGTGGAGCTGGGCATGCGTGTGGCTGCAGGTGGTCCGCAGTGTGAGTGGGAGGATGGGAGCGTGCACTAAAACAACAGGGCTCACCTCCACAGCCCCTTGTAATTCATTCTTCATCAAAAACTCCCTGGCCTATACTTGTGACGTAATGATCATCTCCACAGCAACCAATTAGGATGATATAAATAAACCCTTATGACATTATTACACTGCATAAATAAATGAGAGAGGCAGAGTGATGAGCAACAGGTTAGGGCTAGGGTGGGAGAAGAAAGAGTTGTGCAGATAGTCAAAGATAACTCTAGCTGGTCATGAAGGGAGTAATGACCCTAAATGATATGTAAATAAATGGCATTGTTTAAGATCCTTTTGTCTTAATAATTAAGAAGAAGAGCTCCCATCCAGTCTCCAGATAGTTCTCCTGAGGAAGCACCTTATGACCCAGATGGCAGTGTTCAAACTTGCAAATCAGTGTCAGGTTGTTCTTTTCTTGCTGGGCTGACAAAAAATGCTGTCCAAAGCTGGTGGGCAAGACATCTGTTTTCCCGTCTTCTGTAAAGATTTACTTATAAAAATTCCCTGGCTTTGGATTAACTTCTTTGGCTCAATATTGAAGTGTGACCGGCTTACGTAGACTGGATGGTTTGGAAAGGAGTTGTCTTGGTTCTTCAGGTCATCTTTGAGCATCCATACATTGCTGTCTGGTTGGGAGGGGGTGCTGCAGTGGGGCCTGTCTGTGGACTTTCTGAGGATGAGAGCCATGTACTCCCTGAAAGACTCCTCAAGGGAGGCAGAGAAGAAGTGGAAAGCTTCCTTGTGTCCTCATTCTTCCATGTGAAGTGAAATTCTGCATCCCCAAAAGTGTCTCTCACCTGAGTCCTGATCCTGGTACTCTCCATTTCTTCTTTGAGCATTGCATTGGTCTCCAGCCCCTGCCAGGTGAAGCCTCTTCACCTTGGTTTGCTGGTGGTGGCCAGCAACCTTGATGACCAAGGTCAGCTGGTCCTGCTTCCTCTCCCTGCATCCCTGCCTGCCACTGAGTGGCTGCTGGAATCTCAGTGGAATCAATATACACCACCACATCAGTTCTCTCAATGGTTGCAGAGGACTTCAGTCTCCTGCCCTGCATGTAAAACCTGGCACAGATTTTTGGGTTTTGTCTTCCTTCCCTCCCCCAATGTGGTGCTCACTGAACTTCCCACAAAGTCCCAGACCAGGACGTAAGTTGTGTTTTCTGCCCCTGTGATCTTTGACATCCCTTCCAACTCAAACCATTCTATGATTATATGATTCTATGATGCAATCCCAGTGTGAACTGGCCACATCAGTTCAGTTGCTTGTTCAGCACTAGCTGGCTTGATCTCAACAGTGGACCTTGCCCCCAAGACCTCAAGAGCAGTTTGAAACCCAAGACCAGGTACCTGCAAGCCATTGTGGATGCAAGCCTGGGCGCATTAGGTTGCAAGAGAAGTAGCCAAGCGAGCGAGCTGTTCCCTCAGCCAGCCGCAAAGGACTCATTAGCCAGCAGCTATTTAGGCAGTGGCACTGCAGCAACTCTCAGTTGGAAAAGGCTGATTTGTGGCGGTTCCCTCTCCACACTGAGAGTGCACTGATCAGGAATATAAATACTGTTAATCCCCTGCGTTAATACCAGCGGCTTTGATCATCTTTCCCCATTATCACTCCCTTGCTGTTAGTAAAAGTGATAACCATAGGGGAGAAGAGAAGGGGGACTGGACTAATCAGTTTGCAGTTGGCGGTGCTGTAAGCAAACTGACAGGTCTGGAGACTAGGGAGCTGAGGAAACCCTGGAGAGATACTGTTAAATAAACACTTCTGTTCACACAGGTTGGAAAATGAGGCACCTAAGGTAACTTGACCTTAGTGACAGTGCTTCTGGACTACAAGAGGGAGCCCAAGATCAAACTTCTAGCAGGAACTTGCTACCGGGTATGTTTCTCTTCCATCTAGAGCAGTTGGCTGGGTGGCTTTCAAGTGTGAGTTGGTGAGGAAGGGGCAGGGAAGGCCTTGTGTTTCCAACCAGTAGTAGATATTTATGGGTTCCTGCTCCTTCTGTCTCCTTCAGGTTCACACATGCCCTGAGCTGCCTAGTTATATTGCATCGAGCCTGGAGTCTCAACGGCGAAAATCATGCCCAGGATTTGGAGAGACTTTTCTTGGATGGGGAGTGGAGACAATGTATTTCTCTGTGTGGATCCTTACTGACAGCTCAGGCACACCGGGCAAAACAGTGATTGACAGTATTTGCTTCTGATGGTTCCTGATGGCATTTTGAAGAAGAATGGGGAGGATAACTAATTTGCTCACCAGAATCTTAGCTTACTTTTGAAAAAGATAATTGAGTCTCTTGCCTTCATATTCAAAAGATAAATGTGCCTTGAGAATGGCCAATTGTGTCTGATTGTGTCTGCGGAGAGCCTGAGAATAACGAAAAGCAGGTGCATCACTAGCACATTAGTTATAAACTCTCCTGATAAGCACTTAAGTGGCCCCATTATTAACCAGCCGCTGCAGGACTGAAAGGGCAGGGACATTCCTGCCACAGAAGTGCAAAGGATCTATTGGAAATGGCACCTCATTCAGGTCTTCAGTGTCTCACTTACATGGTAGACCTGGATATCGAGCAGAACCTGGGAGAGTACCAACAGCTTTTGTTTTTGGACTGATTGTGATTGATAGCAAGGCTGGGAGAGGAATCCAGGGGCATCCGAAACCAGATGTGGGGGAACCAGGACAAGTGTCTGGGGCACTGGGACAAGCTGAGTGAAGAGTGGAGCAGGACATCCTCCATGATCCCAACATTTCCTCCACCTTCCTCACACACCGGCCTCTCGTCTTCTTGGAGGGAAATGTAGCTTCATTTAGGGGCTCCTTTCCCACCTCCATTACTTTTCTGGTGCACCTTCTGGTATTTACTCCTGCAGAAATGCTGTGCAAATGACTGCCTTTGCAGAGACTTTTCTTTTCTTGCCTGCAGCTTGCTCGCTCTGGCCCATTCAGTCCCCACCCTCCTCACTGGGATTGCCAAACAGAGGAAGTGGGGCAGAGAGTGGGAAGGTGTAGCCCTTGCTTTGTGTTTAGAGACCGCTGGGGCTGAGGTCCACCAGCAGAAACACAGCTAGCCTGGACTAAATGCAAGCCAGACAGTGATTCTGCTCCGACACTGAAGAATGAGGCTGTGAAAGAGCGGCATCCTGCAGTTTGAAGAAGTGCTGCCCATGTCCATCCCTCAGCGCAAACCCCCATGACCGGATCAAGGCACCAGCTGAAGTCTGCCCCGTGCTCCTGTTCCTGGCTGCTGTTTGCTCAGCCCCATCCACCCAGAACCCTTCCCCACTGTATTATTTTCACTGTCTCTTTTTTTTTTTTCTAGTGGCATCAAGCCCAGAGCTTTCACAGGAAAGGGCAAATGGGCTGGGACTCATTTTAACAGCAAAAGGGAACTTGCAAGAGCTTCACAAACTTCTGGATGGGGCCAGAAGGTCTTTTTTTTCTGCAGCAGCTGGTTGGAGATAGCAAGAGCAAGATTCGCCTGAACCTTTGATAATTAAACTCTCAGCTGCCGAAAAGCTGGCTGCCTGGCTGCCAGATAAATGCTGTTTCCCTTGAATTAGTGTGGAGCCAAAGTGACATCCAATGGCTGGTTAGGCTCATCAAACTGGCGGCTCTCTACAGCTATCCCGGGGGATGGAGCCCAGGCGGCCATTTGCCAATGGAAAAAGGCAAGTACGAATTCCAGGCACGTATCATCCTGCTGAATTTATCACATCTGCAGTTCAGGTACTTTTAGACTTCCTGATGTCATAATACTCCTTTATACAAGAGCTTTCAGGGAAAGCTCCCAAATATGCATTAGACGGAGATGTAATAAGACAGGTCCTGTATATTAAAGAGCTACTGCCAGCTCAAATTCAGTCCCAAATTTAGGGTTGAAATGAATGAACTACTACAAAGCCTGACACCATCAGAAACATTCCTGTACTATTTATTTTTTGGACAGAAGTTGGAAGGAAAGATTGTGGGGGTGCTATTTCTGTAGGGGAAAGTAAGTGCCACCTGCAGGGCCTGCAGACAGGGCTGTAAAGTGACAATCGGAGAGCCAAGCACCGATAAACATTAGCCTAACACCGAGCCTCATCCCCCAAGCTGAGAGAAATGGAAAATGCAAACAAAGAGGTAGAAAGAGTGGAGAGCAAATAGGTTTTCAAAAACTCTTCTTGTTTCAGTCATCTCAGCTACTGCTGGATTCAGAGTCCCAGAAGTGTGGCAGCGATTTTTAAGCTGACAAGGTCCCCGATGCTCCAGCTGCAAGTGTCAGGACAGTGAATTATTATTGCAAGGGCACTGAAGGGAGGGATGCAGTTTGTTAGATGCCAAGCAGGGTCCTTGCTTGCGAAGAAAGGGCAATCTTAAAACAGATGAACAAGGATAAAGAGTTGCCCAGCAAAAGATGACACTGAAAAACAGATATGGACATCAGCAATGGAGAGGTTGCTCACCCCACAGGGTGATAGGAGGGGAACAGATCTTTGTCAGTCCTGTTTAGGAAATATCTCAAATAAATCTCCTCTCTGGGTCCTGAAACTGTGAATCCTAAGAGGCCTCTGACATGGGCAAAGCACTGTGGATGGGTGGTCAGGGTGGCAGGGGCCGGGGAAGCTGAGCTGCGTGTGGCACAGCCCCCCAGCAAGCCCAGGGAGCAAGGGGAGGGCTCTGCACTTGGCATTAAGTAAAGGAGGAGGCTGGGTGGGCTGGCAGGAGAGGGCTCCTATCTGCCGTTATTGAACATCTACTCACCAGGGCTGAATGATCAGCTGTTATTTAAATATTAAATAACAATAAATCAGCTGGAAGTGTGCCTGTCTAATGCCTGATGAATGTGTGCTGGTGAGGGCTATGCTCAGGGCCACCTGCATTGGCAGACTCCCCGCTGCCACACACACACGTTGAGTGTTAAGGCTGCGCATGAACAGATCATGAAGGCTACTTGCACTGACTTTTTGTTTGAGAAAGAGTCGACAAAAGCCCCCGGTCCCAACAATTCAGCACTAAAACACCTATTTTAGCACAAACCACAAGCGCTTCAGCGCTGGGAAAACATATTTGTCTGCAAATCAAAACCTGTTCTTTCAAAACTGTATGTCATTGACTGATCAGCCCGATTAGCTGGGCTTTCTTTTGTGAAGGCCAAGCTGGAGGTAAGAGTTTTGATTCGCTTTTAGAGCTGGGAAAGAGTTTCATTCCCAGCAGTGGCCTGCTTGGCCACCAGTACGAAGCATTGCAGCTTATGGCTATGCCATGAGAGCTGATCACACCTTGGCTGACCTGCCTTGACATTTAGATGTTTAGAAGAGCCAGCTCTTTGCTTGCAGTAGAGAGAGCTTGTTCACCTCACCCTATCAGGGACTGGAAGGGCAACTGATATTGACTAATGTCAAGTGGCTCTGCTGCACAGAAACAGGGTCTCCTGAGACTCCCCCATTAGCAGCACTCACAGTTGGGGCCAGCAAAGCTATAGGTTTTCATTAGCAAAAGTGTTTTTCCTAGTGAAGGGCTTTGAAAGAGATCCAAACTGAAGCGCAGAGGGTAAGGATGCTTGGCAGGGCTCTTAGAGGAGAAAGACTGGCAGCAGCTGGCATTCAACATACACCAGGAACTTAGAATGTGCATTCCTTGGTTCCTATTTCTCACTTAACTCAGCCTGTTGGGGTGACAGCAGCACTGCAGATCGAAGATATCATCAGCACCATAGTTGCCATGTGCAGCATGAAAGAAGAACCTGCTCACTGGATAATCACCCTCTTAAAAGAGCAGGGGTCCAGTCCTCTGTGGCCAGGAGGCAACCATGCTGAGCAACTAGCACATGAAAGGCAGCATCAGACTCTGCTCTTCTTCAGCTACTTCAATTTTACCCCCACGTCTGAGGCTTCTTCTTATGACAGCAGAAATTGCTCCCTATCCCTGTCACTTCGTGGCCACACGATGCCCTGGTGTATGAGACCTTACACTTAGACCTCAGCTTTACCGTCTCTCCTGGAGAGCTGAATTTTGTCTTGGTGAAAGCGACATAACTCCATGGAAATGCAAGAGTTCCAAGCGCTGTGCTGATTTACTTCAGGCAAGTTGCTGGTTCAGTTTTTTATTTTATGCTCTGGGGATATTTTTATTCTGTACCTCTCCCGTGGCCTCCAGGCAAATCCAGTTTTAAACTTGTCATCACAGGGCTTTCCTGGTTATGTCCGTGGGTGGAAATGGTACCTACTGATGGTAGTACAGGGCTTTCCCATCACAGGCAATTTTGAGGGTAACTCCCCCCGAACGTGGTGTGCAGTTGTGGGAAATCCGAGCTATCCCTTTCCCCTCTTCTCAGCTCTCTTCCAAGTGGATGATTGCTTTATTTCTCCAGGATGGAAAGACACCCATCTGATTTGCCTGGAAAAGCTTCCAGCCAAGTTAAAGCATGAAAAAATACCCAGAAAAGCCTGACCTTCTCCCGGCCTGTTCCCTTGGTAACCATCACCTTGCTGTTATGGTATTCAAAGACAACTTCTAAACTTTTCAGAGAATATAACAAGGAGTTGCTCAGGCAGGGTTAGCAGGAGCTGGGAAATGAGTTTCCTTTGCTCCCTGGGCAGAGGCAAGGGGTCAGGCAGGGAGGTGCCGGGCAAGGGGCACCCCCTCCTCCGGGGACCACGAGCTCATTTTGCAGAGGTACGAGAACGGCTGAAGTGCTTTCTCCCTTCCCTCCTCATGCCCCTCTCTCACATCCAGGTTAGAGTATGAACTCTGGCTTGGGTCAGCTCCCCAGCACCTCTCAATCAAGCACTCGGGAAAGTTTTACCCTTTTAGCTCCTCAGTGAAATGATGTTCTCTGTCCCTGCATTGGCTTCTGCTGGGGATTGTTTCTGCATGATGGACTCTCCTCCCGTGCTGCTCCCCACCCAGGGTAGTAGGCAGAGGCTTCTGTCTCGGGTGTGGGTTGGTGTGGGCTCTCAGGCTCAGGGCTGCAGAAGAAGTGCAGCTGTTCTTCTGGAGGCTTGGGCAACCAAAATGGGCTTTGGAATCTGGCATTGCTCTTTGGACCGTTTTAGACCTGCTGCTTCCCAACCATTGGTGTGCACCAGAGCATCCCAGTGACAGTGCCACACTCACACAGTGCCTCCAGGAAGATCTCCCAAGAGGACAATAATATTCATGTGCAATTTCTTCTTTGTGTCAGTCTGGAAATACGTGGAAAGCTCCATCTCTGTTAGCTTTCTTGCCTCAGGAAAGACCAGAAGACATGCCAGCATAGCTGAGTTTGGAAATCCATGTTCAGAGAGAGGTCCTGTTGCATCCAAACAGTATCCCACCCAGTCAGAGTACCAGTATCTCCAGATACCTGAGTGAGTATCTCCCAACTGCTGCAAAAAAGGGATGCAGTGGAAACATCTTGTCTAGATGGCTGTCTGGGATCCTCCATTTGTCATCGGAATATATATGCAGCAACCTATGGCTGCCAGTTACTGCTGCCTTGTGTCCTCCATGCATATTAAAAGCACACGCTTGCACAAACCTCTGCTCTGTCACTGCAGATATACAATACATATAAAATGTACTCCTGTATTTATTCATAGGTACATGCTCATTTATCAAAGAGCCAATCTCTGTTGGCATCCATATAATAAAGGGTCTCTCAAAGCAGTACTGCCAGGATCCCTTTTTCCCCAGGGAATGTAATGCTGCCATGAATATGACAACAAGTCAACATGGGATAATGCTGCATCACAGGGCAATAATTCTGAGGACACAAGAGGCTGTGTAAGTGCAGGTTAGGGAACACGGGAAGCAATACAAGTGCAGTGACTCCCACTTCTCTCTTAGAGGGAGAGAATACTGTTGCATATTAGGTATCCTCTTTGGTTTTGTATGTGATCAAAGGCAGGTAGGCATGGAGGGGATAAGCGACATTTCCTCGACTTAGCAACAGGTATTGATAAGCAAGAGAAACCAAACTTGTATTTGACCTGCTCCTGTGTGCTGGGCTCCATTCATCATACCAGCTTGGTACCTTCAGGATCTGGTCTGTTCAGGGGAACCAGACACGAGCAAGCTCCGAACCAAAAGCTGGGTAACTGGGTTTGCTTGCAGATGCATGTTCAGGCTCGGCTCAGTTTTGATGTAGTCCACTGGTGATCACTTGGGCCTTATTGCTTTCTCCAGCTGGAGGAGCACGAACACCCTTTCAACTGAGGAGGATAGCAGAGCTGTGGTTTGTATTCCTCACACAGCAAGACTCCACACAAGGAGTCAGTGTAATCATGTACTGAGCACTAACTACTTGACACCAACTCCTGCATTTAAAGGAGGCCTCAGATTCCTGCTCGGCTTTACAGAGAGCCTTTATCTGTTCTTCAGTCATTATAATGCTGTGGGTGATTTATGGTTTCATGCAGAAAACACACAGAATGCCTGTGTTCCCATGTCCATGCGGAGGTCTGCCTCCCATTCGTCACCAGAGTTCACCACTCGGGAGTCTGCTTGGATGATTATCTCTGTCTGACAATGAGGTATTGGCTGTGGTCTGGGATTGCTTCCCTCTATTTATGCTGTGGTCATAACCATGAGTTTTTCACTATCTCTTTTTGATTCCTGGGTATTTGGCCAAGCATTAGGTCTTAGTGAAAATGCTTATAGATCTCGACAATTCATAAACATGAATGGGAATGACAGTTTGGGTTGGGGTTGGTGGGACATGTATCCTTTGTTCTTACCCAAAGTTACTCTTAGGGACAGGAAAACCCTTTTTTTCCCATCCCTGGCTATGCTTATACCACCTTATTGGAGCAAAACTCTTTCTCGTAAGTCTTTGGTGGCCCTTGATGCTGGAGGATGTGAGGACCCGGGTCACTGGGGTATTCATCCTAACAGTGCCCCTGTGAGTGGGACAGCAGTGTTAGTTCCCCCACATTTACAGAGGGAGAACTGAGACCCAGTGAAGCGACACACCAAAGGTTTCATGAGGCATCTGGGACAGAAGGCAGATTTAACCTGATTGTCTGTCGGTTGTTGCTTTTTTTGCCTGGATTCCTACAAGACCCAGTCTTACTTTCCTGAGTATAACTGCTTTCATGAAACAGAAAGTACTTTGGTAATGGTTCCTATGGTACCCTTCCATGAGGCTGGCATAAATTATGAACTTCAGCTGACAGAAGACCATCCTGAAGCTCCTGTCACCTGGCAAAGGCTAGAAGAGCCTGCATATGAACTAACTTACTGTAGGCAAACCCTAGAGATCGAAGGTGCTTTAGCCCTTCCTCATCATGGTGACAAGTGCTTCGCATCCTGGCAGGACAGCAGCATCCTGGGGGACGTAGGTGCCAGCCAGCCTCTGCAGAGAAAACAGCATGTGATCTCAGGGAATGGTTTCAAACAGCTGGTTGGCAGAAGAAGATTCATCCAGATGAGTCTGAAAATTTATATGCACAGCTGATATTGCTGAAAAGCAGAACTGACATGGGAATAGCTCACAAAGTGGGAATGCAGGGGAATCTTCAACAAAGGCTTTTATCCACCGAACAATTCAACTAGCTTGGGTGCAGCATGCATGAGGTGCCTGCACTGAAGCAGGGAGGGGAAAGGGGACTTCTTTTGCCTCTATTTATACACCTGAGAAGCTGCCCTAGAAATAAATAATTGCAAATAATAATCATAATATCAAAAACAGAAAGGGCAAAGAAAGATCAGCTCTCTCCCCCCTCTCTGCTGCTGGTGTTTGAGATGTCATCTGGATATGACGCTGAGCCTGTTTCCAGTGGAAGGAGGATGGCAGTCAGTGTATCTCTATCACAATCTCTTTCATGCTCCGGTGAGCTCTCTAGCCCGTGCAGCAGCACCAGCAGCACAGACAGAGATGCCAACCTGTCTCCGAGCAAACGAAAAGATTTGGGCTGAAGCCTCAGCTGATTCAAAGAAGACCCCTTGGGTGTTTTTTCAAAGTTGGCTGCTGGTTATTTTCTGTCCCCCTCATGCTTTGTGCTAAGGCATGCAATGGCCCGTGCCTTTCCCCAGCTGAAAGGTCACTGATTTTTCATGTGGAAGAATTATCAGGTTTATCGTCTTTTGTAGATTATAACGAACAGTACCCTTTGTATCTGCATCCTGCAACCTCAGCACCTGTGCCTGAGCTTGGAAGGGAGGGCTGAAGGCACAATTTGTTTTTAACACTGGAGAAACAGTGTCATTCTCTGGTGGGGTGTTGCAGGAAGGTCTCCAGTCCAATCAGGATGTCAGAAACCTGTTGTATCAATGCGCTGACCTTCCGTAGCTTGCTCCTCTGGGCCAAGGGGATGGCCACTCACCCTCCAGCACCCTTAAATCATGTCCTTTTCCATTTTTGGCCAGAAGGGAATGGCACTGTGCAGACACCCTGGACCTTGTTGAACCCCATTCAAAAGGGAGCTTTAAGCCTTGTGATCACCTGCTCAATACATCCTCGTTGCACCATTGGGAGATGTCCCTCCTTGGCAGAAGAGACCTGGAGGAAAGTACAAGCTGGGGTTTCTGATCAGTGCTCTGAGGCTCTGCAACGGGGACAGTGAGAAGCCGCCTTCCAGCCCAGAAGTTCACCTCATTGTGGCTTCAAAAGAATGAGACAATTCAGTGACATTGCAAATCCAACTATGAGGAGAAATTACATCCCCCAAGAGTGAGCTGGGACCTTTCCCTCTTTCCTCAACAGGAGCTTTTCCCTGAACTTTTCAGAATTTCACCCCATTTCATCAGTTTTAAACTCCTGCTCTGGTTTTGCAGAAACTAGAATCAGTGAGAACTCTGGAGAAGAAGACGACAACCTCAGAAGAAGGGCTGGCAAATGCCATGGTCTCAGATAACTCACCATACATCAGGCCCTGAACACAGAAATGCTCCCTGTGAACCCAGTGCTGGACTGAGAGCTGGGATGGAGGTGTGCAACTCCGAGTCCTTTTGCTTAATCTGAAGAACCACCAAACTCTCTTTCTGCTTTTCCACATCAGTGATTAGTCAACAATAGGAGGAGAGATTAATTAGGAACTTCTGTAAAGTTTTCTTTAGCTTTCATCCTCTCGGTTTCTGTCCCTGAATCTTCCCTGCAGTTCCCACATCCCAGGCTTTGAGCACAATGTGATCGCTCCTCGGAGGAGCAACTCTGAGTGGATTTCATTACGGCTGAAACAGGATATGTGGAGAAAGGGAGGCAGAGCAATGGGGGAGCAGCACCGAAGGAGAATTAGTTGACAAGGAGAAGTATGTGGAAGAAAACAAGGAGCACTTGGGATTTTGGATGAAAAGTAGTTCATCCCTTCTCAGCCCATTAATAAGTTAATAACTTATCAGAGATTAACTTAACACCTTGAGGCACAGAAGACATTGCCTTGTACTCACATTAGCTTGGCTCTGTTGTAATTCCTTTATCTTACCTTTTTTTCCCCCCTTAGCTATTGCATACTCACCTGGGGCCACACTAATATAACAGCATAAGATTCAATTACAAAAGACTACAATAAGAGTGCAAAATTCTCTTCCTGACATGCTGAATCAGTGCTCATAAGCATTAATTATTGAGCGGCTAGCAGAATATTATTTTTTTTTTTTAAGTTGCAGTGGAAAAAAGAAAAACGCAATGGCATCTCTGGTGCACAGAGCAGCAATGCTCCCATGTAGGATGCCCCTGGCTTTGCTGACTCTTGAGGCAAGGTACAGGCAAGAGGAACAGGGACAGGAGAGAAGGAGCCAGGAAAAGATGGAATGTTGAGAAGGAAAGGAGGGGATGAAAAAGTGCCAAGCTGGCATGGTCTCCTCCCAAGGAAGGAGCGCCCTGAGGATGTTTGGCTCTTTTTTATTTTGGTCTATGCACAAGGCTTTTTATCACAAAGGAGAGTAGGGAGCCCATCTGGGTGGAAAGATAAAGGTCTGACCACCAGGTCTCCGCTGTGCCTGGATGGGGAATATCCTTATCAGCCCATTTGATGTCTTCCTGAGAGCCTCAGCATTGTGTCCAGCACTCAGACATCCCTGTCCCTATCACCAGAGCTGCCACAACCTCGAGCTTATCTCCTTGTTACAGGAGCCTCCATCTCTAGAGTACCTAAGCACATTTTACATGGTATCAACAGAGAGAACAAAGTAGCCCGTCCTTTCACTGGCGGCTTCAGAGAAGCTTGGGTTTGAGGGGACTGTGGAAATTCAGCTCTTCTTTCTTATCTGGCAAGGTGCTTGCAGACTGGGCCTTTGAGGCAGAGCAATGGGAGATGCTTATGCTGCTGCTCTTTATTTTGTGAACCAAAAGATGATGCCAGGATCCAGATGCATTAATGTGCCTTCTTTTATCCACACTGAGTCATGGAGTTTAACATCTATCAGTGTCTCCTTGTTCGCAGCTACAGATGGATTAGGTACCCTAGAAAAAACAGAATATTTTTGCTGCACGGATCCAGTATTTGCTCCCAGCTTCCTTGGAGAAAATATAAAGAAACAGAAGAGCTCAGGGCATGGGTTTGCTTGGGATACCCCAGCAGACAGGAAGGGTTGGCCAGTTATTTCAGCTGGAGCTGCTCTAGGCTCACAGATGCTACTACAGGGTCATATTAGTATGACAAAGACCAGACGCAATTCCCTCATCTTTCTGTCATGCCTCCCCATTTCTAAATTTAAACTTACATATTCTGTGGGGATGAAGACTTGGCTCTGGAACACGTGCAAAATTCTGCTGCCCCACGTGGTTTTAGTCTTGTGTTCAGATGCACCGTGACAAAATAAACACTATGTGTGTGAGAGGGAGTGGAGAGGATGACATCAGGATTACAAGCAGTGTCAAAGGAGACAGACTTGCCTTTCACAGGCGGTATTTGCATGTGTAACACAGGCTCCAAAGACTTTTATCACCTCCCTCCTTTGCCAGTGTTGTGTGTTAAGCATTAAACATATGGCTCCACTTAAACCAGGGGCCAGGCTCTCTGCGCGGGGTGAGGATTTCCTGCGGTCGCCCCTCGTCCTCTGCCGATGGGAAAGTTTGGCGGAGGCAGCGAGTACGAAGGGTGGATGGAATCCAATTAGTCAGTGATGGCATCACAGCGCATAATCCGATCCTCCCCACAGATGAGCCACCCTGCCATTCATTGGAAATAGCAGGGGAAGCAGGAGGAGCAGCTGATCTAACAGACTTTGGGCTCAAAGCTGCAGGAGCCACACAGAAACCCATTCTGGGTTTTAACCAAAGAATACAAAACAAACACATTTGATCAGGCGACGGAGGAAATCTTAGACGCTAAAGATCATGCTAAAGCTGTCTTTTCATGGGCAGAATAGATGACAATATGTAATACCTTTAATTAGGCTAAAACATGAAATTGCATGTTTGATGCTCGTGCTCGGGTCCAGATGGGTTTGGATTAAAATCATTATAATCAAATGAACTGTGTGCTGGTGAAAGATGGCATGACATGCCCACTCTCCCTTCACACAGCAGCAGAGGCAGTACAAAGAGAGCCTCACCCCCCCAGTATGTATCAACCCAAAGCAATGAGTTTACTAAAAACGTTTTACTTCACCTTTCCTGCACATCTCTGCTGAGACAGATACAGTGCGGTGTCTTCTGGTTTTATTTATGTATGTATGTATGTATTTATTTATTTATTTTACTTTCCTTATGTGCTATCTCTAAGCTTACGTTACACAGGACCTAGCAGGTATCCACGTGATGGCTATTTCTCTTTGCACCTTGGGAGATGAACAGCATTTTTTCTGGTAACTAAAAATGCAAGGCACTACATCTCATTTCTTATTCCTTGAAGCATTGATTTTGGTATTCTATAGAGTTATGGATCTGAGTGGAGATTGTTCTGATGTCCTTATCCACAGCCTCAGTATCAGACTCAAGGAAAACTGCAAGGTGTGACCATTACTGCAACAAATCTAATATGCCTCCACAAGCAAGTCACTGAAAGTACAAAGACCCTCACCTCTCCCTTCCTCCTCCTTTTCTTCCTGTCTTCCCAGTCTTGGTCTCTCTACCCTGAAAGATGTTACAAGCCTTTGTGTTTAATTAAGACACATTGTCCAACCAATTGGGAAGCAGGAAATAGTAGGAGATGTTTTACAAATAGGAACAATTCTTGTTCATTATCCCTTAATTGAGGCAACAAAAAGGTGCTGGAAAACATCCATCAGATGCACATTCATGTACAACATCAGAGAGGATTGGATTTAGGAACTCACAAAAGCAACGTCGAATGTTCCAATCAAGAGTTATACAGACAACAGGGAAACAAAGAATTGGAGACACAAATACATCAGAATTAGCCCAATTACGGATTATATGTTTCTGGAAAACACATTCCCTGGCTCTGTTCCAGGATTTTCTTATTTCACACTCCTTTTCTGTCATTCCTAGCTGTGGTACAAAAGTCAATGTTGTTTGTCTCTCCTTTGCTGGCCCTTGAGCTTCTTGCAAGGGGAAGGTCTTGTTCTGGAGGGTGTTAGAGAAGCGTGCTGTGCTGGCACCAGTGCCAACCTGCAGGCTGTCACCCCAGTTTGAACTTTGGGTACTCTGAGGATGGCACTTTGTTCAACTTTTCCACCCTTGTTACTTGACGTTTTGAAGTTTGGCTGCTCTGCTAAGACACGGTGCTTGAGCAGAAGAGATAAATAACATAAGAGAGCCTGCTGAGGGAAAGATTTTGAGCCTGGAAGGCCAGGAAATCCCGTTACCCATTTAAGTATGCATTTTAAAGCTTGCTTGGCCTGCCTCTGAGCTCATTTACACTCTAACACCATGGCCCCGCAGAGTCAGCCTTTATTCCCACAGGTCTGTTAGACTCAAGTTCTTTGGCTTGTCATTTTTTAAAAGGTGCTTTGAGTTTTAAATGAAGGACAGAATATGCTAAGGACCCTCAAGATACCTACTGAAATGTAAGTGCACATCAATTCTTCCTAGAAGGAATGCCATGACCAGGAAAAATGGCATCACACCTCATTGGACTGTAGTAATAGACCCAAACATGACAGGATGTTGTTAAAAATGCTCCTGATCAGTACTCACAGCTGTCGAGCTAATTATTCTCGCTGTCTTGTCATAGATACTTATATGGTCTCCAGGGTACCTGAGCATTTCACAATCTCTAGTATAGTTCTCTTCATACACTTCTGAGAGACACCTATCCACTGTCACCTCCTCTTCTCTTTCATCCCACTAGAATGACCGAGGGAGGCGGTGGCTTGGCAGCCCATTCCAATGCTGTGCACCATGATGTTTTCCCTTGAGTAGCACACATCTCATCAACTTCATTTATCCCAACATCAGACATGGAATTTAAGCTCCCACCTTTGATCAAAAGATGTAGGAAGCACCAGAGGTGAATTCTGCTCATCTGAATAATGGTGGGGAGCCTTGTGTGGGCTAAATCCCCTCATCTCTAGGGGAGGTGAGCCCTGGGATAAGCATCCTAAGCTGGACCATGCTATGAGACTGCTATGAGGCAGTAAGGGCATGGCTTTTTCTTCATGAAACCATGTGTGGCAGTGGAGCATCCCCACGGCAGCCTGGGGATGGCTTGGAAGAACCTGAACCCAAACCAAGACATCCTTGGGAGACCCTGCTTGAACTCAGGAAGTTTTTGGGCTGAAGGAAGCCTGGCAGTCTGTTGCTGAGCCATCAAGGAGACCGTACAATACCCAGGTGAGGTTTTCCTCCTGGAGCTGCTTTGGGAAAGATGGAGCAGGAGTCTGGCTCAGCGCCCTGTTTCAGCTGGAAGCTTCCTGGAGTCGCTCTGTCTTTGCCTTCAGAGAAATTCCCCTCTGATTTTCTCTTGTGCTTTTTCCAGCAGCTGTGATTCCTGTGTGGTTTTCCTCCATTGTTCCCACAAGCCCTCCCTGCCTTGTTTTGAAATCCCCACTGCCAACCACGGAAAGTGTTTGCATTGTAGCTGGCATTTGTTGATTTTCTTTAGGTGGCTGAGGGCTGCAGGCATTCCTCATTATTTTTTTATTAGCCAATTTGAATACTCATTTAGCTGCACTAAGTGTGTGACGGTTTTTAATTCTTCCTTCAGAGGCGTTTGTACAGAGCCTGTCCTTAGTCCTCAATAATAACACAGGATCCCACACAATGCAACTAAGGTGAGAGATAATAGCTCATGGAACAAGACCGATCAGGATCAGTCTGGGCTCATTTCACATCGATGACAAGGCTGAGGCCTCCTTTTGTTTTGTCCCTTGCTTTCCTGTGCAGCAGGACTGCCAGAAATCCCGGCAATACAGGATGCAGCAGGGTGACATGATATGTTGCACCGGACGAACATCTCTCCAAAATGTTTCGCAAAATTAAATAATTCAAAGTGGCAAGACCATAAACAATATAAATTACTGAAGTGGTAGAGTGAAGACAGTCAATGAGGAATAAATTAAGTCATCCAGCTATAAGGCTAATAAGAGCTAGAAAAAAAAAATTATAACCATCATGTATTAAAAGACAAGTGACCAGCAGAGAAATACGGTGTTTTGACATCCAGCCTCTGTGTACTGCTTTGGACCTGTTTTTCAGGTGTGCTGAGTGCCCAGAACTGGGCAAGACAGACCATAATTTTTTCCGTTCAGAAGCTGGACCAAAGGAGAGAGGCCATAAGGGGATAGACAGTGGGAGGAGATCTACTCCTGTCATTTCTCAGGTTGCGAGGCCAGATAAAAAAGCCATGTCCCAGAAATGGATTAGTCACCATGTAATATAACCACCTTCAGGGGAGGAAAGGGATGCCCAGGTCCCTTCAGCCCGCCCGAAAGCTCTGGAGTCATTGCTGGGGTAGCAAAGGAGGGAGCACGAACTCCGCGGATGTCTGAGCTGTGTTGCTGTGGATAAATATGACCCTTTGGTCTCTCAGCCTATTAGTCCGACAGTTTGCTCAAGCGCTAAATCCACTCGCACACGAAAAAGGTACATTCTGCTGCTTTTTCAAGTGTCTTGGATTCTATTGTGTACAAATTCACAAATGAACTGCTTGAGTGTTGACTAATGCTGCAGCCTGCAGTCAAGGTAAGAGCCCATTTATTTATAGGCTCTTCAAGGGCAAGATGATGCTGTATTTGTACAATCTTCCAGTAGGTGCACAACACACAGCCTAAAAAACAGTTACCTGCCTCAGCTGCATTTCAGGAGAGGACGATATATGAGACCCTCGAGGAAAATACACAGCTTAGCCAGCGTCTCCTGGCAGGAAGGTCATGCTATGCCATTGGCTTTTGATGATGGCAGAGCTGCAAATGTATAGAGAAGGATTTTTTTTCCCACACCATCAGTTTTATTGGATGTGTGTCCAGGAGGTTACTCAGGACATCTAGCTGAGCTGCGCCAGTGGCAGGCCATCCCGGCTGCTGTGCCTGCGCAGCACCCACTCAGTTAAATGAGGCTGCAATCGATGGGACTGTCTGATCCCTGGATGCTGGGGAGCTTGCTTTTTCTATTTCCAGCTGATATTTACTTCAAAGGTGCATGACCACACAGATCAACATAATAACAAGAGCCTAAAAGAAGAATTAATAAAACTCTGAGTGTGTTCTACCCTGAGGTCTCATGGTGCTTGACAAAGGAAAGGCACCATCAGTTCTTTTTATATGGGGGCAGAAAGAGGTGAAATGATTTATTTATCCACGCTCACGCAGTGAATCGGTGGTAAAGCAGGGAGCTGGACCTTTCCAGCTGTGCTTTGAGGCTTCCTATAATGTCCATTGGAACAGTCCTAAAACATTTACCCTTTTAAAGTGCCTTCTTCCCCTGCTGCTTTGTGCAGAAATCAGCCCTGTGAAGAAAAGTTCAGCTTTGCAGTGGCCAGGGCTAGAGCAGGCTAAGAGCAGAGATCTGGCATCTTAAAGCCATTGACTTAAATTTATGGTCAAAGTGGTAGAAAAGCACACAGAAAGGGCACGCATGAGATGGGAACAGGAGAATATGAGATGCCTGGTGGATTTGGGCTTGAGAGCCAGTTATTTAAACTCACTGCCTCTGTGTTTAAAGCAGCTTGCATTGGTTTTCCCAGTGGACATGCCTTTGGTGAAGGTTGGAGGCAAGGGCTTCTGCTCAGCTGCAGAGGCAACTGGGTGCTGCCCCAGCCCTAAGGTCCTCGGACACTTCAAGCGGATCTGAGCAAAAAGCCTTTTCTGCCTTGCCTGTGGATTTTTCTGCATTCACAACGCACAGTGTTGCTGTCATTAAGGCTACAGGAACACAGCACATCCAGGGCACATCTAGAGGACAGAGATTGTTGACCACTTGTGCTGAACAGAGCAAAGGTCTGTAACGAAGCCTGGTGGCTTGTGATCCATCTGGCCTCTCCCTGTGTTCATCAAACCCTCGCTCTTCAGGGCAGCGTCGAAGGCTGAGGTCAGGCTATGCCCAAAGAGTTAGCCTGTGGGAGAGAGTGATCCTGCAAGATGTCTGCCGGCACTGCCACTTGACTGCGGTGAACGGTGCAGGTTTGGAGGGGTGGGAGCTCTGGGAGGGCTGTGGGGAGATGGGGAGAGGAAAGGCTGGAAGTCCGCAGTACATTGCATCATCTGATGGGGATGCACATGGACAGAGACAGCAGCTTTGCAGGTGCTTTCTACCTAGAGTACTGCTGGGATCTCAGCAGCCCAGCAGACATTGTGTACCTGGGGTATTTACCCCCAGTATTTAGTCACTGCCAAATATTTATTTAGGCAGGGGAAGATACCACTCAGCCTGAAATGTCTTGGCTTCATTAAAGAAGCTGCAGAAATCATTGTGCTCTTCCCCTGGGCTCTGTGAAGGAAAATCCTGCTGGTGGAGTCAACTGAGTCTAGAGGGGCCAGAAAGCTATTAAGCCCCAGGTTAGCAGAGGATTTTGAGGCAGACACGCCTGTGTCTGGGCATCAGTGTAACCAAGCTTCCAGGCAGTTTAAACAGGTGCCGTGAGCTGATTGCAAAATGTTTTCTGTGCAGCCCAAGGCCCTTACTCCACGTCCCCACAAATTTCATTCATGGGGATGAGATGGCAATGAATTTACCATTCATTAACAGCAAATATCTTTCAATCCATCTTGGGTAAGTGTCATTCTGGAATTGCTCTTTCACATTCATTTTACAGGGTTCCCTGTGATAAATTCAGCTTGTAAAGGGTGATTAAGACACTTCATTATGTTTTAATGTGTCTTTAGGCCTATGTCTAATAGTAACATTCATTCTGGATTTCTCTGGAAATAGCTGGCTGCTGCAGCCCAGAAAAGCCTGCGAATGGGACACGACTCTGGCTGGGCACCTCACTGACTGGGGCAGCACCAGTGGCCCCTGCCTCACGGTGGGAAACATTGGGAAGTCCAAAATGGTGTCTCCACCGCCGGAGAGAGCCCAGGTCAACACCTTGCCCAGGTGGGGTTATCACAGGAAGAAATTAGCTTGGTCGCTCCTTCCCCTCACCACCCAGTTTGTCAGTCTTGGAGCACAGGCATGCTGGTAGCAGTGAGGTCCCAAGCAACTCTGGCCGCAGAACCTTGAATTCACCAGATTTGGATTTTCTCTCTAACAAGCAGCTCCTCAGAGCCTTGCATGGGTGAGGCTGGTCAGCAAAGTGTGAGGGGATATTTGCACCCCAAAGAACAACCCACCAAGCCTCTGTCCTACACTGATAAACCCTGAAGATGGCTCATTCCTGTTTTGTGTTTTGCTCAGCTGCAAACTTTATCCAGTGACATGTAGGCACAGAAGTGCCCTGGTTGGGGAAGGCAGGCAATTATTTCCTGCCTGAAGGGAGAAAGTTCATATTGTGCTGTGCTTTGTGTTTTCTACAGAGCAGAGCTGCTCTGAGCCAGGCTTTCTCAGCTGTTTGTCAGTCACCAGCTCTCTTCATGGACTATATAAGGAGCCCAAGTACCTCATTAAGATGTTTTCAATTGCTCTCTGCAGCCACGTGCATAGCAATACATAGTGTAAAACCTAAATTAGGCAGTGTTAAAGACTCACAGGAAGATGTCCATAGTTTAAGCATTCTGTCTACATTGGAGGGAAACGTGTCTGATCTCAGAAAAGACTCCTGCCCCATCACCTCCTCTGCCTTTCTCTTTCGCTGCCACCCAGTGCCTGCTTTTCGTGACTGGGCATTGGAATGTCACAAGGTAACTCAAGTTACTAAGTTATTTTTGTTCTCCTTGTTCTCTCACTTAACATTTTTATTACATACCTTAACTACTCCAGTTTCAGGCACTTCCCATCTCTTTCAGAATTCTGAAGACACATTGATAAAACTTGTTACACAAGCTTATGAGAAATTTTATACGTGCCATCTTCTTTCCGTATCTGTTACTTTTTGTAAGCACCATATGAAGACTGAACATGTTACTACAGATAACAGCACTGGGAATGAAGTGCTTAGCTGGGAAACCTCTCCCACCCCTTCACATACAGGTTTATCTGGGTGTGTGTTGGCACTCCTTAACACGGGCAGGCAAGGTCTTGCTTGCTGCCTTTTAGGCAAGAGTTAGAACCTCAGGTCCTAAATCAACCACGACAGTCAGGCTGGTGAGGGCTGGGAGGCTGTGTCCTGTGGAAAGGGCTAATTTCTCCTGGTAGTACTAGATAGCTGTGGCAGCCTTCCTTCCTCCCCATGTTGAACTGCTGCGTGGTGTTGCCACAGCCTGTTAAAGAGGGACATCCTGTAAATGCAGCAGTGGATGCATTTCAGAGATGGGCCATGCCATGCGATATGTAAAGCTCCCCGGCTTCCTTCAGGATGATGAGCTGCTCAGTGGCCCGTATGCTAGTCCCTGGGACATGTGCTTTTATGCTTTCTGAGAAGAGCAGGGCATTTGGCACGGTCCCAGAGAGTGCCCTTCTTGTCTAGTTAGAGCCTTTAAGCATCAAATGCTCTCATTCATTTATCCGAGGGTGATAAGCAGCCTAGGAAGTGCCTGCTTCAGTCAGGTCACATTCCTGCTCTTTTATGAATGTGACATCTTTAAAAGCATATCTGCTAATGTCACAAGAGACCTGGAGGAAATCCCAGTTTGGTCAGCTTGGCGCTAGGTTTCCTGAAAAGCAGCTGGGTGCAGAAGATGCTCAGGTTGCTTTTTACAGGGCTATTTTAAGTGATTTAAACACTCTCCTCCCATTAAGAACATCTCCCAATCTGGGACAAAGCTCTGCTCTTTAGACATAGGTGTAATGCATTTGTGATTGCAGCGATGGGCTTTTTTGCCATGTTTTCATAACCGGCGCAGCTGAGACTATGGATCAGGCAAAGGCCCACAGTGCTTGCCATGTTGTCAGTTGTCTTTGTCGTGGGAAGGAGAGGGTCACTTGCAGTAACAAAAATGGGCAGAAATCTGCCTGATTCAGGAGAGCAAGGTGCTTGCTGTCCTGAGAACCCCTGCCTGTGTGGCTCTCCATGAGTGGTACCCAGGCTCTCTGCTCTCCTAGGGAGCCCAACTCCCTCTAAAGGACCCTCTGATACAAGGGAATTCCGAGTGTTGACCTAGGCCTTGCATTTAAGGCACTGTGTGCTCCTGAGTGACCTCAGACCATCTCCTACCTTATTTTCCCTTCTTTCCCCTAAAAAACCCAGAAGCACTTGCAAGTCCCAAGAGTCAAGTTCACCAAAGCTGGCTGGAAGCTTTGGGAGCCATATGGGTGCCACGGTGAGAGAAATTGCTCTGAGGTGTGCGATCTTGCTGGAATTTGCAGCTGGTCTCTCAAAGAGGAGGCAGGGGCCCCTGGCATTCCCCACTCTGGTGCTGTGCAAAGCGGCCGCCTTTGCAACATGATTAGTGCTCTGCAGCTGTGCCAGCATTAGTTTGCAGCAGAGGCACTCGATGGGTACGTGCGTGATCACAGATCGACCGGTGACAAGCTTGCATGTCCCACCTGGGCGGGCGCACGCTTCCATGTGCGCGGTGACCTTGAGGAGGGCTCATTTCGAGATTCCCGTGCAGCTGCTACTTTGCATTGCAAGCCATATGGCCGGCACCGTAAACACTGGCTCTAATTGTAGCTCTCAACCTGCCAAAGTCCAAAACAGGGAGAGTGATGGGGACAGAGGCTGGGGGGTGGGGGAAAAAAAATAATCAAACATTTGGCTGAAAAAGACCCAGCAACAAGGAAAAGGCAAGGAAAAAATGTCCTAAAAGGCAGAAGGATTCATTACTCCAGTAAAAATCACCTTCACTGACCTCGTGCACCTGACTCAGCATTTTCCAAGTCGATATATTACAATAACAGAAGGTAGAGAGCACCAGGTGTGTGGGAAATGAGGGAAAATTTGTGTCTAAAAAGGCAGGAACGTTCACTCTAATGAAGGACTGTAGAGAATATGTTCCTAATCAAACTGCTAATAATAACATTGTTCTATAATCTGCTTGCCTTTTTTTTTTTTTCCAGTAAAGAAGGGTTATGTGTAAAGGGATTTAGGGGGTGTGGAGGGGGACTAGGTAAAGGTTTCAAACAGGTTGCTCAGTTTTATTAGCAGAGCATGAAGGAAAAGCTGGTCTTGTTCCTCCCTGCCTGGGTGTTGTGTCAGTCTATCCCCAGGCAAACCTAATGCAAAATAACTACCAGGACAAAATGGAGATGTTTTTTCACCTATTCTCTATAGATTTAAATGGGTAAGATTCGAGGCAAAGCATTGCTATGCACAGGTTATTTAGTCTCTTTCCCAAGGCGGAGAGGCATGTGAGCAGCGTCTCTAATCAAATGTAGACATAAAGATGTGTCTCCTCCCTGCAATGGATTTGGTGCTGCATCCAGAGCTCTCTTTAGATGCACCAGGTAACAGTAAGTGGGTGGTGGTGTCCATCTGCCTCTCTCCCTAGGACTTCCACTGGGAAATCTGTGTGCACAGGAGGGGCTGGGACCCAGTGCAAACATTGGAGCTACTCTGGAGATGAAATCACATCCGCAGGGTGGGAACAAGATGGTGCAGTCGGCAAAAGCAAATAGTCCGCTCTTCTCACTTCTCCTTCCCTGGCCCTGTAAGGCTGGGGGTTGCCCTACCAGTTGCAGGAGGAGTGTAATTTTGTTCAGGGAGTGCTTTCCAACCAATATTTTGTAGGCACTCTGAGGGGCTCCCCAGGGGCTCAATCAGCCCCTTCCTCTCGGAGGGGACAGCCACAACATGCCCTGGAGCTGGAAGACCCTGGGGATCAAAGGCAAGGTCAGGAGAGGACATGTTTTCAGCCGCTGCTGAGCAGCCTGCTTTCACCAGAGTGACACGAGGGCAACATCTCCTTGCACAGCTCCAAAAAGAAAGCTCAGAGTAAAGCCGGGTAACCCAAAAGGTGATGGGAGCTGCCCTGGGAGCTTTGTTTTGCAAGGCTGGCCACTCACCCCTCTCTAACATGCTCAGGGACAGAGAGTGTCCTGGTTAACCACTTTGCCCTGGCCCCCCCCAAACCTTGTAGCATGAAGAAAACCACATTTCAGTTCTTTCAAAGGGAACTTTAATTAAAAATCAAGGAGAAAAACCTCCATCGGGAACCAGCAAAACAGCAAAATAGGTAGACACCTCTGCCTCTAATTTATGGGAGTTTAAAACTAGTACCAAGATTGGCTTAATTACCTGGGAACAATGTATTTCTCCTGGATTGCAGATCAGCTCGTTAGTGATACACTTTTTTTACTTCCAGTTGAAATTGATAATACATCCCTCACTCAAAACATTGTCTCCAATCACCATGGTTACTGCCAGGTTTTCCACGAGGACCCAGCATATTCATCTGTCAAGTATGCTAATGGGGAATGGACCCTGTCACACAAAGGAGCAGGCTATTCAAACATACACTTCGCAAATAATTGTACATGTCAAAAGAATGATGCTTGTTATTTGCCTAATATTATCCCCCAGAAGTGGGAAATAGTTCAGCTCTCAATGCAAAATGGCTTGCCCTTATCAAATAGGCAATTTGCTGATAATTTAGACTATTAGAGATCTTGGGGTGGGCAGACAAAGAGGGGGGGTGGCAAATGTAAGTGGCCTTTTATAATTGCACTGAAAGCAAAATGGGGCATTAAGTGCCCCGGAGGTGCAGTAACGAGGAGCATCACGGGAAACGCCGCCGGCCGATTCAAGGGGCTGCTCGCAGCCTCCCCCTCTCACCTGTCAGGTAGCTGCTGGTGGGTGGTTAATTATAATTTAGCAGGAACACTTTTCTCAACTGCTTTTTTTTATTGCTATTTATCTTCATGATGGGCCAATTTCTAATTTGTCTATTTCGGTAATTAAGCCAAAGAAAAATGTTACTGTAGGATTCCTCTAAGTTTCTGAGTTCCTGATGTTAGCAGCTGAAGTTGTCAAGCCTGTGCTGAAATATCTGTGGCCAGGGTAATGGAGTGTCCTTTTCTCTCACTCTGGGGCACTTAAAGGCTCTTCCCATTCCGAGCAGGTGTCTGGAAAGGCAAAGCCAGCCCCGGGGCTGAGTGACCTGCCAGAGACAGGGGCTGTGACTGTCATCCGCAGGCATCCTGCTCCAGCACAGGTAAGTATCTAGCAGAGGGGTGAGACCACAAAACTCACATCACCCACGCCATGCAGGTGGAGGAGGAAAATCCTGGAGCACTGTTCTCTCAAGGTGAAGAACTAGTTAACATCTCTAGACTGTCTGAGACTTTCAGTCTAAGCCGTAAAAGTGGCAACTATTCAGACAAGTCTGTTTCTTTGAATGGGATGGGCAAAATCTCTTTCAGTATCATCTCAGGGCAGCTGGGCTTTTAAACATTATTGTTTCTGCCTTGCATAGTTTTGTAAGGAAACAAGAGAGGCCACACAAGTTATTTCTTCCTTTCCCAACCCTGTCTTTTCTCTTCTTCCTCCACGAAGATCAGATCTGTGCAGTTACAAGGCCCTGGCTGGCGAGGCCAGGAGCATCATTCACTGTAAGAACAAGTGCATGGGCATCAACTGCCTGCCTGCAATCTGCTGTGGTATGTCCAGTCTCTCTACATGGTCCTTGGCTTCACTTGGTGTCCTCCATGCCATGTCCTGTGAAGGAACAGCCTCCTACCAATCCCAAATGTGCACCAAATACCAGTGGCTCTCACCTGGGTGTGAGCCTAGGTTAGATACCATGACCTAGAAACAAAAGGCACTTTAGCAGCTTCCCTGAACTGCGTGGTTCCCTCCATCTGCCTGGCCTGCATAGAGCAGCGCTGCTGATGGCAGGCTGGGATGGTGCAGTGCAATCATGCCCTCAGTATGTGACATTATTTGCTGGATGTGGCTGAATTATGATTTTACTCGACTGTGGATTCTGATCGCTGAGCCCTCTTGTGCCTGCTGTAAGAGCAAAATGCAGTTTATTCGCCTTGGGGAGGATGGGGAGAACTCCCTACAGACTGTAAAATTGACTTCTGTTTGCACTGGAGAGGCAAGCCCTTAAAACGCATGTGGGGGAGGCAAGGATACGTATGGTCAGGAAGCTGAGTTTAGGGGGTGACTAGTAAATTTTGCATGGGATGAGAACCAAGAAGTATTATGGTTTTCTACCCCATGGTGTTTCTTGCACAAAACACTAATTTTATAATGAGCAGAAAGAAGAGAAATAAAAAGAGCAACAACTAGCAAACGACCTAATCGGCTATTAAAATATTTCCAAGCAGTGAAATTAATACAATTCCCAACTCATAACTTATTTGCCTCTGTACAAAATTAACATAGATAAATAAATTAAAAAAAATAACCTCACCCAAACTGCTTCATAATAAAATGTGATCATAGCAATAATAAGATGCTTCAGTGCATGAATTTGGTTGTATTAATTCACCCCTGGTGTAATTGACAGCTCTCAGCCTTCAGCTTTCCGCTGAACAGCGTACTACGGCTGAATTATTATACCTGGCACTTCAGACTCTTCCACATCTCATTGCCTAATTGTGTTCTCTTCTAGTAGGTGAGTGTTAAACTCAGACATTAAAGGATCTCTGCCAATTACCTGAAGCTCAACATTTGATCTGCCTGAAAATCTCACCAATCCGTGGGGGACTGCTCCTCCGTCTGCATCCTGAATGTGCCTTCTCTCCTTGCTTAGCGCAGCGTAAAGCGAGAGTAACTCTACTCCTGGTATTAAGGGCATAAAAAGAGTGAATAATAGAGGGAATTCAGGCAAGAAATCCAGTCCCCCCTCCACCTATTCAGAATTAGTGCTAGTATTAATCCAGCAGCAGCTGCTAATTATGTAGGATTTATAGGAAAATGTATTGCTCTCTTTGTCTTCTCGCTGCCAGTTTTACAGATGCCGTTTGACCGGTGCTTCTGTCTGATACCTTGTAAAAGAAGCAGCTTTTCTGGGATTACCTCCCCATTGCATTGCTTCTCCTGCTTGTAGTTCACTGATGTGTTTCAGTCTGTGGTCACTGTAAAGCCTGTATGGCTGAGTGGTGCTTCGGAGACTCTTGTTTGCAAACCAATCAGTTAAATTAAGAAGCTTGATTCTCATTGCTGTGTGATGACATCTTCAATTTAGCTGGTGCCCCAGTGAGGAAGTAAACAAACAATAAAAGTGTCACAATTCCTTCTAGTTCCATTAGACAAACAAGGAGTTTATTCAGTGTTTTGGCAAATGAAAATTTAAGCAAACTGTCAAGGGAGACATTTTCCCCATCAGATGCTTTCTGAGAGGGGATTATAACAAGAAAGAGCTATCACCCACTATGTCATTATAAACAAAGGCTCCTGTGAACCCCTTTTATTAAAGATTAGCAGCACTGATTACAGACTCGCAGGCTGAGCCAAAGACAAATTAGAATATCTTTTGCATTGGGATAACTTATGCTACCTTCCTGAGCAGTGACACTGTTGCAAACAGCGGACTCCCAAGAGCAGACAATTTTCACCTCTGGGCATTCATTCTCTACCACTTAGAAACAGCCTGGTGATCTGTCTAGACCTATTTGCTGCCAGAGACCAACACTTCATTACACCTCCTACTGTAGGATTCCAGGTGAGACCAGTCATTCATGCAATCAGGAATACCAGATTTTGGACATTTCTCATGGATAACCCTTAAGGCTACTTGTGTTGCCAAGCCAAGCGCCAAGGAGCTCAGTTCCAGCAGGAACAGACCAAGATGCTAATATGATGCTTAGCAAGCCATGCAATTTCAGTCTTCAGTGCCATGTGGTGGCCACAGGCTTGGTGCAGACTTAAAGACCCATCAGGATAGTTACAAGGTACTGACCTTGCTGTCTCTCACTAGTAAACATCAGGTTCCTGCTCCTGCCCACCGAAGTCCACGCACATGCATTTAGGAGATGTGTGTATATACCCTTCTAAATCAGCAAAGTTATCCTGGACAGCCTCAGGGACCAAGCAGGAATGGTTGCAGAAGGGATGTTAGTGCTGCCTGTGATGGCTGTGCATACTTCCCAGTGTGATGGAGACAGCCTTTCCAGCCTCTGAGGTGTGGCTGTTGTCTTTATACCCAGAACAGGAAAAGTATTCCTCTGTGGGTAAAGGAGAAAATAGCTCTAGAAATAGTACCCTATGAGATTTCATTGTACCCAAGGATACCCATGAATCATGGATCGCTGGATCTCTGGATCCAGGTCCAGATAGTCGTATCTCTGTTGATGTGAAGATCAATTCTGGTCACTGGGCATCTCCCTGCAACATGTCCTTCATGCTGCTGTCCTAGCAAGGCTGTGCTGAGACCTGGGACTGAGTCACCCTTTCCCATTAATTGTGCACAAGGGTGGGAATAGGCAAAATTTTGGCACTACCTTGGAGTGATCTCATTTCCACCTGTGTCACAACCATGTTGGAGGTTCAGCTGCCACCATAGGAACAACCTTTCCCGGGACAGTGGGGCATGTCCAAGAAGCGATGCTTCACTTAGTGATGTGGACTGACCCCTCCTGGATGTGAATGACCACAGCCCCACCATCCATCTCTCACAACATAGTAACTGAATAATTCTGCTTCCCCCTTCTCTCCCCTTTCCCACCCCAGGCTCAGAGGGCTCATCTGTGCAGGAAGGATGGCAGGGAGGACCCAGTGCAGGAACAGTGGTAGCATTTCAAGAGAGATAAGCAGAGTCCTGTGCACACACAAATGGCAAAAGGGGTGGAGATGCAAAATCCTGCAGATAAATCACGGTATCATGAGCAGGATTCATCTCTCCTCTTTTCAACCGCCTGTAAATTTGATCTGAGCTCTCAACTGGTTGTGCCAGTATATTTCCAGATGGCACCTTCAGAGGACCATGTAGGATGAACCTACCCCACCCCTATCTTCAGGTGGGATGAATCTAGATTCCTGTAAGAAATTAAAAACCAAGTGTAGCTGTGGTTAACCTGTAGTATCTATGACCCTCTCGACATGCTGTTTTATTACCCTCCAGCCCTTACCCATCCCACCTGCTAACTATTCTTCCCTCAGAGTCCATCAGCCCTCCACCTTCAGACCTCTACATATTCCTACACATCAGCAGAGATACCTCTGGGTTTGCCTTCAGCCCCCTGGACACATCCTAACTGCAGGATGCTCCCTGTCCCCAGCCTCAGTCTTTGCTTTGATAACACTGCATGGGCCGCGCCTGTAGGTGCCTGTTTTTTACAAAAGCAAAACTGGCAGGCTTTCAGAGCACCAGGCAGGAGCTGCAATTACCAAAGAGCTGCCTGTGAGCCCTCCTGGGGCCGGAGAAAGGATTGCATTCCGGATGAGGGGACACTGCAGTAACCCTGCTTCAGCTGGACATAGTTGTTGGCAGGAGAGAGAACAGCCATCACAGGGTGACAGCTCCCCAGCCCCTTAGGTCCAGGAGGGCCACCTGGTTTTGTAGGAAGCTGTTCTCCCAGACACTCTGCTGTCACGGGCAGGCAGGGGATGGTGTTCAGAGCGAGCCGGTTTTTAGCAGCAGGAAACTCACGGTGGAATGAGTCCTGCCACTTGCACAGTCACAGCATCAGTCTTTGTTTATGTACCAAACTGATGAGCAATTAACTTGGAGACGATACATTATATGCAGAGCACAGGCCTCTTAATGTGCTTTCTATTAAGGCTGCCTAACATTTCCTATTATTAGACCCCATTTTCTGTTACTTACAACTTTTCCAAATTCTAACCACTTGGGCCGAAATCTTCCCTCCTGGGTGTTGCCTCAGGATGGACTGCTCATATTTTGCGTGGAAAGTTTGTTTATATATGCCCTCGGGGAATCCCGAGGCTGTGCAATCTGCGCTAATGGCTCTGAAAGACACACAGCAAGAAGGGGACATGGCAGAGCCAGTAGACAATACTAATGCAAACCAGGCTGTGTAATTAGGCTGAGATGGAGCTAAGCTGAAGGCAGAGGGGTCTTGTAGAGAGGCCTTTATGATTTCCCACTGCATGCTCTTTGTTCATAATAACTGGAAGAGTGATCCTTCATTGTCTGGTCATGTCTGGTTACATTTTCCTGGACGTAAATTACAATACAGCTTGTCTGACCTCAGTGTCATCATCTCCAGCAAATTGCAGCTGGTTCTCACACTGTTATTATGGAGCACACTGCTGTACAGGGGAGTCATTCTCCCTCCACCTTCCATCACCTGCGCTTTCCCCTGCTCCTGAAATGGCCAAAAGCTTTCATTACCACGCGACTGGAAAAGTGCCATGGGTTAAAGCAGCAAAAGGTGTGTGCCTCACAGGAAAAGGGCAACAGGTAGGGCTCTGAACCTCAGTCTCGGGGGCATGGATAGAGCTGGTGACTAGAAAAAGACTGGAGCTGGTTTGCTTCACTTTGTCCACAGTTCATCCTTAGTGGGAGAAGCATTGAGGCAAGAGGTTAAAGTGAGTTCCCAGAAACCATAGCTTGAAGGTTTGGTGCAAGATCTGGATGAGAATGACCCTCTATGATCCCCATCAAGTCATTTCATCTCTGTGTCCTAGCCAAGCAGCAGCTGGCAGAGGGGATACACAGATTTAAGATCAGGCTACACAGGGCTCACAAATATAGAAGCTAGTCAAGGTGGAAGACATGCTGTTTTTGCCCACCAGGGCTGCAAGGCTGCTGTGCTGAAATGCATTGCTTTAGGCAAAAGACTTGGGTTATGCTAAAGGGAGAGAGGATTTAACATACTGGGGAGGTTGACCAGGGAAAGCAAACAGATGCCTGGTGAGTGAGATATTCCTGGGCAGACCTTACTTCTGCAAGTCCCTGAGATGTCTGGAGGAAGGGGCCTCCTGATAGCAGTCTCTGGATTGTCTCTTTTGGGCTATTGCCAACAAGTTTCCATTGTCCTCCCCTTCCCAATGCAGACACTCCCAGAGCCTGTGATCCCTTTCCCAGAGGTCACCTTGTGATTTTATTAATCTGAACTCCCAGTCCTGCAACAGACATACTTATAAAGAAGTTAATCCCAGGACCCTCTTTTCCCTCTCTTTATGGGAACAGCTCTGAAAAGGGAGGGTGAGGACAGTGAAACCCACACTGCTTTAAACAGATATGAACTCAGATACATGGGGGAAGGAAAAAAAAAAAAGCTAAATTATTCCTGCGGAGGGTGGGTACAGGAGCATCTCTGCTTCCTATGTGCAGCACAGCCTGCTAATGCTTCCCATATCTGCCACCTCCCTCCCCAAACTAGTCGAGAAACGAACCCATTATCTGAAAGACATTTGTCTAAAACTCCCCTTTTGTGCCTTGGCTATCTGGGGCCTGCAGCTGTCACTTCCCATTCTTCTTGTAATTGCTCCTATTACAGCTAATAATGCATTTATCAAGAAGAATTTACTTATTTATTTATTTGTCTCCCTTTATGATTTTTATTATTTAGGTATAAAACAGGTCTTTCTCTCCCCACTGCTCTAGCAGAAAACTGTAGTCTTCCAAATAAGCGGTCGCTGCCCTGCACTCTTGCCTTAGCTGCAAGGAATTGGTTTATTAATATATCGCACCCCTGCAGCAGCCTCTGGGATGTGGGGGTTTCACCTGACCATGTCACCCCTTTCCATGGTAGCTCCTAAAGTGAAGCTCTCACAATGGGACATCCAAAAAGCAATTTACTTTGCTGACAATCTCCTCTGCCCGGAGGTGCGGACAAAGATATTTGTGCATTGGAAGGAGCGAGGAGTCAGCCCTCCCTAAGCCTTTCCTGCAGTGGAGCTGGGATCAAAGGGCTGCAATGTCCTAGGCTAGGGCTCTGCTGACTGCAAAATCCATAGATTTGTGGCACAGTCTCCCAGGTCAAGCAGGGCTTGGACAGCTTGAAAAGGGCAGCTCATGAGATGTGGTTCTGCAGGATCAATTTGGATAACTCCATTTCTTGTTGTCACCTCCTGCTTTCCTTCTTCTTCTGTCCACTGCACCTTTCTGATGGTGAGCTTTGGAAATGCTTCTTTTTGGTGGGTACACCAAGTTTATGCACACCTTTTGGAACAACCATTGAGGGTTTGAGGGATGAGTTTCTGAAACATGCATATATCCTACTTTATTTAATTGCCTTCTTTCCTAGGCAAATTGTGGATATCTTACGCTGTTTGTTCAAGGGCTGATAGGAAAGGAGCTGAATCACTAAACCTACAGGTTTCCTACTGCTCTATTAACCATCTTAATTCAAGAATTATCCACAGAGCCTGTCCCCCAAAAGCAGAAACTTCAGACATCTCCTGCTTCTGTCCATGGAATATCTCCTTTGAATGCAGTTGTATATCTAATGAGTGATAGGGCTGGGATGGAGCAGAGGTGAAAGGCAAAAGGTTTTCCTCATGTGATTTGCTGTTGCAAATTAAACAACAGGATTGCAAAAGGAAGGATGGGGATGGATGCTGGGGGGAGACAAGAAAGGAATCATTCAGTTGCAACCTGAAACATCTGGAAGAGCAACTGCCCTTTTGTTTTAAAGAATAGTGAAGCAGCTGTTTGAGATCTCATGGAGATAGGAAGGAGAGAGTTGTTTTGACATCTGTGTGGACATTGTTGTGTTTGCAGGTCTCTGGGGCTGGAAGGAAATTCACTTCTTTTCTCCCTTGGAACAGCAATGGATGACACAGAGGTTTTCAAGATATTCCTCTGCTTTTGCCTGCTGCTCCTGGATTAATAGGGTGAAATGATTTCCCTGAACTTTTTCAGGGTAGGAGGACAAAGAAAACCAGAATTGAGTCCATCCGGTTTACAGGTACAGGGCCTTGGCCAGTTGCTCACTGGGATGATTCTGGCCTCCCAGTCTGGCAGCTTAATTGAGGAGCCAGTTGGAACAAAGAAGTGGCCCAGACCCTGAATGCTTCAACAGCCAAAATTTACATTCAGTTCCCTGGATGAGAACTGGGTGGACCCAGGAAAAATAGATGTATATTTGGATTGGTAATGGAACTAGGGCTTATGAAAAATTCCCTCTGAGAGGAAGGAGAAACGATTCTTCCAGGCAGTGAAAGACCTCTTTCCTGGATTACTGCCCGTGCAGTTGTACCAGCAACGCTCTGCAACCCAGGTTCCCTCCACCTGGTGACTTGGGAGTTATGAATCACTTTTTCAGTGGCAAAGAGTTAGAAAGACTAATTCTGCTGTATGGACAGGCACTGCTCACCGAGCTGAGGATTTTATCTTGATTCTTGCTTCTGACAAACCACAGCAACGTTTACCTCCTTGCTGGCTCAAGTGTTTGTGCCTGGGACTGAGGACACAGTCCCTGGGACTTAACTCCCTCTGCTCCTTCTCCTCTACTGCCAATTTGCCAGCAAGTCCTCTCAAAAGTGGAGCCCTGAGAGATGTTCAGGCTTGTTATCTTCCACCCTGTGGCAACATTATTTTGTATGCAGTTTAGATGATGTGCAAAAAAAAAAAAAACAAAACCTCTCCACTCTACTGGAACACAATGGCCATCTCAGAGGAAAGAGGAGTTTGCCTCCCCAGCTCCTCCAAACAGGCATCCTTCATCACTTTTGGACTTTGCCTTCCAGCCATGCATGTGCCCAGCAAACATCATCCACATCATTCAGCAGAGATGCCACTTGCTTGTACTACACGCGTGTAATGCAGCATTTCACCTGTCCTAAGGGAAAGCAAAAAAGCAGAGCTATAAGCTGAAGTTGTGTGTGTCCTGTATTGCTAAATGGCTGTGGATCAGTACAAGTTGTAATGGTTGAAAAGCATGTCTTCACTGATATAACAGCAAGTACTTGGATTGCTAAAGGGAAAGAAGATGGTCTCCCTGTGCACAGGGCTGTTCAATTACATCTTTCCTTTCCCAAGTGTAGACAGTGTTGCTATGTTTGTTGGTCTTGTGCTTGGTAAGTTTAATTTGCTTGTTCCCCCTGCAGACACCATGGTCCTTATAAAGCTAATTCTTGGGTAATTTTTAAAGAAAATTAGAAAAAACATTTCTCTTTGCAGCTTTGTAAAATCCCACTGGAAAAAAGAAACTTAAACGTGAAGCTTACTTTCCTTTGATAACGAAGTTGGATGGGTTTGCTCATGAGCATTTGAATTGCAGGCATAGGTCAGCCAGATAGTTTTGCACCTTTGTATGTTTTGGTGGATAGGTTCTGTTTTAAAATACCTGAAAAGTTTTCCTCAAAGTAGAAAGCAATAACCTAAGTGATTTTTCATATGGAAGTTTTATAGATCCACGATAAGTTTCCCCAAACCTAAAATTAAATGTTTTATTTCAGGTTGAGTGGAACATTATGTTTGACCCAGAACGAATTGTGGCTAAAATTCCAACAAATTTGGACCTGATAGTGAAGAGCCTCCTGCACTGGGAGTCTGCAGTCAGCTATCTCTCCTTTCGTCTTTATTCAGTTATTTTATTTTCAGCAGCACCAGTTTTACCCAGAGGTGTAACAAAGCAAAAGAAGTGCTTAATCAGAGGCCTTTTGTCACAGGCCATTTAGGTCCTAAAAGACAGATTACAGGGAGAGTAATCTTTAAAACCAATACAGAGGGGAGATCTCTGTAATTGCTCAGGATCCGTTCATGCAGTTTGTGATGTGCTAAGGAGCTGCCTTCATCAAGGTGGGCTTATTTCCCTCTACCCCCCTTCCCTGCCTCATTTTCCACAGCTGTAAAGCAGATACTCTCTCATTTGCCTTCCCATGCACCCTGACTCGAGCTGTGTCTCTTTCACACACTGGGTAAAGTGTGATCACAGCTAAGTGATGGCCATTAGACTCTATAAAATTAGAATTAGCCAGGATGACTTCCTACATTAGATCAATTTAAGTCATTGGCTGGTGGAAAGAAAGTGTGATTCTCTCTTCTGTTAGCTGGGCCATGGGTTTCTTTTGTGACAGCATGGGGTGTGATTGTAGTTTTTCTCTTCAAGTAATCAATTCTGCTTTCTACCTGCATCCTCTATTGTACCTGCTAACTTCAAGCCTGAGCTCCTCGTTTTGCCCTGGGTTGAGATCATCTAGCTGAGGCTAATGCATAAAGGGCAGGTAGGAAGTTTTGGGGGAGGCAATTCTGTGGCAGAAACTTTGGCAAATAATAGGAGCAGACTAAGGCAGGATTCATGGGGATCTGTTCTGGCAGCAGCCCAAAGGCTTTCTGCGTTCATATTTAGAGAGAGTAGAGCCCTAACTTGGTGAGCCCAGGGGTGGGTGGCTGAGCACAGGGAGAGGAACCATGTCTCTCTCAAATGCTGTTGCCCCCTTGGTCCTGGGGGAGCCTCCTTGCCCCAAACCAAGCCTGGTTTTATTTTTCTCGGGTGCACAGGATCCTCAAATATAAGCACTACCCCACAGGTGATCCTGTTGTGGTCCAAAGGGAATCAGGTCCTTGTTGAAGGTGATGCAGGCATCACATTTCAGGTTAGAAATCTCTCCCAAGTGGCTCATGAAATATCAGCACCCTGTACCCCAAACCTGATCCTACCCAGATCTCCAGTTCCTGACAACAGCTTCAATTTAATACATTTAATAGGCCACGGAGGGGACAGAAGCATTGAATTGACAATAGGGGTGACAATAGTAGCCAGTGCTGGAGAAATAGTTGGGTTTTCCCACCCACGGCTGTTGCTTAATACAAATTTAATGAAATAGTAATTGTGTGCTAAGAAAAAAACCACAAACCCTGTATAAAGATTAAGAAGATATTCACTGAACTTTCCTAGCCAGGCCACAGCTTCTACGTATCTATTACAAGGCTGTTAAACCTCACTGAATATGTTTGCAATAACTACTTGTTATTTCATTACAGAGCAATAACTCTCCTTATTAAGTCTAAATTAAATCCTTATTTGAGACACTTCATTGAAGGTGTTATTGGGAAACACACCTTGGAAGATGTAGAGCCAACCTTTACTTTATAGCTTACAAGTTTATATCATACACATATGTATAAACGTCTATTTTCAGGGAATTTCACCTCCATGGCTGTAGCCCACAGGCACAGTCCCCAGCACCAGACTCAAAGCACAGCCTGGAGCTATTCATTACACTGAGACCACCACAGCTCCTGTGACTCCCTCCCTGCCTGGCGTTACCAGCACCTCCCCTTTCCTTTACAAGCATTGCTCTTCTAAAAAAGGTCCCAGGCCTGAATCCTGGAGGTCTCCCCAGGTGTGTCCAATCTCCATGCTTAGGCTCAGCTGTATTAATGACCTTCTAGAAGCTGGTATGAAACTAGTCCAAGTAGCCTGTTCCATCAGGAGCGGGCAGGAGCAAAGTGAAGACAGGTTGATTTGCAGATTGAAGTATAAGCAGGATCTTTCTGGTAGCCTATGATGAGGTGAGCAGTTCAGCTGGGAGGCAGAAGTCCTCTCCTGTACTCTGTGGCCAACAGAAGTCACAGCAAGAGGCTTTTCTTCAGAAACCATAGAGCCACCTCAGCTGGGTCATGCCCCATGAAAAATCAAGACTGTGATTCAGGATTTTTTTTTTTTAAATCAATAATATTGATTGGCACTGACTGGGAGCATTTACTGGTAGATCTGAGAGAGCTTTGTAGACCTGTAGCTCTCCTCTACAGCTAAGGCAATTGAAACGCCATTTCTAAGCTGCGGTTGAGGGGAGATTACAGCTACCCCTGCTGAATCCTATCTCACCCACTCTTTGCTGGGTAAAGCAAAAGGGATTTCTTGAAGAAAATGTTTTCTACAACACTCCTTTGAAAACTCAGCCTCCGCTGTGGTGTATTTAGAAACCACAATGGAAAGGGACAGGTTGGCTCTTAAGACAATGGGATCTTTTTAGATTCTTCCACCCGTCGGCCACTGGTCAAGGTTGGTGATGGTCTAATGGCTGCTCAGCTGCCCCTTGAAACAAATCTTGTTCACTGACTACTGCTGCTATAGAAAGTACCTGCTTCATGGCTTCTCCTCCCTGGCTCTTTGTGGCAAACCAACCCAGGGTTAAGGGGGCACAGAAACTGCTCCCTGTTCCTCCCCGCAAATGCCTCAGTGAAGCGGCATGTGGGAAAGCCACCAGGTCTGGGACTTCTGCACATCTGTCGTGCAGGGAAGTCCCTCTGTTTGAGAACATGTACCTTTTGGCAGACAAAGTGCATTTTTGAAACAAAGCATTCCCAGAAGAAGGGGCCAAATCTTCCTCCCTCCTCTGCCACTTCCTCCCAGTGGGCTGAAATATGCTGCAGAGAGACTACTCTAATAAACAAAACTCATCCAAATCCTCTAGAGCTGGAGACATTCACATACTTACCAGACTCCAGACCCAGCAGCTTGGGTCTATTTCTAACATAAAGCAGAGAATTTTGCCTAAAAGCTATTGCTGTCTCCTGGAAAGGAAAGAAATTTTGAATCTTGACAGTCCTGGGGCTGGGCTAACATAGTTATACCAGAGATTTCTCCTCCCAAAGTCCTTTTAAACTCAAGAGTCTGTGTTTATACAGTGCTTAGCCCAAAGGGGGCTCATTCTGTGTTCGCCCTTTGGCACTGCAGCAATAAATAGGATTAATAACTGGAGTCAGCAGGGCTCGGTACCCGTTAGAATTTCCCATGGACTATGCAGAAGGTGCTGTTCCTACAAGCATCTTGGCAGTGAATTATTTATGGGCAGCACAAGGATCGCAGTGCTTGCCAGTTTATTAGATTTATAACTAGCTGTGCTAGGTCCATTGTGTGTATCTATGCATGTATGAGCATATACTTGTTCAGCTGTTTCTCTCCGATCCCATACTAGTTAGGGAAGATCTGCTTACACACATTTCCAATATAAATGCACCTCTTCATGACTCAGATGTGAGAAAATCCAGGAGAGGCAAAGGATTGTTACTAAGGAAAAAAAGAGCTCATTTGGATACCTCAACAAAAGATGCGAACTCTCATTCAAGCACAGGCTGAAAAACGAAAACCCAAGATTAGTTGAAGGGTGAGAAAGTTTGGTTTACTTCCCAAATTCACAGCTTCTTAGAGCCCTGCCTGTGTGGGTTTTATTTGGAAACATGTAGACTTCTACCTCCTTTTATGGCATATGCATAATTTTGATACCCAAGGAACTCCAGATGGGCAGCTCGCTGGCTGGGTATCGCAAAGGATTTTAAACACAATCCTCTTTTCAAACCCATGGATGGGAGCGCTTGCCTTCCAGCTAATGTCTGCTATTCCAGTTCCAACAGATTGCAGAATAGATGTTATTAAAGGCTCTTCTTTTCCTACTTTCTCTGATACACCTGTGCTATGATGTTGCCAGTGGAGTCATCACTGCATATGAAGGCGCTGGCCTGGGGCCATGAAGCTCTACAACACCTCTCTCTGAAGCAGCACAGGTGACTCTGTTGCTATCACCAGAGGTTCTGCTCTGAGGCAGGAAAAAGGTGACAGGAGCAAAGACCTTTATTCATGCAAATGATCCAGGCAAGAGAGCAAAACTTCCTACGGCTGGAGCAGAACTGGCTGAAAGCAGAATGTTTTGCAAAGTTTTCTGTGAGTCCTTATCAACTCTGACTGCTGGAGAGAGAGCCTGTTTGAGCTGTTCAATAAATTGGGTGGTTTAAATAATACATGGACTGTCTTCCTGGATTCGTGAAAACAGCTGTGAGAAGCACTGACTTGTTCAGGGTATAACAAGTTTCTTTTCCTTTTCTTTAAAAAGTTATCTTCACTAGGCATCAAAATATCACATCTAACTTCTGGATTCTGCTTTGGAAGACTTCTGGTTAGACCTGAGCAGGTTGGTGTACATTTCACAGCTCTGTTTTCATAATGTCTTGCTTAAGTTTGGTTTTGTTTGTTTTGTTTTGTTTGTTTGTTTTGTTTTGTTTTGTTTGTTTTTTTTTCTAATGGTCATTTAAAGAATCTCCTGGCAGAGAAAGGAAAAAGGCTTTTTCCCCAACAAAATTACCCAGTCAACCCATTTCACATCCCCAACTAAGCTCAGATGCTTCCCCAGCCTTCAGACATTTGCGTTTATTGCTCTTTGGGCTGAAGTTGCGTATCAAATCCAGAGATCAACACCTTGCTGGGCCATGGTTTTATGTCTTCCTCTCCTATCACCTAGTACTTGTGGTCCAAGAGATAAACCTGAGGAGGGTGAAGGAAGAGACAATTACTTCAGTGCTGCAGGTGGGAGATGGAATCACAGAGGCAGTGAATTGCCAGAAGTCACAAAGATACAGCATAGCAGAGAAAAAGGGCTGAGCTCCTATGTTCTGGTGCTTTAATCGTGTTGTCATCTTCTTTCTCTGCCCCTTGGTTACTTCAGGTATGATGGTGATGAGAAATGAGGACTTCCATAGGTCTAGTCATCTCTGGTTGCCAAAAGATGCTTTCAGAGGACTGATCCATCAAGCTTCGCAAAGCTGTCTGGTGGACTGTATCCAAGATCAGTATGAAAATATCATTCACGTTGCCCAGTGCTGCTTGCAGTGCTCTTCTAAGCTGCCTCAGGATCCCTCAGTGAGACCTGCCTTTAGCCCGGTCTCCGTAGTTGAACCTGCCCTACCTCCCTGTGGTAAGTAACAACAGCAACAAAACCACAGCATCAGAGGCATCAGGGAAGAAGAACTGCTCATGCAAGCATTCAAGGGCATGGAGTGGCACTGTGCAATGGACAGAAGTCACTTCAGTCAACGGTGGTTTCAGTATCTACAAATGATTTAGTCATGCTAGGACCCTTCTATAGTCAATGGGGAGAAATAGGCTCTTAAGGGTGTGATTCATGTGACCTACTTTAGGCATCTACTTTGGAATGAGATGAATTACACCTCTGGCTCCATCGACTGTATATTGATGAGATGTCTGTCTACTATAAGAAAGGAGCTTTGGGTGACTAGCTTCAACTTAGAAGCCTGAATTTAATCAGATTAATCCAGCCTATATGTCTACACATGCTCCAGTTGTCTCTCTTGTTGCTGTGTAGACATGACAGGGAGTGCCTTTTTTTCCTTGGGAGACTGCAAATATATCAGATTCAGAAAGCATTCAAAAAAGAGCATCAATGTGAGATAGGGATAGCGTGTGCAGGAAGCTGGGCAGAGAAAGATATTTGCTTCTCATCTCTGTCTTTGGAACAAATCAAGGGTAATAAATGCAGTTTTGTGCCTAAAAATAAATATGTATTGGTGAAGTGAAGTTTCCTGGAGTATTCTGGCAATTTGCCACAAAAAGGAAAAAGGTCCTCTCCTCCCTACTGAGACATTCTTTGTTGAAAGGTTTGGACAATTACTGCATTTTACCTTTTCCACCACAGTGTGGATGCTTTCTACTTTTTCACAGTTTGTCTATGAGTATTTTAGCTTCAGCTTAATAAGAGAGGATTGATGTTCACACTCTATGGAGAGGTTGTACAGGGCGATGTTTCTGCTTGCTGCAGGAAGAAGATTATTGAAAAAGATGCCTCAGACAAGTGGGTGGGGGGATAATAGTAAAAAGTCACCTGTCCTCTTCCTCCACTACAAAAAAACCCCAACCAAACAACCAAAACCAAAACCACCACAACTAGCTGCAAAGAGAGGTTAACAAATCTTGGTGGCGTAAAATGATTGTCATCATGAAAATCAAAATCCTACCAAAACAGAATGATAACACTTTAAGTTCAACCCTCCCATTGGGAATGAAAAGGAAATCTCACCTGTTTGCCCCATGGCTCTGACAAAAGTGACTTGACTGCTTCAATCGAGATCTACAAAAAAGTGCCTTGTTCCATTTATTTATTTCAAGTACCTGCCTCCCTGAGCAGATCTGAGCTCCTGGAAGATGCTCACATACCACCTCGAGAAGGGCTGTACAATAACCAGGAAATAATAAAGTAAATTTCAAAGGATGCTGTCACAAAATTATTTCTCTTATTATCACAGTGCTGCTTTGCAACTGCACAGCAAAGACCACTTTGGGGCCTGACATAAAGACAGCATTTCCCTACAGGGCTGTGTTCAATACCTGATGGAAGACAGGCTGATGGGGACAGTGTCCGATATGCTTCGCATATACTGTAGGTTTTCTTTCCAGCATAGCGAACATTGTCGCTTCTTTAGACACATATTGCCACTTCTCAACTCTCAGATTCAACCAGTAATAATCAAGAGCCAAATTTCTCTCTTATTGCCCTGTGGAAATCCACAACAGGATAAATGAGCTTTTCCCAACTAAACTGATGGACTAGGGTTTAGCCTTGTTCCCTCAGACTTCAGTAGAAACTGTCAGGCTAGGGGTGGACAGGCCAATAGCCTCAGGCCATGTCAGCATGGTAAAGCCTCTCTTAAACTCTGAATATTATCCCAATTCTCTTCAAGTTGACATGGAGAAGCCTCAAAGTTTAAGATCAGTGGTTGTGCGCCTGGAAACTGTGCTTCAAGGCTTGGCTCCCCACTTAATACTGTAGAGATATAAAAGGTAGCCAGGCTCCAAGTCAGTGACAGAATTGTCTCCTAATCATCCCTCGCTCATGCAGAAGTCACTCCTGGCTGAAATCCACCTGCCATTTCATTTTTCCCTGTCGATGGGTTAAACTGGATCCTCTCTGATCTGTCTTGGTGTGGAGGGTCACGTAAGGCAGGGAGTGAAAACGCAGTTAGCAGCACAGTTTTATACCAGAAGAATCCATGTTCTGCTGCAAAAGCACAGGGTCTGCTTTTTAATGACTTGCTTCTTTGTATCTATTTTTATATATTTGATCTTTTCCACTTTGAGAAATATCAGCAGCGAAATGCATCAGGGCTGACTGCATAGTGAAATGGGTGGAGGGCTGCAAAGATGGATTGCTAGTGCCAGAAAATTGCCTGATAAGATGGTAACTGCCAGATAAGATGGAAGGTTTGAACACAGATCTGTAGATTTCAGATGCAGAAATTTAGCTCTTTCACTTCAAGGCATGCCTGTGTGGATGAACCTGGTCAAAAAGAGGTCCTGGTCAAAAAGGACCTTTGTGAGTGTGACTTCCCCCTGTCTACATGAATTACTTTGCATCAGTCAGCTTTGATCTTCTAAACTACTCCTCAAGGCCATGGACAGCCCCCTTTAAGGCTTTCTGCAGATTATTAAATGTAACGCAGCTATAATTTCAATATCACATCCTTCTCAGAACTCATTAGAGCTCCAGACGAGCATAAGCAGCAGTGAAACCCTTGTTGCCATCTTGAACCAGCCAGTAGAATTAAATGATCTAAATGTGAGCTTATCTTCTAGCAAACCAAAGCAAAACCTGCAGAGAACAGGTTACTGCTTGTCCCCATCACCTGGCCAGGGAAAGGGACTACAGAGACCTGTGAGAGACGTTGCCACATTTGCTGAAGGACAAGCTGATGTCCAAGAGTGGCCTCCCAGGCTTGTTATTCCATCGTCAATCCTCAATGGCTCCATTGTTGTCATGACGTTTTCCTGATTGATACCTCTTGTCATTGACATAAGAATCTGCTCCCTCTACACTTTATGAGAAACCAGGTAAAATATTTCCACCATGCCTTCCTTTTTATGAAAATGGAGCAAAACGTGGCACACAGACATTCAATCTCCCATTGGAGATAAAGCACCTTCATTTACTAGCTCAGAAAATCAATACCTGTGATTTGATATGAGCATTTATTTTCACTTAACTCCTTTCTATCACAGAGCCGTTGGGGGAAGGCAGGAGAGCTTCACTTAGTGCAGCGGGATTTGCAGCAAATGCTACGAGTGAATTGCATTTCACTGTGTGTACACATTCATCTGTCTTTCTGATATTCGTCTTATGTGTCTCTGCCTTTCCCAGTGGTATCAGAGAAAGGTTGTGTCCAGAGATGGGGCAAACCATGGATCACAGGCTAATATCTTGAACTGTGGAACTACTGCCCAGTAGCTCTTTCACTATGAGCCTGGTGACCATGAGGCATCCCTCTGAGCTGGCAGAGGACAGGATGGCTCTTGGGGGCTAGGGATTCATTCCTGGAGTCATGGATTCTGATCTCCAGATGAGAGACTCACATACTTCAGGGGAATGATGTAAGAAATGCTACGCGGGATCTGCATGGGAGAAGGCAAAAAGAAAGAGAAGAGAATTTGAATCAAGTCCTTTTCTTGCAAGGACAGCAGGACAGCAGAAGCCGGGATTGCCTGTCACTGGTGTGTGCTGGCTGCTGTGGTGTCTGGCTGTGGAGGGCTGTAGTGGCTGCATGCCCTAGCAGGGACGGTCACCTCTGGTTTCTTCATGGGACCCCAGAGTGGTTTTCAAAGGTGTCTGGGGCCATTCTCAAATATCAGAGGAGTTCTTCCAGGGCTGTAGTCGTATCCCTAAAGAGGGGTGATAACTAGCACTGATTGCTGCTCCTGGTGTTGGTGTGGAGGCATGCGGGGGGTGAGGAAATAAATAATAAACAAAAAAGTCAGCTTGTCAGTGTGTGAGGATGGAAATGAAGAGCACTGACCAGCGATGACCTTTTGTTTACATTTCCCTCCAAAAGGGAGAAATAATTGCAGTTTCTATGTGATGCTGCCTTCAAATTACACCCTCTCTCCCTGCTCTATTCAAGACCAGCCAGTGATGACATTAGAGTCTTGAATCAAACTAAGTGGTTACTATGGTGTCAGGCTGAAATTATGAATCTCAGAGCCCGCCAGCTTGGAGAAGGAGCAGTGGCGGACACATAATTAAAACTGGGAGAGAGAATAGAAACCACATTGTATCTGAATAGCAGTGAGATTGCACTTCCGAGGAGCGGTTACCAAAAAAAAAAAAAGAATGAAAAAAAAGAGATGTGCTTAGCAATGCAGTTAAATGCATAATCAGGGACGAGGAACAATGCACTCTGTTGGTATTTTATTGTTGGCTGTACCTCTGCTGCTTTCCCTTCAGTGCCTTCAGTGACTGCCTAGAGCCCTCCCCAGCAGCCAGCAGCCCCCTCGTAGTAAAAAAACAGGCGTAAACCCAGCAACTTCAACACCTTTCATCCAGAACAACAGTTTTGCACGGCGAAATGACAACATACCAGGTGGCTGGATGCAGCCTCCAACACAATCCTTTCCCACCAAGCTGGGCCACAAGAAAGCGATGACTGACGAGAGGCGCGGAGGTAAGGCCAGGGTGTTGGGAAGCAGGACTGATTTGGTAATTTCAGCGGTCATTAGCAGAGCTTATTGTGAGTTTGATAGATCTGCGCTGCTTTGTTACAGTTAAGTGGACTGATTGTGGAACACAGAAACGTTTTTAGTGACATGACAGCTAATTTAGAAAGGGGGGGAGTGGTGGGAAAAGAACACGCATTATTCCATAATTATATCTCGCTCTGTTCCAGCCCCATGACTGACTCCCCTGGGAACATAACTCTGGTTTCTCTGACACCCTGAACAAGAGCAAGATGTCAGGCTTCTTCCTTTGGGCTGCTGCACAGTGGGTCCCAACCTGCTTGTGGCCTTTTATGCATTATCCCACTGCCGTACTTGTTAAATGTCACTAGCAGTGTGATTCTGCAAACTCTTGTGCTGCCCAGGCATCAGGCTTCCATGAATCCTTAACACAACGCACAGGATTCTGTTCTTGCCTCCTCTTCTTGATGTTGGAGGCTGCCCAGTTAAACCATCCTTCTGATTTCCAATGTGGATTAGAGGAAGATCCGAGCAGGGAGAGAAATTCACCCCAAAGCTGGCAATAAGCCATTTCGTTTAGATTTGGAGCATTCCTGCCAGAGCCCTGGGAAGAAGTGGGCCACCATGCTTTTCACTACAGGCACCCCTCTGCGTTGTTTCTAAGGGGCAGATGTACAATTAATAGGTGATAAAAAGTCAGGGCAGGGTGCGTCATTAAATACACTTAGAAGTAAACCAGCAGAAGTCAGTGCTGAGGTTTATCAGCCATGTCAGGGACATCATCCACTGTGTACAGATGCTCTAAAGAAGATTTATGAATTCACCTTTTAGATAAGGTGTGACCATTGGGCCAAGGTGAGGATCTTGTTCAACAAAATGCTTATATATGTCCTTGGCCATTTAGATCCTGTGGAAGTCAGGAGATCAGAACCTTAATGGTCTTGCAGCAGAAAACACTAGGAAAAATGTGCAAAAGGGGGTTATTTTATATCACTAGGCTCGAAATACCTGAGCTGAATGCTCTCAGGGACAGATCAGCTGAAAGAATAGATGCTGTTTCCACCCTCTCCCAGTCCTGGCTCCACCTATACAGATAATTAAAGGCTTGCAGAGCTGGATCCCAACACTGCAAATGAAAAACATCACATCTTTTTAATTGACCGTCTGTGCATCCAATATAAAGAAATCCAGACTATGGTCGATAGGCAGCATAAGAGTTGCCTTCCATCTTTCTTCTTTCAGATCTTTGAGTCCGCATCTAAAAAGAGAAGGAAAAATAATTGGAATGCAAAGCAGAGGGGTGGGGAGTTGGCAGGAAAGTCGGGGGGTGGTCCTGAGAGCTCTGCATTGGGAAAAGTCCTCAAATGCAGCTGCTGCTTCATGGGAGCAGTGGGCTATTTTTAATGTGCTGCGGCTGTATTTGCACTTTCAATTGCTGTCATTAAAAAGGCAATACTGAGTCTAGTAATTATTACGTCAGCATGGTTCATCGGAGGTAGTCACCTCCCCCTTTTGAACACCTGCTGTACGTCTTGCTATGCTGTAGAGGTCAGGTGAGTCTGCTCCAGTTATACCAGTCTGGTAGTGTCACTGCGGCTTGCACATTCCTCGTGGAACTACAGATGTGCTTCGGATGGAGATCTTTATGGCCCAAGGATGACGGTAGCTGGGTAAGCCAGACTGAAGCCTCTCCAGGCAAGAGCTAAAGGAAGTTACTTGGCCACTTGGAACATCTTTTTGCAAATCCGACTTTCATGTGAGCATGTCCCTGGCACAAATATTCCCTCCCCAGAAGAATGCTGAAGTGAAGCAGATGGGGCTCAGTGTCCTATGGGAGTGTCCATAAGTAGGAGTTCTGTCTCCGGGCACAATCAGGGATCAGTGGTAGGAGTCCCCACTTTTTGGGACCCTTGGCTAAGGCAACCGGTAGGATGCTGTTTGCCCTTCCTGTTGTGATGGATACAGGTCTTCAGACAGGAAACAGACACTGATGATCAGAGATTGCCTAGGGTCAACAGCCAACATAAAGGCTCCTTGGCAAACTTAGGAGGAGGTGCAACTTCTTGCACATGTGGCTTTTGTGAGAATCTTAGATTTTTAAGAAACGGCAGAAAAACTTCTGCCAGGAGAGAAGTTAGTTAATCCTACCTTGAGGCAGAGGGGAATTTTTCCTTTTTTCACCTCATTTTTTCTCCAGCTTAGAAAGATTTTAGTAGATTCATTTCTCCTCAGTGTTAGCCTATCTAGTTCTTCTTTCAACTTTTCATGGTCAGCCAAATGTTCCAGGCCTTACTTGCTACCACAATCCCTGTTATAGCAGAATATGAATTATGTCATTAAGAAAAATATTCAGAAAATAGAAATATTTGGCCAAGTCTGTTGAGCTTTAATTAAAATTAATATTATACCTTATTGGAGCCGAAATTCTGAAGCATCACATGTAACTGAATATATTTAACCAATTAACTAAGTCAAACAAGGCTGTCTAAACTTAATCACAGACCTCTCCATTCCCCTATTACGTCAAGTGCTGCTAATGCTGTTATACTTTTGACAAGTGGCCCCTGGTAAATGAGCAAATCAATAATGTATTTGAGCTAGACAAGAGGGGGAGGAAGTGAGCACATTTGCATTTCTGCAGTGCCTTTTGTTGAGGATCTCAAAGCACTGTGTGAACTTTCCATTCGTTAAACTTCCAGCAGTGCAGGGAGGCAGAACCTGGTGGCCGAATTAGTCACCTTTATGGATGGCCCACACGAGGTGGAGGAATAAAGATCTGGATCCAGGAAGAGCTTTAGATGACACACTAGACCCTTGGTTTGTGGCAGACCTCATCCTGCCTGTGTTCCCCACAAGACAGGGCTCTCTTAGTTCTTACCTCACTGGGGACTCCCATGAAATGCTGAACTCCCACCTACTTTCATTCAGTTTGTGGTTTCCAATCTGAGGTGCTGGTCTGTCTCCAGGATTGCAGGAAACAAGCTTCGGCTGCTTTAAGACTCAGCTACATGGTCATCCTGCTACTGCTTGCACCTCTCTGGGATTCAGGATCCTGTCATACCTGTGATTCTCTCCTGAACTCTCTCCATCTTCTGTGCTGCACAGTATGTTTTATGGCCCATTCAGGCTCACATGAAGATGCAACACAGCTTGGTTGGCCATTCTTATTGTCTTGGAGGAAAACACACCTTCCAATATTTTGGAACTAGTGAAGTTCTAAATGCTCAGAAAGAACCAATATTGACTTTTCATTTGGGACCCTTCTGCAATAACAGTTAAGCTCATTGCTGGGAACCTGCCTTTGATATTCATCCTGAATTTTCCTATTATTAGACCAGAAGTCTAGGGACATATTTGTAATATCCCTTATACAGTAAGTAGAATAAGTGTTTATATAGTCACAACACTAGGCTGTTTAGCCTGAAATTTGAAAGACCTTTCCAAACACTAAAGCAATAACCCAGGTGTGGAAAGCAAACATTTTTAGACCCACTGTACAGGAGAAAATCAAGACCATGAGAAATCCATACATGATTTGCTTGATATGGCATATTGGGTCTGTGGCTGAGCTGAGCAGAAAGTTTGTGGGATTCATTCCCCAAGCCTTAAACACATTCTCTGTAATTTTTTTAACAATAAATGCTACGCATGTGTGGGTTTTGTTCTTCCTCCTCATGGGAGAAATACACCTACAAAATGGTTTTTCAATAATGGGTCATTTATGTAGTATCACAGTGTGATTAATGGATCTTTATATCCCCAGAGGGGATCAGGCTAGTGACACTGATGCCACACCATCTCTTCTGAAATCAGGAGCTTGGTTTCAGCTTTGGCAGCTCTGGGATGAACGGGAGCAGTTTCCTTGACTCCAGTAGAGCCGCTTGGGCTCGCTCCCAGTCTGGAGTCTGTGGTGGTTGATGTTCAGGAGGTCTCAAGCCCCATCACATGGCAACAGGAGGGTAAAGAGCAGCAATTGCACTTGAAGTGAACAGGTACTTAGAGGAACGAAAGGCAAAGATTACTTGTCCCCTGGAAAGCAGCAATGTCAAAGGAAGAAAGTTTCAATAATGATAGATAAAACTGTTACACATGAAAGGAAACTTTCAACTACACTGATGCTGCGCAGTTGTGTTTAGGGGCTCACACATATGGGAAGGGGGTAGAAATTAATGCTAAGAAAAGATGGATGGGGGAATTTCTTTTATTAAAGAAGGAAAGAGGCCACAAATGGAGGCAGAAAGGGTGGGTGAAGGCAAACACTCCACGAGTTCCAGAATTTTCGGGGTGGTGAGTTGGAGCAACTTTGTCACATTGCCGAAAATCCCAGAGTCCCTTGAGCGACACCTTTTGTGCTCTGCCTCTGCGAGAAGATGGCTTTATGAGATAATGATGTTATTTCAGCACAAAACTCTTTCATTCCTGCAGTGAATTAAAAGAGGAAAAAGAAAATGAAAGGGGGGTGGGGGACTGGGGGAAGAAGCCAATGTTATTTACTCCTCTGCAGCTGACATTAAAGGCTCCTTTAAGGGCCAGTGGGTTATTAACTTCCTGTCGCCTGCCACAATGATATGCTGTGACATATTGTCACCGCATTCCAGCGAAGCCTTAAACATTAATTGGGAAGTAAGATGAGTGAAGCGGCTTTAATGAGATACCTTGTTGTAACTTCTAACTTTACACATTATTTACAGTGATTCCACTAATGGTTCCATCCATCAGAGACAGAGAGAGGGATCGGGGAGGAGAGCAGGGGAAGGAGGGGGTGAAAAGACAGAGATAGATATCAGAAGTTGAGTGAGAAAGGTAGGGAGTAGGGTGAGAAGAAGATTCAAGGTGTGGGACACAGAGAGAGGAGTATCATCCCTCTGGTGTTTTCCCCCTGGATTTACCTCCCTTCAGTCATTTTTCATCTACAGCATTTCTGCAGCAAAAAGATGGGAAGAGAGGTTATTCCCTAACAGAGTCCCACTGATTAGCCTGGCTTTGAGCCCTGGCATTACCATCTCAACCCATTATGAGCAGCAAAGCTATCTGTCACTGCCTCCTGACTACCCCAGGTCAGGCAGGTTCATCCTGTCATGCTGTTGTGTCAGGTGAGTTGGGACCAGTGCGATATCCCACTGCCTCCTCACACCAGGGAGGAGGCACAAGGATGCTGGACTGGATGCACAAGGGCGATGGATGATTCCTTGCTTTCCTCAGGTGGGGCTGTTCAGTACTAAAGCACTGCTAGCACATGCAAGCAGGGGACTGTGTAGCCAACTTCAAGTGATCCTCAGTCTTATGGTTGCTTTACCATGCTTGTGTTACTCCTCCCTTTCCTCCTAACTCCTCTCTGCTTCCTTTTTCCCTAGGATGCTAACTGAAGTTGCACCACATTCACCTTAGGTTTCCAGGGTGGGCAGGGAACCCACCCTGATAAGATGGGCAGCTGGAAACACATTCATGAGGTTGTTGTTAAATGCTGACAGGATAGGCTCATCTCAGGAAACTGAGTCAGCAAAGCAAGTGCTGTGAAGGTAATGCAAGGATCAGTGGAGTGAGTTTGTTTACATCTTTGCTTGAAAACTTCAGAGCCAGATTGTCAGTACTGCCGTATTGAAACCACTCCAGATGGGAGAGTGTGGCTGTTAAATCTCATAAAAATGCTGTCCAGTTTAAACCCACAGACAACAGGTAAAACCACCAACCGACCCAAGATTGTGGCAGATGCGGATTTAGAAGGCAAGATGTGGGGAGGCTGCACTCTCCAAGCTGGTGCTGCCTGGTGTAATATCCAAACCTGCAGTTGTGTGATAGCACAGAAACCCCATGGCAGCACAGCCCTTTCCATCAGGGATGGAGCTCTGCACACCTCTGTAAGGCTAGCACCAGCCCTAAGACTGAGAGGAGATCATTGCCCACCACCTTATGTGCCCTTCAAATACAGCCCTAAGGAAATGACGGGAAAGGTGGTGGACTGGCAGCCTCAGAGCCTGAAACTGTCTGAACAAGGGTGTGAGGCCAGGCTGGGTCCTGTTAACGTGATGTTTGTCCTCCATTCAGCACTGGGGTAAAAGCTGAGCAGGTAGCAGATGAACCCAGTTTCAATGCTCGCCTTATTCCCTAAAAGAGTCAGCTGAGTTTGTGATTTGGATGGGTCAACACAGAAAGGAGGCAGATTTGACCCTGTTTGAATTAGGAGCAGAATGAGAAATCATGGATTTGGGGGAAGACCATGATTATAATAATATGGCCTGGCAGGAAAGTGCCCAGAGCACTGGGCATTTCATTCCTAGCAGAAGGCACTTGCCTTGGATTACAGACGACATGATTTCAGGATGCTCTGTGTGCCAGCAGGTTTATGCTCCCTGTTCTGTTTTCCACTAAATCATTTCTATCCTTGTTAACAGCAAAGCCCTGCAGAAGCACATGCAATCACAGCTAATGGATTCCAGTTTTATTCTTAGATTTAAAGTATGCTTCTTTTCGCAATACTGGGCTGGGTGGCTGCTGAAATGGAGCAGACAGAGACAATTAATTGCAAGTACGGGTGTATAAAAAGCACCTGGGGATAGATCAGCTGGGGGAAACACATGGAATTTAAGAGCACATGCGCGTGCCAACAGCCCCCTTTCCCATGAAAAGTTGAAATTCTGAACTCCACTCTCAGCTACCTGTCAAGGTTGGTGTGCCTTTAATTATAATGTCTGTGTGCTTCTTTAGGCACCATTTAATTCTCTCTGACAGCCACCCATTTAAAAATAAAGGCAAACACTCAGAACTTAGTGGCAGATCGGAGCCAGGCAAGGGATGTGCTAATTGCCAGATGTTGTTCATTTGACTCTGATCCATTACCAAAATTAAAGAAGAAAGAAATGGAAGTAGGAAAAAGGAAAAAACCCACCCCGCCTCCCCTCCACAAAGCTGTCTGTAGGTTTGACTCGCTGCTGTTAGCGAACTTCACTGAACAGAGCACATTGGGGTGTTTCTGCATTAACAGCCTCACAGGCCAAGTCACTTTATGCAATGGACTGTGGAGCATCTCTCTTGGGGTCCGGTGCTCAGCGGCTTCCAGGGCTAGCAAGGAAATATTTCCCCACAGTGCAGCCATCTGTAGCCTCTCTCTGACATTTCCAGTAGCTAATCTGCTTTATCAGAGATGAAAAATTTCCGTAGCTGGTGGCTCAGGAGAACAGGAGGAGAAGTCAGAAAGTCAGTCTGGATTTAAAGTAACCTTCACTTGGATGGTTGCTAACACCTAGTCCCAGCATCTCTTGCAGTATTTAGTCTGGGAAAGAGGATTGCTAAATGCCAAGGGAAAGGAGACAAGGTCAAGGATGAAGACAGACAACTTAGATTTGCTCCTAAGGCAAATCTGAGCTGGATTTGGACTTAACCCAGTAGGTGCCCAATGCATTTTGCTTCTGTGAATCCTAAGGGGAGATTCATTTATTCACTGTTGACTCTTGGGGAGAGACTCAGGTGCCCCAAATAGGCATTTAAAGTCAGTTAAGACATAAGAATCTATCAAAGAGATCTGCAGAGAGCTTATAGGACATAGAAGCTAAGGGAAACCTAGCCCTTCTGGAGCAGTTTGTCTCCTTCCAGGTAGTCACTGCATGAAGTGTGGTCCCTGGAGGGCAGGAATTTTGTAGCCAGCAATCAGTAAGATCATCATTTGTTCCTGCCAGTTTTCCTGGGGAAGCCACCTGTGGTGGGATGTCAGTCTCCCACAGCTGCAGGGTAATGAGCTGGAGGGCATCTCTTTGTAAGAGAAATTGCTGTGGAAATCTGGGCTGCACAATGCCTGGTACACATGGAGACTTTTTCATTTGGGACTTCAGTATTTGTTATAGCTGTCAGGCCATGTCGCTCTCTTTGGAGTGTCTTTTGCACAGCCAGGCCAGAGGGACAGCTCAGGGAGTAAAGTTGGGTACAAATACCCAGCATCATCTTGTGGCTGCTTCTAGAGACATAGGCATAGAGGGCTTCAATTTTGTTTTAAGATAAAAGGGCTTCTCTTTCAACTGTCAGGTGGATCAGTTCATTAACTAAAGCCTTAAAAAATGCCTCTGGCTCTTGTTACTTACAAACTGCTTGGGGTTAGCCATCAGGCTGGGCATTTATTGTGAGCAGAGGTCAGCTGTGAAATGCTTCACATGCAGTGCTCCAATATCCACTTTCAAAACAAAATCAAAGAAAGAAATTACTGAAAATTGGGATTTCAGCTTGTTACCCTCTGAAAGGTGGCTGACAGCCCATGCAGTCCAAATGGCATTCTCTTGGACTGATATGTACCTTTCTTTTTTCCCCCTGGTGTATCAGATAATCCATTGAGCCTTCTTTTTCCATGGGTTCATAAAGCTCCTGTCAACACGCCAGGCTTAATGCAGGAGCGAACCAGAAAGGGGCTGGATCTCCAGATGAAAAGGTCCCTGTGGGATAAGATGTTGCCTGGTACAGGAAAGGGTGTATAACTTCATTTTGAGCCATCTTCCTCGCCTCCAAGTCAAGGTTTTCCTGATACATTGAAAGAATTACATACACGCCTAAAATATGTAATTAGGCTCATGGCTCACATATAGTCAGTGAGCCTAAAAGAACCAGAGCATCCATAAATATTGGAGGGGTTTTTGATTTACTCATTCCTTTAAAAGTAAAAAGTAGGACAGATGAGCTGTGAAGGGGGGTAACAAGGCAAAATTAGTCTTTTGTCATTTGTGGCTGCTCTAACCCACATGAAAAAGGTTCTGAATAGCAGTGTTTGGATCCTCCTCCCTCGGTGGGGTAAATGCAGAGAATTCATTAAACAGACAACCTGGCTGTGCCTAAATCCTTCATCTGTCACAGGGATTTGTTTTAGAAAGCTCTGCTCTTGCATGAGATATATTTGGATTTGGAGCACAAAGAGTATCTTCATTTAATAACTCTCCATTCTTATCAGGTTGGCCTTCCTTGGGGCTGTCTTTTTAGTTCTATGGGAGTTTATTCTCATAACAGGCTCATCTATCCCTTTGTCAGATATTCTTTTAAAATGGCCTCTGTGCAATAAATTGACTCAGTTCGGGAAAATTCCTTCCTTTAACTGGTCCATATGGACAAGCAAAATCTACTATTAACTGTATAGCAATAATGTTTTACAAGGACATTTCTGGCTTTCTACCTGTTACAGATTCAGTTTAATTTTGACAATATTTTAAACCAGGATATAGGGTATCTTGCTCATACTTTGCTAAAGAGGTCAGCTACCTTGTGCATGCTCCCATTGGCAGTCCTTCCATGTTTTTGACCTCCAAACACCATGCATGGACCACCTGGAGGAGAAGGCCTCCATGGTGGGCACTCCTCTGATGACAAAAAATCATGCTGCCAGGCTGCAGCTGGTGGAAAGCATCTTTTATTCGGGGTTTTCTTGAATACGAGGGCTATCTACATGGGTCAGCTCACTGCTGCAGCACTACCCTGCATTGGGACCCACCAAATCGAGCACATTCAGTTGGAGGGGTCCAACCATATGGACGCAAAGGGAAACCGCAGTGCTGTGTTGTGAGCACCTAAAATACTGACTGCTTGCAGAGGCAGTGCTCAAATAGGAGACAGGTGATAGACTGCTGCTTGTCTAGTGCAGGAGCAACCCTGACAGGCCTGTTTCTTTAGCCCCTGTGCAACAGTAGCAAATCTCACCACTGTCTTTCTCCACACATACGATACTACTTGCTGCGCTTTGCACCAAAAGTCGAGAGTTATCCTAAGGGCTTTGAGATTTGTGTCATTTTGCAAGAAGGCTGCAGTAGTCAGTTGAGATGCTCCCTACATGAGCTCTAGATGAAATCCAGGGTGAGCGGAGGGGAGAGGGAACTATATTATCTTTTCTCCCTAATAAGGAGCGATACAGAAAGAGAATACAGTATACAGTTCACTTAGCTAATTTTCTAACCAGCAGTCATTGCAATGTTCTCTCTAGGATTAGAAGGGACAAGGGAAGAGGCAGAATAATAAATCCAGACTGGCTTTTTGCAAGCTACAACCATATCATTATAGGAAGGAGTTTAAGACATCCACTCCAGAGAGAAAAAAATTAAAAACAGAGGCCATTTCAGCTCACCCTTGGCAGCACAATTAATTAAAATTAAATTCAAGAAAAAATAAGTTTCAGATGCCATCTGAATGAAATTCACCATCTAAATAGTGTTCTCTGCAGATCTGGGGCTAGCTGCATTGGTGAGTTGATTGGAATGGGAAGATGCATCATCTTGGGATGTAATATATCCATTTCTCACCTGCTGCTGCTGTCTGGAAGATCGGTCCACATTTCCACTCTCCTCTTATCCTACCCCAAGAGACAAGGGCTCTGAGGAAACATGCCGTGCAACAGAAGCGAAAAGCAGGGTGAAGGCTGGCATGGTTGCACCTAGCATGGCTCTTGGGACACGCTCCAGCTTTGGCCAATTCTGCTTCTTGCTAAGCTTAGCAAAAGGTGTATGCCAGGCCTGGTTTAGCTTAAAGCAAGTGCATGTCAGTGCTGTCACAGCCCTGTGTGACGTTGCACCAGGAACAACGTGCGTACAGTGGTCAGAAAGGATCTCTTTAATGTGTTGAATCGGCCATTGCATGCCTCCAGCATAGAGAGGGTATTTGCCCCCTGCAAACCTGCTGTCAGCCTTCTCTGCTGATCACCAGTCTTGTCATTCCTGTACCAGCTCCTGCCTTACCTTGCCAGAGCAAAGCCTGCCCCAGTGTAAAGGCAGCAGCTTAATCCTCTCACATTGCTGCTGGGCAACCTCCCTCCAAGGCAACATGAGAGCCCTGATGTAGAGTTAGTGGCCATTCAAAAGAAAGCAGAAAAATCAGCTGAGTGTGGTTTTGGCTTTTTGTTTTTTTGATTTATTTTTTTAGGGGATTTTTAATTAATTTCTGTACTTTTCATTTGGACAGGACTCCCAAAGGATCAGAGGAGAGCCCACATGATCCAGGCTGCACCATATCCTTATTAGATTAGACAGCATCAATTTCCCCCAGGTCACAACCCCAAGGACAGGGAATTACATGAGTTTTCCATCTCTCCCTTACTGTTATAATCGATGGTAAAAAAATGAAATGCTGACAGGGGAAGGGAGTTATGTCCCTGGAGGCACATCCCCACCCCGAGCACTTGGTCCCCCTTGTTTTCTTATAGCAACTCTGGCTTTTACCTCTCCTCGTCCCAGTCTTGTGGATGTGTGGTGTTATCTCTTGGAAAATTCCTGAGGGAGTAAATCTTCATCTCAGAGGTTTGTCTCCCATAAATCAGTATTACTCTTCTGTCCATACTGGGCCTGCTTTCCCCCTGTTTAAGTTTCCAGGCAATCAGGATGAGCTCTGCTGTCTCACACAATAGGCAGGACTACTGTGTTTTCAGACACCAGAACAGAGATTTGCCACTTGTATATCTCCCACCACCACTTTACTATGTAACTGCATAATTATTTAGTGATGTCAAAAGTGCATCTAGATTAGAGGAGATGAAGCTGTGAGTGTCTTTGAAGAGATGCTTAGGAAGGGCTTGCTATGATACAGATACACCTGCAGGCATGGAAAAGAGGAGATGGGGAAGCTTGTCTTTCAGACAGGGTCTCCAGAGGCTCTTTAGCCAAGAAAATGTAGTGACATTATTAAAAATGATGATTGTGTGATGAAAAATGAAATGGCAGGTGGCAGGCAGAGTTTAGGATGGAACAGGGGAGATGTGGATTGTTTTCCTGCAGCTTATGGATATTACAAGGCATTCAGAGATCGATCCCAGAGCAGTTAACTGGCATCTTCTTACTGATTTCAGGGAAAGCTGGATCAGGTCTTAAAAACCCAAGAGGATGCTGAGTTCACCCTACTGGGGTTAATCCTAATTTACACTAATATGCAGGAAATCAGCCAAAGCTCTGTTGCCTAGAAGTGCCTAGACATGCCTATCTGTATAGTCCTTCAGGAAAGAGAAAACAAATCCCTCGCATTAATAGTCCTCTGCCTGTATTTGAGAGGAGCAGAAATATCTCTGGATCTTCAGCTTTGCATGATGCCTGATGATACATCCCTCTGAAAGGATCTGCTGCCTTTGCCCAAACCAGCCCTGAGGCACGGCTGACACTTACTTGCACCGTCCCTCCTTCATCTCCCTGCTCCACCAAGGCTCCCACCCTGACGGACACACCGCTCCATCCCCAGTGCCCTTCTCCTTCCCTGCGAGCACCCAGGGCTTGGTTTTATTCCTGCTGCAAGACAGGCTGGGAGGCAGGGCTGTTGCAGTGAGAGCCATAGAGGCTAAACTGTTTTTAAAAGCCACTTAATAAAGCTAAGCAGAAAATCTAAAATGAGTTAAAGGAAACTAATGTGAATCTCAATTTTTAAAATTCATAACATTTATCAGTGTCTATGTGAGGCAGAGCAACAGAAGTAAACATTGACTCCCATTGACTCTGCTGGCTCCCCGCCTGCGCTGCTGACAGCAGAATCAGTCCCTCTCTCTGTCGCCGGTGCTACTGTCTCAGGGCATGTTAGATGGATGTCTGAGCTACCTCAGCCAGGATCTTTTCTCTTGTAAGTGGCAAAGATTCTCTACAGTCTAAACAAGCAGGACAGAGGCACGTCCTGGTGCTCTGGGAAAGAGCGTTTCCTGGAGCGCTTTTGCATGCTGTTCATCTCTGACATTCCCTGCAAGTCACACAACTCCTGAAGCTGCCAGGAGGGCAGGGATAATCACCTCCGTGCTCCAGTCCTTCCTCCGAAGCAAAACGTTTCTAAAATCGACAGTGCAGAGGCGCCAACTGCATTTGAGACAAGTTTTGAAACGCTGGTGAGGGTTAGAGAAATTACTCTGGAAATGGCATCTTGTTACTGCACATACTTGGTTTGTAGGCAAATTCCTCCCTGAGTCATATCTGCCGGGCTGGCTGACAAAAATAAACCAGCCCTGAGCGGCCAGCGTGCCAGTGCCTGCCGAGAACCCATGCTTGCAGGGCTGCCTTGTCCCCCAGGCCTGGGTACCCACCTGTGATCCCCCCAGGCTTCTGCACCCCTTCTGAGGCACAGACCTTTCACAGCTGTGCTGCTCAACCAGGAGAGCCCCACGGCTGCTCCCAGGGGCTTTGCAGCTGCAGGCACGGCACCCAGCATGGGGGAGCCCAGGCTCTAGGGACAGGTGCCTGGTGACTTCATGTACCACCAAGCACACGCTCTGGGAGCTGCAAGGCTACCAGGTGGGGCAAAGGTAGGACGGTGTTTGGGGCTGGCTGTGTAGGGTGAGGAAACCTGTGAATCGTCAAAGTTGGACTGGAGCAGTGAAATCTTACAGGAGGGATTGCTCTCCGGTGCTGCAATGTGGGGTAGCTCTCTGGACTGCAGTAAGCCACCACACTTTCCACCAGCAGAGGACTAGCGTGGGTTCAGAGGTGACCTAGTACAGGGGTGGAGGGGCTGTACAGCAAATCCTCTTCCAGCCTGCTGGCTTATTCCTGGGGGTATAAAAAATTATGACTTTCAGCCTTGGGAATGACCTTTGTGACTTGCCTCTGATCATCCCCCTAAAAACACTCAGCTGAGTTTTTGTTTTCTGAGCCTTTTTCCACCGTAACATCCATCAGACCACTGTCTTTTTATTCCTTCCTTCTCTTACAGTCTTCGCTCCAATTCGCTCCTCCAGATGAGACCAAAAGCTGCTAGCATTTATCACTGTCACCAAAGTATCCCTTTCTTCTGTTTGCTGACACTTCACCCACCGATCCCAATTACTGGCTGTCTTTTCTTCCATTCATACAAATTCCCCATGCAACTTTGGATCATCAATTTTCAGCAAATGGGCTGTTGGTGAGTGCCGGGCCCTGCCTCATCCCCCCTGGCTGAGTGGTTGCCTCTGACACATGGCACCCCCACTGCTCCCAGGCCAGATGAATGAAACTTTGTCAGGAGATCAGTGAATGAAGAAAAAAGATCTCATTTCCCTTCCCAGATTCCTCCAGAATTCACAGAAATTCAGCTTTTGTTGAATAGCATCACATGAATCCCAGATCCAGCACACAGTTAAGCACTGGTACTTATGTGTAGACCACACTTAATGAAGCTCAAATTGCCCAAAGAAATGGCAACAGCCCTGGAAACCCTGAGAAGAGATGCAGGATGCACATTTATGTGACCAGGAACATAGATCTCATCATCAGGTCAAAGAGGGACTTCAGTGCAATCCTTCCTGTGCTTGAAGTCAAGCATTTATTTAACCCCTTGGAGACCAGGGTAGTCATCCTGCTCACCAGCCTGCTGTTGCATTGCTTTGCTGGTGTCTGGGAGCATCGCGGAGATGGTCCCACCCAAACACTGCTCTGTCTGCACGTGTCTGCAAGTGTGTTACTGCCTTCTGCCTCAGCATGGCTTGCACTGTGGCATTTCCACTTCTGTGCTGAAATCTAATGAATACTTTTTCCACAGCCCTTTGCACCTTCCAGTGCATCCACATGTCACTGCTCTGCACCCCTGGCTTATGGGATTGATCAAAGATGAGGAGGGAGAAATTTGGATGGGATCCCCTTGTTAAAACCCTGAAAGCAGGCACATTAGGATGCTACTAATAATCCTTCAGTTTCTTAGCATATGATAACTGCCTCCTAAAATATTAATCAAATCATGTCATGTGATCCTAAAAATAGGCTTTCTGATTCCACTCTGCTCTCTCCTTAAGGTTTCTTGGCTGTTGTGGTTTAACCTTTTCTGGCATTTCACTGATTGTAGCAACTGCTTTTCCAGAGAATCGCAAAACCTGATGCCCTTTCCCAGTGTGTACACACATGTATGTATATAGCTACACATGCCACTCAGCTTTCCCATCATTTTGGTACAAGTATCTCTTCACCAGTATGCAAATACATTAACCCACCCAAGGATATCAGAGGAATTTATTCCTCTTTTTAGCTCTTCCACTACCTTGCCTGTCCCAGTCCCCTCCAAGGCAAGACAGATGATACACACATGCCGGAAGATTTTGGGGAAGGCAATCGGCTTGTGTGCCCCTCGCAGGTCTAGGAGCACCCTGACTTCACTGCTTCCTTTCTGCTGCTGCAATGCTAATGGATGAAGTTCTATAAATATTTGATTGACCTGTCACTCTCATGCTGCTCTCATTTATCACTTGCTCAAGTCGGATCTGAATTACTTTGGAATATTTTGTGCCGTCTTTACAGAGTGTTCAGTTCTCCCTCTGCCAACCCCACTGCCCCCTCCTCCATGCACCTTTGACACAGAACATCCCAGAATGGAGCAGCTCCTGAAAATAACCCCTCCTGGGCAAGGTAAGTAAACAGAGCCAAGTGCTTGGAGCAGCGGGGCAGAGAAGGTGAATCTGAAGAGATGCAGAAATAACCCGGATAGGGCAGGGTGATGTATGAAGGGTGAACCCACCCAAACCTCAGTATGAGGGAGTACATACCACAGCATATGAGATCAACAGCCCCTTTCGGCAATTTCCATAGTGCTGAGTCCCAGAAGAGGATTACAGATTTACTAGAAATTCAGGTAATTTGCTCGTCATGTTACCCATAGGAAGTGAGTAATTCTCTTGCGCTCACCACTCTAATCAGAGTCTGGGTATTTTACAAGCGAGGGCTCTGGAATAAATTAGGAGATATAGTCCATACAATCAAATTCTATTCTGTTCATTTTCACTCCTGTCTTCTTTAGATTTTTACATTTGGGATGAAATCAGCAAATCTTAGTGCTTGCCAAGATTGAAATGACTGTGTTTAGTGATACAGCCCCTGAGCACAGAGACCAGTGCTACTTTGCTCACAGCAACAAGTCCTCTCAGGGTGCTTGTAGCCCCCCTGCCCAGGGCTCCCACAAGGGCCCTTCACCCCGTGCTGCTAAGCCTGCTGACCCTGAGCTGATCCCCCACTGCAAACCACCACCGCACCTGCTCCAGCACTTTCATGGTCAGTGCAGCCCCCTGTCCTCACCGCTGATGCCACGTAGCCTTTTACTATGGATCTACCCTGCAAAGTCCCAGGGCTGAACTGGCTCTGGAAGCTAGTGGGGACTCCTGGTGTAGGTGGCATATAAATCCCACGGGCTGAGTTGCCTCTGCACAAATAAATCTTTCTCTCAGCCCTCAAAAAACAAAAGCCTGACACATTGAACTACTTCTATCATTAGTATTACCTCTGTCATTAGCTCTCCTCCTCTGCGTCCTCCCTTTCTCATGTCACCGATATGCTGATCCATCCTGCTTATACGAGCTCTTACCTGTACTCCAATTACTTTTTCATCTCCCCCACCGGCTGTTTTCAATACTATTATCTGCTGCATTTGCTGGATCTGGCTTTCAAGCATTTGACTGATGCCTGATTCCTGTAACCAGAACATGTCTGCTGATTGGACTGTCAATGGATTTCTTGGCAGAAAGGGCATTGGGCCTTGCAAATGTGAAACTGTATTTCAATCTCATTTAGGAGGAAAGAGAAAGGAGAAATAAAAATATCCTAAAGCCACCTTTTCCCTTGCTTTCTTTGAACAAGTGCTTTAAATAAACAAGCATTTTACCTTTTTTTAATAAGGTCATTTGTGACATCACCTTCTTATCAGAAAAAGGAACATTTTGTGTTGTGTGTTTTCAGCACTGGAATACCCATCTTTATTTTGCAGCAAACGGCTTCTTACTAATTCTTCTCTGGGGAGGAAAAGAGTGGGGAGCGGGGAGGAAGATGTACATCCATCCCTGTCTTCTGGCTGCCTGCAGTGACACCTTGCTGTAACAGGAACAGGCAAAGCAGCCTCCTGGCCAGCCCTCTGCATGCTTGCTCGCAGCCAGAGCCTCTCTGGAAGAATGCACCTTTGACTTTCCTAAATAACAATGCAATTACCTTCAAAAGCTGGCAGCCAAAGTGCGTGCTGAGAAATGGCTACCATTAAGAAGAAATTATCTGCTCTCAGGGAACAGCCAATTTGTTAAGCCATGAAGGAGGAGAAAGATCCCAGCTCCAGACCATGTGGGTGTGAGGATGGTGTAGGGAGAATGGCTGCTTCCAGCCAGCCCCAGTGCAAGGATGGAGAAATCTCCTGTGGTTTGAAGGATGAGCTCTGAGTGAGCTGGGTCTGGTGCATTTTGCTCCCTGTGCTGTACAGGTGCAAATAAACAGGTACACACCATGCAATTCTCCTCCATGCGTAGGGCAGGGGTCCTTTAGAGTCTTGCCATATGTGGAAGCCACTCATGAGGAATCAACAACATGGTCCTGCTGCTGGAGACCTGAGCTCAAACATATCCATTTTGGTCACCTGCCTGTGGTTAAAGGAGGGTGCCAGAATTGCTGTTTTGGGGGGGGGTCCTCTTTTTTTTCCACATTTCAAGAAAATCACCTGAACCTTCAAAAGCCCTGAGGTAAGGATCTGCATTTGCAAACTAAGTCAAAAACAGGGAGAAAACAATTTTTGAGACAGGGAAGACTGAGGCATAAATAAATTACTTGAGGTTGGCTTCCATCAGTCTGTACCTTTAGGGCTGGACGTGTGAGTTCTCACACACTAAATATATTTTTCCCACTGGCTTATCAAGGTCTTTTCAATACAAAAAGCTAAGATAACTGTGATCTATGCAGAAACATCCAGGTTCTGTTTAACATCAGAGGCAACCTTTGATATTGCACCAAGTTACAGAGAGCACCATGTGCCATTTTCATATCTAAACGCAACTCCAAGAAGTCCACCTCTGAGTTAGCTAGGAACACAGCTGAAATCACTGGTGATGACAGGACTATGTCTGAAAATATTAGCATGTTTGAACTCAAAGGCTTGCTTGAGACCTTTCTGGAAGACAAGAAAAAAAACCTACCTAAATGACATGGAAATAGATCTGGTGGGCTTACAGTGCTAAATAAATAACAGCAGAATCAGGGAACTTTGAAGATGACAAGATTTTCTAGGTCGCGTTGTCTTTTTTTCCCCCTTGGCCAATACAGTGTGTTTCACAGCATGTAGCCTTGAGACCTCCTTCCAAACCAACCCTAAATGTTACAAGCAATGCAGTTTGACATCTGCTTAGGAGATACACACAGGCATTGGCTTTGTAGGTGCTGAAGCTGTCAGAGTATAGCTATTAATCTAAGCAAGTATGTTTTTTGGTATTTATTACGTTTTTAAGAGGAATGAGCTTGGAAAAAAAAGAGTCTGGAAGCAGATCGTGTAGAAACCCCCTCCCTGAAAAGGGATGGATAATCACTTTCCTCCCTCCTAACAGTGGTGACCCATTGCTCACATCTTCCCCCCGCCATTCCCATGCTCTCCTGGTTAGGGTAAGTCAGCCCAAATATGGAAGAGGGAACAGATATGGACCTAGTGCCTTTTCGATGCTTCCAGGTAAAAAACATGGAAAAACAGGCAAAACTGGACTTTGCTGCCTAAAAGCCAGAGCAGAGGTAGGGACAGGCCTGCTGTGGGAGTTGGAGGAAGGAGAGCACTGCCAATGGAGGGCAGACCGTGGTGCTGGGATTTCTGGAAAGTCAGGTCCCTTTCTTCTTCTCGTGGAGAGAACGAAGCTTCTTTCTTATCTCTCTCTTGACTCTTCCAGCAAAGATACTGCACAGTCAGAGGCAGTTGCAGTGAGGAAAATGTAAACGTTAGGAAACAAACTCAGTGTAGCATCTGTTGTCCCCTCTGGGTCAAGCGGTGGTCTCAAAGGATGGGTCATCATGGAGGGAGCTCAGAGAGAATGGAGCAAGCACATCTGCCAGGAGACAGTCAAATCCTACAGAGGTACACTGGCCAGAAGACCTGGGGGTTCAGCTCAGAAATCCCATTCTGGGGAAGCAAAGTAGGCTCAGGAGAAGCTTCTTGGCTTCCTCAGTAAGACTGAAGGCAAGACATGGCTTCACCAGAAGTGATTTGTAAAAATCCAGACTATTTCAATCCTAGTACTGGACTTCTGCATTTTGCAGGCGTTTATGTCCAAGCCAGAACCTTGTTTCTCATGGCCACATTCAAAACACTCCAGCTTCAGGTAAACCCACTCTTAGGCTCCCTCGCTGAGCCCAGAGGTGAAGAGGATGGGACAGGAAGCAGTTTTGGGTGCTGCAGACTTGCTGTCATGCCATGGGGACTCCGAGCCTAGCGCTAGGAGCCAGGGGAGCATCAGTGCCTGCTCCAGCAGTGACCACAGGTACCGCCTCACCGTACTGCTGGCATCCTTCTTCACTGCATGACTTGCCCCACTGCATGGTGCTGGAGTGAAACACAATTAGGGGAAGGCTGACAAAAAGAAGGGAGAAGGAAAACCACAGCAGCCTGAAAAACAGCAGCAGGCCAAGAAAAGGTTATTCCCCTGATACATCTTTTCTTCCCCCTCCCCATCATGCCAGCAGCCTCTTTAGCTTCACACGGAGGTTGTGAGATTCATTAGTTAATGTTTGTGAAGTGCTGTGTAGATGGAGAGAGGTATGTAAGTGCTAAGTATTATTATTATTACACAGAGTCGCTGTTAAGGCAATGGATATGCTCTTAAGTGTCATTTCATATTTAATTAACGTATAGTAATTGTCTTCCTAAACCTGCAGGTAAATCGTTATTCCTGACACTTCCTTTAAAGAAACATTGCAGCAGAGCTGCTGCTAATGGGCTTCCTCCCTGCTGGTCTCACCCAGAGAGGAGTGGGATTAGCTGGGAAGCAGGGGAAGCAGAGCCACCAGGGAAAGGAGGGTGGCAAGGGCTTTTCATCCTCTCCTCCACACCTCCATGCATGCTGCGGCCCCATGGCAAACCTAGGTTTTGATCACTGATCTGACCTGAAAGGTTTGCTTTGCCAGCCCTATGCCAGCCCTGAGGGAGGTGAGTGCTGCCCCTCAGGCAGAGAGCAGAGCTCCTGAGAGCTGCTGCGGGACCAGGCGAAGGGCACGACTCTGCAGCCTTTCCCTAGTGTTTCCCCTGGGGTCAGGCTATTGGCAGCACCGTCCAAGCACCACACGTGTCTTCTAAGTAACTAAACACAGCTGCATCTGTGCACCTTGTCATTATGGGTAGAATTAAGGAAACAAAAAAAGACGGTAGTGAAGCATGAAAGCCCAGGGAATTTCCTTGCTATTTTTCAGGGACATCTTTGCCAAGAAATGGTATTCTCCGAGCAGAGCTATGTGTCTTTTACCGACAGAGGGAAGCAAGGAGAAATCATCTGTGGGGCCATCTGCTCTTCTAGCAAACAGGAAAGGGAAGCCACCGCTTCCACCTCCAAGCGATGTTTGTATTTTCAAGAGAGACAGGGGAAGTAAAAAAAGGAGTCCGTCATTAACTTAGAAGTAACCCACCTACAGGGGACACAGGATGATGCCTGGGCCCTTCGTGTCTCTCTTTCTTACCCAAACACCTCTTTTCTCTAAGATTTGTTGACAAATCAGTGCCCTCTATGGGCATCTCTCTGAAAAGCCCAAAGGACATATTTCCTCAAGTTGCTCCCGATGTGCTCACAGATGTTGTTGTAACAGCACCAAGCCCTGCACCTTCGTCTTTGCAATCCCCTTCCCGGTGGCAGGAAGGAACAGGCAGCAGCCCCCCTACCCTGCACTGCTCTCCCCTTACTCCCATGCACACACATGCCCTTCCCACCCCCACAACAGCCTTAATGGGATCATCTGAATGTTCCTCATCAGTGCTGAGTGCTCTGAAGGTCACAGGCGATAAAGCTCCCACCACCGCCAAGGACCAGGCTTTGTTCCAGCTCTGGCCTCATCGTCACCTTCCTCTTCTCTCCCCACGGCTCCTGAGGCAGTCAAAGTTATAGGGCCCTGGGAGCTCACTCCTCGCCTCCCCCTCCAACCTCCCCCTTTCTTCCCTCGCTCTCATTTATTTCAATTTGCTATGCTTTCCTCCGTGGCTTTCAGCATTAGCTGGGGAGGGGAAGAGGATATAAAAGAGCGGAAAGAAGGGAAGGGGAGAGGGATGCTTTCATGGTGGAGAGCCAGGGAAACCCCTGTGTTGCATGGCTGAGCTGTGGGCAGGGGTCTGAGGGCAAGTGGGGCTGCAAAACGGAGGGGAGATGACAGCAACCAAACAGCCACGCAGGAGCTGCAGGGGAGGGTGGATGTCAGCCAGCAGCTCACAGTGAGATTTAAAAATGTTAACTCAGATGTAAGGTCAGACTGCGGTTCACAGGAAAATCAGCCAATGTTTTAGGCTGATTTTGGGTGTAACTTCTTGCGGTTCGGAACATAACGGAGGTCAAAGAATTGGCAAAGTGTTGTCAGGACCTCAGGGTGCTCTCATGGCATCTTGGACTACCACAGCTGACTACCTGATTGCCAATGCAGGGGAAAGAGGGCAATGCGTGCTCAGGGAGAGGTGGCACTGAAGCACTGGAAGGTTTGGGGCATGGGCCAGACTGCTGTGTGAAAGGGATATTTGTGAAATTCATCCTTCATGCAGGCACCACATTCCTGTGATTTGTGGCTAAAGGAGAAGCACCTCTGTAACAGCACTGCTCATTTTCTCTGAACCTCATGACTTTTGCTTTTCTTCCTGGATTCCCAAATGGCTTCACTTGCCAGGAATACCTTTCACAAACTTCAGCTGCTCTAGCAGACAGGATCTGAATTCCTCACCTCCTTCTACCCTTCCTTTGACTGTGTCATCACCCACTGCCATGCAGAAGCTTTTGTACCAGTCATTGAGGCAGTCCAGACTGCCATAAACCTGGTGCTTTCCAGAGCACACCAACTTCTTGGTCCTTCACAAATGCAGTTTAAGGTACAAGCCCTGCCCTTTTAGACCCTGTGATTCCTGGATATGACTCATGATGTCCATGGCATTCCCTTCCTTAAGGAATCAGACTGATGTGTTATGTTACTACTATCCAAAAGCCTATTTCCTTGACTCTTTGTCCTGTAGGTGTCCTCAGCAGATCCTTGGGGAGATGGTTTGCGGGTTTGTCCCTTTTTATTCCCTAAGAATCCTTTCACAATGGCTCTAAGAAATTCCCCAGTTAAACCATCTTCTTCTGGATTTGTTTTACTCTTTGGACTCATTCAGCTGTGGTCTAGAAAGGAGAAGCAGTGGAGATGTACTTGAAGGACAGACCTAAAGAAGACACTTCGTGTTAGCATATAAAATCATGAAAAACCTGAAACCATTAAAAGCCTCAACAAACGGGTGACAAACAATGTATATACTTACTGCTGACATGATCTCCTATCTGACATACTGAATCATAGCATGAATTTTTAATCCATCTTTGGAGCAGAGATTCAACCAACTTTTCTCTCTAGAAATATATCCCATGCATTTTGGATATTGCTGTTAGTTGGTATTATCACTGCGGTCTTTTCCCCAAGAGCTTTCTTCAATAGTCATCACCCTGCATTGCAAGTTGTCCAATAGAAAATTGGAACAATGATAAAGAATAAAAGAAGAAAGAAAGCAAAGAGAAAACTCCATGCTCACACCACAACAAATCTTAAGAGCAGATGGAAGATAATGTCACCACCAGTTCCAGAGGTGGATACAAACATACAGTTAAGATGCCTGTATTTCAATACATTGTCTGGAAAGTGTACTAGCATCCAAAAACCCAATAATAATCAGAACAATCTAGCATTTCCAGGATGTGTGTTTCTACCTGTTGAAGGGAAAGGCAAGAGAGAGAATCCAGTTGCTATGGAAATCAGGCCATCTCCATGGGAATTCAGAAAGTTGAGCATCGTCTTGGCCAGTAAATCAGACACTGAGCAGCCATTTCTTGACCATGGCATTGAACAAATGTGAGCTGCTCACAGGACACATCATTTCCCCACCGCTACTTCCCTGTCTCAGTGTCAACTAAATTTGTGAAGAATTGGGTTCTTACTGGCGTTAAGAACTTGTTTTGTGGGGTGCTTCTGTGAAGGTGTCTCTTGCTTTAGCTCCTCTTATCGGGATATAGATTTGTGTGGGTGGGAGAAAAGAGATTTTTGGGTTTGCAGCTCAGTAAATGGTTTTGCTTTCATATTTGTTGCTGTGGAATAAAAAAGGGTCAGGTAGGTACACAGGGAATAAAAGAAGTAAAGGTCACATTACAGAACATCAATAAGAAGAGCTGGCAGTGTTGTGCAAATCCATGCCTTATTCAGGACTCCTCTCTTTGCATTAACAGACTGACTAAAGAATATTCATGGTTTAGCTGGGGGATTCTATTCCTTTGCCACAGGCAACCGTCACTGGCTCTGCTGCTCCTGGGCACAGGTGATCGCTCAGAAGTGGGAGCCCATGGAGGACTCCATGAGCAGGTCTCCCGGAAGACCACAGGTCCTCACCTCTGGTTTTGCTCTGGTGTCACTGTATGGAGGAGGTCAAGAAGCTCTGAGACAAGGAGTGTCATGGGATGCTTTGCTGCAGAGCTCTTCTGTTTTGTCATTATATTTAATCATGGGTGGGCATTCGGTCCCTAGAGCCCAGGAGACTGCCTATCGCCCTGCTGAAGTCAAAGGAAGCTTTGACATGAGTGCCAGTGCACAGACAATTGGCTTATGGAAAGCAGGTGATGGATTTACAGTGCTGAAATCCTTGCTTTGACTGCTATGCAAACACCATATACTATATCTATAAGTCCTGTATAAGCCAAGAAGATAAAAAACATCTTGTAGAAAAGATCCCCTGCCAGATATGCCTTTGTTCAATGGATGACTCCATTATAGTACAAATGCATGTATGTCATTTAGCAATGGTGAAGTTAATGGGGCTTTATTTGAATGTATCTCAGTAGGTAAGTACAGCTCACAGACAGAAATGTCTATCTGGAATACGTGTGTCAGAGTAAACTGCCTGACATTGATGGAAAGCTGTTTGATATAGTTTCATCTTTCAATTCATTTAGATTTTCAGAGCTCAGGCTAAGTTGCCCAACTTAATTTGCAATCATTTAAAGTGAGGGTTAAGTGAAGGTCGCAGGCTACTCTCATTTAGACGGAAACCTCTGCAGTACTCGCATGCTTTGACCTTTTCAGCGTTTTCTGATTCTACTGACCAGCTGCGCTCTTTATAGCACTGTTAACCTGTGAGCAATATGTGGAGTGGTCATCTCCCACAGTAATGCAGAAAATTTTAAAAGGTTAAAGTAGTTGAGAATATTCCTGGCTAGAGCAAGTACTGAATCCCTAGGAACAGATTTTCTCTGTGTGTGCGTGTGTGTGTGGCAGGAACTTCTTGCTCTGCAAGGTTTGCATTAGAAGTAAATTGAAGAGAATGCAAAACAGGGCTGTACCCAGATGTAACCAGGTCGCTGAAGTTCAGACAGCTCTGACTGCAGGTTATCTCAGCAATCAGCTCAGTGGAGAGAGTGGTTTAACACAAATAAGGATCCATGCTGTATCAGAGCTCTAAAAAATAATACTAAAAATATTCCAGCAGTAACACAAAGCTAGGGACTCACGTCTTTTCCAAACTTCATATGCAGAATCCTGGGAAATGTGAGTTTTTGACATAACTGAAGTTAACAGCAATGAGCACGGAGTGTGTAGTGGATGGGATGAGATCTCTCACTTCAGCAATGCTCAGAAAATAAAAGCCTTGTGATCCATGCCCCATCTTTTTTGTGCTCTAATTCTCCCCCCCGCCTCCACATTTATGATCCAGTTCCTAGTTTTGCAACTCTCCCTTCTGCCTTTAATGAGGAGAAATGGAAAAATTGTAAAACCATACTGCCATAGTGAGTCAAGTCTCTTGTCTTCCCAGTATCGTTTCTTCCATGGCCGTAGCTGGTCCCAGATGCCTCCTAATAAGCTAGCTCTCAGACACCGAGCTTTCAAGTTTTTCCTAATGCCACAAATACCTGGAGAAGGAAAAGAGTGGATAGTTTATGCTGAGAAATGAGAAGGGCTTTATTTCATTGGGATATACTCTAAATATACAGAAAGGGTCAAAAGTCTCAGCTTTTGCCGTAGGACTTCTGACTGCTGCAGGCTAAGCCTCTAACTCCAAGATCCATGTAAGGGAGCACTGGGAAATCACTCATCATTAAAAATTCAGGTTGTCCAATACATCGGTCAAGGGCTGACAGAGAGTTTCCAGTCTGCAGCTTGGAGGAAAAAATGAGCAGAGTGGGAGGTAGAGCCCCCCTCGTCCTCCTGAGCACCCCCATGAAGGGGCATGGGCTTCTCCAGCTTTCTCCATCCTGACACAGCAAGGAAGAGCACAAAAATTCCATTTGCCTTTCCAGACCACCTTTCAGCGTGGCAGGGAAAGGGCTGGCGTTACACATGCTGATAGCGATAGTACATGATATACAGTCAGCAGTTTGTTGCAATCAGAGCTTGTGCTGAGCACATATAAAGCCTGCCCCTTTCCTGTTAATTGAATGTAAGCCCTTTGGTACTTTTCTCTCTTTGATCTCACTTTGAATGAGACGTAAGGCTATTAAGGCAGAGGAACTGGGTGAGTACAATGCTAGCAGTAATCTGTGTCAGGATGAAGGGATGTTACGCAAGAGACTAGGAATGAGATGGACCGTGCTCGGGGGGGGGGGGGGGGGGGGGGGGGGGGGGGGGGGGGGGGGGGGGG
>JAVJGI010000050.1:11465503-11539264 GCA_035590275.1 Ibycter americanus
CCCCCCCCCCCCCCCCCCCCCATTTTCTGATCCAATCCCAAAGGGTGTTTTTTAATATTCACCAGATAGCAACTACAAAGCAGTAAAACTGGTGGACATAAGGGGGAAAAATCATGCAATGAACACATGTAAAAAAGCTCATTTGCACCAAAACACTCCTGCATCTCTACGGCAAAGACTACCTGCTTACCAAGGGATATAAACGACCCTTTGAAGTAAATGCACGTTACTGTGTTCAGCATGCAGCATTACTGCAGGATTTAAACACTATGAAACACAACGCTACAGAGAACTGCTGATCCTATTGAAACCAAAACAAGAAAAAATGCAAAATAAAAAGATTAGAAGATAATTACTTCAATTCATTTTGTACCTGGAGCAATTAGTGTTTGGACTGGGGATGACTTGTAGGTGAAATAGGTCTGCAACAGAAACTGCAGACACAATGTTAATAGTTACAATGTCAGAGTTAAGCTTCATTAAAAGAAAAAACTAGCCCCCTATCCTGGTTCTGTATTTTCTTCCACGATTACCAAAGTGAGCACTTTTATAACATGCTACATATTTCAAAGCAAGTTACAAAATTAGCTAGTAAATGCATGTAACACCTCTTTGAAGTGCTGGAGGTGAATGTACTGCACCTTTCAGATGGTGTTAGGCATATTGTTACATCCCATTTTTCAGATTTAGGGATCTAAAATTATGAAGCCAAAGAATCTGGGGTTTGGACCTAGGAAAATGCTTGTTTTCAATCTGAAAGGACATTGAAACTAGTTGTTATTTCATCGTTAAAGTTCATTGGGATTTTTTTGAAATGTGTTCCTAAAGACCTGGAAATAGAAAAACTAAAGAAAGGAGAAGAAAACCTGAAACACTTTGGTCTGCTTTTTCTGGTGAAAAATTCAAGAAAAAAGTTATACAGAACAGTTAAAAATCTATGCAAATCTTAAAAGAACAAAAGGGCATTTTTAGCCAGCTCAGAGCAGAGCAGCAGATAATACAGAACAAGAGTGGCAATTCCTACATGCTACAGATCCTCATGCACAATAAAAATCTGACTATGTATTTTAGCACCTGCAATCACTGGTCTGATGGCCCGCTTCTTTTGCTTGCTTGGTGCCCTGGAGGTTTCCACTCTGTCTCCATCTGATTTGGTCAGAGCAGGCTGGATGGTCTCTGGTCACGCTACAGCTTCTTCCATGGCCAGCAACTCCTGCAGTCACCCAGGTGTCTAGTGGCACATTTTAAGTAGGGAAACATGTTCCTGCAGCTCCTTTGTCAGGAATGGGCCTTGCCACAAGGCAGCAAACCCTTGTTCCTCTCCGGTCCCTCTCCTTTTGCAGCTCTTTGGTGCAATCTCTCTCCTTGGCTACCTCTGGAAAGTCTGGGTCCCAGGCAGCCTGCCAGAGAGTTCTGTCCTATTACTGGCAAAAGACAATGGCACGACTTCTTCACCTGAGCCAGGACCATCCACCAAGCTCACACCATCAAATGTGATTGGTTTCATGGGACTCTCCTGACAGTACAGTCATCCCCTCTTTGCTGATACATGGCAAAACCCACGTACACATGGCAAGTACTGAGCCTCCCTTTAGGAGACAGGTCTTCGTGATGCGTGGTTTGATTGTCTGTTTTCAAAATATAATCACGTGTATATTAAAAATAGCACCAGGCTGACTTGCTTCCTGCGAAAACAAGTTTCAGTGCTAGGAAACTAAATATAATTTTAAACGTTATCATTCGTCTAATCATGTTTTACCTCTGTTGGTATTCCATTTCAATCCATATAATTTTTCCGTTATGAACCTGGGTCAGTTTTGCATATGTCCAATCTATTTTATATATACATGTTCACTCTATTTGCACACTCAGATGGGAGACATATGCCTCTTCTCATTTGGGCAGGCCATAGTGTTATTAAAATGGAAATGTGCAGGCTTTGGGATCCAACTGCAACATATGTTTAAAAATGAAAGATAATTCTTTACTTGCAACTACCAGAAGAACTCAGAGCTTTGACTTCTTATATAATTACCACAAGACCTTAACAGCTTAATTCACTAGGTAATTACATGGTTATTTTTTGTTCTATAAAAGGTAAAGAGGTAACATTTAATTTACAGGGTGCTGCATAATCCTGTAATTACTCAGTAATTTCCGTGTCGTCACACAATAAAAGCAGGGGCCTTTCCATGGCCCAGATATGACATGATGAAAAGTCAAACTGTATTCAGCAGTGTCAGGAAAATCGGGGGATCTCTTTGCCTCCTTCAGATATGAAGTTGAGAGAATGAGAAATTGAGAAAATGAAAGACATGGGCCTTAAGCACAATGACAGCAGTTTGCAAATAAGAAACTTTCCTCCTGGGTCAATGTAATCTCTTGCCCTTCAGCTTTCTGGAGAACAAGTATCCCCCTTGGGTTCAGGACCTCCGTGCCTCTCTTTTCTTGCTTCCTGCCATTGCAGCCCATGTATTAGAGCTAATGCCTGGAAGGAAAGCCTGTGATATGGGTTTTGTTTCTATTACTGGCTGATTATTGTTTCTATTGCCCAATAGCTAGTTTGGTTTCAAGGACAGTTTCTCCAGGTCTGCGCGTAATGGAGTAGTAGTGATTACAAGAAAGATGGCAATTCCTGCCAGAAATGAACCCAGAGCTCTTGTTGAGAGCCCTTCACTCACTGCTTTGTGCTGCCTGACCTGGAAGCAACTACATTGCTAAAATGCCAGGGAGGACATTTCCGACCATACAATGCCACACGTGTCCTCTTACTCCTGCCACTCTGCTCCCAGGATCCCCCTTATTCCCCTGCTCTATCAGCATAGTAGTCAGGGCTTCATTCAAGGGTGTCTGAACATCTTATACTGCCCTTTCCACTTCATTTACAGGTTTAACCACTCTGTCTTGTCAAATGGGGCTTTGGCAAATATACATATCCTATTTACCCAGAAAAGATCAGCCAGAGTCTGGCTACATCTGCACCACTTTCCGCTGCAAATTATGATGTGTTCAAAAACGCCCTTTAAAATGACACGATCTTGCCCTTGAACAGCACTGGGCACCTGCAGTTTCCATCACTTTCAAAGGCTTTGGGGACACCCCACCCCCACCCCCACCCCCCTTGTATTCAGGCCTGTGGTGTGACATTTGCTCTGAGGCAAAGAAGCAGTGTGAGAAAGTTTCTCTCCCCAAAGTCCCATGGGAGGATTTGTCCTGGGCTGAGCCCACAGCGAGGAGAGCAGCACACATTTATACAAATAAAAGCAACACCTGCAGTTACTAACAATAAAATAAAGAGCCTATTAATCTTCATGTTTCAAGGTATCAGCAGCTAGTGCCAGGAAATAATCTCCCCACAGCCTGGGACAGTAATTTGCGATTGCCTAGCTACAGCTATGAGGATCTCTTCCTTTCCCTGGACTGTCGCTTTTCCTCTCTGGTGGTGTCATTTTTTCCATGCTGTCCTCTAAGCTGCACTGAGAGCCCACTTGCCGAGAGCAGGTACGACAGAGCAGTAAATGAGATTTCTAAGGTGCAGCACTCACAGTGTATACCACAGCCCTGATTAAAAAATATCCTTATTCTGCCCATATACTGTAGGCATCCACTGCCTCTGCTCTTGACACAATAACCCATAAAAACTGCAGTCTAATGCATTAATAATCCACGAGTAAAGGTCCCAAAGTGCCCATTGACATTATAGCCATTAAGGTGCAGTGTGTCAATAACAATATATAGCATGAGAGCAGACACTCTGCCTTCATGTGTGCGAGCACGCATACCCTCTGCTGTTTAATCCTACGCAGTGTATTTCCAAGTCACATCAGCTCCTCTCTGATCTTGGGGGACTAACATGACAAAAATCCCTTACAACTGCTACGGTGTGCATTTAACAAGGAAGAAAGAGCTGTTTCAGCCCAGGAAGGGTGGAGCAATTCTGAGCCTGCCGCCTCTCACACACACAATAATTTACTGGGCTGACACAGCCTGACCACAACAGTGTTCTTGCACTGTTAATTTCAATGGCATTTTCTGTTAACATGAACAGAGTTGTGCCCTCCTCTGGGATGCCAACGCTCCATAGATCTAGGCATCTTCCTCGGAGATGGAGATATTCCATGTAGGCCTATAAAAAGGAAAATTAATTGTGTCTACACACCCACACACTTTCTTAAAATACCACTAATATTTTACATTTCTCCAGTGGCTTTTATCTTAGAAGTTTAGGAAGCACTTCGAAACCTTAAGTCTACAGATATCACCCCCACTCCCTGAGAAAAGAGCCCTCTCTGCAATGCAAGGCAGTAGCTGCTTGGCAGTGTCTCAGAGCCACCAGTGGGTCAGAACAGGACATGAAGATGGGTCTGTTCATCTCTTAAAGAACAGCTGATGAGCAGAAGGCAATTTAAAATAAGTGATATAAAGGATCAACTCCTACCAGATTATGAGGCCACTTAAAAAGAAGAAATTTTGGAAAGGAACAGCTCCCCAGCATTTTCTAGACTCTGCAATATGACTTTGCCCCAGTGTGCACAAGCACCGCAGGGTCGCTGCATTAGCTGCGCTATGTGCCAGGAGCTTGGCTGGAGCCCACCAGCCCTCTGGGTCATTAGGGCATCAGGATGCAAAAATTCGTAATTTGGAGTGTTGTTACTACTCCTCGCTTTTTCTTCCCTTTGCTTAAAAATCTGGGCTCACTGATCCTCAAGTTGGGCTTATAGATATTGACCCAAATATAGCTATAAGGCAGTTATAGATTTCTGCTCCTCCTGCCTCCTTGGAGGTGGATAAGTAGCTCCTGTAAGCACTCCTACATGCTTCTTGGCTACAGCGTCTAGTGTTTAATAGTGCAATGCTGAATGCTGCTCGCCCACACCAGAAACCCACACCTCAGGACATTCCTGAACTTCCCCTCATCTGTCACATTTTGCACCTCCTGAAAGTGTAAAGAAGGGCTCATGACTCTGAATCTGGAGCCAGGACATTTAGTGTGGCTGCTCCCCAATTAATGTGATGGACTGCAGAAGTGGAAAGCAGTGTGAGCGGTAACCAGAGGTTGTCAACAACATGCAGGCACCAGCTAATTTAACAGTGCTGTGCACACACCCATCAAGGCTCCCTTTCTGTACACAGACTTTAAGCAAAATGTAGATGCTGGCTATGAAAGGCAACAGGCAATGTCTCTTTCTTCAGTGTGACATGAGCTGACTTGAGGAATAAATAACAACTTGAAAAGTCATTCCTAAAACTTGCAGAAAGCCTTGCAGGCTGCCCAGCTAGGTATGAGTGAGCACTGCTCCACCCTAAGTATGGGAGCAGCCATGGATGGAGGTAGAGAGGAATTAGGAGGAGCAGGAATCAGATTAGGCCAGGAGAAATCAGAACAGCCCAGCAAGGGGGAAAATTGGGAAGTTGGTAAGTAGACTTTAGAGGATAGAGCTGGGCAGAAGGGGATATTCCTGTCAAATGTAATCTAAAACTAGCTTTTACAGGGTAATCAATCTTCCCAAAGGGAATCTCACTCAGGAAAAGAGATGAGCAAATCAGACAGTGGACTAGAGGCATCAGTGGCACTCATATAGGGCCCATCTCGAGACTCAGTGACTCCCTCTGGGACACAAGGGCCCAGTGGAGGACCCATTTGCTTCTTACTGGGCCAGAAACTGCCAAGACAACTCTGGCTGCAGAGAGGTCGGTTGCTGCTCCATTACTATACCAATCACCACTGAAACAGGGGTGGTGCAGAAAGAAACTCTCTTTTGCCCCCTCTGAGAAAACACATGCAGTCTGGGCTGACAAGCCACAGCAAGAGCAGAAGTGCTTTGGGTCTTGCTGGTTGGCTTCCCCTAACCCAGCGCTGGAGTAAAGGAAAGCAGAGCTGACTTTCTGAAAGGGCCAGAGCAAATTACAGCTCTCTGTTATGCCCTGAAGTTGCAAGGAAGGAGAAGCATATCATGTTGCTGACCCACAGCAGAAGAGAGTGACAGTGAAAGAGAGATCTGTTTGGCTGCCCTGTGACACTGAATTTAAAAAAGAAAGATTGCTCTGTCCAACCAAGCGAAAAATCTTCTGCATTTTCCCAGAATATTTTTCATGACTTGGTTAGCCCTATGATTAACCCTAGGCCAGGCACCAGAAGCTCTGCTCACCAGAGAAGGAGGAATGTGGAATACTGCTTATTTCATTCTCAGAGAGAGAAATGGCCAAGCTACAGACATGCTGGCAGGACCAACCCACTTTTAGGTATTAGGGAAATGATGGTGCACTGTAGAAAGCCTGAACCAGACTTCCAGAAGTTGCAAAAAGGTTAGAAAGCAAGAAAAAAACTTAGCAGGAAACTTCCTAGTTTCATCCACACAGGCTGCCAGAAAGAGGAGAAAGAGGCAGAGGTTTGAAGCAGAGGTTGTTCACTGAGTTGGAAGAAGGAACTACCAGGTGCCTTGTACAGCATCTGGCCCACATCCTGAACTGTCATTGCAGCCAATGATATTTTAAGCATGTTGATATAGGTGTAATCAAGATCAGAACCGGCAATGTGCATATTTACTACATGGAAGGCAGTCAAACTCTCGTGCACATCAGGGGAATCACTGACTCCCACAAGTGGAACATCGTCCAAGAAGTATTGCTGCTTCAAACTTCATGGGTCACTGCCCATCACTTCTGAACTTAGTGAGGTTTTAAAGAACCAAGGATATTAAAAGTATTCTGCTCCTGAAAGAGCAGTAACACCAAAAAAGCTGAAGGCTTGCAAATCACTGCAGAACTGGAAACAGATTTCAGCTGGGTCAGCCCCTGGCATGAGATCTGTAAAACAGAGCTAAGAAAAGGAGTGGGAGACTGGCCATGCCATGTACAAGGAAATACGTGCACTGGAGGTGATAGGCAGTGTATTTGCTTTTGAAGAATATTTCCAGGCCAGTAACTTAAGGCAGGTAGTAATGCGATTCAAAGCAATGCTAACAGGTGTTTTATGTCTGTGGTGTCCTTTTTGACATCAAGTAAGTTCACTATAACACTTGCTGGAGCTGACTGAAGTGAGCTGGTTTCCCTTTGCAAGGTTTCGTTTCAATTCTTACACAGACACCAGCATCAGCATGATGCTTGCTCTGAAGTCACACCAGAGGGTAAATCACTCAGGCCTTCTTGTGTTACACATGGATGACTTTCAAGAAGATGTACAAAATTCTACAGAGCTGCAAATTTTTTCAAATTGTTGTGGAAACCACGATTTGACTCACCCCTCCCACCCCAATTCTGTGAACAAACCTCATCTGAACTTTGAGTTAATTACCCAGACACAGCTGGTCTGGATTGCAGGGCCACTGCAGATACTTCAAATGGTGGTAATTTCTATAGGAAAAAGGGGATGCCAAATTTTGCTGAACACACACCGTTTTTGCCAGCTCACCAGATCCCAACATCACCATCTCTAAGAAGCTCTTGCTAGAATAGTTTTGTATGTTGATGCTCAGGTGGTCTCAATATGAAAGAACCATGAACAACCTGTGGTTGTTGAAATACTGTCCAAGGACACGTTCCCGCTCCCAAGTCTACCACTATTTTAAAGGCATTCATCCATAGAAAGGATGCAACTGGCTTCAGCTACATTCAATTCTATTCCTACAAGGGGTACTGCTGTGGTTTGCTCCATATACTTGAAAGCCTGGTAAATGTTTCTCCTTCACCTGTTTTCATAGATCGTGGGAAGATAGGAGAGATCTAAGCATAGGTACATCCCAGCTCTCTTAGGAAGCACAGTGGGTGTGCTTTGGTCTGAGGTCTGCATGTCTGTTCACATGGAGTTTGAGCTACATGCTCTCCTTGGTGTCCACATTCCAGCTGGCAAAGGTTACAGGTGCAACCTTAGCATCAGAAATGTACAGAGAAGCATTAGAGGCAGGGAAGGACTCTTAGATGCTTTATCACCTTCATACTCCACCTCCTGGTGTTTGCATTGGGCATAATGAGATTCTTTGATATGAGACCTTAGCTCTTTGCCCACAGTCACTCAGTTTTGGAAGAAAATTGTAGGTCAAAATCCCCAAATACTAGTCCAGCAGCTATCCTTACTGAGAAAAAGATAAGACAAGATAGGAGAAAGAACATGGGATATTGCAACCTTTGGCCCTGGGCTATCTTCCTTAGAGCTACCTAGTTACTAAAGAGGCAAACGAAAAGGGAGGTATCAGCATGGTCAGCCCTGAATAACTTGTCTTTCTCCATCTCTTTTAGGCCCTTTCCCATTTATTTTCATGTCAATTTTGCTGATTAATTATAAATGATGCAATCAAGGCCCCATGCATTTATGTCTGTTCTAATAACAGAGGTCACTGGTCATTCCCCCAGGGGACCCTGACTTCTGACTGCCCATCCATATCTCTGATAGCTTTCTCCCCTCAACTGACTTATTGTAATGATGCAGCTCTGCAGACCTGGCCAAGGGAAGTGTCTCTCCCATTTCTTGCAAGCGTAACACTTCACGGGAGGAGGAAAGCAGAGCAAGAGGATGCTGAAGCATGAGCGTGCCAAATGGGATTTCCCAAACTGAAGGTCCACTGGCAGGGAGCCTTTCATCTGAAAAGAGTCCCCCATCCCTAGGGATGCTATTCATAAGGGTGGAGAGACCAGCTCAAACAGCTAACTTCCTCGCTATGGAGAGCTGGCAGACTGCTTAGTACAACTATTTGCTATTCTTTCTGCACAGCACACGACTGGTCACATGGAAATCTTTTTCCTCTGTGGCTGTCTGACAGACCTTTTAAAATAGCAGAGTAAACCAAACAATCACACAACCAACAAAGCAGGAAAGAAAATACTTTCCAGAATGAATTGAAGAAACTGTATTTTTTTTGTGTGAATACCAAAGGACCCCTTGAAGTTCAGCAAATTAGACTGGAGCAGTTTGATGGTATTTGTGCTACTGTGGAGACCCTGGGCTCTAGGTGAGGGAAAGGTTAAGTGGTGTACAATGCACGTACTCCCTCCCTGCCCAGCTCTGGGTACCAGATGCAGCATGCGGCCGTGGCACATGCAGTTTGTGAAGCATTGCAGCCTATGGGGAGAAGTTCATGGAGAACTGTCTCCCATGGGAGGGATCCCACACTGGAGCAGGGGCAGAGTGTGAGGAACTCTCCCCCTGAGGGGGAAGGAGCGGCAGAGACAGCATGTGAACTGACTGCAATCCCCATTCCCTGTCCCCCTGCACTGCTCTGTAGGAGGAGGGATAGAAATTGGGAGTGAAGTTGAGCCCAGGAGGAAGGGAGGGGTGGGGGAAAGTGTTTTATTTCTCATTACCCTTCTCTGATTTAATTGGTAATAAATTAAACTAATTTCCCCAAGTCGAGTCTGTTTTGTCCAGGATGGTAACTGGTGAATGATGTCTCCCTGTCCCTATCTCAACCCACAAGCCTTTTGTTATATTGTCTTTCCCCTGTCCAGCTGAGGAGGGGAGTGATGGAGTGGCTTTGGTGGGCACGTGGCACCCAGCCAGGGGCAGCCCACTACACTCCCCAATTAGTGTCAATCAATTATTGTCATGAGCTGTTGGTGCTTTGTATCTGCAGACGTGCTCCCACCAGTCTCTAACAGGTCTGGCTATAGCTCAGGTTGTGCAAGCCAAGCCTGCGTATCGCTGAAAAGTTTTGGTGTAGATGGAGTGGATTGGAGGCACTGAACCCCATGGGTTTACTGTAAGACAGGGCCAGCAGTTGCTTGCATACAGGGTGACTTTGCGAAAAAGATTCTGAAGTGTTTTGAAGCTCATGGAAAAGCAAAGGAAGGAGGCTGGCATGCTGGAGTGGAGAGGGTCGATGACACAAAATCACAAACCGTAGCTGGTAATTAGGCCTGTGGTAGCACGCTGGCTTGCACTGCTGTGGAGATTAGAGATTCAGGCAAACAGGATCAAAGTAATAGGCACGGAATTTTATAGGCAACAATCTGATTGGACCTGAGCAGGGATTTATTCATGAAGATCTGGAAATCAAAACAAAACTGAACAGCTTTTTCATTACCCATCTAGCTCCCAGCAGTGACTCATGGCTCTGCAGAAAGCAAGTTTTGAGCTCTTTCACCAGCCTCTGTGAATTAATGTGGACTGACAAAGGTCAGTGGCACAAAAACCAGATGGCTTCACTCAGCCTGGGAGAGAAGGTGACCTTAAACCTGAGCAGGACTTAATCCTCTGTCCGATGGTAGAAGCAATGCATTCATTATATCAGTGTTAGGGATCTGGGTGGCTTGAACAAGTGCTCTCTGATTCAAAGGATGATCAGATCCAGAGACCGGGTTTGGCCATCTCTGGGAAACTGGGATTTGGCTCTGAGCTTCCCTTGGATTTTGCTTGGTTTTCAGACCAGGTTTTTGTGGTGCTCTAGTGTGCAAAGGGGCTGGTAAATTGATAAAATTACATGGCTGACAGCCGAAGCTCTTAGCATACACCCATCAGATTTGTTAACACCCACTTAAAAATTGCCAACCCCTGAGCAAATAACTTGATACTCTGCTGAACTGGCACAGTCTTGAGCACAGAAAAGTCAGAACCCTGGTCTAAGGACAGATCATAACAATGAGTGTTGAGCTGGACAGGTGGAGAGGGGCTTAATTTTGACAGGCAGCCACTGGTAGATCTTACCATAACGGGCTACCAACCCAGCTGTCTCCCTGCCCCTCTGCCTGGGATAAGCACTTACTGCTGCTGCTTTACCTTCTGTTGTCAGTGCGACAGATGATGGTAAATCACTGTCTGGGGAACGGAGAGGATCACAGTGCAGGCAGAAACACCTTGTCCAAATCTCTGCCTCAGGGTCACATCCTCTGGCAAGGGAACGGTGGGCACCCTTGATGGCTGCAGCAGGTTTGAACAGTAAACATAAGGGTCAGAGCTCAGCTCATGCTCCTGTATTTTCCAGCACAAACCTCCACCTCTCTGAGCAATACATACTATTAAAGTGAATCACGTGAGTCTATCCACTTTGTTTTATTGAAAGAAAAGGGAAAAAAAGGTCACTGTGATTTTCTTTGAAGGGGAAGGAAAGTGATAAGTACCCAACCTTCACTTCTGAATAAAATTGAGGAGCAAAAGCACTCACTTTCCCCTTGCTATGAGACCACCCATCCCGCACCTGCACAGTTGTTTTCCGACCTCAGACCTCCAGCTCAACTGCTGTGTCAGGTCCCCTTTGCATGCAGGTGGGTTCTCCCAGCTCACCTCTTTCCTTTAGCCATCTCTCAGGAGTGGGACTGCAAGTCCACAGGCCTAGACAATTAAATCAAAGTACAAACCGAGGAGGTGAGTGTGCTCCCATGTCCCTGTTAAAAAGTATTAACATCATCTGAAGGGGCTCGAAGGCAATAGGCTTTGAGGAGGAATCCTGATGGGGAAGGAAGATTGTGTCTTATTTGAGAAGGATGGAACTGAGCAGATGTGGTCATTCAATGCAAAGAGCTTAATTTCAAACCATCATCATCATTACTACCAACTCCAAACATCAGGGTTTTCTTAGATGAAAAACGATACAGCTCGTTTGGTGTCAATAAATCCAGCTCCTGAGTGAAAAAAGCTCTTAAATATTTCAGCACTTTGGGACTGACTCATGCTGAGCTTGAAATTTGGAGGTTTGCAGCAAAAACTCCAGCTATGCTTGAGGTTAATGAAAAAGTACACAGACAGGATCCTTAGGAGCTAAATTGGCTTCTGCAGCCACTGAGTTGGATTTACAGCATTGCCCCACACTTTCTTTTCTCTACTACAAACCAGAAAGTACTCCCCCTCATCTCTCACGAAGACATGAACTTCAGAGTCACTGAGGCTTCAAGGCTTCAGCCCTTTCGTCAGGTGCTCACTGGTCCAGGAGATGAAAGCAGGAGCCTGTACATACATAAACAGCACCAAAACAACATTCCCTGCCACTGATGCTACCCTCTCCCTAGGAGGATTGCATTGCATGTGCTAGACTTCTGCAGTGACGTGTGCTGAGAAGAGAGGAAGGTGCTCACGACACTGTGAAGATGAGGGATAAAATTCTGCAGAGAAATGATAAGAAAAGAAAAGAGATTCTCAAACAGTCCAGAGAAGGGAAGGACATGGGGGGAGCCCACGATGAACTCCATTATGCTGCGAGACAAATGGGGAGCAAGCCAGAATGGTCTTTTTCTGGGATGTTGTGGCCAGATCTAGGGACAGTGCACAAAGCAGGGATCTCAAATTGGAGAGTGGGGCTTTGCTTAGCAGTGACACGTCATTGTGTGAACCAGATCCTGCCTGGAAGGCTAGGAACAAGACAACCACTCTGTTCCCTCAGAGAATAGCACACCCCAAAGGGGAGGGGACTCCTGCCTCCAAGAAGCATTTCCCATGTGTAGGAAGTGCCTTCTTCCCATGAAATTTGAAAGCTTTCTCCACCATTAAACTGACCTGCCCAAGAGGATGTCCAGCCCTGCCTTAATGGTATCCTGTTGTTCTGCAGGTTACGCAGGGTGGAGAATGATGGGATGAGATAAGTTTCTTTGGTTTCTATTCACCCCATGATTTTACAAGCAGACTTCTCAGATGCAACAGAGGAAAGAAAGCAATAGGGATAAGGGTCCAGCAGGCAAATTCAAAGCAGACACAGATCAGCCCAAACACATCAAGGTCCCAAGGAGTCTTTGGAGCTGCTGTCACTGACCAGGCTTGTGATAATGAATTTTGTACTCTAGGGATCAGAGTTCCTCTCAGTTATATTAAATTAACCTTTGACTTCATAGGGATTCTTTCCAGTGAAAACTCCTCTCAATAAAGCTAAACTTTCCTTCCCTGAGGGAACTTTTTGGCTGGGAGAGAAAGAGGCAGAAAGGGAGTCTGTTACCTTGGACCAGACTGGAGAGGAGGCAGTAGGAGTTTGGATGGGGCTGATACCTCAGATGGTACTGAGTTGAGTGAGATAAAGAAACAGTGGCATGAACAACAATAGGATTGGTAAAACTGTGGTTTCCCTGCATTTCCTCTCATTTATCCCTTTCCTCCTTGAAAAGTGGGGAGAGAATAAAATATATGGAAGAAGGGGGAAAAAAAAGTAGGCCCTTGCAGCAAGAATACAAAAAAAGAGAGGGAGAGAAAGGGAGAGCTTGTTGGAGAGCATCTCTTTCCTTTGGGCACTGAAGTGTTCCGACATCAAACCTTCTGTCCTCATTAAGAAGCCCTATGTCTACCGTTGTGACATCTTTATTCACACACCCCAAGACTTCAAAGACTTCAGTAGATTTCCTTGGTGGATTTAACATAAAAATATCAGGAGATGAAACAGAGCAAAAGGCAGCCTGGTGCATTCTTGTTTTAATTAGACCTTGGGTGGAAGAAGGGGGGTGAGGAAGGAACAGAACGACCGAGATGCACATTAAGGTGTGAAGGCAAACACACACACACACACACACACACACACACACATATGCAATCTTGATCATCAGGACTCAACTTCTCTTTTTTTCACAAGCTTTTGGAATAGCAAACAGACCCTGAATCTCAGAGTAATGATTTTTTCCAGCCTCTAAAACAGATTCACATTCATCTCAGGAATAAGAAAGTGCTGCAGGTGAAATACATGTTTCTGTTGCCTAAACAAAAAGCTTGAAGTGTAACTAATAAGAGGCAAAATTAAGAAAGAGGAAAAGAGGACAGAAAAAAGGCTTGGAGGGTAGAGGAGAGAAGAGCTAAGCATTCATTAGCAATGAAATGTGGATCTAGGGAGAACTGTTCCTGTTTTGCTTGTGATTTGTCCTTTTTTTTGTTGTTTTTGGGTTTTTTGTTGTTGTTGTTGTTGTTAAAGAAACTTTTTTTCAGTGAATTTCCAAGCCACCTGTTTGACTTATGAGTCATTGGTGCTACTTGAAATTTGCAGCATGCCCCATTTGGTTGGAGTATGTAGGTGATACAACCTGTTTCTTGGCCCCAGAGGGATAACACCAACTCTTCATGCTCTGGTCTGATCACTACTGAAACTGCTTGTAATTTCAAAGTGGAAAACTTGGGGGGGTTTGGCACATATTCTCTACACTTCTCTGAAATTTTGTCTTCTTTGGTTACCGCCCCTCCTAGTAAAACTCATTTGCTTGAATGCTTGTGGGAAGCAAAAACCACAAAGAATTGCACTGGAATTAATTTGGAACAGTTTTAAATGAATATTTATGAGCCTTTCTTCTCACTATCTAGCCAGGTCTAGGACCAAGATAGCTTCTTCTTGCAGGGAGCAAATATCAAATAATAATTAAAAACGTAACTAAAGAAAATGAAAGTTCTGCTCTCTTCAGTTGAGGTGTTCTTGGGCCATCCCTAGCAAGAGACAGAGGAATTCCCAACCTCCTGATACTAGGTTTTTGAGTATTAGAGCCCAAATTCCACAGGGCATCTTTAACTGATTAAAATCAGCATTTTTTCCAGCCCACAGGACCTGATGTGCTCCTGGGGGCAGGTGGGTAGGAAGGGGGACACTGCTCTCTTCCTAGATATGTTAGGCATTTTCTGTAGCTATTCTGCTTATGGAAACACCCACAGGGACTACTCCCCCAGCACTGGGGGCTGTCCCCACGGAGGCTACATATAATTCTGGCACATAACAAGAGGACTGCCATCTGCAAAATCTAAGCAGCATTTTTAAACAGCTAAAAACAAAAAAAGAAGCAAAATTTCTCCCCAACCCTGCCCCTGCATCAGGGTCTGATAATCTACTCTCAATTAGAGCATTTTTAACTAAGTCCTACACCTAGCTCTACTTGTTTACAGCTATTCCTGTTGTCAATGGCACTGATTAGCTGGTACAGCAACGAACTGGGCTGATCCCTCTGGTATCTACCACCCTCCTACAATTTACGTTTAGCAGCCAGCTTGGGTTTGGATGGAAGGAGCGAGGTTTGCGCGGAAGCAAGATGAGATTTAGGAGACACCAGCAGCAGGAGCGAGCTGCCCCCCTCGCGCAGACATGATCCACCCAGGGACAGGGCAATAACTCCCCCAGCGGGTCTGAATTCCAGTTAATTACGGAACCAGCTGATAGCTAATAGAAATGGAGCAGATCCACATGCCTGCTCTCACTTTGTAGCCTGTGGCTGCGAGCCAGTAAGAAAAGTGTAGGTATTGATTTCATTATCTTGTTTGTTCACCTAGACTTGCTGGTTGCATCTGCTTTTCCCAGTTCAAATGAAGTGTTTTCCATGGATTAATTAATTTTAATTTGTTTTCACTTCAAGTGCAAGGCTTAGTTTTTATTGACAAGTGAGTACCCATATTCCTATGCCGGCACAGTTAAGCATTGCCCCTGTGCTGCTCAAAGCTAAAGCGCTCCCATTTTGCTAAAAAGTTCTTTATATATCGACTGAAACCTTTCCCTTTGGCCTGCATGGTTTCTAGAAAAGACAAAACTGCGTCATTCAGCAACTAGTGTCCTCATGACTGAAGCAGGCTGGAGAGCTATGAGAGGCCTCAGGGCCCGGGCTGGGGCCACCTCACCCTCTCCAGGCCTCACAGCCCGGGCTGGGGCCACCTCACTCCCTCCAGGCCTCACATCCCAGGCTGGGGCTGCCTCACTCCCTGCAGGCCTCAGAGCCTGGGCTGGGGCCACCTCACCCCTTCCCCTTCAGGTACTCTGTGGTGCAGGCTCAGCCATGCTGCTTTTATAGCCAAGAAGGGGAATATCACCCAGCCATTCCCCCAGCACCACAAGTCCTTGGTTCCTGCAAACGCAGGCTGCCACGCTCAGTCACAGCCACCTATGGCCACAGCCCTCACGGCGGTGAAAGAGGGCAGGCAGGGGTGAAATGCAGAGGCGAAGCTATTTTGAGAGTGCTTGAGGTTTCACTCCTTTTCAAGGTCTTGTGTTCGTTTCAATTAGTGCCACCCATGCATTCGCTTCAGCCCAGTTCATTAGCAAGTTGCACTGCGTTCTGTCATTAAGACCAGAGAAATATGAGTAATAAAATGCCTATCTGTATTTTGCCTAAAGCTCCTAAAACACATCAACAAGCTATAAATGCCAACAGGGCAAGGTAAACGGTACTGAGAGGAGAATTTATGGGCTAGCAACACCCATGGCTTGGCTCGCTCCTGCCGAGGGCCTGCCCTGGGGGGAAGGCTTCCTCGGTGCCAGAGGCAGCTGTAAAAACGGGAGCTCTTGCTACACTTTAGCAGTGTTTTACAGGGGGCTTTGCAAAGGAACACAATAATATTTACCTTTCTGGCAACAGAGGGAAACTAGGATAGGAGGAGATTTTTGGGATTTCCCAGCCTGTGCTGGGATCAGAGACAGGACAGAAATACAGCCCAGCAACCTGCAGCACTTTTGGGACCCATGGCACAATGGGTGCCATCAGCGAATGATCAACACTCACTCCATTTTCTTATTTACCCAGATATGTGCAAAGATGGTCAATGGTCTGTTTTGACCTACCGCCTTTACCCCAGTGTCTTCCCTGGGGAAAGGGAGCTGTGATTTGCACCCTGCCCCTTCAAACAGCATGCGCAGACATTGCTGTGATGCTGGCTGAAAATACTGTGCTGCCCAAAACCTTCCATCCCAGTGATGAATTAGCTGCTTGGTGGAAAGGAATAGGACTACAAATATCTCTCAGCCAGCCATGGATATCACCAGCACCCATCTCAGTCAAGCAGGGATTGCTGGCCAGGTATATCTCAGGATTATTGCTTTACCTGGGATTTTTAAATTGCCCCTGAACATCCATACAAATAAGTGTAGGGAGGCGATCCCGGCTAGATGTCTCTTTGGAGGGACAGTGCCTCTGCTGATGAACCACGATGCTGCTCACGTCTCGGGTGATGTTGTGTTGGGACATCCCCCCGATCTTGGCCTGATCCATCCAAGGCTTCCACCAGCAGCAGGGCTTATGGCTGCTTTTGTGGGTGTGGGAGACGGGCTGAGGGAGTTAGAAAGTTAGAAGATGAGGTGAACAGCAGGGCACAGAAAAAGACAGAAAGATTAATGGCAGGGACACAATCAAAAACAAAAGTTAAAATGGAAATGTTAATCATTTAAAAGAGGATCTCAGTGGAATTACTTGCTTTATGGCTCAGAATCAAAAATAGAAAGGGGAAAAGAAGGAGAAGTCCCAACAAGAATAATTTAGTGCTCTGTGTAATGAGCTGCCTTTCTTTTCGGTAGTTCCCTCTGGTGTCTTATCACTTACCCTGTGATTGACTGAGTCCTCCCTTTGCCTGCTCCTGCTAAATGGTGATTTGCCATCTGGTAGTCATAATTTCTTTTATTTTTTTTTTTTTTTCTTCCTTTTTTTTTTTTTTTTTTTAATCCTATATTCTTTTGTAATTAGAAAATAAATTACTTTTTTTTTTTTAACTGAAAAAGAAACATGTCTAGCATATTACTTACAGATGACAGTCGGTGTGAGCAAGGCAGCGAGGCAGAGGGAAGGGACTTGCCTCCTGCCTCATTTGGACAGACCTCAGCTGACATGCCAAGGGACGCATCAGCGTTTCTGTTGAGAGTGCTGGGCGCTGAGGTAAGAGATAGAGGAAGCAAGCAGTGGACAATGACTTCAGTGAGATGTGAAAGCCTGTATCTGAAGAAGAATGGGAAAGATGAAGGCCCTGAAGGTCTCGTGCAGCAGGACAGGGATATGCGTCTGTATGTGTAGGGTATTGGATAGAAACAACTGGTGTGTGTATGATGGGCTCTCAAGGCTATGAGCTTGCATCAAGCCTGGGTGCTGTGGTATTTGCTCTGCCTCACTGCAGTCTGGACCTGCAGGAGGTTGGTGTCCCCATGCTGCTCCACGCGGCTCTGCAGAGGACCTAATCAGACTTCAGCTTTGCACTGCCATCTCTTGTTGGCATCAGCTATGGAGGGAACCTTGAGCATGCTGGATGCTGAGCCGCCTGCATGAAATCAGGGAGCAGGGTCTTCCCCATGGGGCTGACAGACTAAACCTTGACAATACCTAACTGCAGTGCCGTTTCTCTCCCACTCCTTGCTGGCCTCGTCTCTACAGCCTCTGTGCTCACCCAGACTGCCATGCTCTCATTATATCTTTGTATAGCAGCAGCCCTCTCTGCTCTCATTTCAGTTGCCTCCTCAAGGTGCTCCAGTAATTCAAGTGATAAATAATAACAATAATAACACAGGAGCTGGTTGAATTGAGCTTGATTACTCCGTGGCTGAGTTTGGGCTTGATTGACTGAAAGCAGCATATACCCCCACCCCCACCCCTCAAGTTGTTATCCTGAGAGGCTCATTTTCTCAGTGCGATGTCGCTCCTCATAGCCTCACACCAATCGGGCCTTGAGGCCACTGCCAACATACAACCCCATCATTCCCAGAAAGACCCCGCTCCAAAGCACTATTTGAATTTACATTTTTGGCATGTCATATAATGAGGCAAGAAAATGACAGGGAAAATATCCCACTTCTGTACGGTGCCAACAGAGATGCGTTTTCTCTTGTTTTCTAGGCAGGCTCACTGTTTGCTGAGAGGGAAGATGTTGGTTTGCTGGGGCTTCGAAGGATAATTTTTTGCTGGTTAAACTGGATGCACCCACCTATTCCTGAATATTTGAACTGGGCCCTGCCTGGTTTTATTCCACTTGCCTGATGTGTTATATGTGTGTGCATTAAATTGGAAGGAAAGAAATACAGCCTCTAAATCTGCAAAAGATGTAGTGGACGCCCGCTGGCGTTCAACCGCTGGATATCAATCTCTCCCCTGACACTGCTCATGCAGAACCCATGAGTGGTACTCCTACTATCGTGCTCCCCTTGGCCTTGCCATCGCTCGAGAGAGTCAATGGTGGAGCTGCCCAGCTGCCTTCTCTCCAAAACTGGGGGCAAAGGGCAGCTCTCCAGGGACAGCCTTGGTCTTTTCCTTCCCATCTTAGGCCAGCTACACTCTGCTACTGTGCTTGCACCTGTCTAGCATTGGTGAGTGCTGTGTTTTCAAGGGAGATGCCTATATCAAAGGCAAGTGAAGGCATTTGGTAACATCTTTGGTTGAGCCCAAGAAAGATGAGGAGGAAATGATCTGTGTGAGGTGGAGGCTATGTTTTTCTTGGCTTAATACGGATGAATGAAGAAAAAGGACAGAAAGAAAACAACTAATTTTCACTCATTCTCTAAGCAGCAGCCACTGTAGTGCTATAGCCAGGAGCATCTGAGAGACAGAAGGAATTCGAGTAACAAGAAAATGCCGTTGTACAGACCTAATTATAGTGATTGCACCTGTTAGAGAAAACAATAGGCAGTAAAATGAATAAACCTTCCTGGGACTCATTTTATCAATGAAGCATGACCATGTGAAAACTCCACAGAGACAATCTACAAAGAAGACATCAGTGTACTCAGAGTTTCTAATTTCTGATCCCCCATCCTTTAATCAGCTGGGCAAGGTAACAAATGTAAACCATGCGTTCTTCCGGTGGCTGTACGCAGCTGTATGCAGACACAGATGACCTGTTAATAGGATGCCTTCTCAGTTTTGGTATTACCTTCCCACCATGCATTTACATGCATTTACAGGCATATGCATGTAGCTGCAAACTTCTGGTGCTTAGGGAAGAGCTGTGCACAGGCCTTCACAGACTTGCAAAATTTGACAGCTATCCTAGGAATGGTGGGGGAGTCTGGAAATTCTCCTCAGGTCAGGGATACTGCTAAAAACCAGTTCTACCTGTGGACAAGCTCTGGGTACAATCCCTGTGTCACTAGAAGTGATGTGGAAAGGGCTGTGTTCTACAGGTTTTAAATACACTACCAAATCATTCTTGTATTGTGCAAAGTGGTGAAAAAGTGCTTCCGCTCCACTGCCTTCCCACCACCCATGGTCCCATAGACCTCACCACATCCCTCCCTCAGGATCTGCTCTTTGATCCATGGGATCCTACCTGGTATCTCCTACTGAAGCTGTTCCCTGCTTCTGGCTGTCTTTGCCCCTGCTCCCCTATACCTTTCCAAGCTCCCAATTATAGCTCCTCTGCACTGCAGAGGCACATCTAACACTGAGCTTTGCATGCTTCTGTGGTTAAAGCAGACAAAGAGGATTAGCCTTTATAAAGAGTTAATGCTGAGGTTTTTTGCATACACAGCCCCATTCATCCAAAGATCTTAGAGCAGGGGAAGTATCATTAGCAGTGCCTTGTGGATGGGAAAATTGAAGCATGAGGAGATGAAATAAATTTGCTTATTGGATGATTATTCCCTTACTGGATTTGCTCCACATCTCACAGCCCACGTCCTGGGCCAAAGCCCTATTATATGACATACAGCCCAGACAGAGGCAAAGCCAAAGAAACAAGGAATCCTATGATACTCAGTCTCGTTTCTTCTTTTCTTTTTCCAAGACCACTAGCATGTGCAAAAGGACAAAGAAACACCCCAAGCTTTGTAATGTGTCTGAGTGACAGCCCTGGTGTCTGCAGTCCTTTGGGCACTCACTGAATGTGCTGAACAATGACGCCTCCAAAATATTGACCCAACAGCGTGTCTCAGCCCTAACTCGGGGAGAAAAAGATGAATGTGCTCTTTGATGACTGTCGCCATTGAAAATTGGGGCTGTGTTATTGTCAGCTGGAGCAAGAGAGCTCATAAGAGTCACTTGGTGACGCAAGCTTTGAGTTACCAGCTCCTGGGAGCTGACTTCAAATCACCGCTGGAGATAAGGGTGTTCTTCTACTTCCCGGCCAAGTCTGACCTAGTAGGTAAAGGGGTCAATAACTAATTAGTAATAACCTAAACCTGTTTCTGAAGGAAAATGGACAAATAATTCGTGATGAATAATTTATTGGATGAATTTTACCTCTTTTTCTGTTCGTGTATTTTTTATGCTTGCAGTGTTGATTTCTCCAGCTAATTGGTTGTTTGAAATTGTTTGCTGATACAAATACTTCTTGGCCTACTTTTTTCTTCAGGAGAACTTCATTAAGAGTATCCCCAATCCAAAAGGAATTGACTAATTTTAATTGATCACTGAGGCCACATGGCATAAATGCATTTTGTGGCATGAATATATATTTCTTCAATTCACTTACTGAAAATATTCTTTCAAACTGTTCTTTCCATTCAAATAAGATGTTTCTATGAGCATCCCTTCTAGTCAATATGGATGTTGGCTATTCCTGCAAAAGAAACCCAAAGAGATTCCAGAAGTTAGTCAAAAGGTACTCAAATGGAAAGAACCAGTAAAAGATGGTCAAATGGATGTGAAATAACCTACCTGTGTGTAGGAACATCTGCATTTGTGTATCTACATATGCACAGAAATTGCTCTTGTATTCATGTCAGTTTAAAAGAAATTTGCATTTACTTATATCAAAAAGAAATAAAAGACACCCAGAATTAAAAACATTTCACTAAAATTGCCTCTACTTTAGGTGACTCTGCATTAGCATCCATGGTTTTGGCACAGACAAGGTCAGCGTACGCTCCAAGACATGTACCAACCAACTTAAAATTGCTTTGTGGTCCCAAGCACTTCAGAAAGGCTGTCTTAAAGAAGACATGAACTTATGGCCTCTTCCACTAGCATGAAACTATAAGCTCCTTATATTGCAACATCTGTAACATAGAGCAAGCAGCAACGAGGTTCAGACGTGGAGGAGGGAAGGTGAAAACAAGCCACCCAACCTGATAATGAAAAGCAGGCACTTGGCCTTGGTGTGGAGCATCTCAGATAAGTAGTTTAATTGCCAAGCTCTGGTGCTGGAGGGAGGGAAATCTAAGCTAAATTAAAAGATTAAAAAGATATTTTTTCATCAAGTGACAAAATGGAAGAAGTGGACGAGTCTGCTCAGGAGAAAATGAGCAGAAAGGAACTGTGAATGTTGTGAAAATATATCCATTAGACCTGCCTTATTGAAACGTGCTTTTGCCAAGCATCCAGCCCTGCATCTCCATGGCAACATGGCCTCGTCAACAGAGAAGAAAGTGTTTTTGTCAGGATGGGCCCAAACACGTAAAAGCCATTTCGATTTGGGGGCAACACGATCTTCTTCAATCAATACTGCACACATAATAATGACTCCTGCCACTTTTTTCATAAATCTCCACTTTCTGCTTTCATTTCCTGTGGTTTGACATCACTGTGAACTGGAACCAGGTTTAGATTTCCTACAATTTCCAGCCCCCTCTGCCCTCGTCTGCAACACACCATGCCTCACATAGCAGCTTTCTCCTTTGTAACACACTCAATACACAGTGCACTTACAGGTGGGATTAGCCTGGCCTAAACTGTGAGACAGGCTTTGAGGAATGCCCTGGTGGCACCATCCACAAATGTAACAGCTGAAATTCTGGCCATGGCTGAGATGAGAGGCTGGCCAGGTGGAGGGTGGTGAGTTTCCTCTCGAGGAGTTACCTCTGATGAGGTGAGAGACTGAACACCCTGAACATCTTAACTCTCAAAGAAATTGTGGTGTCCTTTCTAGGGCATGGGCGATAGGTCTTCTGTCCACACCCTGTGTGGAATAAAAATGTTTCGTTTTCTCCATTTTTTCCTGCATTTTCAGTTTGAGATCTCATTCTTCTTGACTGCCAGTTGACAACAATTACTTGGTCTTTCCAAATAACCAGATCAGCAGTTCCGCTTACAGAAACCAATGCGTGGCCAGAGGGACATCTGTGCGCATGCACAGTCTGCAAGTGTGTGTGCTGGGGAGAGAGAGATGGAATATATAGATGTAAATGCCTATCTCTATTTTTCATTTAAATTAGTAGGTATTAGGCATATAATCCAACACATTGCTTTTAAAATCTCAGCAGTAGCCTGTTGAATGCTTTGCTGTGGAAGTTACTAAAGAAATGTAAAATATGTTTTTTCATAATAACTACAATCTAGCTAGACTTAAAGCAATGCCCTCTTTGTTGTTTTATGTTCTATTTTGCCATTTGTTGAGAGATTTTTTAATGCATTTGATCTCCAAAACCCTATTGAGAAGTATGATTTGGTGCACAGAGGCAAAAACAATTCCACATTTGTGCTTTTCAGTTAATGCATATGGAAGGAAGCTATTTCTCCAGACAGGTTGTTGTTGCTTTTGAATGCTACATGAGGGTCAGCGATTCAAATCCTGCCTGTTCCCTGGGGGCCTTTGGGTTTTGAAGAGGGGGAGGATGGCATTTGGTCACTGATGTGTTTGATTCCCAGACCAGTTTTCCAGCCTTGTAAGCACACTCTGCATGTTAGTGTTGCACCATTCAGTGCTGTGGCCAGAGCCTGGAGGAAGGGAACACAGGGAGGTGGGTTTAAGTGACATTAATGCTAATAAATTAATTACTTGAATTTAGAAAGAGGCTGTCATTGCTAAACCACACACTGTTTGCAAATGAATTTACAAACTCTGGGCTTGACTCATCCCCAGTGAGACATGGTATTTCTCTACAAAGGGTTTGTCATCAAGGTAGCTATACACAACCTGTATCAGTGTGTACCACAGCAAGGCCTCAAATGAACTACACTTGCTTCACCTACCCGGCACACTGAGCAGAAACCCCTTAGAAATGAGTGATGACACCACACTGCAGGCAATTTTACCCTGGATGGGGTGCAAATAAGGATCCCTACATTCTCATTTATCTGTCTGTATGCCTAACCATCTACTGAACTGTCTGTCTAATCACTTGTCATAGATGCTTTGGTACAGGCTGAGTGGTGGTGTCACCTGGAAGCTGTCAGAGCTGGGAAAGTGCTTGGCAGGTTTCATTCTGAGCAAAGAGACACTCAGAAAATGCAAAGTAGGATTGCTATTTTGGTTCCTTCATTCCTGACCAGAAATCTTCAGGGTAATTTGATAATCTGGATGACCTTCATTAATGGTGACTGCAGTCACCAGGTAAAAGACTTGAGCAGGAGTCAGGCAAAGACATGGTTTTTATGAACATCCATTGTTGACATGGGTTCATCTTTTCCAACCACTGGTAGAACTGTGCAGAAAATTGTTTATGGACCGGAAATCATGAGCTGATGGTATTTCGACAGTGGATTTCTCAGGATTTATCAGGACTGATTTTTTGTGAAGGCAAATCTTTTCCTGCAGTTCTGAAATGGAATGAATCTAGTGGGTGTGGGTCTGAAATACCACCTGATGGTGACACCAGGAAAAATGATACCATTTTCCTTTTTACTTCTTTTTGAACAGGAAAGGTGAGGATAGTGGCAGCCTTCAGCAAGAGAGCCTTTCTTTTCCCACACTATTTTTTGCTCTTTCTTCTTCTAGAGCAACACCTTTTATGAACTTGTTATGCCTGGGTGTTGAAGAGAGACGTCCTCTTACAACAGCCAGATTAGGAGCAGCAAAATGAAGAAAAAACCTTTTAACTACTTTCCCCAGTTTAACTGGCTTTTCTTATTCAGCCCTGCTTTTGGAGTCTTCTGAGATTGGAGCATTCAAGTGAGACCAGGAACTGTCACTTTGTCAGAGTTCAATTTCAGTCCCTCAGCCAAATAAATATCTTAAGACCTGGTTTATGCTGTTCCCCTCCCCAAGTTCTTTTTCACCTGCTCTGGAAAGAGGTGGCCCTTTTCCACTGAGGACTGGGACAGTATTTCGACTATCAAAATCTGAATCCGCTGCATCCTGCAACCCAAAATGACATTGCAGCACAGTATGCAGAAGGGGAGGAGGAATTAGGGTTAACACTGGGGTAGAAGTTGGCTTGAGAGTAACACACCACAGGATTTTTACTCTTTCCAGGGGAAATCCAGGACATGTGCAGGATGCAGCAAATTCATTTCAGTTCTTGTGGCTTTGAACTGGTCTCTGCCAGTCCCTCTCAACACAGAGGGGCTTCATGGGATTTGTGAAAAATACATTCTAAAATCACTGGAATTTGGACAGTGTTTTGGGAATGTTTTTTTGGTCTGCCTGCAATCAGGTCCAGGGATATTAATTAGATGCGCTGAGTATGCTTGGTTCATTGAGACAAAATTTCAGGCAGCCTTTCCTCAGCAGTGAAAGCCATCCTGCTGGAACATTGATTAAAAAAAGACAGGGTTGACAGGAGTAAATGAAAAGGAGGTGAGTCTATGAGGTGGACCAGTGAGGTGGGAATCAAGAAGCCAGGGTTTATTTCTGCCACTAATTCTTTCTGCAGCTTGGAGAAAGTTTGCAAATCTGTCAATGCCTCCATCTTCAAAATGAGATCTGCACCAGAGTTGTGGTGGTGTTGTCTTTTTTTTCTTTCTCTTTAATGAGAATTAATTAATGTCTAAAAAGCACTTTGGGATCCCAGAATGAAAGAGGCAAAACAAATGCAAAGTATTGTATTGTTTTATTATCTCCTCTATAGACTGGAATGGAGGCACCTTGCCTCTCACATAATTACTTCCCTGCAGCTGCAGCCTCTTAAGAAGTTAATATATGCTACATCTCCACATCTAGGTATGGAGAAAGACCCAGACCCGCCCACCCATCATTTACCCTTCCTCTCCTTGTCCTTCCCCTCCTTGCTCTCTGTTGCATTAATAGCAGAGATGGCATTAAAGTAACTTTATCTTTCTGGTGCACACATATACAAACTCAATGGCGGGTAGTGTTATGAGGCTTATTGCTGAGTGCGTAATGACTGCTTCTTTTTTGGATGAATGAATTCAGTGGGTGACAGGTATGTAATTCATGGCTTTGTAAAAAGCTTTGAGAGGAAGTGTATGAAATGTACTATATAAATGTCAATACACTGCACACTTTAAAACCTGTGGGTTGAGTCACAGGGAGGGTAGATTTAAGGAGGGGGGGAGGATCATAAATAGCAGAAGAACAGCTGGTTTTTCTGGGTAATGATGACTGAAGATCTGAGCGGTGACTGCCTAAACATACCCACTCGGTAGAGGTACTTACATGGCCCTTTTGACTACAGTATCTGAGCACCTCACCGCCTGTAATGCATTTATTCTCCAAACAGGGGAGGATATCATCTCAGCTGCACAGGGAGTGTATGGAGACACGGGGAGTTTGTGTGACAATCCCAGTGTCTGCAGGAAGGAAAGCGGGGCTGGCAAGCCCACCTTAATCCACCAAACCAAGAGTGTTTCCCCTCCAGACACAGTGTCTGAGGTGGTGCCATCTGAGCTGATCACCAAAATGTGAGTTTTGGCGTGATCCTGTGCCCCACACCAAGCCCACTCTGCACACCCATCACTGTGTGATGTCCCATGTCTCCCCAACACAGAGGAGACTACCATCTACACAGAGAGGAAAAGCATGGTCCTTGAGGGACAGGGACTCTGGCCTTTCTGCCATAGGGACAGTAAATGGGGACTGGCCTTGGTGGAGTGGACCTGTATTCATTTTTCCCAAACTGTATCATCCACATTGGAAAATAAGGGCTAACTAGGCAGCCTTCAGTGAATTTGAAAGAATGCTGTGGATTCCAAGGTCTAATAAAAGGTTCGTGTTTTTGTGGCTGTGAACTTTCCACAGCAGCCAGCTCTGCTGTTAATTGTTTCCCTGTAGTATTTTTATTATATATGTGGAGTAATGCCTGAGGGAGTTAGGTAAAAGAGCCTTTGGGGCTCTTGATTCCCTTGCCCACCTTAGCAAACCTAGCCCTGATATTTATCACCAGTTAACATCTTTGCATGGCTGATACTTGCAAAGTGTTTTCCTGGGGGGCACATGGTGAACAAACACTGTTTTGTGCAGAAATAGGACTGAGGTATAGAAGAAAGTTACCAGCAAAGGCAACAAGTTACCATACATCAGCAGATGCTGCAAAAATACAAAGTATTTCAAGTTAGCATATTCCTTTTATTACCTCTCCCCCTGCAGACTAAGCTAATTACACTCCCATGGAGGAAGAGCACACAAGAGAGAGATTGCAAGTGCCTTTCTTCAAATGTTGTGTGAGAAAAGCCACACAAAACCTCCAGTTTTACTCATTAAGGTGTGTATATCCAGTTGGGTCTAATCTGGGGAGAGGATTCCTTGTCACGCTGATTTAACACACATATCTCCACCTTTTGATTGTACCTTTGTGCAGCGCCTAGCACAGCAAGAGCCAGCACTGTCCAGGATGCCTGTAGGCTCCTGTAATGTGTCCAGCTGTAGTATTAACCTGGCCCATGGCTTCCTGTGCTGAGATCATGGTCTGCTGTAACCTGAGTGAATGCCTGCAATTAAACCTGGAGAAATAGTGCCCTGGCTTTTATGAACAACTCCACAAGCAACGAAGGGGAAGGATGAAGAGGATTTATTTAGTTTCTTGAGGAGCTGGATATGTTAAATGTTGTGACTTTTTAAGGCTCACTGCAACAGTGGCCGTAAACAAGGTGTAGTTGTAGAAACTAACTAAACAAAAGTCTCTAAATCCCAACGACAGGAGAGAGAGCTCAGGACTGTTTCTTGGCCAATGCTTGTGTTCTTTACAGCGCAAAACATCTGAAACACAACTTGTTCTGCCAAAACCTCTGTTCCTCATACAGGACAGCAGTTGCCTCAGGTACTTACTGTGTGGTGTGGATATGGATTATACTGCTTCAGGTGAGCATCATGAGACACCCTGTACGGCAGAGTTTTCTGCAAAAGAGGGGACTGAGCACAGGAATACCATGACTGACATTTATGGGAGCATTTAGACCTCCGAGTCTTGCATCAGGATTAGTCTGGGCACTGGACTTGAGAGAGCAAACTAAAACCACTATGATTTTTACTATGGTGCCTTGGGGTTTGCTACTGCACACACCTGGAGAAACCAGTGCATGGACTCACTACCCAGTCTGAGGATATCTCAGCTCAAAGCCACCCAGCTCAAGGAGGAAGGCTGAGCCGCCAAGGCTGGCCATGATCCTGAGAGAGTCTGGGCAAGACAGACTGCATTGTACCACAACAGAGCAACCGAGCACAGGAAGCATGTGCTGGGGACAGCTGCCAGCAGTTAGGGGCTAAAGGCAGTGCATGTGTGCCATCTCCCCGCTACCCTTACCCAGGCAGACTGCAGCAGCCAATTACTGCTATCCATCTCTATCATCAGTTCAAGTGGCAGAGGCCAATGTGTTGAAATGAAAGACTTTCAGCCTGCCAGTAACCCACAGCGGGGGGCGGGGGGGATGCAGGGGGAGCAGGAACAAAATGGTGCTAAATGATGAGATTTTGAGGGTTTTCCTTTAATTTTTTTCTCTTTTTTGATGAATGAATCCCCCTGGTCTGTATGCGCTGTACCCATCTCTAATACAGTGCCCACCAGCACCTTCACCTTCTCGGACACCTCCTGTACACAGGGCAGGTACTGTTTCCTCAGGGAGGACCCAGCCCAATGTTTTGTTTCCTGCCATGTTCACTTTGTGGCCCAGTACTTTATTTACTGCTCTCTCACTCCTGCACTTAATACCAGTTATAAATTTCCTCATAGGCTTTTTCGTACAGTGATCCACACCTTAGTATCTGAGTGCCTCTCAAAGATTAAATTCTCTTCCTACATTTGTGTGTGTCTGTGGTGGAGTTGCAGGGAGAGCTCTCAGTGTGGGATCCATCCAGGGAGAGGCTGAGCACCATTTTCTTTCCCCTGACTTAGAGATGCTGAGTAATGTGGGGAATCAGATTTCAAGGGGCATTGCATTTTCTGCTTCCTCTGCACTCAGCATCCTTCTTGAATGAATATATAATTTTGGGGGACAAATGAGCTCAATCTTGTTCCATGATTCTTTAGTCTTCCCTATTCTTTATGAATCTTTATTCTGCCATACTTTCACTTCGTTTTTGTTTCCTTTTTTTTTTTTTTTTTTTGCAATACTGCTTTCTTTTCCTCCTGTCTTCTTTCCACTTCTTTTCGTCTTTATCTTTCTTTTCTTCTGCTGCCCTCCCTGCTTTTCATTACTGTCATCTTTTTTCCCAGCCACTGAACCCTTGATGTTGTTCTAATTGACAGACGGGGTTTAAAAGCACATTCGAAAGCGCCTGTCTTTTTAAATAGACTCCTGTCTCATCAAAAGATGTACAGCAACATTCCATTAGAGCACATCATTTGAAAATAGATTGGGCTTTTAGCAACTGCACTCATATTTTTATAGTTAGGCTGTTCAGCTGGGATTGTCCCTCCCCCTTAAGAGCCCCCATCATCTCCCCTTTTGGGGAGGGCAGGGGGAAAAGATACATTAAAGAGAGATTAATGAATGTTTTGGGTTTTTTTGTTTGGGTTTTCTCCTCTCTGCAGCTCTCGGGTGCTTGTTCAGCCTGTTTGTTTCTTATAGCCACAGCTCAGAAAGTTTTGGAATGAAAATGGGGATGCAAAATTACGTGCTGACGTAAATGAAGATGTGGCTGAAGAGCCACAAAAAAATGGCTCTTGTTGCACTGCGTTGTCTGGTATTTTATGAACAGAGATTCAGTTATGGCTTTCCCAACCAATGTGTGCACAGGGCACTAAGATCCTATTCTTCAGTAAAGCGGACCAGAAAGCAGTCACTGAGAGATGGCTCTGCCCCACAGACCGTGTCCACATGAGCTTTTAAAGTAGCTCACTTGGATATCAATTATATGGTAGTTGTCAGCTCCAGCAAAGTAACTTCTGGAATAGCTAAAGATGCCAGCAGACTTCTGAAAAGTGGGACTGGGGCAGTGAAAAAGCCCTGAACTTGCTTTTATCTTCAACAATTGAAAGCCAAGATGGCTGCAACTGCTGTGGCCATTAGGTTGTGTAAGAATGAGGAGGCAAGATCCAGAACCACCACTGAATCCAGTCTTTGGGCCTTGCCATACCTGTGATGTTTTTCAGTGTCCCTTCACCTGTGCACCCACTCCGTCAGCTGTGATCCTGGGCTGGGTGTGGCAGCAAGCAGGCAGACCTTTGGTGTCCTAACAGAAGAGAGCGAAAATTCCAGAGAATCTGAGAGCCAGGGAGGGTACATGAACCATGGGTATCTCCTGGGGGGGATGGAGAGCTGAGTCAAGCCTGCACTTTCCTCCCGTCTTCTGGGTGGCTATGAACTTCTGCTACAAAGTATATTTTCCCCTATTGCTATGGAGTAACGGTTCTGCTTGGTTTTTATATTCAGAACATCAAAGAAGATGAAGATGGAAAAGGTCTTGCAAAGGTCTATTAGATTATGTAGTTCCTTCCATTACCTCTACAGCCCACCTCCCCCACACCCCCAATATTGTTTAATGATAATTATTGTGCTCCTGAAATTCCTAAAGCTTAATTACCATCTACCTGGTAATCATGTGGTGAGATGCACCAATGCTTTGTAAGGCTATCATTTATGAACTACAGTTACTTGCTGCTAAAAGTCAGGGCTACTTCAGTCATTACCAACACAACACAGTGATAGCTCTTGCCTGAGCCCAAAAGCCATCATTGTTGTTACATTCAGATGAAAACTGGCCCAAACTGTGAAGCTGGAACCAGTTTAAGTGTGCTAGAAGTGCTTAGACCTGGACATCTAGCATGGAACACAAAACAAAGATAGGATCCTCTTTCTGGAGTCAGAGGTGCCTTTCCTCCACAGGCAGGAGCATTCAGTAAGTATGGCTCCCATCTCTGCACACTGGGTAGTCACTGTTTGCTCCCAGCTACTGGCAAATGTCTTGGACCTCCATTCTCTCAAAACCCTGCTGAGGGAAAGAGAAATGACCAGTTCTCACTTGCAAATCAGGTGGTTGTATAGGGTATTTATTTACTTTTTCTTCAATGTACCAAAGATCTGCCCTCTACAAACTGTCCCTCCAGCCACAAGCCAGTCTGCTCACAGCTCCTGTGTTTCACCCAGATGCATCGATGGGAAACATAATTTACCTTAGGGGCTAAGCTCTCTTCTGCTTCCCAAGCTTAGGGAGGCAAAAACCATTCCTGTTCTAAATCCAGCATTGACCAGTAACTGGGACTTAATCATCCCCTCTCCACTCCCCTGCCCAAGTTATTCACTCTTGCTATGCCACTGTTAAGTCCAAGACAGAGGCAATAGATACACTTTTCAGTCCTTACAAAGCAAAAGCTCAATGCTCCCTTTTTACTTTCCATGTTTCAGTTTCATGTATAATAGTGATAATCTCTGTCACTTTGTTGGATTCTCACAATAAACAGCTTCTCAGATGGATTAAAACCTCTCTGCTTGGCTCAGGCTGTGCATCGATTTTAGCTGCTGCTTCTTGCTTTGTGTACAGCACATCATAGAAAACAGACATGGAAAAGACCTATTAAGTATCAACTTAAATGTCTGAGTCTCTGCACCTCCCCTCAGTTCCCCAGGGACTGGCAGGAGATTACTCATTACAATGTGTTTGCCACAACTTTTTCCAGTCCCTTCTCAAACGGCACAGGGACCATGCCTGCCAGTCCTTTCCACGCAAGACCCAGCCACACCTAAGTACAGTGCTAGCATTAGCAGGGCAGCTGGCTCCTTGGTTCCTGGACCATTGCTCTTCTGTGTCTCTCTGGAGCCCTCTGAATAAAGATACTTCCTTGGGGCTCTCCTCTCTCAAAGGAAGACACAAACAAGCCAGGCTTTGAAGTTAATGGGTGTTTCTCTTACTCTCAAGCAGGATGCTTAGGTTCATATAAAGAGCATCCCCACCCTCCCTCTTCTTTTACACTAGCTTTTTGAGAGCCAGTTTTCCTGCAGAAGTGAATGAGAGTTTGGAGGGTTTGTCCTTGTTGAAGATGGGACTTTTGACACCAATCCACCCTGAGTCTTGATTTCTCCAGAGCAACTCCTCTCTGATGGTGTCTGATTGCAGGTATTTCCATTATCCAAATACTTGGGAGCTTGAACCCATTTAAGCTACTGTCTTAAAGGTTGTTCTCCTATTTTCTGCCTTCCAGCCTGACCCTCAGCCACTTCAGCAGGATGGACCTCTCAGAGGAGTCATGAGGACTCTTAAGAGGGAAGCAGGTGGGCTGTGCCTCTGTGCTAACCATATCTTATGCACACCCAGATCTGAGACCTCCTTGCAACCTCTTATTTTATGGGGGGAATACTTTCAAGCATAGTGAAATAGGATAGGAGAAGTAACCCTGCAGAAGAAGTGGATAATCCTCTGCTGGTTTAGTTCCCCGAGGCAGCTTGCAGGAGGGTTGGCATTAGTAAGAGGAGAGGCCTGCAGTGCATGGCTGGGAGCAGGAGGTGCAGGTTGGGCTTCCAGTTGGCTGCACACACACACACACACACACACACTGCTTTTGACTAAAAGGCAGGAAGAAGGGACAAGGCAGCTGGCAGAAAACTTTTACACCTCCCTATTCCCAAAATTGTTGAGCAGCTCTTGGCTTGGCCCAGAATGTTTTCCATTTCTATTGCCAGTAACGTGGAGAACAATGGAGAATCATCCCTTATTTTCTGCAACTCTTGAAAAAATAAAGAGTTTCTGTGGACACATTAAATGGGCTGGATTCAGCCAGCACAAATTCCACCCAAGCTCCCATTATCTCATGTTTCCCACTGGCTGGCTCTAAGCCTGAAGAGGCACCTAGCCAAGAAAAAACAGGCACTGACGGTGTCCATGTCAGGGGGGACGGGGTGGGACACAGGTACCTTCTGCAGTGAGACCTACGTGCCTGACCGTCCACCTTGGAGACCTACCAGAAGAAACTGTGGCTCCTGCACAGCCTGGGACCCAGGTTTCCTTCCTAAGGACAGGGTGGTACATGGATGAGGTGAGGGGGGCACCAGCCTGGCCCTGGATGTGGATTCAGGAGGCAACTGGGGTCTGCCCTGGAGGATCAGGCTCATGGAGAGCATTGCAGAGCCACAGAGACTGGGGTGGGTATGGGATAGAGAGGGGAAACAACTTCAGTAGTGTAACCAATGTGTAGGAGGAGCAGCAATTCCCTAGAGAGGCAAGGGGCTGTGGTTGTAGAGATAGCAGGCAAGCATTCTCCCAAGGCTGTTTTTTCATCTTATTTCCACACTAACACTCAGACCTTCATGCTTGCTGTCTTTCTGAAGTCAGCTCTGTTAAAATCAGTGCTTGCATGTATCAAAATAGAAGAGGGGGAGAGTAGGGGGAGAGGAACGATCATATTTTTGTGTGGACACACTTTGTGTTTCACTGGCACCTACTGCCCTCACTATTGCAATCCTTCCCTCTAAAATCCTGCCACACTAAGCTGCCCAAAGCCCTAAGCAACGTGGCCAATTCCTTCACATGAAAAATATACCAGCTTCAACAAAGGTGGTAGACATGAATGAATGAATGAATGAACATGCACTGTTCTGCACTTTACCAGGGACAACTGCCAAACTAGCTCCAGACATTTTAAAAACTTCTTTGCAGATGCTGAGAAGGGAGTTTTCTGTGCATTTGAGGAGGGGCTAGTCATGCTGCCCCCTCTTCAGCTCCCCTGTGCTTGTGATCTGTGCACAAAAGCAACGTGGACCCAGGAAAAATGTGGTTTCAGCAAAGACTTCAGCAGAATTCCCATCCATTTGCTCTGCTACGCCAACATGAGAGCAAAACTGTGCATGGGTTTATGTGTGTGCTGTGAAACCACTGTGTTCAGGCGCAGCCCATTATCGCTTAAAAAGTTTGAAGCAGCTTCGTAAAATTTCCTCAAGCCTTTCTTTCAGACCATGTCTACACTGCTTAGAAATTTGTCTGTTGGCTGGTAACTTGTTTACTGATGATAGTTTCCACAAATAACTACAGACTTTACAAGTTTTCTTATCATTTCAAAAACACCCACCCTGTTCCCCGTTAAATATTTCCACCTCTGGCTACACAAAGGGTTGATATGATGCTCAGCACAACAGAGGGTGGTGAAATTGCTGGTGAGGAGAGAGGATTGTGCCAACCAGGGTATGCAAAGTGGAAATGAGAGAGACTTTGGGGTGGATCAGCCATTGACAAAATGGGGCGGACACTTCTGGTAGGTGGTGGGAGCTGGGAATCATTTTTGCTCACTGTTCCTTCTTCTCATTAGCTACAGGCTACACCCACATGAAAAAAATCAATAAATTAGACTGCATCTGGGAGATAGGAGACTTGGTAGTTCTGCCAGTCACTGGCTGGCTGTGTGACCTGAGGCACTCAGCCATAACAAATTTCTCTTCTGCTTTCCTATAAGAAAGGAGGCAGAGGGAGGCTATAAAGCATGTTGGAATCTGCAGATGAAAAACACTAGCAGATCAGAGCTGGACTTGGTCTCTCTGATAATACATCAAGAATTATTATAGTTACTTCAAAGGTTTTCTACTGGTTCACAGATAATCTTAATTTTTGTTTGCCTTTTTTTCAGCATTTGTCCAAAATAACTTTCTTTTAGATAGTGGTTCTTCCATCCAAGTAATTTTCTAGCTTTGTATTGTGTTTTCTTCAGCAGGTTTAAAAACAAAAACAAATGCCATTCATACTTACCTGGCTCATTAGGAGAGCTGGAAATTTTAGATTCACTGTACAGATTCCCCATCCCAAAGATCTCATAGTTATTGACAGCAGTAGTATTTTCACCTTTACTGGGAGCCTCTGATGTTACTTCTCTCCTCTTTCAATCAAAGTTTCCTTAGACAGCTTAGGCTCCTCTTCACCCACCCAGTTCCTCAAGGGCTCTGGTCTCCTTTTCCCCCGTCCTCATCCTTCTCCCTTTCGCAGTCTCAGGACCAAGAGACTAAGCCACACTCAAACCCAAATTCTAGACATTTCAGCAGCTGAGATACAAGGCATTGCCACGAAAGGTTTGCACACTGAAACTTCTCTGAGATTTTTTCCAATGAGTGTGGATTTACACCAGACCATACCCTTCCACCAATCCCCTGTCAAAATTTGAAGCCTACCTTCCAAAGTCATGGGGAATGAGAGAACCAGTTGGAGACTGGTTTTAGGTTTGCACCCAAATCCACACACAGGCCCCAGTTCTCTCTACATCAATGATAGTTATCATCTTATGGTAGATACCACACAGATAAATCAGTGAGGCCCCTTCCTAGGATTGAAGAGCATTAATAAACCTTTATGCCTCTATGAGATCTTCAGGTGGACCATGATATATATAAAGTGAGGAGACTTGTTCCAAAAGATATTACAGACACAGTCTGTAAGAACAGATGTTGAAAGTCTGTGTTTGATCTTCAGCAGTAAGTACCCAAGAGGACTTTGCTCCTAGCTGGACCTAGCACTACTTTCATGAAATTCAGTTCATTTCAGTTTAGATATGAAGACCTACTGGAAGATCAAATTTTGCATATAATGCCCTAGACTGACAGTAATGTATTTGCCAGATAGTTATACCAAAAGGTTAAGTAAAAGCTCCAATTTCTAGGTAACTATACAAGCATAAAAATAATAATTTAGTGGGTTTGGGCAGGGTGTTTTTTCCTTTTCATTCACTCAGCTCTAAAGCAGCTTCAGCTTAAGAAATTAAATTTGACAGGCGATTAGTCCATAATGTGGTGCAATCACTTCTGGTATTTGAAGGAAAAATTGGAAACAGACTAGATGTTTAACTTTGAAATGTCTGCTTCAGGTGTGATAGGCAGGAACTTTAGTTTTTTGGCATCAAGAGCTTGGTGACTTGCAGAACAGGCTGATCTCACACCCACAGGAAAGATAAGCTAGGCGAGTCTAGCTGTGAATGTGCAGCGGTAACCAGCATGGGTTTGCTTTTACCTACTGGGAAGTTTATTGCTATTTCACTGTTTGGTAAGCGAACTCACGTTCTTCAGAAAAGATGACAAAGTCAGTCTCCTGCTTTTATTAGTATGTAGTAAGTTGTTCTTCCCCAAACACTTCTTCCACAGCACAGAGTCTGAAATGGGCACATGGGGAACTAGATCCTGAATTGTGACTTACATACGTGTCCCAAACTGCTCCATTAGAAGTTTGAAGCTTGCATCTGAACTCCTGTGCCTATGAATTAAAAAGGGAAGTGATGGAGGTAGCAATGAAGTTATTTCAGAAACCTCACTTTCCAGGTTTCCTGCTGCTTTGTAGTATTGCTCTGCTGTCTGTGAAGTGCCCTTGCTGCAATGCAGAACTGGCACCACAGGCTGCAGAGCGCCATACCCAGCTCACCCGTTTCTCCTTTCTCTCTGTCCCTTTTTCTCATGGGCAAATGACTTCTGCACTCTGTTGATGACTGTAATTCACAGAGAAATTCCTCAGCACCACATGTATTTGTGAACGGGGAGATGAGTGTGCTGCGTGCGATGAGGAAGACAGGATGTCTTTGGCACAGGAATTTAACTTGGTGCAGTGAAACACCCCTTCACAGCAAGGGCTGTTCACGGGGTAGGGGGGACAAAGTGACCCCGGAGCACCCAGCTCTCCTGCTGCACTCCCGGGCTATTTTTAAAGGTCTCTGCCATGGATATTCACCCTCAGACTGATGTCAGACGAATCTTCCTAGCCAAATCAGACAAAGGTAGTCAGGGATATGGCCCGGTTAGCTTCAGGAAGCATGAGCTGGCCTGCTGGGAAGAGCAGCCAGTGCTTTCCACTGCAGAGGCCTTCCGTGAAGAAATACGAAGCTTCTTTCAACGTAAAGTCATCCCTCAGAAACACCTCTGGAGCAGTTTGGGTTAGGGAAGCATTACGTGGCATTCAGCACACATGACACCCTTTATCACATGGATAAAATCCAAGAACTTGGAGAGAGCTCAACAGCAACACCCTCCCTTATCTTTTAAATGAGTAGGCCTCTTATCTCTTCAGACATCGAGGACAAGTAGAAGCTGGACTAGGTCTTCACTTCTCAGAGTTTTCTAAGTTTCCCCTCTTTTAGCTGTAAAACATCCAGGAAGGGAGACAAGAGCTTTTCACTGTGCTGGGACCAGATCCAGGTAGGAGCAGCAGGGACTATTTTATTGCTTTCAGTCAAAAATCCACCCTCCCTGCTCTGCTATCTGTGCAACAGGCTAAAAGCAGCCTGCAGCCTCCAGTGCCCTCCAGGAGTGACAGCATTACTGTGCATGGAAATATTCTTTATCTATAGCATTAAGTCTTCACTGCATAGAACAGAGAGTATTTAATGTTTGGTATAAATTGTTAACTTAGCAACAATCTGGATATAGTTAACAGCCTGTGATAAGTCAGGGGGTTTTTCTTCCCTTGCCAGCTTTCACTAGTAAATACTGATAACACTAAGGGCCTTTCTTATCACTCTTATTTTGACAAGCCTATTTTGTATGTTCCTCAAACACCACTTCTGAGCTCTTAACTCATCTCAGGCTGTTGATGCAACAGTAGGAAAAGATAAACACACTGATACTCACTGCAGAGGTAAATCCCCTCATGTCCAGCCCCCACTCAGGCACCAGCTCATACCTCCAGCCCCCTCCGCAGCCATCTCCGGAGCTGAAGGGTGCAGAGGAAGCCCAGCTGCAGAGGACGCAAGAACGTGTCCAGGATGCACACTTAGAGGTGCTCTTCTGCTGACAGCTCCCAGACGGCTTCAACCTCTGCCCTCATCAGTCATAGCAGGGTAAGACAGTCAAAGCCTTATTCTCCATAGGCTAGACCACGTAAGCAGAAGTTCATCCACACATGGCACTGCTACCCCACAGAGCTAGCAGGAACCAGACTGCTGCCAAAAGACTTTGTGCTGCTTCGGAAGAGAGAAGAAATTGCAGAGTGGGCTTTGCTTGGCCATGGTTACCAACACCAGCTCTAAATTATTTATGTACCTCACCTGTGAGGGAAGAGGCTCCCAACAGAGGCAGGAGAAGATATGGCTCACCTGTAGACCCCAAGGTACCCACCCCACACCTGAGTTCCAACCATCGCAGTGAGAAAGCATAAATTAACCTCATTTGCCAGCTGGACATGTTCTAAGGTGCCCTTGCAGGGGACATTGTACCTTGAATAGATTGATGCTCCTCTTAGACAGATGGGAAGTGAGGGGACAGTCTGATGAGCTCTTTAACTTTTACTGACTTCCCTACACCAATCTCTTAGCTATTTTAATTCCCCTTTGAAGGCAATAAAGGGAGCCCTTTTAGCTTGCCAGGCTCATCTGAAATATCTCAGTGAAGTGACTGAAACTCTATCTTAATATTCTCTGTGACTGCTGGTTATGGTGGCTAGTTTCTGACTTTCATGGCTCTTGGGTTTCTTTTTTGGTAAATGTGTATGTGTGTGTGTGTGTTTCTTGGTTATTTTTTGTGTGCTTGTTTCTCCTCTTAGCACAACAGACAGACAGATGGCTGTGACTATTTTGCTAGGCCAAAGCATACTTGGCTGGATACCCCAGATGAGTAATGTGGTGATAGCTTAGTGGTGTTTCCTCACTACTCCAGTGCTAAACAGGGAAGGAAAATTAGAGGGATTTATGAAGGGGCAAAGGAAGGGGAAACTCAGATAATTACAAGGTTGGGGAAATATTAACAGCAAGGAAGACTTTTGGCAGGGGTTTTCCTTGAGTAACCTCAGCTGGGCTCATCCTAGCTTCTGGAAAGTTTTAAAACAAGGAGGTGGGGGAGACAACAACAACTCCACAGACAAATGTCCAGACTTTTTTCTTCCTTTTTACAAATGCCATTAAAAATTGGGAGTGCAAAAACAGCTTAGAGACGACATTTCAAAGGGGGCTGGGGGTGGAGAGAAATTGCAAGGTAAACAGGACACTTTCTATCTTTCCCCTACCTCCAGCCTGTGTGCAAGGAAAGATAACAGCAGCAGGCGAAAGCGAAGTCTGCCATGGAATTTAGCTCTTCTTTTTTCTCTTGTAATAGGGAGAGAGGGAGAGACTGCATGTGCTTCTGAGGCGTCTCTGTCTGCTTTGAACCTTATCAACAGGGACTGTGCAATGCAGTTTCTCTTTCTCCCTCTCTTCTTCTAACTTTTGAAGCAAAACACTTACGTGCAAGGAATGTCGGAGCATCTGACAGCCTGGAAGATAGAGGAGAAAGCCAAGGAGCGGGGAGGAGGGAGCTATTGGTTCCCCTCCTCCTCCTCTTTTTTTATTTTCTTTCCCTGTTTTCTTTCTTTGATTAAAGAAAGGAGGAAAGAGGAGAACAGTGTAGAGATGTCTTCCCCACCCTTCCCTTAGCAAGTCTCAAGAGCACGGCTTGTGTTGAGTCAAGCAGATTGTTGAGGGAGAATGGCTGTCAATGGGATCTCAAAGACTCAATTCTTATAGGAATAAAGGAAAGAGAAAAGGCCTCTTGTCACGGTCACTCGCTGTTTATTAAACGTTTTGCCTGTGTGAGACCTACAGGGAATCTGGGAGTGTGCTGAATCTGTTGATGTCCCACATTCCCTTTGGAAGGGATCGCTTGCCAGGCACCTTTCCCTGTATGCACCACTACTTACTTTTTCAGGTGTATATACTATAATAGGCATTCAGATAGGTTCCTTTGTGTGGCAGATACGTGTAAAATAGGCAAGGAAGGAGAGGTTAGGTTTTGCAGGGGGCCCATAGGATGGTGGGCACATCTGAAAGGCAGGCCAGCAATAAGAGTTTAGAGTAGGAACTGAGCTCTGCTGAAAATCTGGTCCAGCACTTCTGTTAAAGAAAGATTGTTGGTATCTTGCACCATGCTTTCATTGTGCCCTGGCAGAGGCTGAATGAGTTAGGCAGAGGTTCAAATCAAAATCCCAGACCTGGACTTGGAAGAAGCTTGGAGCCAGATCTGAGCTTTTGCAGATGGTCTCTCTATATATAATGAGGTCAATCAAAACATCTGATCTCAATACCCTTGAACTTCTGGGAGAGGGGCATGAATTTGAGCCCAGGAATATGGGATCATCTGGACTGTGCAGTGGTCTCTGCCAATTGCTTTTCTTTCCTGGCAGGGTTGATGGGTCCCAGCTGTACTGCTGCGTCTCCTTTAGAAGATGCTTTAGGTACAAACCTAAAGAAAAGGAGCCTTTCTAGATAACCTTCCTTTCCCCAGGTGCTTTGTAATTCATGCTTCCTTACAGGGGAGGAACAAAAGATAAAAGGAGTGGATGACTTGTTGAGCATCTCTTATTTTAATGAAAAAGAAGGGGTGAGAAGCATTAAAAGGACTGTCCTTGAAACCCAGTTTCCACCTGTGTGAAAGTGGGCAATGGAAAGTGCGTCTTTTCTGAGTTCAGCTAGGTTTAGGATCACAAAAAATCCCAAACACCTGCTTTTGTTACCCTTTCTACCTGACAGCTCATTCTGCTCAGGAATTGCTACACAATAATAATGAAGAAGGTGTAAAAATTCTAAGGGTTAAATGACGATTGTGCTGTGTGACTGGGCTGCAACTGCTGGCATCAATGGTCTTATAGGTCAGCTGCTACCTGATGGGACTGAGCATCCAATCTAGTTTACCACCCACCTCCTGAAATATGACAAAATCTACTACTGGGCTTACACTGCTGTTATTAGAGTGCAGAATGTGTATAGGATAGATAAGACAGGGTAGGAGGAGTTTGGAACGTGAGTATTACTTCCACTAAAACAACACAACCCTGGAAGATCACAGCCCCATCCAGTGACACAGCAGAGAAGGGAAGTGAACTCACATCCAAGATGGTGAGGGAGACACCATCCATCAGCAGGTTAGCAGAGAAGATATGGACATGTCATGTGTCTCAGGGGTTTGAAGGTGAGTAGAAGGGGAGCTTTGGAGCAAGGGAATGGGGAGGTTGCTGCAGAGAGACCTTTCAGGCAGTGCCTGCTGTGGGTGTACAAAAGCAGGTGGCTTCTTTTTTCCATGGGAAAGAGCGAGAAAAGTGTCTTCAATCCTTCAGTGGATACCAGGCTCCTGTTGGGTCATTTGGAGTCTATTTACGGTATTGCTTATACTGCATCACAGCTTTCAGTCAATCTGTGTCCCCAAATGCTGTTCACAGAAAAAAAAGGGAATTCAAGAGCAGAGGGTGTTTGGAGTGATGAAGGAGGAGGGCATGGACTGTGTGCTACGTTCAGCTGTGAGACAGCTCAAAATAGAGCAAGGCAGGAATTGGGGAGGGGAAGGACCTGACCGAATGAAGGTGTGTGGGGAGACCAGCTGTTAAGCGAAGATGGAGGGCGAACAGTGCCAGCCCAAGTCCCAGCCAGAAGCTCATCTCAAGCCAGGTTTCAAGAGGATCCCATTTCTCCATTCTGCTTTTTCACCTGGCTTTGCTGCCCTGCACAGATCTCTGATTGCTGCTGCTTTATTCAGCTGTTCAGGCACATGCATCTGGACTCGCCCTTTGCCGTTAATAGTTTGCAGTAGCACAGATGGCTCCTGCTCGAACTGGTACTAATTGGGCTGGTGCCTCACTCAGCTGCTGTCCCAGCACTCCCCATGCTGCACACACTGCCTCAAGGCGCATAACTTTTCATTGCATCCAAAACATCCTCCTCAGAGCAGCAGCCATCAGAGAGCCAGGGCAATCTGACATCTACACTTGCTCGGTCGCTCCTGGAAGGCTTGCGCCTCCAGCCAGCAAAAATGCTTATCTCCTCGGCAGCAGGGCAGCCTGCGGTCCTCGAGTGTGCAGGTGGCAGAGGAACAGAGGAGGCTGCTGCAGCCTCTCTCTGCTCATTACTAGGCTCACTCCTCTCTCTCCAGGTCCTGCCTCTCTCTGCTGTGAAAGAAGGAAGGATAAAGTCCTCTCCCCATTAGCCCCAGACTTCTCTGTTTACTGGGCTGCTCTTTTTTGCAGGAGGGATCTAGCAAAAAAAAAAAAAAAAAAAAAAGGTCTGAGAGATGAACACTAGGATGGGGATCAACAGACTCAAGTAAAGGAAAATACATGTGCTAGAAACATATTTCAAGGAAGGAAAAGGGTGTAGCAAGTCACCTACAGACAGATTTAGGCTGGCGGTTAGGAGGTTCTGATCGTTAGGTCCACCATGTTATGGTATCACCTCCTTTTCAAAATAGACAGTGAGGCCAAAGTCTTACAGACATGTTGAACAACCTGGTGCTTGCAGTGATAGTTCAGGAAGCCTTTTCCTATTAAAATCCTCTGAAAATTAACAATGTGTTAGAAAGGTCCAAGAATATCTTACTGGGAATATCTTCAGATCACGTGAAATCCAGATGGGCTTGGGATCCACCAGACTTTGAAGGGCTTTCCACAGGGAGCCTCCACAGAGCAGCAGCTGGGTAAATGCTGCAGTTTAGCATCATGTTGTTTGAAGGTCTGGCTGCGAGCCAAGCTGGCTATTACCTGGACCTGCATTGGTTGCACACCAGACCATGTCCATTAAGGTGCACTTGGTATGTTTGCTAGCACATCAACTGTGTCCTGCAGTCAGTGTACCTAAAATAGAAGACTTTTTAAGTCAGACATGCTGTGTATTGTAAATTCAGCAGCACTCCAGGTGCATCTAGGCAGGATGCATCTGCTAAGCTTGGTGCAGTGATTTTAAAAGATCACTAGATTTTGTTTGTGCTAAAACCCATGTGTTCTTTTGCATTTTCTTTTCCAATAAGCCAAGTGTAAACAGAAGTAATACTTGGGATCTTCTAATTGTTGTAACAGGTAATCTGTGTGCAAAAGTAACATTTGTGACAGATTTTCTCAGGAAGTGAAAGGGAATGTACAAAGTCACCCCTGAAATGAATTGGCTCTAGGTGAGGAATTGAAACACAAAATTAACATGGCATCAGACACTTCAGAATGGCTGTGGATCTAGAAAAAAATAAATAGGGTAAAATTCCTGTAGAACCAATAGAGACAAAACATACCAGATCCAGTGTTATCCAGGACTGTGTGTAACCTAGCTAATATTTACTTTGCTAGCAGCTATGTGTGAAAACAGATATTTTCACAAGTATTTCAGAATTTGATCCCAGCTGATACCTTGGCATTTGTGGTGAAAATCATTGTTTACAAAGAAAAATGTCCCCAGGACTGCAACAGGGAGACAAGTTTTCTGTCTGCAGAAAGTGTTGAAACAAGATACAGAAGCAAACACCAGGGACACTATTCACTACACAAACAAGCTCCCCTTCCAACACCTTTGAAAGATGTGGGAGAAGTAACACATGGCAACATGACTCATAATAATACTGCTTACTATGGTGCTTTTCACTGGGAAAATAAAATGAACATGTTAAACATTTATTTTTCTCTTTATATCAAATTACCTTTTGCTACTTGACTGTTCTGAGTGCACCAAAGACAAAAGCCTTCTTTATACAGTGCAAGCAGTGAAGCTTCTGCCATAATCAAATGGTCTCTTACCTGCCCATTCAGTCCAGGGTTAGAGTCAGGCAGGACAATGAGAAGAGGGTGCCAGAGGAGGGGACCAGGGCACAATTACAGCGATGGAGGCATGGGAAGGCTGAAGAGGCTTAGCTCTGGGCGATGCTGTGAAATATCCTACCTCTTTCTGCTCCTCTGCTCTCTTCAAAACAGATAACAAGAAGCAGAGCAGTCATACCGAATGGGTCAAATAGGCTTTTGAGTTCTCCCTTTCCCCTGAATCAATGAACTTGCCGTGTGGGTAATTAGTCTGCCAGTCTCATCCTGGTAGCACTGCTTTTGGAGTGTGACATATTCAAAGAGGTCACAAGCTCATTCTTTCCCCCATCCTCCTTTTACCCTTTTTTTTGTGTCCCTATTCTTCAGGTTTTTTAATGACGCCCTCCTCCAGCACAAATTGACTCTGGTGGTAATTTTTCATGTCACCTTCAGTAAAATTTTGAACAAAATTGCAAAAGATTCATGGAGGAGAAAAAGCGCTACATCTTTTATGTATTTCAGATGGTAAAGTATAAATCAAAAAGCCCAGGGATCTGTTTGCAGGGAGACAACAAGAAAAAAACCCATAGTGAGTAAAGTCAGACTGTGTCTCTGTCTGATCCTGCACTGACAAGCCTGGGATTTAATTTTTAATTGTTGAGTGACATATCGTCTTTATGTCAGGGTGAATACAGTTGATATAACAGATGTGAGAGAGACCCAGCTCACAAGCTCCTCCCGTCACACTTTTCTTCCTCACATATGAGTCGGGGTGAAAGTTAAACTCTAAGGGACATGGGTAAAAGGCTTCATGCTGAGTGAGAGGGGCTCAGGGCTAGGACCTGATGTTATAACTGCTTAAAGGGGTTGGTAGTTCTTAACCTTGGAAGAAAATGACCTTTCTGGGATGACTTTGGCCTTGTGGTTAAGGGTATAGAGTCAATTTGGGTAAATTCAGGTTCAAGTCTCAGATCTTCTGCAAGCCTCTTTTGTGGGAATGATTCACCTGCTCTGCCTTGAAGGTTTGAAACCATTTTAAAACTGAGCAGTTAAATCCCATCAGAAATGAATGGCAACTGGCTGAACAGTTTCTTAAAACTCACCTTTGTGGTCTGAGGGCAATGCCTCTCCCTCCAAATCTGGGCTGATGCTTGCCTTCCCACCATCATTCGCCCTGTCGGTTTTGATAGCAGAAGCTTCAGGAAGGGGACCATCTCATCCCTCGCTCCCACCAGCCTTCAGTCCTTGTGTGCCTCGATGTGTTGCTACAGTAAGAACAACATTAATAAGATGTGATGGGGAGGGCTGGCCACATGCAGCCAGTCGGACATTTGGCAGGCAGGTCTGCGTATACTGCCTGCCTGTATATCCATATCTGCATTGCATTGATTGCCTGTAACCAAAATGCTCGAGGATTTTGTAGGCCAGCTGAGTTTGCCTCTGATCCCCTCCTCCACTCCACCTGATTTTATGTTACAGACACAAACCATGATATCTTCTTTTTTTTTTTTTTTTTTTTTTTTTTAAATGCATGATCGATCTGTTTTAAAAGCACATACAGCTTTATGGTAGGAGAGATTAAACAGCAGTGTAGAAAAAGATCTCCTGCGGGGAAATCTGATTATACCTTTTTAGGGGGGTTTTCTTGTTGAGAGTCAGCCTGCATATTCCCACACTGTACTTGAAGGTCAGTCATTGTCTTATGCTGCTTCCTACAACAAAATTGAGAGGAGTATGATGAGATCTCACAGTCACAAGAGAGCTCATTTGTTCAGCAAATCCAGCCATGACCCTTTCTAATGTTTTCTTTCCCTTCCTTCCCTCTCTTCTGCTGGCTTGTTTTTAGCTGAATGCTTCCACTAAAACCTGCCTATCAATATTCAGGGATGATTTCTGAAGTTTGGGTAAAGACTGTCAAGCCCAATAGAGACCAAAGTGCCAAGCATATTTGTAGAGTCTAAACAGCTATCACAGTCTGTGGGATCAAAGACTCTGGGTTGCTTCTGCTGCTTCTTTGGTGGGAAAGGTGCCATTGTGAATTCTTTATTTTACGAAGTACACTTGAATGTGATAGTGAGTTCACATGTGAAGCTCATACCTGGATCCAGCTCTGCAAATGCTGGCACTGTAATTTGTCTCCAGGAGCTGGGAGCAGCCCACAGGGAAAACGAGCATGTTGTGCTGTTGCCTGGATTTGGTCCTGGTGTCGGTTTAGATGCTAATGGAGAATGGAGCCTGCAGCCAACTAAAGTGCTCTGGTTGCACATTTCCTTACAAGTCTCTTCCCCATGTGAAAGGCAGATCTAAAGCTTTTCAATATATTTATACAAATATGGACACAGAATCTGCCTGCATCCGTACAACCTATGAACACTGCAAAACTGTGAAGAAAGGAAAGGCTTTGAATTCACAGGTTTGTAATCTTTCGTGGTTGTTTTCTAAGCAGTATTTCTGTCTGCCTTCTGCTTAGTGAATTGGCAAAGCTAAGAGAGTAACATGAACTTTCAGAAGATAAACTTCAGTGCCCCTTATGGCTGGTCTGGAAATGTTGCTCATTATAACTCTGTACGAGTAGGATAGGTAACCCAAAGATGTCAGGAAGGGCTGCAGGCTAAAACAGCTAACCAAAAATTCCTCTTGGACATTCTATTCATCCTAGTGATGGCATTAATACCATTATTAATTTTATACAGTTTTTTAATTTCCAGGGATAGTGCCGAATATGGACCACGTAGCTTTCTGTGAAATCAGTATTAGCCCACTCTGAGGTCTGTCGAGATGCCCATGTACATGACAACTGGGGAGCAAAGGCTGCTTCAGGAGTTTTCCCCTTTCCCGGCTGGGAGGAGCTGAGCTCCGGGGACTCGCCAGTGCCTAGGCTGTAGCAGAGCTCATTCCTGCCCATGGCACTGGGCACAGGAAGGGAAGCCTGGGCTGGCACAGGAGCATCTGAAGGAGGGCAAATGAAATTTTTCCATTCCTGGAGGTCACCCACGCTCGTTCCCCAGTGCACGCTTGCCTATAAGGGACATGGATGGTCGGCATAGACAGCCAAAACAAAGGGTGCTGCACTAAGGGGGATTCTGAAGTTGTTATTACCAGGCCAGGTTATACACAGTGGGTCTAACTATCTAAATATATTTACTGGAGATGAGGGAAATGAGGGTGCCAGGAAGTGGGGGATGGGTGGGAAAATTATTTCAGTAATTACAATGAAGTGATCAAAAAAAATCCTGGAAACGTGAACCCTGCTTTACACTGCCTCCCTCCCTCCCTCTCCCCCCTTAAGTTTCATTAGTTTTTAAAAGGAACGCTGGGGAGATTATTTATCTTTGATCATTCTGGGATCAATCTGCAAATGTACAAACGCACTTAAAATCAGCGTTTGCCAACTGTTAAGCTCCACATTACACCCTGTTTTTTAAAGGCCTCAGGAAGATGCAAAACAGACACAAAGAGGAGATGGATGACTTCAGTGAGGCATTTAAGAAATTGTTTGAAGAGAGCAGCTGCCCCCCATCCTGATTAGCTGTGTAGCTCTCTGTCAGCTTGATTTCAAAAGCAGGTGAGAGTGCAGGAAAGGTGGAGAGAAAAGGACTGCAGACAGACAAAGCTGATTTTTCTCACCCTGCTTATTCATATGGCTTGTTAGGGATTGTTTTATTCCTGGTGCTGTTTCACACTTTATTTATTTACTTTTCCATATTTTTGCACCTTCCCTAATTCCACAGGTTCAAGGTGGCTGTTTTCCACAGCCAGTCAATACCTTCAGAGCTGATAATCTGGGGATTCTCTGTGTTTGATATAGTTACCACACTGCTGCTCAACTTCCAGGGTATGCTTCAAATATTTATTTAAAAAATAAAAAAAAGTCCCAAACCCTCCTCAATCTATTTCCTCCACGGCCTTCACTGCTGAAGCTTCTCACGTCACCTTCCGTGGGGAACTTGCGGGATGCTGATCTTTTTGTTTATTCGTTTATTTTTGGCAGCATCACTCTAACTGCCTCCAAAGAAGGGGGCAAAGACATTTGAGAAAATAATTTGTAAACACTTATCATGGCTCTGCCCAGGCAGGCAGGCACAGTTTTTACTCCGGAGCCACTGCATGCTGTGTGCTGTGTGGGTGATGAACAGCCACGTCCCACCCTGGAGCTGGCCGCACTCTGGTGATCCAGCTAATATCTGCATTTTATTTGCCCGAGGCTGCTCATGTTTTTGTAGGGGACAGGACAAAGCTCCACCTTCAGCGAAGACTTTTTAAAGTGAGACTTATAAAAGTATGCCAGGAACTTGGTTTTCTTACTTTCAACCAAGGGAGAAAAAAGTGAGGAAAATGGCTCCATATTTGATTTGGTGCTTCTTTATGAATTACTAAATATTGAGCACCAAAATCTGACAATTTGAGCAACTTTCCCTTCCAGGATTTGGTTTTTTCCTTACTGACTGACTGTGAGGTGTGCTTAAAAATTAGGCATATTACTGTGCTTCTTAGAGTGGCCAGTATGGTTCTGGAAAACAGACTTTTTCCCAGTATTGGAAGGAAGTCTCCAGGACATTATGCTTTTCCAGATTTTAGGAAAGGCATATAAGACAAGGAACTGTGTGTCTCTTGTCTGGGACACTGTATTTCCCCTGTCCAATCCCTTCCAAGACACAGCTCCTGGTAGCATGCTTGCTCCCAGAACAGGAGCAGAAAACAGGCTTCTGGCCCTAAACTCTGTGGACATTGATGTGACCCAGTACGAAGGCGTACTTCTTGTTCCCTGGAGGGCATGAGGCTGTTTTTTAGATTTATTAGCCTGGATTTAGTTTCCTGGCTAGATTTGCTTGCTCCCCTTCCTGCACAAGCTCTTGGAAAGCTGTGTTTTCCAAGCAATGATTCCCAGACCTGCAGAGCTTCCCATGGCTGGTATGGGCGACACACAACCTCTTCTGGGAGAGGCTGCTCTGTGGTGGTTTAAACCCTCTTTGCACTGTTCTGCCATCCCTCTGCTAGAAAACGGGTCTGAACCCACAGGACAATGGTCATGTACCTGTGATTGCTGCTGGTCTGGAAGAGAAAAAGTTGTATAGAGAACCGCTGCTGTGGGTAACAGGGACCCTGTGGTTTCCATCAGCTTCTGGCAATGCTGATGATAGCTGTAGAAAAGTAAATTATATGTAACAAAGGGGAATATTTGTCTTCTGCATGAGACTTTCCCACTCTCTTCATGCCTTTTCTGTTTACTGCTGCAGGGAGGTAGTGACCGACTGTGCAGCACTGACCTTCCCTCTGCTGCCTGGCTCCCATGTGGAGCTGGAGCGGCTGTGGGGGTGGAGATGCCATGGGGCTGGCTCATCTCCCCCTGCAATGAGAGAGGGAAGCACGTTCCACTGAAGGCACATTTGTGTTAAGTCTCTGCAAGAGGACAACCTCTACTTCAGAGCGGACAGGAAAATTCTATCTCTAGGCCCTACAAGAACATCAGGGTGTCTGCCAGATATTTTCAGCTGATCTCTGTGTTCTTGTTTCAATATTACTACTTTTTTTCCTCTTTTTTTTTTTTTTTCTTTCTTTACCCCACCTCCTTTCACTGGCACTTTCACCAGCTTTTCCACATTTTTCAGGACATGATACTCTGGCTTTCTGGTGACCTATCACAAGACAAAGTTGGGTTGCTTATCAGTGAAAGGTAGATTGGATATTAGGAAAAAATTCGTCACTGAAAGGATTGTCAAGCACTGGAACAGGCTGCCCAGGGAAGTGGTTGAGTCACCATCCCTGAAGGTGTTTAAAAGACATGTAGATGTGGCACTAGGGAGATGCTAAGCAGTGGGCTTGGCAGTGTTAGGGTAACAGTTGGACTGGATGATCTTAAAGGTCTTTTCCAACCTAAATGATTCTATGATTCTATGGCTCAGAGGCAGTGTTATATTTAAATGGAAGCAGACGAGAAGCTATGGGGAATAGAAACCAGTGCTGCAAAGGTATTAAAGAAGAGGCTGTTGTGTGAACGATGATATGGGGGGAAGTGAAGTTGGAGGCTTTGGAGTTAGCTGTGAGCTTAGTGTATAACTTATTCTGTCTAGCACTTGCCATGAAATATCCTAACAATACTCAGGCACTAGTGGTAGCAGAGATATTATCACTTGGGGAGACAACAGAAATGGCCTTATCATTTTGACAACGGCTTTTTTCCCTTATTATCGCTAAGTAACAATATCTCTATTTCACCGCCACTACTGAGCCATTGTTTTTTTGATAAATAAGGTCCTTTTTGTGATTTCTTTTTTCCCCACTTGTATTTTATCCTTTGTGCGTGTGTGCATGTGAGCAGATTTTAAAAAAAGATGTTCTACCCGATGGTGCAATATTAAAGACTACATCTCTTAAAAGCCAAGGAAGCTGTCAGAGGGGATATCTACATGAATATATAGCTTGTCTGGTGTCTAAGGGATTTGTGGTGCACCTAGGCTCAACAAAAGTCCATTCTACCTGTGGGGTCCCCACACCCCTGAATAAAAAACAGGAGTATGTAAGAGCTAGCGTATATAAGAGATGCTGGTACCAATTTCTCAGTATGACTGTCAAATTGCATTAGAACATGCCTATAACAAAATCTGCACATGTTTTGATGCGTGGTTTGTCCTCAGATGCTCATGAAAAGGCATCATCTGCAGCATGGCTATCCCTCTTACAAATGCAATGGATTGCATTCTCCTCACTGTGCTCCCAAAGTGCCTCAACTGATGGGGCCACACCCTGCCTGTCCTCCAGCCCCGTTCCAGAGCTGAAAAACCTGCACGGGCTAGGCAGGAGTTAGACTTGGGTGTATATAGTTCTATTAGATATGGTATATAGTGACGTCTGGATGTATTCATATTTGAGTCAGCTGAACATTTATCCTCATTTATGCTCTATTCTCTTTCCGTTCCTTTCTCATGCCCATCCCCATGGTGTCTGAGCACTGCTGTCTACCTGACTTACCACCGTTGTTACGGATTATCATCTGCCTGGGCTATGAGTGTGCTCTCCCATTATCCACTCATCATCCACGGTGGCTCTGTCTGGATACTTCTTTCTGCTGATACCATCAGCTGCCACTGTCTATTCTACGCACAATAGAGAACCCTCCTATCTGAGCCCATTGCTATGGTTACAGGCATCCTGCGGGCAGTGGGATCAACAGGAGCCATAAATGAAGGTACTACTGCAGTATTTGCATAAAGACTCCCTACCTGCTGTGGAACAGCCACGTTCTCCAAAATGACTCCCACGAGTTTCTGTCGCTGCCATTGCAAATTTGCATGGATGGGCTGGGACATCAGGACTCAATTTACGCTTTCTTGGCTTGGACTCGTAGCGAGAACACATTTTATGGAGGAGGAGAGAAAATTTACCTTAGAAGATGACAGTACTCACCTCCCTTAGATAGGAAATAATAAGGAGGAAGGTCAGGTTTTACTCTTTCCCCACCTTTGCATGCCCTGCTTTGCAGAGATCCTCAGAGCACTTGAACCAGCAACACACTAAGCTACTTGTTAGCCCCAAATGCCCAGGCACCAGGGAAGTGAGTCATCTATCATACACCTGCTCCATCACTTCCATTGCAGTAGTAAATGATGCGCTCAAAACCTGCCACTAAATGGAGAGAAAATGTGACCAGCCTAACTGCTATCAGAAAGTTAAATGCTTAAAATAATGTCACTGGAGGACTGAAGAGGAAAGAACAGGAGGTAAAGTAGGCTATTTTCCTCATCTGTGTCTTTCCCCAAACAGAGGAGGTGCGTAGTGAAATTAACCTCTACTCCTTTGATTCCCTCCCCTCCCCGCCTTGTGCACACTCTCTCTCGCTCTCTCTTGCTCTCTTTTAGGGCTTATATATTACGATTTGATGCAGGAGGATTTTTCATTAGAAGATGTGAAAAAGGCTTTAATACAAATCAGCCCAGAGAGTCTTTTGACAGGGTTTTTAAATAGTGCCCCTTGTCTCCCCGATGCAGCCACATGCTATCTTGTTCCCATGCTGACCTCTCTGTCTTTCCTCATTAAAGAACAAGGCCAGGCTGCTGAGCCCTCTCTCTTTTTGGAAATCTTCACTGCTTTGTCTCACGCACAGTCACTCCTGCTGCTGACCGACAGCTCCTCACCCCCAGTAATTTCTACACTGCATTAATCTGCATCATGATTTATGACTCTGAAATGATGGAAGACTTCTAGAGGAGCGCTTCTCATTTGGCCTGCTGGCTTTTCTCCCTTGCCCCTTCACCCGCTTTCTTCAAAGCAAACAGGCTCTTCTCCCACGCTGCCTGTCTGCAGAGCATCATCTCTGTGGATGCTCCAAAGGGGGAGAAACAGTTTGAGCAAGGTGCTTTCTGGTTGCTTTCCTTACAAATGATTTGAGCAAATAAATGCTAGGGAGGAAAGGGACCCACTTTCCTTTTCTAAAGACTTTTAGCAGATTCTCTCCAAGTCTGTGACTGTGCTGTTCTCTGACTGCTGCTGAATTCGGCAGCCCTGGGGGGGTTGCTGCTCAAGCCTCCTTGGAGTCTGGAGATGTTTCAGCAAGGAAACCTTCAACCACCCTCCAGGGATCAATCGCATTAGCAAGAGAGATGGTGACTCCTGGCAGTGCAGAGAGCTGGACCTTCAGGCCACGGGTGGACAAACCGCTGGACTGTTTGAGGGCATGTTGCTGTAGGGCTGTTTCAGTCTAGCTCAGGGTGATGGGGAAAAGAGCAAATCTGCATGCTCCCCATACTTGTTTCATGGGACTCTGTTATAGTCCTACATCAAAATTATCTTTCCTTCCATTTTCAGGAGTATGTATAAAAGAGACTGGAAAATTACTGTTTTACTAAGTCACCAGCACTTTGTGTGTTTCTCCAAAACTCCTGAATTGGTAGAATTTGAGGCTATAACTAGAAACAGGATGTCCTCTTCTCTTCTGGTTATCGGTACGGTGCTCTGGTCCTCAGGAGAGTCAGAAAACACAAAGAGGTGGAAAATGTTATGTTTAGAAGACAAGAGAACAAAATGCTGAATGCACTGGGCAGGGTAAATGCAGCATATAGTTATGGCAGCAGTGGGAAAGTGAATAAAGGATTCAGGAGGGACGGAAGAAGCAATGGGTGGAGGTTGATTACAAAATCCTTTGTGCTCTGCCTTGACTCCTATGGTCTGTTGCTCAGTAAAGTCAATGGAAATATTGCTATTGACTTCCTGGCAGTGCATTCAAATTTCAGACAATGAAGCCATGCCTAATTTCAGACAGAAATACTCCTCACCACACAATAGCCCTGGAATCATAAGCACGATGATCCCACCAAAAAAAAAAAAACAACCCACCTGAACTTTTCCATTGCAGGAAGAGGTTTGGTTTCAGGTGAGTTTAAGGAAAGGAGATTTGTCTTGAATTTTTATTTTCCTGGTCTCCTCCCCAATCAGATATTCAGATATTCTCACATACAGCGTGTGAAACTGATTCTAGCTCTCAGTCTGCCAGGCTGCCAAAGAGATGATTTACAAAGGCGGTGGTGACCAGGACTAGCAATAAAGCTTAGTTGCTACTGCATGAATATGTAGATGAATATGTAGTTACTCTGACAGCAACAGGGGAAAGCTGTTTCTTTGGGGTCTGGAAATAGAAGGGGAAATTGCTCATCTTTTTAGCCTTTGTTTTAAATTGATATTTAGGAGAACAATTTCTGGGCTGCTTGGAAAAAAGGAGGGTGAAAAGAAAGAAATTTGTGTAAAAATCTTTCCGATTCTACTCTGTTAATCTTTTAAATCTTTTGAATTTGGGTAGCGTGGCTCAAAAGGGAAAATCAGAAATTGTCTCTGTGTAAATAGAGCTTTTACAGAGAGCACAAAAGCTTGGGGTGGGAAGAGTGTAAAAATATTTTAATAGGTAACCTTTTATTTGGCAAAATATGTATTACTTCCTATTATGATAAACAGTTGGCATATTTGAGATGAAAATGTTTATACATATACATTACAATTACATATTCATTTGACTTTATATTACATACACAACTCAATTTGAATAAATGTCTGAAGCCAAAGGAATAAATTAGTATTGGTGCCGAGTGCTTTCTTTGCCCTTCCCCATTGTGTTTGCAAGATTTGCATTTTATAGTTGCACATTAACAAATATGCATATTTCATTATGGTTTTGGATTAAAAGGTTATCATCTCCGTTACCCATTAGTAATAAACAAACACAGGCTTTCCATGTGAATTTATCCCTGGCTCAGCTGTTTGCTGATTAGGTTGTTGTCGCTGGGTTTCCTTGTTTTCTCCTTGTGGAGAATCCCTAAAGCGGTTTCTAAAGTGCTTATTGTCCTCTGGGGAGCAGTGAATGAGAAAAGGAGGCAGGCGAAGAAGAGCCAGAGGCATCCTAAGGTGGTGAAAAGCAGGAAGGTAAGGCCATGACCAATTCGCAGCCAGGTTAGGAGCTTAGTTTAGGCAGGAGGTCCCCAAAGTCCAAGCCTTGTGGCAAAAAAAGATCACTGGAAAACCTGGTTGAAGGCTGTGCAGGGTCAGATAGTCTCAGAAACACCCTGATGAGCAGGAAACAATGAAGTGATCGCCCCAGCATCCCAAAACATGGCAATTTCAGATCAGGCTGTTCTCCTATGCCGGGGTGAGCCAAAACCCCTGAATCTGCACACAGGGAGACCTTGAACCTGGAGAACTTGGCACCTGGCATCAGCTGGGAGGGGAAGAAAGCATTGAATTTTTACTGGCACCACTGGTGTGAGCCCCAGTGGGGCTATGCATGTGGTACATTGCTTCAGCCTTGGGTGAATGTCTGCTGGAACAAATTGGACTAAACTTCACAGCCTGAAATCTCAGCAGCTCTGCTTCCTTGACAACCTCATCACAATATCTTAGTTCAACCTGTTCTGCCAAAAAACCCTTATTGATCAGTTCTGTGTTTGCAGGCACTTGTAGGACGAAGGTAAGAAGGGATCGGGGCTGAAGAATTCCTGGCTATTTGAGCTGGGGCCCAGACAGTTATTACCACTCTGGAGTAAACAGCACGGATGCTGGGGGATATTTTTTAGAGTAGCTGAATCTTGAGGAGACTTTGCATTCAGCATCTGAAAAATAGCAAGGACCTATTTCTATGGGCAGTGGGTACAGGAGGCTGCCCTGTGAAGTCAGCATTGGGAGAAGGCTGTCACGTCCTAGAAGGTGTCTGTGTCTTAAAGCCAGGTGTTTTTTGCCGAGATGATGCTGGGGCTGGATCAGTGTCCTCTCATAATAAAGCTGCGCGTGCCATAGGATTATAGTCTTTGGCTCTAACTATTCACCTACTGCAAATAAGCTCCATGTGTAAAAGCCAATGGAATTTTAATGGATTTTTATTTTCACTTTATTGGATTTTCCTTTCCTTGTCTTTTTAATACAACTTTGCTAGAGTCAGTGGGTGTGAATGCCTCAAAAAAAGCCATTTGGTTTTATTTTTCCCCTTCTTCAGGGGAAAGGAAAATGAAAAGATTCGGTGGCACTTCAGTAGAAGAAATAAAAATAGAGAACCCCAGTGGGACTATTCACACAGCTCCTAGGATGCACCTTTGGGCTTATCTGATGTGCCCTGTTGTCATCTTGGTGCTGCTGCCTTCTGTTTACTCTTCTAACCCCCTCTGCAGGTCCTTCACTGTCCCAGAGCAGCTTTCCAGGTGGCTTCGTGAGCATAATTGCCCAAAGCTGTCCCCTGCTTAGGCCAGCTCTGGACATCTTTACCGATGCCCTTGAGGGTCCCTTTCCAGCTGCTAAAACAAGAAACCCCACTTGCTGGTGTTTCTGAACAGCCACCCCATGCTGTCACACCAGCCCGGTGCGCACTATACAGACTTCCACCCAGCTCATTGCACTTCTAACATCTTCCAAGCTTTCAGCTCTGTTCCCTGCAGAGAGAGAAAAACCTCTCTGATCTACCCAGCAGCAGGGCAACACCCCTCCTCGTGTATTGTCTATTCATTAAAATCCAGTTGGGCTGTTTGCCCAAAATGCAGATTTTTGTTTCCCTAAGGCAGAAACACTGGATCCATTTTCCTTCCATTCTTCCCAATCCTTCCTGCATCCATCACAAAGATCCGCCGCTTCCTCCCAGCTCCCGGTCTAGGTGGCAACTCCAACATGGGAATAAGCTCTGGGACAGTAAATGTTTCTCTCCTGCTGCAGGAACTGCCGGTCTTTCTCAGAGGCAGTGCTTGGATGAGCTGCCTGCGTCTTCCATCCATCCCTGCTATCCCACCTGGAAGCAGGTCTATGATGATAAACAAATCAAGTGAAGAAGTACTAAAGGTCAAGGTGATAGCACAGCATGTTAATCAAATTCGCTCACCAAAATGGGGCACTGTAATAATTCTAATGCTTCGAACAAAGGTTGCAAGGGAGATTGGAAATACCACAGTGGGAGACCAGACTGCACCAGCAGTTCAGATGGGATAAAGACCTTTTTGCATTCAGCTCCCTAAATAATTTCCAAATTGACACTAACTGCCATCCACCAGCACCGCAGGGTGTTTGGAGTGGCCTTTGGGAAGTCTATCAGGGTCCTCACATTGGGGCCTCACCACAATTTGTCTCATATATGGCTTTGCATGTGTAGCCTTAGCAAAGAGATCAGTGCTTGAGCTGTCAGTCCTGGAAGGATTTTTTTTTCAGCTGCTACACTGCCAAGCCTTTTGTGATGGTGATGTGATGTCTGTGATAAGTACACAGCAGTCTCCTACAAAACGGTCTGAAGGTGGTAATTCAGTTCACCTAGGTCACCAAACAACCATCAGATAATTGTAAATTTGGAGTGGAACTAAATAAGCTATGCATAGCTGCAAGGCTTCATTTCCAGCTACTAATCCTCTTAAATTATTGAGTCACCCTGTAAACTATTAGCTAAGTATTTTGAAGAAGAGTCTCTGCTGTGCGTAGCCTCATGTAACTCTACAGGCTTCAGGCAGAATCTAACTCATATAGCAATAAATTTATATACTCAGATAACATACCTAAACTTTAAGTGCGTGCTTGAAACTGGGAGACCCTGTGTAAAACACTGCTGCAGCACTGCAAAGCCAGATGCTTTCATAGAACTGAAAAACCTCAGTGGTTTGCACAAACAGATCATTTTTTCGGGCAGGTGTCTTCTAAAGATACTGTCTCTACTTCAAGAACTTATAAAGCAGCTTTGATCCATAGCAATGAGAAATATTCTGTAGTCATTTTCTGCAGGAGTTGGCCATTCATAAAGGATTTTTCAGAGCTTTTGCGCATGAATACCATCATGTTGGAGTTGGTCAAATTATCCACTGAAAATGATTTCTGCAAATGATTTAGCTCCTTTACCAGTTTTCTCTTTGCCAGACTATCTGCAAGCAGATCATGAGTTTTATTAAAGTGTTGATTACTTGCAGTTTCACAACTGTTCAAACTATAGTCAGTGCAGCCAAATTTAAATGCTGCTGCATCTACAAATGGCTTGCAATGAGTAAGTGCTATTTCTGATTTACTACTCATGCTGTACATGTGGTCATCCATGTTGCACAGCCTTGTTTCTACTGCTGGGATGGATGGGAGGGAGATGCTAAAAGGAAAGAATTCCTTTTTATTTAAAAAATATCTGGAGGCATGTGGAAGTGCTCAGCTAATCCATTGTGTGAGTAATAAATAGGAGCTGTTCAAAAAATCTTCAAGTACACTTCCAGGAGGAATACTCCCAGATACTTAACAGCACCAGTATCTCTGAAGCTCATTTATCCCCACTAATATTCTTGAAATAAACACTCAAGTGTTCATGAATAAATGTCCCCTTTCTGACTGATGTGAATCCATTCGTGGCTATACATTATTCCGAATGAATACTGTAATTCACTCTAATTTATACAAGGAAGAGGAAATTGATGGAGGAAATAATGAGATCTAGGGTAATGTAAGCACTGTCAGCAGTCTCATGAAAGACTATCGCAACATCTTCAGGCTGGAAAACATTTTCTGAGGCTGAGTTGCCCATAGCTGACACAAGGCTGAAGACATACTGGTGGCTGTGTCTCTTGTATGTGGGGACTGTTAGTACTCGGTGCTTATAGACATAGACATTGATGATGAACCAATCTGGTGGCAGCCAAGCTGGGCAACAGGAGGTGGCATCTCGTGTCATACACTTCTGGGGACACCTTCATATCCCTCTAGGAGCTGTAGATGCCTGCAGGTGGGATGATGATGCTTCTTTTGTGGTGTTCAGTAAGCATCCAGTGCCAATTCTCACCGTGGCCTGCTGCATTCCTGGTCCGGATGCGGTGAAGAGTAACCCACTGCTGCAATATGGCAGAGTAAAATCACCTGGTTTCTTCTTTTTACAGAGACTGTCACACCAAGACCTCTTTTTCCTGCCTCTGCATCAGATACTTGGAATAAATCAGGTTTTCAAAAGAGTTCTATGCTTTGATTTAGGAATGACAACAGGAGGGAGATATGAAACCACCTCAGAAGTGCTAGGTACCAAACAGCCTAAGTCTGACCCTTGGGCTTTAACCTAAAGTGAAGCTGACTTCTTTTTCCTGCCTGAGCCCTCCATGTGTGGCAAGTAACAGAAAAGACACTTTCTGTTCAACATGACCAGCATCCGAAAAGTGCAGAATATAATAGGCAGAAAGAATTTCTTCATACCAACAAACATTTTCCTGCATGGTAGGAAATGCAGTCAGGCTAGGTAAGATAAAAAAGGAAGGCAACGAGTGGATAAGCATCAGTCTAATGGTAACAATACACTGTTCTCAGATAATGGAAAGATATGACAGCAAACAGTGAAAGGACGAGCAAGATAGTTCCGAGAAGGTGCAATAATATACAGAGGATGATATGTCAGGAAAACGCCTGTGAAGACAGGAGCTATTCCTGGGCCATGTAAAGTCAACAGGCTGCTCTGTAACCAGGTCCTTCTTTGGATACTTCAAAATGATTTGCACTTATTTGCAGTAATTCTGAAGGTTTTTCTCCCTTGCTCAATCACAGGAAATCAAGTTTAAAACAGAGAAGACACACAATTGCCCTGGTTCTCTGCCACAGCATCCCTTTCACATTAACCATCTTGCCACTGGAAGGATGTCAGCTACGGCTCTACATTTAGATTTCAGCAGGGCTCCAATGGCATCACCTTGGCAGTGGTGTGCGAGGACAGTGCTGGCCAAAAAAGCAGCAGAAACTATGAGCTCTGCTGGGCATCCCCCAATCAGTACACTATCAAGGATTTACTAAAATCGGATTTGCCCTTTTTCCCCATGCATGACTTGTTCATTCAAGATAGATGCTTCTCTTCAGTTTTTGCACAGGTGTAGAACTCTACCAGAAACTTCAGCTCAGTGAATATCCTGGTGATACTGCACAAAGGTCTACGGGGTGAGACAGGAATAGTCCGGAGAAGACATAGGAGTAAAAAGGGTTTTTATAAAGAGTGAAGTGGGTCATCAATTCCAGCGCCCACTTGGCCAAATCGATCCATCTCTGGGTTTGTATTGTTCTCCACCACGGCTGTTTCTGAGCACCTTTAAGTGGAACTTAATAATGAAAGAACAGAAGCCTTTAGACTGCTTGGATGTTTTGCCTGTTTCAGGGCACAAATCTGTAAAGGGTAAGGTTTATTGGTCTTTAAGGATGGATTTTCTCTTTCTTTCTTTTTTCTGCCTTTCAGGTACCCAGGCTTTGGGAATAATATGTGCATCAGGGAGGAATCAGTGTTCCAGAAATCATTCTTGTACTGGGAAGGCTTTTTTCCTCCCTTCCTATCTCTACCACTTAAAAAAACATTGAATTGTAAAATGAACTTGTATAAGCTGTGATGGAGCAATTCTAATTTCCCAATTTCCACCATGTAGGGGGAGACAGGAGGCCTTGCAATTGCATGCAAACATTAAAATGATAAGGCGTAGGCCTGGCAGCTGGACCTGAGAACCACATGGGGAAGGGGCAGGGAAGAAAAGAAAGAAGCAGCTGCCGACAGGCTCATGTCCTGCTTTCTCTGCTTTTTATTTTTGGAGTACATTGGGGTAGCCTTCAATGTTTGCTGTGTTGACACATGTTGGCTGCCCAGGGTAGCTGTAATAGGCCCCTGTGGGAGGTGTATAATTGAGATATACAGGCATTTTGCATATTAACAGTAAGAGCTTGTCCTGCTTTGAAAAAAAGCCAAAATAATCTCTTTTCCTTTGCCCTTCCTTTTCTGCCTCTTGCCTCTGGGCAACAGCACAGATTGGTTTGCTCTAAGGTGGGTGGGGGCTGGGGCAGGTGACACAGAGCTGCTGGGCTGAGACAGGCGGGTGGCTAAAGGGACAGTGGGCTGCCAGAAGGGGTGAAAAGAGTGGTAAAGGCACCCAGTTGCTGGAATGACATTTAGTGTTGTATGTCAGTTAATGCCATACTTACAATTTGGTGGAAGAAGATCCCAAACCCTGATGCAGTTTTTCCTTGCCTCTTTTCCATTAACCTGCTTTCTCTTCTGGCCAGAGATGTACCATCACCTTTCCCCATCAGCCAGTGAACAACCTACTTTTCTACCTACTCACTTCTTAACCTGTTGTCCCTCCCTCCTCCCATCTCATCGTCTGCTCCTGGGCCTTACATCTAAGGTGGTGTTATATTTTTCCTGAGCTTTGACCCATTTATGCTGTCCAGATTCCTTCAGGTTTCAGCACTTCTACAGTTTCTAACCCTTCCGGACTGGAAGAGCTCATATTAACAGGACATTATTGCTGTGGCAAGCCCAGCTGAGAAATTTAGAAGAGCAGAAAATGCAGAACAGCTGCATGGAGACAGGGCAGTGAAGAGGAATACATGCCATAACCACATACCCACATACCTTGGAATCAGCATTTGGAGTTGAAGCTTGAAGTCTGGGAAACTTTAGTCAACATAGAATCATAGAATCATTTAGGTTGTAAAAGACCTTTAAGATCATTAACTTAAGATCATCCAACATTAACCCAGCACTGCCAAGCCCACCACTAAACCATGTCCCTAAGTGCCACAACTACGCGTCTATTAAATACCTCCAGGATGGTGACTGCACCACCTCCCTGGCCAGCCTGTTCCAGTGCTTGACAACCCTTTTGGTGAAGAAATGTCAGCAGTACTCTCATTTCATTTACCTGTTTTTTTCATTCTTATTTATTTGTATCCATATTCTTAAACCCATTCTTAACTTTACAGTTAAAAAGCCAAAACCAATTTATTTAATCTACTTGATGGACTTAACTTAGTTATTGAATTAGTTTCTATTTCAACTAGAGCATGACTTTTCAGAAGAAAAGCATACACTAAGATTTTAAAGATTAGCAGTGAAGAATCTTTCACTCATAGAAAACCCTGACAACATCAGCTTATCCATGGTTTTGTCAAAGGCTGGCTGCTGCCTTGCCAGTGCCTGTTTTATATCCAGTCCTATTTTAGCAATCTTTTGATCATGCACTGTGCTTTAGGGCATCACAGCTTGTTTGGGCATAGGTCTTTGCTGAGGATTGGTGTTCTCACACTGGGATTATTTAAGCTGTGGGACCCAGGAGCCCCCCAGTTCCCCGGGAAGCTCAGTTTGCAAAGGTGTGTGGGTAAAGAGGAAACTTGCATTGGGTGCCCTAAAAGGTCCCCTGTTGTGGATGAGTGGGACACCAGGACTGGGAGGGCATGGACCTCAGTGCCCCTCCCCACAGCATGAGCACAGCTACTGCTTTGTGAGGTAAAACTCAAATATCCAAACCTCAGTCTTCCAAATCCTCTTTTTGTCTTCTTTCTAGAAAAATGGCTTCCAGTTCCAAATTGCTTTTGATATTTCCTTTACCATTTCCATCTTCTGTCAAAGCCGGACTAGAGTTGCTTTACAATTTTTTATTTTCATTACCTCGTGGCCTAAGATGAGCTTAAATCTGTAGCCATATTGAGCTGGTGGCTTTGTGGTTTTTTGGACTGTATTTGCCAACCTCCATGCTTCCCTGCATGTAGGGGCTGGCACCAAACCAAACCTCCCTCCAAACACACTCTGAGTTCATATCTACCAATGAGGTCCAAATCAGGATCCAGTTTCCAACACCCGCAACTTTTCCAGAAGAGATTGCCCAAAATGCCAGGCTGGGTGAAATCCGAATTCTAGCATTGCATTCGAATCCCATCTCAAGGGAAAACAAAACAAAGCAAACCAACATCTTGTTTCTTGTAAAAATCCCTTGCAAGGTATAAAAACAGCTATACTTCCCAGGTAAGACTATCTCTGCTAGGCGATGTTTCTCTCTGCAGCCTTTCATTTAATATCACAGCCCCTGCCTGCCTTCCTTCACCAGACTGATTCATAACTGTAATCATCTATGAAAACACAGTGCATGCTTTTATGACCACCTTGTGTTTTCTAAGATCTGCCCAGGGTGCTTAAAAATAGCCCTGGCTCCTCTATTAAGCCTCGTCTCCCAGTTATAATGAGCACACAAAGAGCAGCTGTGATATGGTGATGATGGTGGGTTCTTCCTGCGGGATGGATGCTCTCGCCTGGCCTCTTCAGAGAACACTCTGGCTTGGCAGAGACTTTGCCAGGGATGAAAATGCACAAAGAAGACGAGCAGCTTGGTGAGGTCATTTCTGGTTGGGCTCTGCCTGCTGCTGCAGTGGCTGCTGCTGCTTTCAACTCAGCCTGACAAAATCCTTTTGCTTCTGTACTCCTTCTTGCTCCTACAATCTGAAAATTAAAATAGGGAGGTGGGGCAAGAGGGTGAGCAAGGATCTTCAGAGAAATCGAGGGAGCTTTGGATGTGCCTAGGTATGCAGACTACATCGTCTCCATCCAAGAGGCTGAAGGGTGTCCATTTGCTGTTGGCACTTCATGCCTGTCATGGTGTTTGATGTTCCTAAGAGACCTACAAATACTTCAAGACAGTTTGCTCTGTGGGGCTGCACAGTCTCCCATGGCATGTGACGTGGCAGCAATAGGGTAGAACAGTTTAAATGTATTCTTGTGAACGGGACTCTTCCCACGCACCCAGCAAGCTGCCTTTGCCTGGGGTGGGACCAAATCATCCTTCATATTCACCCCTCTGATGTCTGGAGATGTGTTTTCTCACGCTCCTTGCAAGACCTCTCTCTCCTCATTTAAATCCTTGCTTCCACTTTCCAGATTTCTGAGCACAACAGCATCTCCCTGGGATGCTGCATCCCCCTGCCCTTGAGCAGACATCCATGCAGCTTACGGCAGCACCCAGGCATTCACCCAGCTTGCCAGAAGTGCACAGCAAAGGCCCTTGAATAGCTTCTTCCAGAGTAATCCCCCTTGGGAGACAAAGGACCAGTTTGTACTATTATCCCTTGGGTCTCCATAGTGTGTGGGAGATGGGCTCAACTGCCATTTTTTTAGCCACAAGGACACTACTGCCAGCCTGGGTGCTGTGAATGCACATATCACATCACAGTACTGCAACAGGCTTGCTGAAAAACTCTGTGTTTTCATAGAATCATAGAATGATTTGGGTTGGAAGGGACTTTAAAATGATCTAGTTCCAACTCCCCCGCCATGGGCAGAGTCGCCTTCCACTAGACCAGGTTGCTCAAAGCCCCATCCAGCCTGGCCTTGAGCGCTGCCAGGGATGGGGCATCCACAGCTGCTCTGGGCAACCTGTTCCAGTGTCTCACCACTCTCACAGTAAAGAATGTCTTCCTTATATCTAATCTAAATTTACCCTCTTTCAGTTTAAAGCCATCACCCCTTGTCCTATCACTACATGCCCTTGTAAAAGGTCCCTCTTCAGCTTTCCTGTAGGTCCCCTTTAGGTACTGGGAGGCTGCTATAAGGTCTCCCCAGAGCCACCTCTTCTCCAGGCTGAACAACCCCAGCGCTCTCAGCCCATCTTTATAGGAGAGGTGCTCCAGCCCTCTGATCATCTTCGTGGCCTCCTCTGGACTCACTCCAATAGGTCCATGTCCTGCCCAGTTCTGGGGGCCCCAGAGCTGAACACAGTACTCCAGGTGGGGTGCTGTCATGAGAGCAGAGTAGAGGGGGAGAATCAGCTCCCTCAGCCTGCTGGTCACGCTGCTTTTGATGCAGCCCAGGACACAGTTGGCTTTCTGGGATACAGGCACACATTACCAGCTTATGTTGAGCTTCTCATCCACCAACACTCCTCAGGGCTGCTCTCAAACCATTCTCTGCTCACCCTCTATTTGTGCTTAGAATTGCCCAGACCCACATGCAGGACCTTGCACTTGTTAAACTTCATGAGGTTCACACGGGCCCACCTTTGAAGCCTGTCAAGGTCCCTCTGGATGGCACCCCTTCCTCCAGCTTGTTGACCACACCACACAGCTTGGTGTTGTCAGCAAACTTGATGAGGGTGCACTCGATCCCACTGTCCATGTCACCAACAAAGATGTTAGACAGCACTGGTCCCAATACCAACTCCTAAGGAATGCCACTCATCACTGATCTCCACTTGGACATCGAGGCGTTGACTGTAACTCTTCAAGTGTGGCCATCCAGCCAATTCCTTATCCATCAGGTAGTCCATCCATCAAATCCATGTCTCTCCCATTTAGAGACAAGGATGTCATGCAGGGCAGTGTCAAATGCTTTGCACAAGTCCAGGTTGATGACGTCAGTTGCATCTGCAGCCACCTCAATCTCCTTAATCTCCTGCACTAGCTCTTGGAGAGCAGCTGGCTCTCCCTGCCCTCTGGGGTGAAAGCAGCTCCTTGACCATAAAGTGGAAAGAACACAAATTTTATTGAGAGCCTGACAGTTCCTTCCAAATGCATTGCCTTTGCGGCTTTCCAGTATCCCTGCCCCCTCAAGGGCTCTCTATGCTCATTGATAGCTACTTACCAACTTCCTTGGACTCCAACAGCTCCCAGCTCTGCCTCAGATAAGCAGCTGCCTCTTCTGGATTTTGGCCCTAGTTCGTGGATTGCCAGAACAGGTATCCCTCCAGGGTCTCCTCACCTTCCCATCCAAATCAAGCCTTTAAGTCTCTCCCCTGGGATTCCTGTTCTTTCTTGCTCTCAGTCTTTGCCTCCTTAAAATGCCTGCCAATGTCTTCAGGCATGTCCTCACATTTTGAGCAGCTCTGGCTCTGGGCCACACCACAGGCTGGCCTGGCAACCCATGCAGCAAAGTGGCTTCTTATCCTTCCGTGTGGATTATAATGAGAAGCCCCATCTCGCCCAGGCCCATCCCCTGCCTGTTCTGCCTCCTTGTTCACCACCTCCTCGTTGGGATAGGACAGAGTCTGCCAAAAGACATGGCTGTAAGAGAGCTGAGACCATCTTGTTGTCCCTGCTTTTATGCTGCTTATCTTACTGTCTCAGCTTTTCTTTGCTTCTAACCCCTCTCTCCTCCGTGTGTCCTGACTTCTGCAGTAACTGATGGGGAATGATAAAGGGTCACAAACCTGTCAGTGGCATGAAGAGGGTGGGACTGATCAGTCACTCCCTCAAACATTCAATATGCTCAAGACCATCAAATGAAGCTAACAGGAGTTAGGCTCAAAGCAAACAAAAAAAGGATATTCTTCATGCAACAGGTTGTTTGGCAGTGAAGCTCCTTGTTAAGGGATGTTGTGAGCGTGACAGACAGGTGGACTTCAGGGGAAACTGGCTAAGGGCACAAAAGAGAGATCACATCTGGCTCTGGATAACCCTGGGATGGAAATGGCTGAGGGACTACAGAATCATAGAATCATGTAGGTTGCAAAAGACCTTTTTGGTCTTTTGGTCAGTTGGACCATCAAGTCCAACTGTTAACCCAGGACTGCCAAGCCCATGACTAAACCACGTCCCTAAGCACCACACCTATGTGTTTTTTAAACCCCTCCAGGGATGGTGACCACCACCTCCCTAGACAGCCTGTTCTAATGCTTGACCATCCTTCCAGTGAAGGAATTCTTCCTAATATCCAATGTAAACCCTCCCCTGGTGTAACTTGAGGCCATTTCCTTTTGTCCTGTTGCTTGTTATCTGGGAGAAGAGACCGACCCCCATCTCACCACAGCCTCCTTTCAGGCAGCTGCAGAGAGCAATAAGGTCCCCCCTGCGTCTCTTCTTCTCCCATCTGAAGAACCTCAGTTCCCTCAGCTGCTCATCATAAGACTTGTGCTCCAGTCCCTTCCCCAGCTCTGTTGCCTGTCTCTGGACATGCTCCAGTCCCTCAGTGTCTGTCTTGCAGTGAGGGGCCCAGAACTGAGCACAGTATTCGAGGTGCAGCCTCACCAATGCCCAGTATAGGGGGACAGTCACTGCCCTGGTCCTGCTGGCCACACTGTTTCAGATACAAGCCAGGATGCTGTCAGCCACCTGGGCACACTGCTGGCTCATGTTCAGCCAGCAGTCAACCAGCACCCCCAGGTCCTTTTCTGCCGGACACCTTCCCAGCCTCTTCCCCAAGCCTGCAGTGCTACGTGGGGTTGTTGTGACCCAAATGCACAACCTGGCACCCAGCCTGTTGAACCCCATACAGTTGGCCTCAGCCCATCAGCCCAGCCTGCCCATATCCCTCTGCAGAGCCTATTAAGGGGAAATTTTACATGTACTTACTGTTCCTTAAGCATCTCCTTATCCCCACTGCTAGAGACCAGATGCTGGGCTAGGGGGAACTGAGCCAGCACAGCTATTCCTAGGCATTATCTCAACATCCTGAAATGCTAAAGATACTTCCACTGTTACAGTACAACTTTATTAAGTAACAACTCTGGAAAAGAAACTTGCATTGTAGAAACTGGATTTAATCTGAGTGTAATAGTCTTTCTAGTTGCCCTGGAACAGACTTGGCCAAATCCGACCTGATGAGATACTGCACTTCCAAACTGCCCCATTACTCAGTTTTCAACTGTGGCTTGTGGTCTGGGAGCTGTAAGCAGCCAGGGGAGCATCGGACTTTCAGCAGTCAAACAGCAATGAGAAGGCAGTAACAGCAATGCAGCATTTCTTCTAGAACCAAAAACACATTTTCGTGCTAAGAAAAAAACCCTGTAAGTCTAAATGTAGCAGTGCCATCTGCTGACCTATGCAATAACAGGAACGTAAGCTTGTAAAAGTCAGGACCTATGAAAGGAATGTATCCATCCTTTCCTTCGTGCAGAGCCTGATCTTGCAAAACACCCATGGATTTGGGATTGTGGCTCCAGGAGTCCTGTCATCATGGCACAAAACGGGACATATCCTGAGCTGGTGTGAACTGGCACAGGTCTCCTGAAAGAGCATGTAATTTATGGCAGACAGTGCTGCCCCCGATCCTCTCCACCCCCACTCCCCACCCCCCGAACATGCAGCAGTGGCCCTGCACACTGCAGCACTGAAAAAATCCCTAGGAGCTCTGAGTCTGCTTCCGTAAAAAGTGGAGGGACTTGTACCTTGCAGTCTGTCCTGAAAGCCTTGTGTTGTTTAGTTTAGACGTTGCATTTTCTTTGTGTTCTGTTTTGGATAGACCAAGGCTTTTGTTGTTGTTGTTGATGATGCAGGTCAGTGTTTCAAGACTTATGCAGGGGAGAGGGGGATATGCCAGCAAGATTTAGCTTGTGAGCACAGAGCAGCTTTTGACACCAGGCATCACACAGGAAGCAGTTTGGGGTAGAAATACAACCTGCAGCCTCCCTCTGCCCATCTTCGAAGGAAGCAAAAAGCACCCCTTGAGACGGAGGAGAAATCTGGCAGTTGGGGGTTGGTATCTGCCATCTCCTCGATGGTCAGAGGGGATCCCCAATCGCTCAGGACCGTGCAAATTCTTTAACTGATGCAGAAACTGAGTGAGACCTCTCTCTTCTCCGATTCCATCAGCTGAGCAGATCTTTCCATGGTACCAGATCTTTTCCATGCTAATCTTCCACCTGCTTGGGCAATTGCTTTGCTTTGTTTTCCAGAAGAGGTTGCCTTTTGTGGGCAGAAGGTCGGGTGACACCTCTGAGTCAGAGAATGGGATCTGCCCTCCCTCTCCCCAACACTGAGTGCTTTGTTGCTTTGAATTGCTGTTGTGGGTAACAGGAGTGTAAGACAGCTGGTTTACTTGCGTTTCTGTGGCAAGCTCATCATTTTAAGTCCATCAGGGAAGGAGAGGCAGGTGTAGATTGAACTGACACCCGCCAATCATTTACTCTCTCTTTCATGAAACATGCATAGGCTGTCACTGAGTGTACTTGTGTTCTGTTTTATGGGCTCTTCGCTCCAAGAAGCTCTGGCTGTGTAGGAGAGCTGCTGTAACAGGAGAGAGGACCACTGCTAGATGTCTGCCTGGAACACTGCAGCACCAAATAAGTCTGAAAGAGGCACTTTTTAGGGTTCTTCCAGCCAAACCTCTTGTTCTGGGTTGACCCATAATCTTGTATCTATGGCAGAGGCCAAGACTGCTCTGCAGATTTCCCTGCTTTGTCTCTTACTGACATATTAAAGAAGGGCAGCTTCAGACCAGCTTGTGTTCCCCAGCCTGGACTCCTTCTCTTCAGACTCCTACTACCAACCTTCTCCTTCCCTCAGCCCCAGCATTGTGACAACATGTTTTGTGCAATGGGGAACGCACCCAGTATAAGCCACTATACCCTCTGTTGCCCATTTGCACCCCTGGGTTTCTGTTGACACCCTGCTGCTGTTGACACCCCCTCCTTTCCTCCTGCCCCCCGGCACAGCACCATTTGCCTGTGATGGCACCTGTGATGGTGGCTTTGTCCCACTGCCCTTCCGTCAAAAAAGATATTTGGCCAGTTCTTCAGGAAAAGCCCTTTATACATTATCACAGAGGTGCCCACAACAGACTTAGCAAATCAATGTCCTTCCCTACACTTTCTTTGCCTAGACATAAAAAATTCCCTAAAGGATGTTCTCTAAGCCACTTGAATCAGAGTATCCACTAGAGGTGATAAAGGCATGTTCAACACTTGCTCTCACAAAAGAGACCCACAACCTCTTTGTTAGCTACAGGGAAGAGTAACTTTTGCTCCTGGGGATTCAGGACTGCAGAGGTGGCAGGAGCCAGCCTCCCCCACGTGCCTGCCCATAGCGCTCATGCTGTGCGCACTGTGCAGCTGCTTTGGTGGAGGGTGTTGATGCTCCCTCTGCTGAAATGGTGGCCCTTCTTCCCGGGAAATGGGAGCAGCACCATTGGAGTGGCGGCTTTGATTTCATTGCCTGTCTGATTCATTACCGATCAGGTAATGACTGACAATAGGCCAATCAGATCTCCAATATCACTCTGTCAGCTTCATAATGAATACTACTGCAAACTAAGCTTATTGTGATTTAATTAGTAATGCTGTAATAATGCTACCGCCTGGGCTTAAGGTTACTAATTTATATAAATAGCTATATTAATGTTTTGAAGCACCAAGTATTAATTGCATCAGCCTCAGTGTTAGACTCTGGTTGGCTAATGGCAGCTGCAAAACTCAACAACTCATAGTGTTGTGGGGAAAAAAAATGTTTTTGATCTTTTGCCTGTTGTTTTTAACTAGGCAAGAGGCAGTCACGGACAAGGCTGGAGGGATTTGGATAATATGGGCCAGGGAGCAGTATTTGAGATTCAAATCCCTTTTTGCTTGGATCTGTTATTCTTCTTTTTCCTTTGCACCATGAGCATCTCCCCCTCCCCTTCCCTCTCCTCCCTCCTTCCGCTTAAATATATAAATAAATCTGAGCTGCTTGCATCGACAGTTCCAATTTGCCACAATTGGAAGTTGCACACATGAGAGATCTCTGTGCAGCCAGCTCGCATTTTATTTTCAAATCTAGAATTAAAAGGAAAGAAGGGGGAAAAAAAGAGGGCCATGGGAGCACAAGGAGGATTTGCATACATCAGAGCTCTACATGAGCTAGGGCCTAAGCTCTTTCTCTGGGCTTGAATAAACTACTAGAGGGAAAAGGGAACAAGAAAAAAGGAAAATTGAATGACAAAAATTCTTGACCCTTTCTCTGGGTTTGATGAAGGCTCGTCTCCCTGCGATCGGGCTGGTGACAGATCCTTCTGTTGGACTAACAAGAAGTGTCTGAGATGGAGGGAAGAATAATATAAACTGATGCTGGAGTGGAAATGGGTCTTGTGCTGGCATCCACTAGACTCAGGAACAAATGTTAGACTCATAAATGCTAGAGATAGAGGAAGACACGGCACCAGAATGAGATGGATCTAAGTAGATATTTAAACTGGTATTCTTGCCCTGGTTCTCTGTCCTTTTCCCCATACTCCTTCTTAGCCTTGCACACACAGTCCTCAGTTTTCTTATAGATATGACAAATGTGTCCACAGGCAAGAGAGAGCAGAAAGACCTGAGGATGCCTCTGTACTGAGAGTGGTTCAATGGCAGCAGCGTGGAGCTCAGCATGGGCTAACTCACACAGCAAGCTCTTTTCTCTGCTGTGACTGCAGTGCAGGCAGAGCCACAGCAAGACGGATGCCTGATTTCCCAAAGCACCTCTCCAGCATGTCACCTGTGAATGAGGGGATGTATCACCAAGGCAATGGACTGCTCTGGGGCAAAAGAGCTGGTGATTGCCTGTAGCTACCAGTGCTGTCCCTTGGTGTGTGGGAAGCTGAACTTCTTACGAGGCAACTCCTAAGAGCGGTTTGCTGTCAGTATTTTAAGGCAAATCAAATTGTTAAAAATGAAGTCAAAACTTGCTTTGGTTAATCTTCATTGTTTTCTTCTGACTGGGTTTTCTAGGTCAGCAGAATCTCTTTACCTTTATCTTTAGTCTTTTACCCTCCTCCTGTAGGGGAGGGTCTGCTCAGATTCATGAGGAAGTACAAAAATGTGCATTTTCCCTTTCCTCAGGCCTCCCCCTCAACTGAGCGACTATCTTGATGGTGGATCAGGGCTAGATGCTCCTCCATGCAGGATTACCTCCACTGCTCTGTGCGTGAGCTGGGGATGGACTGGAGGATGGTAGTCCAGATCACAACCTAGTCTAGGGTGGAGCACATGGAGGGGGTCTCTGCCAGATGTGAAAAGACAGATGAGGGAAATACCCCTCTGGTACTGACTGTTGTGGGAGGTGGGATAGTCATTTAATAATTCTGTTGCAGAAAGTTCTGAGCAGTTGTGGTCCCACAGACCCCCAGCTGTAGTCCTACAGGCACCTCAGGGCATGCTAAGATCAGTCCATTCTTTGGAATGGACCTCAGTTTGTTGAAATGGAAAATACTCTCCAGTTCATCCCATTTTCCCCAGGGATTTTCCCCACTTTTTCATGGCTGAGTGAGCGATTACCAGGATCACACCCAGCAACAACCAAATAATTCTCTGCAAGGACATGTGGGGGTTTATCCAAACACAGGCTCCCAGGCTGGCATGGTCATCTCCAAAGATGGTTACCTTTCCTCCCATTTTCAAAAGAAGTGACAGAGGTGCTGAAAAATCCTGAAACTGGCAGACGAGCAAAATCTATGGCAAATACAGCTGCTAAGTAGTCTGAGGTAACTGAAATGAACTGCACTCCCAATCATTCTCCAGCGATGACTGTACTCTAAGAAGCAGAATCTGTGATAAATATAACTTGGCTGAATGCAAGAATTTAGATCTTGCATTAGATATTGAATTCATTACCTCTACATTTGTCTGTATCCAGAGGCTGTACGTGCCCTTATCTCATCTATATCCAAAATGCTCTTAATTTCATTGATGCTGACATTTAACTCTCAAAATGCTTATTCTCTTTTTGAAGAAGATCCACTAGCAAGCCAAGCCATACAGGAACGTCACAAAGATGTGACAATGTTAGGAATAGGACCCCCTTCGGGGAAAATCAGTTTGCATAAAGTCATGAAATATAGATTTATTCATTTTTAATGTATTTTTCTTGCTTCTTTCTCCTTGCAAAATTCAGGCCAGCTGGTGGGATTGACAGTAATGACTCCCAGTGAGCTGGACTCTAATCAGCTCAGCTGGAATAGACTGAAGGACTTTTGGAAATCTAAACCACTCCAACAAAATGGATTTATCTTCTCAATTAGTCACAGATGCTAGTGGGATCCACCAGGTGCGCTACCGAATAGCCCCACGTGGCATAGCTTGTAGAAATCTTCCCTTGCTTCAGCCCTGTCATGGCTTTTGTCTTCTTCTGAAAAATGTAGGCAGAAATGAGGAAGAAAATACATATTTCAAAGTTGTCAGTGAAGTGAGTGATTAGATTTCCCCTCCCTAGTTCACACTGGTCAGGGTTTGAAATCCCCATCTGTGTGAGCAGGTCATCAAACGCCTTGGCCAACAAGACCAACTCAGCACTTCGTACTGACCTTCATTACCCAGATTAGAAAGGAAACTAGCACACCATATGCCAGACATAAAAGTCTCCAGCAATTCTCTTTTCAGCACTACACTCCTGGGTTTGGATCCCAGCCAGATTGCGCTCTTTGAAACTTATAAATTGCTTTCATCTCACAGACAAGGTAAAATCAAATTGGTGTAAGTGATGTCGCATTGTTGATGAAGATGCAGACGCAAAGTTAAGTCTAACACGGACTTAGCACACCATATGAGAAACATCTTAATAGGCACAGCTGCTTCTTTTGGTTGGCCTTGGAAAAAAACCCAGCAAACAGTGTTTCTGAAAGCTGCAGTAACATTAAAGGAAATAGGTCTTTCTTCTTGCAGGCTCCAGATCTGAGCTGTGCAGCCTTTCCTAGCATGCCCATGAATGGTGAGGTATGAACTGGTACACATGACAGTTTACAAATGGTGGTGCTATGCTGAGCTATGCATGTGTCTTAGAGTTCTTTGCTTTTGATATATTTATGGTCACTAATCTCTCTCTGGCTACAATCCCTGCCCAAGCTCTATTTCAATCCTCTGTCCATACAGGACTCATTTTATCAGGTTTTCCCATCTGTAGCTGTAATGATAATTGACTGTTACAAGTCTGTCAGCTCTGGAATTCAGCCCTTGAAAGGAGTGTTCCTCACCCAGACATCGGGATGAGTTAGCTGAAAGCAGTTGGATTTGCTTTCCTCATTATACTTCTAGTAGACCGAATGGCAGTATTTCCTCCATCACTAATTTTTGTGATGCTGAGGGTTCTCCATACTTTCCCCTGGTTTTTCAACCCTCCCTCAAGGACCTAAAGCATTCCCTGGAGCTCTCCTTCCATTTGCACTGCAATGTATCTGTCCCACAGGACACCTGACAAACCCTGTCCCTCTCCTTCCACTGCCCTACCCTCTCCTCTTCTTAGACACCCAGGTTTCCTATGGGGTTCAGAAGCATTTCTATGCAGCACCCATAAGTGTGATGGCTCCAGGTGATAACATCATACAGGGTGGTCCTCTCCAGCACAGAGGATTTCTTTGTGCCCGTGGTTGTCTATCCCTGGTGCCTGATGAGAGCTGAACCCTTAGAGGGTGCTCCCTTCAGTGGGTGACTGTAGTGTCTATGCTCAACACGGGCACCAACACTTGTGAATCCTGCAGGAACTTTGTACCACTCAGAATTTCAGCTGTCAAGTTTGATGGAAATTGGCCAACTGGTTCAAAAGTTATTAGAGGGGAACTGACAGACAGAATGATTGCTGAGGAAATCAGGATAAAAATATTAAATTCCTGAGATAGCAACTTTGTTTTTTCATAATTGCCAGCATAAAACATATGTATACTGCTTAGCACAGGCTTCTTCCTACCTTCCCACTGCTTCTTTTTGTTCCCCTGTACTGATGTCTTTCTAGAGATGTCTTTCTACACTGGAGATGTGAACCCATCTCTCCCTCTCTCTCTGCCTAGCTCCAGAAATTCAGCAGGCTTCACAGAGCAGAGGGAGGGATCTGTGTCTTGTATCTCAAAAAGAAGGGGAAATGGCTAGGTTATCCTAGCTCTTGTACCAAGGGTATTTGCTTATGCGTTCCCTGTGGGGAATGGGAATTTGCATTGCCCAGTGAAACAGAAGAAAAATACTCTCACCCCTGCTCATACTTTACAGTGAGCTTTTTTCCATGAGATGGGGACAGACCCAAAGTGAACCTGGCCTTGCTACTGTGGGAGATGATCTGGACCAATGACTAAGGGACACCCGTCTCCCAGCTGGAGGGATTTGGTGGTGCAGCATGAGTTTCACTGAGGGCAGACTGATGCAGGAGGGTGAAGAGCCAAGAGGGCAGGACTCTGTGCCCTACCCTGCCTCCACTGTCCCTGGTCAGTGTAGCTTGGGGCACAGGGGGCACCGGGAGAGGAAGGGACAGGCCATGCATCACCCCCCTTCACTCCATCAGCACCAGTCCCAGGTTTCACAATCCTTTTTCAACCACATTTTTCCATCAGATTCACTTTGTGAAATAGAAATGCCAGACATGGGAGAGGGCGTGTGGAGGGGGCAGTGGGGCAGGACAGCATGGGGACAGCATCCGTGGCAGGAAGAAGAGGAAAGAGGGGGGGTTGGAGAGAAAGCACGTACAGAGAAAGAAACACTGTAAAAAGCAGTAAGTTCCTCTTCATATTGGCACAGCAATGTTTGCAGCATGGCTTAGCATGCCTCCTCCTGTTAAATAAATATTGTGACAGTTCTAATCCTAGTGAGCAGGGACGTAACCAGAACTTGGATTTTCACTGAGGGCAAACAGTAATGGGTATACTTTAAGTATTTCAAATAAGGCTCTAATTTAGATCTACGAAGACAGTGCTGTTTGTTAAATAAATATCAGGCTCATCTGGTACCAGGCCAGTTGTTGTGGTTAAGCAAGATATATCTAGCTAGTGGTTATTCAAGTGAATGATGGGTGAGCAAGCCCATACAGACTGCAAAATGCTTTCTAATTGGAAGAAAGAGATAAAGAGAGAAAGA
>JAVJGI010000050.1:11539364-11565538 GCA_035590275.1 Ibycter americanus
CCCCCCCCCCCCCCCCCCCCCCCCCCCCCCCCCCCCCCCCCCCCCCCCCCCCCCCCCCCAAGACAAAAATAAAAAAGAGAAGGTAGCAAAAGAAGGACTTCTTTACCTTTTGTATATACCCTCTCTAGAAACTTTGAAAGCTATGAAAGGAGACAGCTCCAGCCTGGTGAGGGAATTAGATATCATTTAATTGCTAAAAAAAAAATGACAAATCTGGTTCATAACTAACATGCTACAACCATCTTATGAAAAGTTAATTGGAATACCTTACACTTCCCATATACCTTTAATGAATTAATGGGGATGCCACTCTCTATTTATAGGCCAGTTAAGCTCCTCAGCAACTCCATTTACTTCTTGTATATATTATTAAACTTCAGATGGCAGCTACATAATCAATATGCTGTCCTTTCATAAATCTAATGAAGAAAATCCTGTGGATCCTTTGGAAAAGCACAGAACAGCTCATAAAGTGTTTGTTACTTTTCTCTGTGAAACTTTCCAACCCCTTCCTGTGTGTAATCTCAGTACTTTGGGTTTTGAGGTTTGGTGACTTTTTTTGTAAAATAAGAAAAGCATATGAAGGCGTGAGATCTATTATAGGGAAATGTCTTTAAAAAAACCCCAGATGGCTTGACTTCATAAAAACATATATTTGTATCACATGGCATGTTGCATTACTTCCCTGCTGGGTCTGGTTCCATGGGATTTTCTTATTGGTGACAGAGTCGGGCAAATTTGTTTCTAATCAGGTTTGATGTTTCCGGGGAGATCTTTGGAGTCACCAGTTAGGAGTCTGGTGAAAGGTAACACCACCTACATCAGACATGTCTCCTTAAAAGTAAAGTGGTGACTTTAAGATCAAGAAGACTGTAAGAGATTCAGTTAATATATACTACAGGATTAACAGTCTCTGGCTACCTATATGGAGATATAAGGGCACTGTGGTACTAGAAATGGTATGGCTTAACAGGAAAAGAATTTGGTTGGACTGTGGAGCTTTTACCCCCTACGTATCTTGTTACATCCATCAGTAATTGATATTGCTTAAGGGCCAAGAAAAACTCTAGCATATGTCCCTTTGCAGATGCTCTTTGGCCTGTGTCTAATGAACTGCTGGCCTGTGTCTAGCTTCCAGCCCTGTGTCTAGCTTCCAGCACGAAGCTGCCCAGTTCATCAAAGGCAACAGCATTCTCATTGCCTGGCAGCATAGCTGGAAGCCTGCAGAGGCCAAGGACTGAATGGGATACGAAAGGTGAAGTATTGTCACAGCTGAAATACACTATTGAGGAGTGAGTCAGGAGCCTCACCTTACCCCTGCACCTTCTCTTCAGAAATAGCTTTCCTTCTAGACTTCCAGTTTAACACTTCTGTTTTTGAAGGAGACCTAATTGTAGATTTACCCAGTATTCTCCTAGCTTCTGGCTCGGTAGATTTTGATAGCAAGTTACTGCTCTGCAAGGTAATTCCTGCCTCCAGTTAGGGTTGGCCAAAAGGTCTACTATGCAGGTAGCACACTCACATACTGCTCATGCTCCACACTGTTTCCCCACCCCAAATCCCATCCTTACAAGTACCAGCATATCCTTCCAGCTAGTGAGGATCCTGAGGAGAACATTTTTTGCTTCTGGTTTTGAGGCCTCCAGATGACACAGGTCTCAAAAATGGTGGTGACTCAGTGAGGATAACCCAAATATCTGGCTAGTTTTTAAAGAGAGAGATATGGCCCATCCTTCTTTCCAGTTCACACAGCACTTGCATGTAGCTTCTCTACAGAGAATTTTCTGGCTGCATGTTCCTCCATGGATCTCTCCATGAGCTGGTCTTAACAGGGACCAAAAAGTCCCTTTGTCACCCCGGACAAAGGAATATTGCCTAACCACCTCCCACACCCAGGCAGTATTGCTCCATCTCCCTTCAATATCTTGGGACACTGATAGGAAGCTCATGTTCAGTGGTACCCTCTGCTCTCCTGTCCATGCACTGGACTTCACATGTGATCTTCTTTACTAATTGCTACCCCAATACCTGTTTTCTCTGAGTCCTCTCTTTTTGAGGAAGATTTGTTTCTAGTTTGAAAGCTTCTGCTTCTTGTGCCCATAGCTCATAAATAGCTCATAAACAGACTGGCACCACTGCTGGGGATATCTTCAGCTTTTCTTCAACCCTTTAGAGCCTTCTCACAAACCAGGGCAAAGCCTTTCTGACCCCTCTGTGTCTCTTCTCCCCCTCTTCAACAAAGATGAGAATTAAACCTGCATCTGCTAAACTGACCAGCAGCACATGTCAAAAAAATAAATGCTCTGATCCTTGGCAGGTAATGAAGAAATAGATAATGATGCAAATAATTCTCCTGTGACTGTTGCTGGGAGTTTGTTTGCATCCATCTATCTCCAGCTTGTCATGTTGCCATTAGTGCTGCTCATAATACAGATGTTAACAAGGGCAAAAGGGCGATCTGTGGGTCTCCTGTAGTCACCTGCGATGCTGTCAGCCTGCAAGTTAGCTGTCAGACGGAGTTTACTCCAGGGATAGTGTCCAGTCTGACATACAAATAGAGGGCTGGAGGAAAAGTGTGAGGATACAAGCTCAAGGAAGCAAGTGAGAATTTACCATGCCTGGACCAAGGTGTTTGTGTTTTCTTTTGCACTTGCCTGTCATGTACTTGCTTCAATGTGGGACTCACACTGGATGCTTCAGAGTCCAGCCCAGCTAAATGGTGCTGAGCCCAACTTCATACAGTAGCTTGGCATGAAGGATGGTGCTGTCTAAACCCCAGGATGACTTTGCAGTGCAAGGGTTGGCTTTTCCCACCTGCAGACCCAACTTAGCTCTTTTAGAAGATGTGAGGTATATAGCACAGATGGTAGGATTGTCCCAGAACCTCCAACACAGTCCACAATTGCTAGTACAAGGGCAGGGTATGTGGTAACCTCAGTAACACCTCCATAAGGGAGTGGCCCAGCACAGTCTGATGGTACCAATGTCACCAGGCTGCTCAGGTAGTCTGCTAAAGCTCAGTCCAGCTTAGACCCCTGTCCACAACAGGGAGCATTATGGATGAGTTGTCATCTTCTGGATGTGAACCACACATCAATCTCTCTTTTCCTTAGCTTTTCAATGTGTATGGTGTCAGTCTTGCAGCCCTGTTCTATCTGGACACTTGGAACATAGCTCTTTTTATCAGAAGAGTTGACTCTATCTCAAAATAACCGATTATGAAGTCTCTCATTTGGAGCTGGAACTGAAAAAAGGACAGTTGAGACACAGCCTAGAATTTCCCAGAAGTGTTTGCATCCTGGCTTTTTGTTCAACAAGCTGAAAAGGAAGCCCAGGTTTTTGTTTTGAATGCATTATGCTGCAGTCAATTTTATTTCTGTCTTACCTTTGTCAACAAAGCTTAGTATAAATGATCCCAGTTGCCTGCTGGAAATGACAGGAAGGGAAAAGGGTGTAGGAACACACAGTGATGTGGACATAATGGAGTAGACAATGGTGCTGAGTGAGAAATATCACCTTTCCCTGTGGGGAGAGGGGAGAAGGGGGATGCTACTCCACAAGCAGTGTGCCTGTTTTCACTATATGCAAATACATGACATGCTTCTGGTGAGAGGAAAACTAAACAATTTCCCCAAGTTCGGATTACACTAGAAGTATACATCTCACTTCTCCAGAAACGTGTGCACTGATGGGGTTCAACACACATACGCAGATACTCCTTTTGTAATCATTTAGTGTACTAGACCTTGCATTAAAATCCTGGCAGAGGTCACAGGCAAAAATGAATTTGCTCAACTTGCCATAGTCATTAGTTCATACCAATTCTGGCTGAGAGTATAAGTGAAAATGAATCTACAGTTGTCCTGCTCATCATTTGTCCATACCAGCAAACTGTTGTGCCATTTGGAACAATTTATCGTGATCGGTATCCATTGCTTCAACACTACTCAGGAGAGGAGCAGTGAGGGATGTTGTGGATCATGATTATGAGGGTCTTGGATGGGTTGAGATACCTACGTGTGCTCTTGAAGTGGGACACAAGTAGCTCCACAAAAAGGGAAAGCTGGCCAGAAGAGAGTAGCGGTTTAGTAATAGTGATGCAAGAAGAGCAACAAAATGGTGTTGCAGAAGGTGCTGGGTGCACAAGGGAGGTGTGCATTGGTCAGCACTTTGGACAAAAAGCACACGCAGCATCTGGTTTTGCTGTGTGTGCTTTGGGACTGTGCGTTCTTCTATTTTAATGAGCCTCCTCTTACCCAGCTGCTGAACAGTCACCTTATGCCACCTGAATCTGTCATGTGTGGTGCCGATTTGTACACATGCAGAGCACTGAAGCAGCACATCCACGGTGAGGCAGAGTCCTGAATCATATGGCCTGGCTGCAGGATGCCCTTTTGCAAATGGCAGAGGAAATCAGCCCTCGAAAACAACCCCCTTCCAAGCCTGCTGTTCACTTGGCTACAACGTTTGCCATTGCCTGGCTGTAGATTACAGGTTCAGCAGCATGCTAAACAGCCAACATTATGTTTCTGCCAAGGAACAAGGCTCCCGACTACTGAAAACTCCCAGGGGCCCACTGGAGCTGTTGCTAAGCACAAGGGAAACCTGGTTAGCAAAGTCAACTCCATGCTTTTCTGAGTGTGCCTCAAATTTTCTGCTCTACCAGTCCCTCTGCTTTTGGACACTATCCTCACGATGCAGAAGGCGCTTTCTAACAGGCACGAGGATGCCAGGCCAAGTCTATCTCAGCAAACAATGGCCTTTATGAAGTGCTGCTGCTTTTGGGTGCTGTCGGAGCACATTTTCGTGATGATTTTAAGAAACTGGGTCAAAGTTTCCATTCTTCCTGCCATCAGCTAGTTGGACATCAGCAAAATACCAAAATACTGGACAATCAAATCGTATCAGATGCACAACCTGAATCATCCCCTCTGACTTAAGAAACCTGGATGCGTTGTACATAAAATCTCCTCCACTTCTGCCAAACCACACAACAACACATGGGGGAAAGACACATCCTAGTCAAAAAAGGCTGGGATCTGTGTTGACGTTCTGCATGACTTCTGCAATATCACACAGTGCAGAAGAGGCATCAAAAGCTGCCTCCGAAGGGATAACTGGGCATAAACCTGTCAGGAAAATTAAAGAGCTGTAGACCCCTGCACCAATATATAAGTCATGCTAGTTGTATTATGGAAGACCCTAAATAATGGCATCCTTTTTAGCTACTTTCTGTTTCTGGACTGCATCTGGCCCTGCTTTATTTAAACCATTATATATGGATGTGTTTAAGGAACAGGATTTATGGAAGAAAACTGGCAGTGTTTTGAGCCTTGCTTTCCAGGCAGTGTTCTGGGTTTCCTTAATCACTGAGGGCTGATCTGACTGTCCGTAAAAGAGAGGGGTTGTCTCTGTTTTAGCTTTGCTGCTAAAAAGCTAACAAAAAATGTGTTCAGGCTGCAATCCAAGGCCATAGTGAGCTCTGTCTCAGACAGAAATACATGGTGAGTTACACCATCCCTTGAGTGTCTTTGGTGACATCTCTGGAAGAAAAGAAATCCTCAGAGAGTAGCAGAATCATGATCACTGTTAATTAAAGCACATCGGAAGAAAGTCTTGATTTTCTAGAGGACAGTCTTGAAAATTTTCCAGGTAAATGTGACCAGGAGCAGTTTCAACTTGATTCTCATGCAAACTCACCTGGAAATGATTACAGCCAAATAATAGCATTAAAGTGGAAGGAAATTACTGCATTGATTGCTTGACCTGAAGAACAATAATGGTCCTTGTCTATTAGAACTGATTTTCCATAACACTAGTGTTACACAGAAAAGTTCATACTAAAACCAGGAAGCTGAAAGTAAGACTGAGAATTAGCACACTACCCCAGTGAGGGCTCCAGTCCCTTTGCACAAGAACGATCCGTGTGAGCAAGGGTGGTAATGTCTCTGCAAGAGGCAGAAGTGTTATCTACATTCTCCAAATATGTGTGTGTGCAACGGAGAGACCTGTAGGCCAGCTGCTGGGACAGGAGGAACGGGTTCCCAACAAGGAAGCCAACATTCAGCTGAGAAAAATGCTGCTGAAAAGAATCAAAATCATCTTTCTGCCCCCCTCCACACCCCACCCCACCCCCCCAAAAAGAAAAAACAGAGCAAAAATCACCTCAAGTTTTATTCCTGGAAAACAGGCATTTTAGAGGGAATTATTTTACATAGGAACTGTTCTGTGCAAGCTGTTGGTTTGCATTTTGTTGTGACCTGCTTAGAGGTAATGCCCTGTGATATATTCCATAGTGTTATTCCTAGCGTAGCCTAGACCTATTTTCAGGGAATGTACCCCAGCTGGAAGGGACGTCAAGAAAAGTAGGAGTGAGAGAATTCAGCTCCCAACTGAAAAGTAATTATTGCCGGGTTTTTCCCCATATTCTTCAGTGAGTGCTGGTGATTCAAACACCCAGCGTCCCAGCAGCTGGCACAGAGATACAAGGTTTCAGTCCTTGCCTTCCCTAACACTGGCATTGCTTTCCCCTCCTGTCTCCTGTTCCTCAGAGGAAATTGTGTAAAGGGCCAGTTTTAGCCTCATAGTTGCTTAGAAATCACTACTAAGCAACCGCACTGCTCATTTGTATGACTGAAGGGTAGGGGAGTGTTGGTCACATCCCAAAGACTAAGCAGGACTGCTTGATGCCCTGAAGGGAAACAAATTGTTGATTAAAATCCAGTTCCTGTTTGGCAGGCAGGAACTACAAACATGATGATAAGGACAACTCCTGGGTGGCAGTCTCAGCCAAGGAAAGATTACTCCAAAAAAGACATTTTTTCTTATCCCTAGAAAAGATATTGGCAGGCCACTGGCAGGACAGCTTTGCTGCGTGTGTTCAATATAAGATGTTTACTCTGAGGAGACCTGCCCCATGGAGAAGATGAGATTCAGCCCAGGGCCAGTGTCAGACCGGTAGCTGGACTGGGCTCCTCAGGAGACCAACTCCTCGCTTTAATCTTCCAGTGTACAGCTCCTTCCCTGCTAAGATTTTCTTCTTCAGTTCATCATCTATAATGTTCCTTAACTAATGAGAAGTTAGAGGACAAATACATTGAAGAAGTCCATCAGCGCTGGGTTATCTGAGCGTGTCCACTGCAGATGCCCCACAGTCCCAGCAGAACACATGTCAGGGAATTAGCCTCTAGCTTGCCTGCTTTTGTACCCACAAGCATGGGTTGACCATAACTACCATCAAACTGCACGCTGCCATGTAGCAGGAGCATATGCTCTGTAGGAAAGTCCTTTGCTGTGCCCCATAGCTGCAGTCGTCTGAAACAGCTTTTCATCCACGGGCCACGGCTCTGCTGAGAAAACACACTCTGTCAATAGGCTTCTACATCAGCTGGGGGTCTGGGGGAAGATGCTTCAAATCAGAAACGCTTCAAGGGGCTCTAAGGTACGTAGGTGTCCAGTCCCTGCATGCACTCTGCCCACATCACTGCTTGGGAGGGCGGTGGGGACAGGCAGCTACTGCAGTGCTCAGATGCTGCCTCGCTCCACATTCACTCTTCCTTGCAGCAAAGAAAGGGTGGGCATTCATAACTGCGCTGGCACTCAAGTCTTGGAGAAATCATTAATAACAGGTTCCTGAACTTTGTGTAAATAATTTTACTGCTGCTGTGAGGTTTTTTCCTCCCTTTTTAAAGCCCTTGTCTGCTGTGCTGTGTGCACCAGCAGATTGCAGGGGTGGGTCCCGACAGCTGGCGTGCTTCAGATCTCATGTGCCAACTGCACGCCTCAAGTCCCCACGTGCCATGCAGCCACCCTCCTTCCTGGTCTCTCTGCTGCTGACTCTCGCTTGAGCTGTTATTTGTGTCTTCAGCGCACAGCTGGTCGGTTTTGAACAGAGGGGTGGGAGGGGAGGATGGAAGGGGCAGTGTAGCCACAGAGCTGGCAGTCCATCACTCCTCCAGGATGCACGGCCCGAGTGAAAACAGGGAAATTAATAAGATGCACAGTGTTGAGAGCTGCTCCTTTTTATCTGGGCACTGTTTGTCGCAGGAATCATCTTCTCCTCAGCCTCTCATGGGGAGCTTGTAGCACAAAGCCTGCATTCAAAAGGTTTTGTTCTCCTGCCATGCCAGTGTGACAAGGCCACATGTGTTGGATGAATGCAACTGGATTGCAGATCTCTAAGGAGGATGTGTGTGACTTCGGGAACTGACTGGTGCTTTTGTCAGACAAATACAACACAAGGTGGGTGGGGATGTCTTGAATTTGCAGCAGTGGGTTGACTGACCCATGTCCGCACCTCTTTCATCTACCTGCTTGAGAACACTTGCATGAAGGGTGCAGCAAAGAGGTACTTGCACCTAAATGTGAGTACCCAGAACCCTCCTCTTATGCTGGGACATGTTCAGCTTTTGGAAAATGAAGTTTTGTTTCTACAGATAAAATTAATATCATGAGACTTCATTGGCCAGTAACACATTGTGAATTACAAGACAGCTGTATCCTCAGGGTGGCCTATAAGCTGAAATATGCTTCCATAAAATGCTCATCCTTTACAATTAAAGCACAAAATGGTACAAGTCAAATAACTATCCACAAACAATTTGTGAACACACACATACACACAAATGCTTAATAATTTGTTACAGAAACATGTAAAAAATAGAAGAGGCAAGCAAGCTCCCCAGAAAATAGTTAAAATCAACACTCTTTATTCTGTTTCAAGTTCTCTTGACAGCATGATTCCCTTTTATAACACCCACCCTCTTTTGTGCTGAGGTCCTGGGGACCCTGGCTGATCCTTCTGTGCCACCACCTCCTCTCTCTCAAAGGGGTGTAGATGCTGCATTTGTGTGGGGTCCCAAGCTACTGCCCATAAACCTCAGAGAGAACACTGGTGGAGGAACATATTACACACTTGAGGGGCCACTGTCTTCCACACCAGAGCACATAAACAGCAATTCATGAGTCAACAAGGATGTTCTCGAAGCCCATAAAAACCTGAAGTGCTCTTAGTATCATCCCCATGCAGCTGGGCAAGACCTTCAGCGTGGAATAGAACTGAAAGGCAGAAATTTCAGCCCTCATCTGCAGTGACAGCTCAGGAAGAAAGAAAGCACTGAGAGAGAAAGAGAGAAGCAAGGGAGAAAGAACAGGCAAGAGGGTAGAAGTGGAAGGGAAGCCCCCTAGGACTTCTTTAATGGGACTGAATATCAATAATACTAATCACTCTGGCTGCGAAAGGCTACCAGTTAACAATCACACAAGCTGATAGTCACTGCCCATCATGCAGTTGACAAACATGCCTACCAGTCCTGGTGCTGAGTCCCTTCAGATACCAAGGAGTAACAGTATTACTGAGTCTGACTTGCTCTCTATTTGTGCAGCTTCTGCACAGGAAAAGACTATCCCAGGGCTCCATGTTCCTGTACCACTTTTGATTATGCATTAACATGCGCAGGTCTCGTCTACTTTAAGCCATTTTTCCATGAAAAGGTCTTGGGGCAGAAGACCCCAAGCAAAAAAAGCAGGAGCCTGGGAAAATTTTTCATCATCTACATCCTTACGTAACGGCTGCTTGCAACAACGGGTAACTGAGGTCTGTCCTCCACTCCCCACCCCAGGCAGGAGATTGATGACTGCATTTGAGTTTGCTGTTTCTTCTGTACTCCCTCCCCACACCTCAGTAACTCTCCTTATTTTTATACTAAAACGTTGGCAAATACATAAATATCTCCTGTCACCAGGAAGTTGTGTCCATTCTGTTCTGTCTGCTCCTCGCCCCCTGCAATGCACCGCTTTCATGGGTCCTGGGGGAGGAGCTGGGAGCCACAACTTATAAATCCCCATCACGTCAAGCAAATGCTTTCACATCATTCAAAGGGGAAATCTGCTTCCCCGAAATAAATAACAGGATGTAAAGAGAGTCCATGGGTAAGACAATGGAGACGCTTGTAAGTCATTGTGCATTGGAAATCAGGCTGGGGGATTTGGAAATCCTGGATCGGTTCCTAAGGGAGGCAACACAGAGAAGTTCATGCACATGAGAACACCGCCACTCTTCTGCCTTCTCCACTCTCAGCAGCTAAAATCTTTACAGAAAATGTATGTATAGTCAGTGAGAAGAGTGGTGGTTTAAAATACAGGATTCAGTGTCAGATGAGGAATGAGAGGCTCTGGAGGGAAATGGCTTTGGAGAGACGCAGAGGGTCTTGAGGGAGAGCTGTCATGAATGGCTGCTCCCAATGGTGCCAAGTTTAGTACATGGACTGGCAAGCGTGTGACTCATGTTGTCACGAGAAGGAAAAAAGTCATTGGGGGGGTCGTACAGTTAAAAAACAAAGGAGTTTTGCTCATCATCATAGCTAGTACATCTCCCAGATTTGGTCATAGCTTTCTCATCATCTTTATTACTGCTTCATACACTCCCACTCTTATCTCTTCACCTCCAGCCCTTTTTTAGCTAGATGAGGTGATGGCAGCATTAAAAATATGGCTGTTTTCTCACAGTGTGGGGACACACCATCCAGCCACCTAGATCTGACCTGACACAGTGACATTGTTCAAGAAAAGCCACAGTAAACCCAGTCACTGAGAGGAAGAGAAGTGGTAAGATGTGGTTGACAAACTGCAGAGGGAACCAGGGTGGCCATCTGGGCTTGGTACTTGGTAGCAATGACAACTGGGAGCTCTGTAAGCCTCAAACCAGATCTAGTTATTTTTTACAAGAGTGGATAAAAGCCTTATGAGGTGGGCTGGGCATTTCTCTGTGAAGAGGCCTTGAATCCACTTCCATTCTTTCTTTCTCCCTCCTCTTCTATTGCAGCAGTTGAAAGAAGACCCTGGATAGAAAACTGTGTGTTACAAAGCAACCTCTGTGTATTGCCTAAAGCAATCAGCCAGCAGCTTCCCTTTGTGAGGAGGAAAGCGGGTTTTTTTCTTTTTCTCCCACATGCAATCACCCTTTTCAATGTTTTCTCTTCCATTTTGAGCTGTCCCCCTCCTTGCCTCCTGAATGTGTCACAGAAGCCACAAGTAATGGAGAGGGAAGGGTGAAAATCCTGTGTTCCTACAGAGGACCAGGAGAGCGGGGTGGCAGGGCTGACATGCTCCACTTCATGGTGCTTTACACCGAAGGAGTTAAAGCCCATTCATAAGTACCCCTTTGCTTTAGCAGGAAAAGCAGTCTTGGGAATAACACATTAGTTTTAACTCCCTGTTCTCAGTGGCTCTTCCTTCTCACAGTCTGACTTTGGCTTTGCTCCTTGCAAAGCTGCCGCCTCTCACAGCGTTTGTCCTGTGGGTGTATTCAGAGGCTCTAATCGGGATTTAAGGCCTTTGCAGTCTTAGGCATGGAACAGACAGAACAAAGAAGACTGCCTTTGCCCGGGAGATTTTAGCACTGGAAAGTGAGTTATAGCTGGCAGTAGTGAAATCAAGTTGTCCTACCAGTATTACCCCCTGGGCAACCCATTCCCCATCACTCACACATTGGCAGATGATGCCTTGGATGACTGAGAAGTGAAGAGCAATACCTCTTTCCTCCCAAGATCCTCTTGCATATGTCAACCTTTCGGCAAAGCTGGATATGACAGACACCCTTCCCAGTCCCTCAGGAGTTACACTGCGGCTTCCACCTTGCTCCTTAGGAACCCCAGCACTTGCTCAGCCCACATGCCAAGGCCACGAGAAATCCCAGGGGTCTTCTTTTGTCGTGTGCAAGGATCATGCGTTCTCAGAGATGGGCAGGTGGTAGCTTTTGTTGCATGTCTGATCTTGCACATGGGCACTAACAAAGTGAACATAAACATTCTGAGACTTCGCAAAAATAAACCCAGATAGCATTAAATAAACTGTGTTGGAGGGAGGTTAAGCATGACTTATCCACACTCCCTACAGTGAGCAGTGGGAGGACTGGAAACAAACCCCAGTTGTCCCTCACCATCTCTCTCATCTTGCTAGTAGCACTTGTTGCCTTGCTTGTGGATGTCCTCCCTCCGCCCCACAGTGGGGAAGTCAGGAAGAAATGTATTTCTAATGTCCTGTGTCTCTTTGCCTTGAGCAGGGAATTAGAGGTAGATGTACCTCCTGAACAGTGTTTCTGCCAGGGTGAGCTGTGGGCATGCTATTTCTGTTTGCTTTTGTGTTGGAACTTGGGGGTAGGGAACTGGAGAGGAGGAGAGGAAAATGTTCCATTTTTCAAGCAATCTAGGGGAGTGTGGTGGAAAAAGGACAGTTCTCTCTTCATGGAGAAGTTTGGTCGGGGGGGCTGACTGTCCTTGTTTCCTAAATGTATATGGTGCCCTGAGGGAGTGTCTGGTTTTGATTAGATAGTGCCCTGTGGAGAGTTCTTGATTCTGGGCTATACGACTGTGAAAGGAGAGCATGTGACTCCTTCCCTCCCCTGTGAACCGTGAATGAATAGCACCTCTGCCCAGGCAGGAGACAGGGGCCCTCAGGCCAGCTGGAAATGTGCATTTATTATAAAGCAATGAAGTAGCAAAGATACCAGGAGACAGAAAGGATTTCTCAGTTTGTTTTGCTATTTCAATTCTGCCACTCGCCCCCTTTAAAATGGAGGAATATTGCATGCCCATGGGAAGGTTCCCAGAGCAGCAGGTTCTCTAGGAAGATGTGCTCCCTGGAGACAGTATTGTGCATTAGGGTTTAGTCCGGGGCTGCGGAAGATCCATGGGGTCCCAGAGGGAGAACCCCACATTTCCCACTCCCAAACATGGCCCCTGCTCAGGTGTGGAGGAGACCTGCTGCTCTGAGGCTGGGAATCCTGCAAACAAGAGCAAGGAAAAACCAGCAGGGATGCCATCTTCAGCCTCATTCAAGCCACTCACAGAACTGAAAGAGCCAAGCCCTGGACTGGCCGATAATCTCCCTAAGAGTGGTCATTGGAAACCATGCTTGGGACTTGGAAAAATCAAGCCCTGACTTTTCCATGCCTTATGCCATCAACAAAGGTTGTGCAGCTGAGAAGATAAGAAAACCATTTGCTTTTACACTCTGTGGAACTGAGGTTATGAGTAAACACTTGTTTTTACCGGGAATAGGGAGCAAACACGACTTAGAAATAAACAGGAATTAGCACTTGCAGTTAAGATGCCATTTTTAACAAGGTCATGCTATTAATTAAGATGGTGTTTCAGTAGTGATTTAGCTACATGTTGATAAACAAGCCTATGTTTCTAGACCTACAGACATCATTTCAATACTATCCCTTTTTATCCAAGGAGTTCAAGCTTGCAAGAAAGATGAGGGAATGAAGAACAAGTAAGGGCACTCTCCCATACACATACACCCTTTTGGTTTTTATTCTGTAGGAAACAAAGATTTCCTCAGTGTGGCTTTGTATCTGTGTATGTTCCTATCTGATGCATTCACCTTGAGGAGTTTTTGCACAGGGTAACACTGACACTCATTAGCCGAGTGGGTGAGTTGAGGAGTTACCTCTCCAGGGACACCTTAAGGGAGGATAGACTCTCTCTAAAGTGAACTTCCCCTCTTTTTGAGGAATTTTGCAAGTGCTAGTAAAACACCTGAAGGCCTGGCTGACTCTCCTGGATAGAGACTATGGAGCAGATACTGCAGCTGAAGCGTTGTTAATTCATCTGCAAGGAAGAACCTAATTGTTTGTTGCTCTGGCGACTGTCATGATGACTATGCAAATACATTTTTCCCTCCCTCTCCCCAAGTTCTGTGCCCTTTGATAATCCCTAAGGACTTTACTTATTTAAGTTCAGCTGCTTTTCATTTGCATGAGTCACTGCACTGGATGACAAGGTGAAAGAAAAAGAGTGTGAGAGCACAACCTGTCAGGCAAAAAAGGAGGTCTCAGTCCTCTGAGAGATGCTTGTTTCTGAACCGATCGCCAAGACCCTTCTTAAAAGATACAGCACAGGTAAGATGCTGCCCGGTAATTTCCCTCAAGATGTCCCTCAGGCTGCTGTAAGGTGCATGAAGGCTCAGTGGGTTTCCCACAGAGGTGCAGGCACCTGCTGCCAGATTTAAACCTTTTCACAGTGAACTCTGCAAACCAGGGGGACCAAGCGCTCCCCGTTGTTTCCAAGAGAGGAACAAGGGAGTACCAAATGAGGGGAGAACTCAGCAGGCACAGAGTGAGCGCAAAGGCGGTCTTCTCAGTCCAGTGTGTGGATAAGCTGTGGAAATCCTTCCCACAGGAAATTCTGAAAGCATAAAGTTTGAGTAGGTTCAGGGAGGGAATGAGCATGTTCATGGAAGAGGAGTCCACCTGGGTTATTAACCAGAAAGACATTGCATCTCTGGCTCAGTACATCCCCGAGCCACGAAAAGTTGGAAGACAGGAGATTATCTGGATATGCATCACCCAACTCCTGTATTCATTTCTATGTTCTCCTTGAAGTCTAGCAGTAGTAAACAAGCCCAGCACCAGGGAGAAGTGCTCATCACTGACAGGATAGAGCTTGAAACTGAAAATGCCTCAAGCCTGGACTAGTTAGCCCTGGGGATCTTCTGCTTCAGGAAATACAAGTTTTGAGTCTTATGAATGGGCAGAAGAGGTATTTGCAAATACCCGGAGCCTTTATGTGATAAATATTACCTCAAATTAGTTGGCCAGATTAAAGAAGACGTAGACAGATAGCTGATATTACCTCTGAATGTAGCAGGCAGAGCTGGAATCATTAAAATAAATGTCCTCCCAAGATTCCAGCTTTATTTATTATTATCATTATCAGTATTATTACAGTGTCTAAATGTATCCTGGGCTCCAGGGTACCACAGAGAATGATAACCCTGCTAAAATGGCCATCCATACTACTGGCTGGAAACAGATAGGGTGGAGAGGAGCTGCAGCAAGCAAAGAGGGCAGGCTGCAAGAGACAGCCTAATGCCAGTGCTAAGATCAGCACTGCTGTCCCCAGGTGGACATCAGTCACAGGTTGTACTTGCCAGCATTCAGGGCACAGAATCACAGCATCGTCAAAGTTGGAAGGAACTTCTGGAGATCATCTACTCCAACCCCCTGCTAAAACAGGTTGCACAGAGTCCCATCTAGGCATGTTTTGAGTATCTCCAGAAAAGGAGATTCCGCAGCCTCCCTGGGCAGCCTGTTCCAGTGTTCGGTCACCCTCAGAGTAAAGAAGTTTTTCCTCATATTCAGATGGAACTGCCTGTGTTGCAGTTTGTGCCTGTTGCTCCTTGTCCTGTTGCTGGGTGATACTGAAAAAAGCCTGGCCCCATCCTCTTGACACTCGCCCTGAAGGTATTTGTAGGCATTGATAAGATCCCCTCTTGCTCTTCTCTTCTCCAGGTTAAACAGGCCCATCTCTCAGACTTTCCTCATAAGGGAGATACCTCAGTCCCTTCATCATTTTGCAGCCCCGTGCTGGACCCTCTCCAGTAGTTCCCTGTCTCTTTTGAACTGGGGAACCCCGAATCCAATGGCACAATTCAATGGGAACTGCAGCGTCCTCTGCTTCAGGAGGATGGTGCTCACTGATTTCTACCAGTATGTGCAACTTCTTAATGCAAGGAAGAAGAAAAAGCTGTACAGGCTGGCGTGCCTTGGTGCACACATGGTCCAGGCATAAAGATATCTAAAACCCAACTCCAAATTAAAGATTTGTCCACTCCTGTTTTCTATGGGGCCTCCTCTCCTGTCAGAGCATTAATGCAAAATAAAAGGGAAAGGGATAGTGTGGGAAGTCTCACAACTCCCATCCATCTTCTCTGCAACAAACAGTGAGGCAGGTGTTACAGAAAAAGATGCTTTCCAATTTAGTTATAATAATGTTGTGTCAATCACCAAAATGTTAAGCTGTATGTAATGATTTCCGTATGAAAAACATGTATCCTTTATAATGTGTACTTGTGTACCTACTTGATAATATGCATTTCTATTGATCTATATACATAATTATGTTAGTATAAAACCCTTAAACATATGCCTGCAATCTTATTAAAACAAAGAAACTGACTTGAAAACTGAGCTAATTCAACCTGGAACCTGTGGAGAGGAAAAAAACAGAGTCCCCCCTCCCAGTCCCTTTAATTATGCTTGAAAGATCAAAAATTCCCTGAAATGTTAAAAGCTGAGTAGAAAAATATGGCAAAATAGGAAGAATTGTTTTACACTAGATTATTTGTTCGCTCTTTTCCAGAAAGCATTGGCTGATATTAAAGCACATCTGATGGTGTCTAAAAAATTCTGCAAAGCTTTCTCCTTAATCCCTGGGCTTCTTCTGGATCATCTGTCTTCTGCAGTGCTCCTGCTTTATTAATAAGACCGTCACAATTACAGGGCTGGCTGCAGACCTCTCCACAGTCTTTCTGAGCAGATCCCTCCCAGCAAAACCCCAATGTTTTTCTCTCTCCCCAAGGTGTCACTACCTGGTTCTCCCTCTCTCACTCCTATAGTGCCTTCTGATTTTGCCATACTTGCCCATTCAAAGAGTTTGTTTTAGCATAGGAATGAGGCATTGAATGAGAAGAAAAGGAAGCTGAATGAATAATAAGCTCTAAGCATGCGTCTGTCAAGCCTAGGTTCTGGTCATCCCCATCGGTTACTTGGATGTGCTGAGCTACCCTTGAGGTGCTGTCCTCCAAAGACTTGGTTTTAGTCTGTCTTAGTCATCTTTTCATCTCACCTTCAATCTGATGGTTAAGATAGCCACCACCTCTAGCCCTAGTTGCAGTTAGGTCCAGGCATCAGGCAAGCTGAGCAGGGCTGAGCGTAGGCATCAAAGTGAGTGGCTCTTTCAACATCACTTGAACGCCTGCAGAGAAATGTCTTTTTGGGTTCACAGCTTGCTTCCTGGGTGAAATTCCAAACAGTCCTTACTGAGCTGATGTAGTGTGTGCATATAGCAAATATTATAGACACAGTCAAATTACACACATCACAAATCCTCCCCCTGTGGTAGAATTTTGGGGAGTGAAAAGTTTCAGTGAACTCCAGGAGGGATTTTGATTAAATTCTGAGTTTCTCCAACAGATGTTTCAAGGAAAATTGATACAAGTTTTTCCTTTCCAGTCCCTGGCCTTGCTTGGAGGTGCCAGTGAATTTATTACTAATTTAAATGTTCTCCCAGCTTGCAAGAGAGTTAAATATTGAACATCTCTCCCATGTCTTCCAATGATCCACCTATGGTTTCAGGTTGTCAAGGAAGTACCTTCATGAAGGACTGTTAATTACACATTTTTCAGGTATTTACAACAGATTTAAAATTATCTCAGGGCTTGATCCAAGATAGCTATAAGCACAATGGGCTTTGAATTATTGCCCTTCTGATGAAGGTGCAGCTATTGGCTGTGCCTTTTCTTTGTAACCAGAAGGAGCAATTAGGAAACCGTCGTGTTGCACTATATCTTCCTTTACTGCCAGTTGCCCGCTTGTAGCCATTACCCAGACAAAGGCAAGGGGGGAAACAGCTAAATAAGAACCTTCTTTAACTGTATTTTTTATCTTGATTCATCTTAGGATTTATAAATTTTACAAGTGCTCTTTATTAAAATAAGAAGGCTAATGAAATATGTCTGAGTGGGTCAATTAACCCGAGTCTGAACAGGTCATTAGAAACAATGGAGAACTGTATAGGCAGTCACACGGGACAAGCATGGGAACCGGCCAAATGAGTCAGATGAGGAGACTGATCATTTCAAAACAAATATAATTTGCTTGATTTGTTTTCTTCTCCCTCTCTGATAGCAATATTGCTTTGAAGACAAATCTTAGACCCTGTTCATGATCTTACATTTACAATAGTCACTGTTTTATAACCCTTAGACTGGATTGTGTGATTTCAGTGTGTGTGCAAATAACATGAAACAACTTCATTAACCTGGGCTGATATTTTGGGGGAAACACTGCTCACATTCAGCATGGTTAGAGAGGTATCAATTGCCCCTTGCACTTCTGAGCTACTCATTTGCCTGGATGTGTTCCTCTTCTAATTTAAACCAACACAGTGACTGGTCTAGGCTGCAAGGTCTTTCCTATAGGTCTTCACACTACCCAGAGACTCTGTAGTATTACAGACTTCTTTTTCTACACCTGTCCTTTATGACCTTTTGAACCACAGGAGGAAGCTTCTCCATATTACAGTTCAGTTTGTGGCTGCCAACAAATCCCACAGCAATTAAGAGCACTGCAAAGCTTGCCGAGTCCCTCTCCAAGTGTCAGATGGGTCCCTTCTCCCACCCACACCCTCCCCTATTACCATGAAGGAGCCTGAACATTAAAAATAACACTGCTGGCTGTACAAGCATTTCTGTTCTTGGAGAAAGGAACTGGTGGTAGATGCTAGTCATGTCAGTCAAGTTGCTGGTGCAGGAGGGTGAGGAGGACAACAGGGTTGTGGAGACTTTCTGTTAGGTGTTCTGAAGACAGCCACGCTCACCTACACCCATGTGAGCCTGTGGACACCCCAGGCCTGTCCAGAGCCCTCCTCCTTAAATCCTCCTGGCTTATTAGCATGCCACAGGGCGCATTCAGATCTGCTGTCCACATGCTGCCAGCAAGATGACTCTGCGAATGGGACGCTGGCAGGAAGCAAAATGCATACTACTTTCAGTCCTTGTAAAGGCTGCTCTTTCAGAGAGCAACAGACAGCCCGCAGGAACCCTTGGAGAACAGAGCAGAACAGATATGACAAAGGAAAAATTTGGGGAGGCAAGTCTGAAACAACAGTTTCTTTTTTTAATCTACCTTTCATGGTGTACCAAGGGAAAGCAAAGAGCCTATCAAGGACACACAGCCAGCCTCTCTCTCTCTTTTACTGTCAAATTTGTTGCCTCGTTTGGGGTTTAGAAACAAATGATATATTTTTTTTCTTCTAAATGAATTAAGCTGTCTGGGGATGGATGATGGATTCAGGAGATACAGGGTAGGTTACGAGCATGCTCTGTTGCTTCCCTGTGGGACACCTGTACTCATGAATCTGCAGACATTGACCCAATTACTAAGCCAGCACCTGGATACAAACTCCCTGTGACCATATCTCCAACTTGCTCTGCTCACTGTATTTTGTTCAGGGACTTTTGCTTTTTAGTGCCTTTTTATGCTAAGTTGGCATATGTAAGTGAACTCCATTTTCTGAGCAATTCGCTTCATCCTTTGAGATGTCCTTGTTTTTCTTTTAGTCATTTGAAGCAGGTCTCCTCCCCTCCCTCCGCCTCCTCCCCCCGTCTCCCAGGATGACCTGTTAATTTAAATGAAAAGAGATTGCAGCAACATTCTCTTTGTCACTGTAAACTCAGGATGGCTTTCCCTCTTCACTGAGGACAAAAATTCAGGACAAAAAGCCTTATTTACGGATCCTGTCCTCCCCTCTCACCACAGGCTTCTCTGTCACTGCCATGATGTTTTCTGATGTTTTCTCCAGTCTAGTTTTAAATGCCCTTTTTTCTTCTTTCTGTGGAACGACACATCTCCAGTTTTGCAGACTTGTTATGTAGTGTTTTCAGACATTGAGGCTAAATTTTCCTTTGAGTATGCATCCACGGTCTTAAATTAGGCTCCTCATTAATTTGCTCTGTAAAATTATACTCATTGTTTGAATTTGATGAAGCTTTCTTGCATTAGATCCACTTGTGGAGATAAACGTAGAGCATAGGGTAACAGTCATTTATGGTGGGAGCAAAAAGATTTAGCCCAAGGTCTGCAAAGGTATTTATGGTGCTATCTCCTATTTAGATGGCTAATTTGCTATAGATCTTTACTCCTTAATTAGAAATTGAGAGCACTAATAGCTTTCTGCCTCTAATCTTAAATGTCCATCCTAGCCGTTAGGTACATTTTCAGGATTACCAGCTTGTGGGGGAAAAAGACAATACGCTGTCAGGAACCCTTCCGTTTATCAGTAAAACCCAGGTTTTGGGTAAAATGTGCATTTGAGGTATTTTCAAGATGAGCTAAGTTTGCAAGGAGCTGCAAGTACCACCTTGAAGCTGCTGAAGTCCTAAATTTAACTGGCTCTGCTGGAAGGTAAAATCCCCAGAGGCCTTTGTCTTCCCTTCTGTCTTGTTGAGAAAACCTTGTTGACCTACATGTGGTCTGTGTAGATTTGATGAAGACCCAGTAACTACAGCCATGTGGCTGACAAATAGTTATGTTTATCTGCAGCCTTGAATGAAAGAGAAGGAAAATACACAGACTGTGGACTCCCTTTCTCCTTTTCTGCATGAGAGATCCCCAGATTAGTAATCACATTAGGAAGGACAAAAATTCCTCCAGGAATTGAAACAATTTCAGTATAGGACACAAGGGCAAAAGGTCTTTATTGGAGAAGAAAATACCTCATGCACTTGGGCTGCAGGTTTTATGTGATGTCTAGAAAAACGACAGCAAAATTGGCACCTCCTTGCTCAAGAGGTCCCCTGTGAACATTCAAGACATATCTTGTTTGCAAACACAAATGGATTTTTACTCCTGTTTTCCCTGAGGAGATTGCAGAGCTATGGCAGAGTGAGTTGTATTCTCTTCTGGCTCGTGCATCATCATCAAATCTGTCGGCTAATTTCCATTTGAAGAATCGTTATTGCCAGTACGGAGGCAAGAGGCAGACTGAATTCTCCTCCGATCAGGGGTAGAGTTGGATGAGTTGGCATTTAGAAAGATCATCTTTCTGAGTAGTGAGCGGAGAACTATGGAAGGAAAATAAATATTGGATCTGTTGGAGGTCATCACTAGAAATTTGCCTCCCTGACTACTGCTGTGCTTTAATCTTGTGGAGAGGGACAGTCTCATCATGTTTCTTCTTTTTTTCATATGTGTGCTGGTTTGCTTCCACCTTTGAGTCTGAAAACATGGAAGTCTTAAATGCTCATTAGTATGTGGCACCCGGGAGTCAATTTGTATAATTTCTTCAGCTGTTCTGAAAGAAACAACAAAACAGAAAACAGAAAAAAGGACTTTCTCCTTTTCTTCTTGCCCTCCCTCTGGGTGTACCTCAGAATCCCTGGAAGAGGTTTTAGTCACAGGGGTTGCCGGACAGCCTTGCTACTTGAGTGTCCTGGTTTCCACTGGGATAGAGTTAATTTTCTTCTTGGTGGCTAGTGCAGTGCTGTGTTTTGGATTGGTGTGCCAAGAGTGTGGTTGGGGACTCTTTGGTTTCTCAGGCCTTGCCGGCAAGAGGGCTGAAGGGGTGCAGAAATTGAGATGGGACACAGCCAGGCCAGCTGACCTGAACTAGCCAAAGAAGTATTCCATACCGTGGGACGTCATGCTCTGTATATAAACTGGGGAGGGGGGGTAGCCAAGGAAGCCAATCATTGCTTGGGGACTGGCTGGGCATCGGTCAGTGGGTGGTCAGCAGTTGTATTGTGCATTGCTGGTTTTCTTTTCTCCCTTCCCTTTGGATTTGTTCCTCCCCTTCTCCCTCCTTTTCATTATAACTGTTATTGTTGTTATTATTATTATTATTGTTCTTTTGGTTTTGTTTTGTTTCAATTCTTAAACTGTTCTTGTCTCAACTCCCAAGTTTTGCATTCCTTTCTGATTCTTCTCCCCACCCACCTGGGTGAGAGGGGAGTGAGCAATCGGCTGCGTGGCATTTGATTACTGGCTGGGGTTGAACCATGACAGTGAGAAACACCACCGCCGAGATCCCAGGAAATGGGGATGATAAGAAATCAGAAGCTATTTGCAATATCTTATCTTTTAGTGAGAACAGACCCAGAACTTCCCTTCAGATCCAAAAGAGAGCAACACCCTCACCCATCCTTAACAGAATGATAATGGTTTTTTTAAGTCTTTCCTTCCTGTGTAATATAGGATTCCTCTTTATCTTCCTCACTTCCTTCCTATTAAATTCCCTTTTCCTCTACTAGCCTTACATCCTCCAAAGAGGAAGAGCATCATGAAACAAGGTCAGCTCAGCAAAGGCTTTTGAAACACTCTCAAGGAGAACCACAGAAGTAATTTTTAAGGCTACTATGAGGACTGGATTTTTTACCCCACTTCCTGTTCTGTTCCCATTTTCTGCTTCTAATGTTTGTAGTGAGAGCAGAGCTGACACCAAATGTTAATGCCTGAGTTGGGGAAGTGATCTCAGACTGACCACTTATAGGGATATTTGATGCATCTTTAAAACGGCTTCCAGCTCAGCTTTTCAGGGGCCTAGAGATTTGCACCTGGAAAGCATTTTGCTACTTTAACTTACTCCCTTACTACTTTGGGTGATGTTGTACCATATTTCTGGATGTCTGATGGTTCACTGCCAGCGGTCAGGCAAAGGTCCAGATGCTCCCTTGTTGCACAGCTCCTGCATGCAGGTGCTGGACCCGCTCACTGCTCTCTGCATGGAAATGCGTCACACAGGCAACTTCTGGCTGGGTGGAGGGTCTGCTTTTTGCTGGCCTGGTTCACCCTGGGCTCTGCTGTGAAGCTCAGGAACAGCTAGGCCATGCCTGAAACCACCCCCTTGGCTGCAGAGGAGACCCATGTACAAGCTGAGCTCTACCCTGTGACAAAAGAAGCAGAACAGCTGCATGCCCATATGAAAAGACTCCCCCAAAACTGTTTCCTCCAAGATTGAGCAAGTTTATCAGTTCAGATTTGGAATCATGCTCTCCCAGGAGGGCTGAGCCCTTCCTCAGCACCGGAAGGGCAACCGCCTATCATCTAATAGGCCATTTTCATCGCTGTGTGTGCATTTGACAGGTCTGGTCAAATTATGAAGCCTTTTCTTTGTGAGAAAGAGTATAACAATCGCAGATAATGGGAATAGTGCACACTTAAATCCCTGCTTATGCTAAAGGATTGCCCTGGGAAGGGAAAATGTCTGACCCACTTTCATTACAGCCTTTTGAGAGACGACGCTGTGCCTCCTGCAGCCAGTAACTCTGCAATGCCAATAATGGGCAGTTTGTGCACAGTACGTGTAAGTAAACAGAGTGACATCTCATCTGCTGTGCATGTGCTCCAACGAAACTGCCTCGCCGTGCTCTTGATGCTTTCGGCCAATTGTGCCGCTGCTTGCAAACATCACCAAGATGCTGAGCATCGAGCTGCTTGCATGGGAACCTCCCCAGATGCAGTCATGCTCTGGAATGAAGGAGCTGTAAGGTCATGTGGACCCACTTGTATCTCAAGCACCACCTCAGAACTAGCAGCAGATTTTGGTTAGCGACAGCTTTACTTCCACCCTGTGAAAGGAGCGGGGTGGAAAAGACCAAAGATCCCCAGGAATAGTTGCTTGCAGGCATTAAGAGCGCTTCTTAGCAGCATGCTGAAGGGGTGCAACTCCTTTGACAGCACTCAGATTAAGCTGATCACCACTGGTTGTGAATCCAGTCCTCGTTTTTTGCTTATTTGTAGTAGTTGCAAGCAGGTAGCCAAGTCTGTATGGAGGTTATTTATCTGCAGGAAGAGAGGAAATGCCACAGTGCTCTTGGAAAATGGGCCAATTCCGTGGTATTTTGTCTCAGAGCAGAGCAAGATGGCTCAGGGGAAGGTGTTAGTCAATTAAAGATAATCTAATTAAAAACATAAAATAAAATCCAACCTAGCATTTGCTCCTGCTTGCCCTTCCCCCAGAGAAAGGAGGCACTGAAAGAGGCAAGGATGCTTTCCCTGCTGCCACAGAGGGTAGAGGTAGAGGGGGCATTTGAGGGAGTATTTCCTCAGTCCCCATAATTACCAGAGTCCTTTGTGTTCATTTTTGAGTATGAAAAGCCCAGGTTAAAAAGAAATCTCCTCCTCTGCAACCTGTTCGCAACTGGTAATATCCCCCAGATTCCCTCTGCTCCTCACTGAAGCTTTTAGTACTTCTTGTTACCAGATGGCAGCAGGCTGGTATTTGTCTAGTTAAAATGGATGCTGGAAGCAGCATCGAAAAGCACATTGTTTGGAACTGTCATTATTTGCATTTCTGGCTTGGCGGGTACCCAGCTGGGACTGGTCCCACACAGGCACCTTGCACCAAGGTACCCACCCTGAGGGATCAAACTTTAGAGATGTGATGAAGAAGAGGTGGCTGGTTATTTTTTGCCAAGAATCCTTCTAGATCATGGCAAAACCTGCTCTGCTTCCCCCTCCCAGGCTGACCTGGTTTTCCAAGACCCCTGAGTATCCACCAAAGGAATCACAGGGTCGTGGTGTGGAGGGGATGCTCCCTGAGAGCCTGGGTGGGTGCTCCACAGGCTGCCCGGGGTGTCAGCATGTCGGGGACAGGTGGAGGTGTCAGCCTGCAGATGATCACCCTGAAAAGGGGGTAGACACAAAGCTAAAGCTGGGGGGGGGGATAAATGATAACTTAATATCTGAGAGGTAAGTGTTGGTAATTAGTCTGCAACACTTTGATCATTAATGCATGCAATCAAATTATCATCAGGAATGCTTTCCCACCACCACCCCGCCCTTTCCCCCGCTTCTCTCTCTTTATTTTAAGGGCTGGCACACGGCAAAAGCTGACAGCAACAGCCCCACCGTGCAGCCAGGAGGCTTTCAAAGGAAGCTGCTGCTCCCTAGTGTTTGAAGGATTCAGAGCTGGAGCCAAAAACAGGCAAGAAAGAGCGAGTCCCCAAAGAAAGGCCGAGCAATAAACTAATGGGCCCAGGCAGTTTTCTATCCTGAGCACCAGTTCTTTGTTATCTGCTTGGCTATTGATTGCAATCCCCATGGATACAGCTCAGGTTTTCCTGCTTTAGAGTTCTTAAGTGAAATTAAAAGCATGCGGTTCATTACTCAGTGCTCTCCTCTCTTCCTTCTGGCTACAGTCCAGGCACTGCTGGCCAATTACACCCCTGGGAATAACCTGGCTTTTTTTTTTCTTTTCTTTTTTTTTTTTTTCCCCCTTCACATTTCTACATACTCTGCATCTTCAGGAAGATGGAGGAAGAGACCACACTAGGCACTCTGTGAACTCTACCTTTCAACAGTGTGGTAAATAAGAATTGATTAGTGAGCCTGCTCTCCAGCCACGGCTGGAGTTCAGTACCAACTTTTTGTGAAATCTGTGTGGATATATACACATCTGCATGCACTGTATGTGCACGTGAACATACATGTGCCAGGGTGACAGCTCTGCAGGGGCTCAGATTCTGGTAGGTATGGTCAGAGGATTTTGGTAACAGGATCTTTGTTGGGTAAATGCCAGTTCATCAAAGTGACTTTTTTTTTTTTTTTTTTTTTTAAATGGAAGCTTACCAGCTTTGGTACTGAGAATTTGCAAGACACGGAAAGAAGAAGAGCTGGTAAGAGTTATGTAAGACTTTTAAGGGAACTGTGACTTCTCTCCAGGATTGGGCTTTTTAGCTAAACCAGAAAGTACAGATGCCCAATCCACTATAAACTGAGCAGCGGCTGCTACCCTGAAACTGTCTTGGGAAGCCATGGGGAAGAGTGAGAAGCAAGAGGTCAGTAGCACAATGTACTTTCTCAAAGTTAAGAGAAAATCTTCCTCTGGACCCTGCTGCCTAAAACATCCCAGGTCAACCTTAATCTTGCCAGCTCTCTTGGTGATACAATCTCCTTTGACAGCCATATCTTAAAGGAAGAGCAAATGAATGCATTAAGATCTCTCTGGATATTTTATCCAGCCATCTATCAGGCTCTCCCGAACAGTATTTTGTCTGTAGAGTTTAACATCAAAGACATGGAAAGTCAATGGGTTGGCTTCCTCTTTACTCCCAGAACTAGAGGTCAAATAATGCTTGATTACACAGTCTAAATCTATACACACACTGTTGATAGGTGTAATAATAATAGGTAAGTGGCAGGAAATGCTGGTGAAGGGTGTGCTGAAATTCAGGCCACTTATCTAGGCTTTCAGCACGGCCTGAAGCAGGACCTACATTTAAGATTTTTGGCAAGCCTGAAATACTTCTTTTCATTACATAATTGGCCTGTAACTCTAATGATGATAGTGGAGCTGCTCCAGATTTATACTAATGTAACTGACAGCAGATTTTTGGCTCTGAGTCTGTAAGAAAAAGCTTGCCATAAATTCAGTATTCAGACTGTCCTTTGTAGTTTCTCTTTTTTTCTCAGAGAGGAAGCAAGTGCTTCTCTCTTTTCAGATTAATTCTTTTCTGTAATATTTTCTTAGCGATACTGAGAGTTTGTTTCCATTCAGCTGACCTATTTAAGTCAGGTGAGCATGAGTAGAGAACACATTCATCCCCTATATAACAATGGAGTTGTTACACATGCACTGTTCCTAGAATAGCTCCCCCCCCCCCCGCGG
>JAVJGI010000050.1:11565548-11676511 GCA_035590275.1 Ibycter americanus
GAAAATTACTACTCTCGGTTTGTTTTATGGGCTTTCACTAGAGAGGCTAAAATTGACTCAAGTTTGAAGAACGTCTATTTAAGTATCTTTTAAATTGTGAATACTTAAAAGAGAGGATCTTTGAGCATGAGCCTGGGGATTTTTTATTTTAACATTACATTTAATGGTGTCTTTGGCATTTAACGTGAGGGGGTGTACATGGTATATCTGTGTGTGTATGTTTATATCTAGAGAGAGATAACTCATGTGGAATGAAAATCCATTTAGCAGAAAAATGAGATCTCTTGAGTGTTTGTATTTTCTGCTGGAACTAGAAAACACTAGTACTATAAAAAAAATAAGACACAGAATGATCTAAACCAATAAGATATGATTTTATGCCAAGATGTGAGAATGGATCTATATCTTTATCAGGTTTCTCTCACTCAAGAGATGAAAATCACATGGAAGCTTGTTAGAAATTCACTCTATACAGTATATCTTTCAGAAATACATTGTAATGATGTCTGACAGTTTCAAAAGTGAATTACAGGCTCAGGGTAGTTTCTGCCCACTCCCATGGATAAATGCCACAGCACAGCCAGGCCCATCCACATGTGTGCATGGACACGCACAGCAAAGCAAAACACAGAGGCATTCCAAGAGGTTGCCCCCAGGCCTCTGTGCAAGTGCAAGCTGCAGGATCAGGGTTGCTCAAACTTTTCCCCAATTCAGAGCAGATTGCTGGGAGCCTGTGATGGCCGGCCTTGCACTGGGCTGTTTTCCCACCTTTGAAACTCAGGCTTGAAAATTCAACAAACTGACTGTTGAACTGGTGGGACAATGAACTCTGCAGAGGGGTTGGAGTCCTGCACTGACCTGCCATTGCCCAAGTGCCATGTGCTGCTGGCTCACTGTCCCATTGTGAAGTGCACATTAGCTAGTGTTCCTCTGGATGCAGAGATTCCCTGTGTTCAGCAGGGAGAAAAAAAATAAAAACCAGGGTACCTTTTGCTGGGTAATATTTATTCCTGTTATACTCAGTATCGAGGAAGGTGCAACCTCTGTCTCTTGATTTTCCTCCTCCTTTTTTTCCCTCTCACTTACTGTGTCTTGGGCGGATGTGTTTGCTATTATAAAGTCTATTGAAACATAAACATATACTTTTAAAATAGCATTTCACTCTGACAATACTCCTGGAGAGAGCTGAGAATATTATGGTGGAGATAATGTACTCCAGACAATAAGAGGAGACAGGAGCGGGAAGCTTATCTGCTAGAACCCCTATTGCCTATTTAAACAATAATCCCCTTCAAAATGATGTTTTTCTGTGTACGCTTAAAATGCATGATATTCAGCATGTTCATGTGGCTTTTAATAGCCTGGATAATTTTCCATACAATTAATTCCCTGAATATATTCTGGTTTGCTTCTGCAGTTTCTAACGTGGGTTGTTCCTGTACGGGTGCAGGCTAACCTCTTCCGGAGCAGTCCCTCCCAAGCCAGGCGGCACACGCGGTGGGGACAAGTGCCGCCTGCTCAAGATGGGTGGGTGGCTCTGCCAAAGCCTTATGCGGCTACCGTTTCTTTTCTGAAGACAGATTTTAAGGTTTTATTTTTCTTGCCTGCTTTGATTTCTGTGGTAGTGGAATCACAAGGATTTTGTCTCTGAAAGCAACACTAAGCCCAGATGTGGAAAGAAAGGGCTAAGTGACAACCGATAAGCAGCCAGGGGAGGCGGGGGGAGACGTCCTGCATTGCAGAGCTGTGCTGTAATGCTCTGAAGCTGTGAAGAGCCAGACCTGTTGCCAGGAGGGTGTTCCCAAATGGAAGAAGGGTGCAGGAATCCGACCCACATCATCCCCCACAAAGAGCTCCAGGGCAGAGGGTTTGCTCAGGCTGGAAATAAGAGCACTTATGGACAGGTGTATTCCTACTGCTAAACTTTAGTGCTTCCAGGCAGCCTAAAAGGACTTTTAAAACAAGGACTATGCTTAGTCCCACTGATAGGGATAGAGAAAGCAGATCATTTCCCATTTATTCCAGAGACCTGGACACCCACAGTCATGGAAAAACACTCTTGCCTGCCTCCATATGGGCCATTGGGCCACTGAGAGAGCAGGTTACAGCACAAGGAAGGCCAGCAAGGCAGCTCTTCGCCTGGGTGTAAATCAGCATTCTCTCTTCCAGGGAGAACAATGCCAGCTCAGTTTACACCCGCTGAGGATCTAATTGGCATTTGGCTCTCGTTGCAAAATTAGGATTGCTTCATCATTGTACCTCTGATCCTGTATCGTGGGAATCAATGAGGAATTTGATTACAGGGAGATCCTTTTGGGATTCTCAGCCCAGCCTGGGGACGTTAATCATCAAAGTTGTGGCTGAGGGATACAGAGAACTGGCTGGCAATTTCAGATCACTTTTCAAAAGAAAAATGGAATCCAAGCCTATGCAGTCTGGGAGAGTTTAATTATGGCTGAAATTTAAATTGGAAAAGGAAACAGTTCTGAGAGTTGATGCTGTTTTGTCATTGACTTGTGCTCAAGCTCACCTCCTTTCCTTTCTTCAGTTATGATGTGGGTGTGGTGGACATAACTGCCCCCTGGAAGAAAAGAGAGATGCTGACGTGATTATTCATCTTCTGGCATATTGTGGCTTTAGATATAGTGAAATTTCATCTGCCCCTGTCTGGGAGGATGCAGATACATCACATTACTGGCCAATCCCACTTTTCCATCTTTCCACCCAACTAATCCTGGCCAGTCAATCCACTCTGAAGGTATGTAAACAACATGACCTATTGTTTGCTCCAACCAGGCTTGAGTCGTGCGTAAGTCTGCACCCTCCCCATGCTGCTGGGCGCAGGAATGCGTTGCTTCCCTTTCACAGCAGCTGATGCTGGCCTGCTGTCAGTGCAAGAATCACACAGATGGAAATACCATGCCTTCTGCATGGGATGGGTAGTCTAGGGGAGGGATTGCACCCCACAGCCCTCTCCCAGCTGGCATCTGTGTTTGAACCCACCCATTAGGCTCAGCTGAATTACTAAAAGCTCGTTTTGCATTGCAAGGCCATGACACAGATGAACAATGATTTTGGGTCATGACCCATTGATGATAGAAGTGAATCAACGCACCAGAGATGAACAAAAGAGAGATTATTAACTCAGTGGTTAATGCAGAGTGCCAAAAATCAGGATTTCCCTCTGGCTCAGTACTGATTAATGTGTGACCTCAGGAAAACCTCACGGTGTCTCAGAGCCTCAGTTTCCTCACCTGCAGTAGAGTGATAAGGCTTGTTGCAACCTCTCAATACTGATGAAGAACAGATCTTACTGGGCTTGGATCACATGAGCTAAGAAAACAAAAAATGTTAAGTGGAAAGATCTGCTGTTGGTTGATCTCCCTCAGACCCAGTGGGGCTAAGCAGGGTCACATGATCTATGAATGCAAAAATCTATCCCTAAGTGTGGGTGGTTTTATTTGTTTTCTTTGTTTTAATGAATGACTCTCCAACCTGTTTTCAAACTCACGAGACACATTCTACTGCTAGGAAAATAAAAAAACCCAATGTATTTCCGTGTGCCAGCAGCAGACTCATAAGCAGACCAGCAAATAAGGTATGTGCTTCTAAGGACTGTCTCATGGATATACACGAGTTACGTCCTTTTCCATCATTTTGTTGATTAATAGGCATAATAACATGTCTGATCACTGCAGTAAGTATACTGTGAAAGATAACCACTGAAGACATCTAATTGTTTTCCTTTTGGGGGTTGCTGTTTGTGGTTGGGTTATTTTGTTGGTTTGGTTTTTTTTGGGGGAGTGGGTGGGTGGGGGGTTGTTAATGCTTTAAAATAATGGCCCTAATCATTATTAATTCCTTTGGTGTTCACTGGAATAGCATCAATCACAACTAACTCATTTGCTGTTAATGTGGATGTCACATATACTTCTGTAGGGTTTCTTTCTGCTAGAATTCAGTGTTCATTATATGGAGCAGGTTTTTTTTCCCCATGTTCCTGCAAGTTTTTGAGAAATCTCTTGCTGAGGGGGAGGCATCAGGCTGTATGCTCAGCTCATCTGGTGTGCAAAAGGAGGTCTTATTTTAAATGCAGTGACCCTTGGTTTCCCTCTCTGGCACAGAACTGACCCTTCTCGCTCATCCACTCTGCGTATGCTGCCCTAGTCATCAAAGATTAAAGAAAGATTCCCACACTCTCTGAAACTGTCAGGAGACCCCCAGCTTTTCTTCTCACACTCTCCAACCCGGCATGTAGAAGAGAAAAAAACCCGAAGTTTTAATTTGCCATGCTGACAAGCCCAGGATTTTAAGATTAAGCTGTGTGTCTAATGATGCTAATTAAGGAAATCTCTGAAGATCTAGCTGTGATCATAATAAATAACAATAAGGTCCCCAATTGCCCTCTGAAAAAGGCATTGTGAAAAGGGATGAAATCAATTTCTGGGGCAGTTGTAGCCATTGCAAGATTCCCAGCAATGGTCCTCCACCTTTCGCTGCTTACATCGCCATTGTGGATTTGCTTCTCTTTTTTTTTGTTTGGTTTTTTTGTTTTCCTGGAAGGTACCAGCTGCAGGCTAGACTTTGGCTTGCCTTCTCCTCTTGGGAGTCCTTTTGAAGGGGATGTATCAAGGGGAAAGCATGTCCTTGCTAGTGTTTTCTAGCAATGTGGAGCACTACCTGCTGTGGGCATGGAGCTCTCCACAGAATTTTTTATTTACCTAGGGAGAAATGTAGGCTGTGAAACACAGTGACGTTTAAAAGACCTTCAGACATCCTACCTTGCCTCCAACTGCTACAGAAGTGCCATGGGTTCCTGGTTCCTGGTATTCCTGTATCATGTCCACCCACCATTGATAGGCATCACTGATGCCGTGCATAGCCTATATGCCTGTGTGCAGGCACCTGAATAGCTCCCTTGGTGTGTGGCATGACTTTGAGCCTAGCAGTGCCCTCACTAGGCCCCCTCTAAAGTCTGTCAGCCTAAATCTGCCCCTTAACAGCCCTAAACCAGTGGTGGCATCACTCCCATGACCTTTTGTCAAGTAAAGGACTCACCTCTGGCTCCAAGTTTTGGAAGCATGCTGGTGAAGTAGCTGTAGTGTTTCTGCTAACTACAGCTCTTTCTCCTGTAGCTTCAGCAGCAGTCGAAGCCAAGAAACTTGAGCTGCAATCACTGCTTTGGCCACATATGTGTTTTCTCATTAGTGGGCTGATTTGCTACAAAATGCTGAGGGTTTAACGTGCCTGTTGATATTGTTCTTTGATGAATTCAGGAAAATGCCAGTGGAGCCGCTTGTCCCCTCTTTCATTTCCAATCAGCTCAGTATTCCATGTTCTTCACTAAAATAAAATATCTCCCAATGGCCATACCCTCGCGAGCAACCCTACAAAAATAAAAAATGTGCATGTATTTGTGTGTGCACATGCACGTAATCCAAACTCGTACTTCATGCCTTAGAGCAAGGTCTAATGAGTGATGCAAAACTAAAAGCAGGAAAGGACCGGCTTAGCATTCCCTGAGCATCCTTTCTAAATTCATTGCAGTTAGTTTTCCAGTGTTGTTGTAAAACTCAATGAGTTTGTCATAGCTCACAGTAACATCTCCTTTTGGCAGCAAAGATAACCCTGCTGTTGTAATAGATGCTGAGAGAGACTTCCAGCTGAGCCATGCTTCCGCTCAGCTCCTCCTGGCTCATCTGGAGTAAGCTGCTTTGTGGCTCATCCAGGAGAAGATCCTCATTTCGGTGCTGCCTCGGGACAGAAGCTCTACCAGCTCTCCTGTGAGTGGAGGACTCCCAGGGGTGAAGCGCACAGCAATGCCTTCTAAACCTGAGGAATATAGCAGACACCAGCATGATATAAATTTTCCTGTGTTCGTCTTAGGAATAAGAGGTAAGATCAAAGTCCTTGGAAAGGAGAATGAAACAGTGATGGCAGGGGAGGTTTAGATTGGATTTTAGGAAAAATTTCTTCACTGAAAGGGTTGTCAAGCACTGAAACAGGCTGCCCAGGGAAGTGGTTGAGTCACCATTCCTGGAGGTATTTAAAAGCCACATAGATGTGGCACTTAGGGACATTGTTTAATGGTGGACTTGGCAATCCGGAGTTAATGGTTGGCCTTAATGATCTTAAAGGTCTTTTCCAACCTAAACAATTCTATGATTCTATGAGAACATAAACTGGGAGATATGTTTCTCCCAATCTTTCCCTTGATTTTGCCATACAAAAACACAGGTATCTTTAGCAGCTCAGCCCATTTCTCAGCTACATCTTTGGCATCCACTGGGGATTACAGCCCAGGATTTTACTTCTCCACTGCCATGAGTGAGTGTTGGACTGCCTCTTCACCCTATTTCATTCCCTCCTAGATGATCCCCTATGAGCATACACAGTCCCAGTATCAGCTGTTGTCCTGACACTGTGAATTAGCCCTAGGGGTAGAGAAGTTTTGTCATGTCATACATGTCCAGGGGTAAGGTTGTCCACAAGATGGTCTACTCATGCTGATACTCATGCTGATCCTGTTGGAAAGACCGCCTTGCCCTTCACACCGTCTGTTTTCCACAGTTTGAATCTGGTCGAGTACCAAACCCTGATGGGATGTTGGCACTGCTGAGCTGACTCTCCTAGATCCCTGACCCGGTGCTTTCTCTTAACCCATCTGTGCTGGTAGGCAAACAAGGTTACATCAGGATTCATGATGCCTTCTCCAACCCTTCTATAGTTAAACTTCTAGAAAGTTCATACCTTTATTTAAACCACTGTAGGCTGCCTGTCTCTAATTATGGGCTGCAAATGTTGATTTGGGATTGGAGTTGCTTAGAAACTCTATATCCATTATTGTTTTCTGTTGGAAAACATTATTCAGTCAAAACCAAAATTTCTTGGGATCGATGAAATGTCAGCATCTTCTTCCAGGGGGAAAATCTGAATTGTGCTGAAAGAAAACTTTGGTAACTTCTGCTTGGGAAATTTTTAACTTTTGAAATTTTCAGTCATTGTAACATATGTGGAGGGTTTTATTTTAATTTTTTGTGTAAATTTCGTATCTGCATAATTTGAGTTTAACATGCATATAGAAATGCATAACATAGACTAATATCCTATGCCAATAGCCCCTGTTACCACAGATGTGCTGCTGGAGATGTTCTGCCATTCTTTTTTGCATCCCTTCATTAAAATCCCATGAGTAGTTGCTGTTAACACTAATAGAAATATGACTATTTTTTGGCACAGTGTTTCCTCTTTCTATCGCAATATAAAATTTAAATTCCAAAACAAAAATTGGCTGGGCATTCTGCTTGGTGGACAGCTACGAAATCAGATTTTTTCCTGTTCTGCATTGGACTAAACCCAAATTTCCTAACATCTTCTTTTCCACTGTGATGAAAATGTTCTATCTACAGTGTTTCCTAATCGCTGCAGCAGGGATCTATGGGAGTTCATGGACTATTTCTAATGGATCCGCAAGATGCAACTGAGAAAAACAGGTTTGTTGTGCAGACAGTTATATGTGCTGTTCAGGGCTTCCCTCCTCTGCCAGAAAACACTTGAGAATTTTAGATAGAGAATGTTTTAAAATTGCTCTTTCACACACTGTATTGGCAAAAATCTGTCCCATCACCTTACTGTAATTATAATTTTCAAATTCCCATAAGCGTGCTGGTAAAACATTTCTTGTTTCATTTATACACATTTTCCTGTGCCCTCGGCAAGTCATTTAGCTTTCCTATGCCTCAGTTTCCTCTCTGGAAAAACAAGATCTTCTGATCATGCACAAGAAGATTTTGGAAGAGGCAGTTCGTATTTACAAAGTGCACTGAACAGGAAAATAACTTGCTTGGGGAAATTTCTCATTGGAGTAATTAATCTGATTCATCCAGGGCCAATAAGGGTGTCATTGCACAGCATTTCCTTACGGAGCCTAAAGAGACAAACTTGAAACAGTGAATGCTGACAGCCTGTCTGTATTCCCCAAGCTGCTGTGATTCTCTGGGCAAGGGGCTCATTGAGTTGGCAGCCGCAAGGCACTTGCAGATGGGGTTTGATGGAGAGTGGTGTCCTGCATTACTCTGGGTGCCAGACTGAATGGTACCACAGGTATTAAAGCTGGGAAGAAATCCTCTGCAGTATTTTAAGCCTTTCTGTGTTGTACATTTAGCAACAGGGAAAGGGCCAAGGGATCCTTACAGTTATTGAGCTGTAGTTAATAGTATAGTTAGTATTGTCTATTCACCCATCTACTCAGCTGCCAAGGGCCATCTTGAATGATAGAGGTGGTGAGAAATAGGTAGAGATGTCTCTGCAGTTACCAGGCTTTTCTTAATCCTGAAGGACTTGATGTTTTCCCCAGCACTGGAACAGGTACCCCGAGGATGGATGGCAGGTGCTGCAAGGAGAACTTGCAGCTGCCAAGAGGGCCATCAGCGAGGAGTTCCTGACAGTGCCCTGCCTGCCTTGTCGCTCAGCCTCTGCTCTCCTTCAGGTCAGAGCTGAGGCTGAAGAGCCTGTTTGTATGCAAAGACCAGACCCAAAAGTCTTATCCAGCCCATGAGCCAATAGCCACTTGCTTCTATATCTTGCCTAACATTTGCATGCATTAAAGTAAGTAACTTTTTATTTCCAAGGACAGTGATTAATCCACCAAGTCCTTCTGCTATTGCTCAAAGTGTATTAGCTGCTTAGCCCAGAAAAGAAGCAAACGAATCTGTGCTTTAATGGCAAACAATGAGGTTTAAATACATCCCATCTCCTTTAACAACTCCTGGTAATTAGTGACAAAGGCCCTCCTGCTTAAGTACAGCAAATATTTAATACCTACCTCCATTAGCCTGAAACTCATTTACCAGCTTGGCCTCTGTGTCTGCCAGGCATGGGAGCCCTTGCGGCAGCTAGCAAGGCTTCTCCCTGCTCCCTAACCCCTCAGATGCGAGAGGCACAGGCTCTCTGACAGCACCAGCAAGGAAAACACTCTCCTCATATGCTGCTTTAGTCTCGCTTAGGATAAAAGATGACAAATGTCTCCCAGTGTGAACCCTCACTCCCAAACACTTCAGGGATTTTGAGGGTGAAGCTTCCTAAGTGAGATCTAATGGAAAGGATATTCAGTGCCTGGAAGACTGCAAAACCAAAGTTGTGCCACTGTCCTGGGGAGTCCCAAGCATCCCAGTGGGGAGGGTGCTCTGCAAAAGTATCACTCCCCACTTGTGCCATTCTTGCTCGTGCTGGTGGCAGTTATTATAAGCAATCAGCAAAATCACACGTGGCTTTTCCCACTCATGGGTGGAAGTGGCAGGGCTGAGTTTCATCTTCCCTGGGGCTCCAGTGCAGCGGTGGGAAGGGGGAATGGTTCTCCTCCAACACCCAAGCCCGTAAGTCACACTTGGTCATCCTCATGATGCATGGCAAGCATCATCTTCTTGAGGCAGGCAAGCAATGGAGCCATTAACAAAACAGATGATGGGGAGGTGGACAAGCACAGTGCTCTGCCTCGCTGGCGGGTGTGCTCCTCTCCCAGCATTTATATGGAACATGGCAAACACAGATTCCTACTGATAGAGCACTTTAACACCTGCATGAAAATACTGGTTTTTATTTCAAATGGATTAGTTCCTGGATTTGACAGATCTGTGGCCCAAACTCTCCTTTTATTCACCTGGTGGATGCGGCCTGGATATGCAGAGCACAGCAGGACTTGGGCCCATGGAGCAAAGAGGGTGCTGGCATCCTCCTTGCACCAGGGAGGGTCTTGGGCCCCTCTCACAAATCCCCATCCTGTATTCCCACTGTGGCCTCCCTCAACAGTTCCAGAGTGAGTGCATTAGTGATCTGGGGATGGTCTTTGGATGATGCTGAGCACAATGCAAAATCAGTCCTCTTTTTGTCTCCCCTTTCCACGTCACAGCATAGGTGGCTTTAGATATGGAAGAGAGTTCCAGGAAGTCTGCAGAATCTCCATCACTGGTGGGACTAACATCCATAAAGAGTGATTCAGACTGAGTTGCTCCTTCCCTGGGATAGAGGGACAGAGGAGATGGGACTCTAAAGTGTCTAAAGTCTCTTGTGTTTGGACTGTCCTACCTTTACCTCAACCTCTCCAGCTCTTTAGATCATTACAACCAAAGTGCAGTGTTTAAATGTTCTCCCTTGCGTTAAGGAGCTGTGCCTAACAAGGTCAGGCTACACTGCTGTGTGCTTTCTGTGTCAGTAATGACAGTGACAGTGCAGTCAGGTCTTGCATGAATAGAAGTGTGTCCCTTCCAGCCAGAACCAGGCCAAACTCTCACGTGTCCCCAGACTTTCAATCCAATTGCTTTTCTCCACAAGTCATTTGCTAGCAAATACTGTGTGAATCTCCAGGTGTTTACCACCACCCACACCTCCCTGTGTCCTAGGGTAAACCTACACTTCAGAGCTTTCCATCTTGGTTGTCCAAAATAGAGAAGGGCCTGAGTTTTTGTGTTTCATCTGAAAAACCTGTCCATACATGGTGATTTGGGTGAAATTGGGGTTTTTTCCTGCTGCACCTTGCAATAAGAGCTAGAGCAGAGGTCCTAGGAGCAAGCCCACTGGGATGGCTGCCTGTCACTTCAAGGTGTTTTAATTTGGATGCTTAAATCACCAAAGTACCTCAATCCCTGCCCAAGGGCACACAGGAGCTAAGTCTTTTCACTGAAGCAGCATTCAATTCCCTTCCTCCCACAAATGAGCTTGAGCTGTCCTGATAATTAGTACTTTATCTTGGATGGCACAAAAAGGAAAGGGGGTGGGGAGCCCTCAGTCTTCACTGCTGGGCAGCCTCCCTGTTTCTTCTTATTAGCTGTGATAATGATGGCGAGAATAAAAGGCCCAAAGCTGCTTCAGTCACCTCATTTCATCCAGTCTGAGATTCGAGTCACTCAAGTGTCAAGAGAGCTTTTTAATTTCCAATATCACTGCTGCCAGAAATTAAAAATAAACTGGAAGCAAAACCATCAGATTAGCCAATCACACTGGAATTGCTTTATTGTTCTTGTTACTGTTATTATTGTTATTATTATTATTATTGTTATTTGATCAGCTTTGGGAGAATTAAAGCTATTCAGCAAATGAAAATATGTCTTGGATTTGAATGGACTGGTATTAACTGTTCTATATCCTGTATTAGTGATGGGCTAATAGCCCGAACCATCGCAGCATGCTCTGCTGGAATTGAGTTTAAATTAATGCTACCAGTTCATAAAAATCACTTGTGTCTATATAACTTTCATCATGGCATCTTAAAGCATTTAATTAGCTAAAGTGACTGGGTGAAGAGCCCCAGATGAGCCAGTATCTTGACAGCACTAAAAAAAACAGGGGAAGGCCGTGAAGCCACTGGGGCCCACCGGGCCACATCCAGCAAAGGTGCTCTGCTGCTGCTGCCGGCCACGGCTGCCGGGGTAGGGGGAGATCCATGGCAGTGTCCAGGGGTGACATCCATTGGCATATTTGGTTGAGACAGTTTCAGAATTCAATATTCATAACGGCAGTTTGGCCGTGCACAGGCTGCGCGCAGGCCCGTGTGCTGTGCTTCTCCTCAGGAGTTCAGCTGACAGGAGCCAGTGCTGGCTGGAAGCACTTGTTGTCTTATGGGTAGTTCCCTACACGTGAGGGCACGGCACCGGCGGGGATCCTGGGGAAGGATTAAATTAGGGCTTTTCCAGCAGCCCTGGCACAGGGCCCTCCCTGCGGCCCCTCAGCCACGAAGGACTGGGCAACGCCGGGGTGTCACCTCCACAGTTGTCATTCTGGGCCTGTCTGTGCCCAGTGCTGCTCCCTGGGCCGGCTGGGCAAAAAGCCACAAAAGAGTGAAATGTTCTGCCTCCTCACCCCGTGGTAAATGTTGCTGACTGATCGCACCATCCACATCCCCAGACGCCTGCCCGGCTCTGAGGATTCACCCCAGAAAACAGCACGGCCTCTCAGGTGGAGGCCTGCGGACGCAGTGGGGCGTACAGCCCCCCCGGCTCCCTGTGCCGCGCCAGGACTGATGGAGATGTTCCGGCTGCACTTGCAGATGAGGCCTTTCATGTCAGCTCAGGGGGAAAAAGGCAAAGCAGCAGCAGAAAAAGGACATACTGGAAAGCAACGCTTCAGAACAGCTGCTTTAACCTCACTTCCTCTGCTGCCACAGAGGAAAACCTGCTAAGAGTGGCAAGGAACAAATTAAGGATAGGGGCTGATACCCTTATATAAATATGCACAACCCCACTCACAGTCCTGGTAGATAGGCTCAGAGATGAGACCACACATCCAGACTGAAATCACCCCTTGCAGTTCGGGGCTGCAGAGGTGAAGCAGGAAAAAAACAGGACTGAACAGTGTGGAAAAGAGGAGGAGATGGATGCTACGCAGCTTCCAATATCACACACTTTGTAGGTACTTATGGCCACTCTGCTGTGTTAATGTGTTACAAAAGTCAATGCAGAAATGCACTTTTGCAATAGAAAAGGACCTGCCCTCTGCGAAGACTGTCCTGGGAAAACATCGATGATACTGCTAAGTCTCTGTTGTTGTACAGAGGAGGGCACAGTCTTGCTCTCCCCGCACTGGATGAAGTCTTATGAAGCTTGGATCTCTCAGCAGGAAAGCCCTGGTTGCTATCCCTCACTCCTCACTGCTGGCCTGTGCCTCCATCTCCCCAGTCATCAGTAGTTCAATAACATAAACTGCATTTTCCACAATATATTCTTAGTTTGCAAAAAAACATTCCATTTTGACAGGAAATGTCAAATTGACATTTTCTTGATCCACTTCCCTTTATTCTCGTGGCATATTTTATTTCCCAGACTTTGCTAGCATGAGTGCTTGGGAGAAAGAAACAGTAGATTACTTCAGTGTGAAGTTTCATCAGATCTGTTTGAACAACATGGCATCAATATAGGAGTAGTGGCTTTAAGTTTTAGGTCCCCAGCTGTGTGAAAACTCAGGAAGATGTATGCTTCCAGCCTTATCCCCTTCTCCCATACAGATGCAGCCGCTCTACATGTCACCCTCCCTGGGCACACTGAGAGGTGTGTGACCGTGCATTGATCAGTATACGGTACTGCCTGAGCTATGTTTTATCATTTCTTCTAACATAAGGAAAAAGTAATTTTGCTCTTAAACAGGAGGTGGTAAGGTCCTAAATCTTTTACTGAAATTTAAAATTACACATTCAGTTAGTAAATATTTCATTCCTAATTCATAGGTCATCCCATGCTGATCACAGGGCTTTTGTAATTAATCAGAAAACAGCAATAAGCGTGGAGGATTCCTCTCTTCTTCCTTCTAGTTGTAAATTTAAAACTATTTGCAAGCAAAGTATTATTGACAAAATTGTGCAAGTCATTGTGTTTAATAAATAGATTTAATGATCTGTGTAGACAATCACAAACAAGAAGAAAAATTCATTGCATAGATGATTTCTTATTAATTATTTACTCCACCCCAGTGCTTGCTGATACTTCATGGGAATTTTGAGGATCAGTTAGTTAAGGTTCAGATAGGATCTTGAATAACGTTCCAGAAATCTAAAATACTAGATATTAGCTGAGGCTTGTTCTGTGAATTTTTCTGGTTTGAGGGAACTTTGTCAGATCTTTACAGTCCATTTCATAACTGACCACTAACATTGGAATTATAACTATTTGCTGTGCAAATCCCCAAATATTTAATGTCACTTTCCTTTCACATGCTAATCAGCTGTCTGCTTCACTCTGATTTGTGTGTACAGTTTTTATTTTAATGAAGATTTAAGTGTTTACATGAATAAATATTTGAAAGAATAAATTTAGTGTCCAGTCTCAAAAGTAGTGTATCTTAAAGCCAGAAGAGACCATTTGATATGTCTGTAAAACAGATCTTTTTCTACTTTTCCAGTAGTTCTTGCAGTGAAGAGAATGAATTTTTTCCCGCCACACACGTGAGTGCTATTGAGTTCAAAAACATCTTGTTGATTAAGAGTGTATCTTTTAGAGCACATCCAGTCTCTCTGAAAAGACTCCAGGTGATGATAAATGCATCCCTTTCCTTGACAAAGTGTGCTAATGGTTGTTCTCCACTGGTGCAAAGTGAAGGTATAGTTCCTATTGAAAGTGGGTTTTGGTATCATTATTCGTTAGCTTTTAATAACTGAAAAAAAAAAAAAAAGTAATAATAATAAAAAAAAAATCAAAAGAATGCTCCTTTTAGCTCTCCATGACATTCACAGCTCCCACAGCAGACGGTCTAGTGAGTAAATATAAAGTAACAGACTTTCTAACCACACTATTTACTTGGTTCTTTGCAATGGCTCTGAATGAGCCATTAAGGACTGTTGTGTAAATATAGGATTATGGGCTCTTTAAACACATGCTATTCACTTGCTCTGCCATTATGGGGATCTCTCACTAGCAGGCTCCTACTGACAGATTCTTTGTTAATCCTTCTTTCATAGGCAAGACAGCAATAGCTCTCTGCTCCTTGCTTTGCTATCCACCTGTGTAACTTAAAGAGTGCTAATGGGAGACCTGTGCCTCTTTGGCTGAGCACACACAGAATTTGTGGTCCTCCTGGGGTTAAAATGATCATGGCATGAGGGTCACGTTTTGGCACCCCACTAATGTGACTTCATTAGGCTTAAGCAAGCTCTTCATGCCTCTTTCCCAGTCTTTTCTGAGGATGCTAATGGATTTTTCTACAGTTTCTATAAGGACAAGGGTCATTATTTCTCATCACAACAATACAGTAATTATCTGGTTCGATAAAGACCCATGTTACACTGAGTACAAATGAGTACCACTCCTTACAGACTCCAAACCAGTTCACAACAACTTTGAGCAAACTCAAGACTGGTAGTGAAAGATCGAACAGCTATGGATAGACCCTACTAGTAGAGTGGTCAGACTTATCATCAGCAGTCCAGACTGAATTTTCTAGGATGCTACATTTTTTTAAGCAGTTACATCAAGTCATATCAATAAAATCTATTAAAAAATAAAATCGTGGAAACACACATGCACTCTGTAATCTTCTGTTCTTAATTATTTTCAAAAATACTGCATTTTTTTAAGATGTGCTACCATTTGGTCTGGAGCTATTAGACTTTACATCCTACCAGCAGCAGTGGGAAGACAAAGAGGTGACAACCTGAGTGACAATGAGGAGCAACTCCAAACATCAAGGAGACCTGGGAGAGCTCCAATCATTAGGAATGGTACAGGGAACACCAGGTATCTCCAAGCAGTGGAAAGCATTTTGATGACTGACACAACATTTGGCTTGCCAGTCCCTTCACAACAAGGTTCCATGGTGAGAGAGGATGGAGAACTGAAAAAGGAGGTGGCTTAGGAGTCTGCTTACTTGCTTTCTACTCATTCTGGTAACTCTCTAGGTCAAGCCAGGCTATACACAGTGCAAGAAAGGGACATAAAAGCAACTTCCACCATCTGATGCAACTGACTGTCTTATGCCTTGTGTTGTCTACATAATGAGGCAGAACAGAGGACACTCCGCCACCACTGCAGTTCAGAACAAGTGCAGAGTCTCTGAAGGATATACACAGTACCAGAGCTTATCCTTAACCAAGATCCCAGCAAGCAGCAAGTTCCCATATGCTGCTTGCACTGGGAACTGCAGGCTACATGATATTGTGCTAAAATATGTCATCACCTGAGTACATCACTTCCATATCTTCCCTCTGTTCCTGCAGCAGTGCTGAGTTTCCTGAGTGCAGGGCAAGATGCAGCCCAGCAGACCCAGGTTTTCTCTCTTTCAGTGCTTCAAGTCTCATTTCAACAGGAATGCTAAGGCTTCTGCTTCACAGCAGCCTCTCACGTCTTAATAATAATCAGATACTGAGCTTCCAAAAAGACATGCTAAGTCTGAGCCTGGGGCTGGCTCCAAAGTCTACTGAGCTCGAATGAAATATTAACAGTGATTTGGATTAGACGCTCTACGGTTTGACAGGCAGGAGAGAGGGGCTGATTGCTCCTTGCACTCCTACGGATGTAAATCATCTCCAAGGGGAAGAGGGGATAAAGTCATGATTTTCCTACTTTCCTCATCAGTCCTTTGACCTAGTAACTAACAGCATCGCCTTCTCCCCAGGACAGCTAGGGCAGTTTATGCCTCATGTGGGGATGTCTCCTGACATCTTCTGCATGGAATAAACCGGGGATGGAAGTATAGGCCTTAGGGCTTTTTTATCTTCAATATGCTGAAAGACTGTGAACTAACTAGTAACCTTTGATATTACACCTGATTTTACCTGTGTCCAAAGAGGCCAATTTCTTTTATGGCTCTAATTTACCAAGGCTACAAATGCCAAGCCACAAAAGGTCCTAATACTACAGACAGCTTTGCTTAAAAGGTAGCGATTAACAATCCCACTGCTTTTCCAATTTCCTCTTTAAGTTTTTATGTCCTTTATTGTGTGTCCTTGGCAGATACTTTACGGCTTTTGTCTTACAGGTCTTGAGATGCTTAGAGGTTTGAGATCTCTGTGATATGAATATATATAAAACTACAAATGACAGAAATGACACAGGCTTTGTTAGTTAGTGGCTGCATAATCCATGTCATCTCTTTGTGCTTCTTTCTCTGTTTCTGGTGGCTTGAAGAATGTATGGAAGGTGGAGTACTTGAGCTAATAGCCTCCAGCTAGCTGAACATGGCAATATCTAGCTTTAACTTCTGTTGCTTTGGACAACCTATCCAGGACTGATGATGTTGCTGCATGGCCTGTAGATGGAAAAGCCATGGTCTTTTCTAAGGTTTTATAAATAATTTAGTCTTTCCTCAGGGGAGAAACAAACATAAAATTATAATTATGAAATCTGTGCGTTGATTAGGTGAAATTCTTACTTTCATGATACCTGCTAGAAGTCTTCTAATGGCGAAATGTGCTCAGGATGTCCCTTTTACTTCACAACCTAAAGATAGTGAGACTAGATGTTTTGGACTGATGCCAGTCTGCTGTGTCTACCTCAGGTTCAGCCAGAATCCCTCACAGGGCATGACTACTGTATCTGCTGTTGCCTATGGTGCAAGATGCTCTTGGAGCTCTGTGGAGAACTTGGGAAGATACTGCAATCTCCCCACTAATGCACTTGTTTGTTTAAAACTATTTCAGCCTGCCTTTGTCAGCCTGTTTACTAGTGTTCCCAGCAAGGATTTGGAGTAGATCTGAAGTCTGGTTGGACTTTTCACTTCAGCTCAGTGACCTGGCAGGCTGGCATCTCAAGGAGTATGCTTTCAAATCAGCCAACTAACAGCACGCTTTGTGTCACAGGGAAACCTGACAACATCACAGCAATTAAAAATATCTTCGTGGCTACACTGAAGTTCCATCACAAGATCTATTCAAGCTCTTGAAAACAGCTCATAAATTTTACAAGGAAGGAACAGCTGGAGTTGGCATCAGGGAGTGCTGTTGTTTTGGCTCGCAGATACAATAATTCCCTAGTAATAATAAAAAAAAAATCTGCTACACTCATGCTAGTCCTGTGAATGTGTTTCTAGAGGTTTTTTTCTGTCTTTCTCCCTTCTCATTTTTTGTGGTTGTGTTTGGGTGATAATTTTGGAGCTGAAAATGTTTTTAGTGGTTCCATTTAAAAAGCAAAAGGGAAAGAAAAGGTGATTTTTTTTTCTCCATTGTGTTCTAAATAATTTCTGACCCTAAGAAACAAATGCACAAACAAACAAAGCCATGAAAGCTTTGATCTACAGAAAAGAAAACTGACTGGTATTTAAAGGAGCAGCAAAATAAGGAAAGCTTTTTCTCAAAACACTTTACTGATCAGAAAATAACATCTTCTGTCATTTTGAGTGCTGTGTCTGGAGCCTTAGGAACAGAACTGTCTTTTTGGATAGGAAAAGTAAGAACCTAACTATTTCAGGAAGAAGTTAGAGGTAGCAAAAAAGCCAATTTGAAGTATCACACACATTATTTGGAGACATTAGTTCTTAGAGAGTAATTTTGCATTTTACTAGGGAGCAAGGAAATTGAAAAGAATGCATAAGAAAATAAATTCCTTCCTGCTCAGGATATAGTTCCATAGGTCCTATCTAGAGGATCCTTGTACCCATGGATAAGTCAGGGAGCCACTACACTGACAAAGGGATCTGCCTGCAAAAGGTAGATCTTGCCTTGCATATAGTTTCTCCTATCAAATGGTATCTTCTGAGATGTAGATTCCAAGTTACACAGGTGTGGTTGCAAGACATGGTACTTCTGGGTCATCAAGCAACCCTCTTCTTTCCAGGTTGCCTGGCCTGGTACTTGCCAAGAAGTGTGCCCAGCATCCCATCTCTTGTACTGGCCAGTAGCTGATGCCTAGGGGACAGGGTAGAGGCCACATACTTACCCTCCTTCAAACACTGCACCAGACTGTTTGTAGTTCAGGGAGTTTCTAAGCCCAAGGTGGCACCTCTGTATTTAACAGCTCTTTGGGGATTTTGCTTCTGTGGATTTATCCAGGCAGTCTTTTGCACCCAGGTAAACTTTCAGCATCCACAATATCTTTGCTCTGCAGTTGAGCTCTATGTGAACTGAAGAACAGCTTCACTGTTTTTATATCAAATCTGCAACCTGATAGTTTAGTACCTTGTACTAGACAAGAACTATTAGCCCCTATTCACCTCCTTCAAGTCACTGGGGATTTGGGCAATCAAATCTGGGATTCTCTGCTCATAGAGAAACTGACTTTTCAGACAAGATGTAAAACTGGGAATCTGTCCCACATGATTAAGGACTAAACTGAGATGTTCCAGGAAGTCTTCACAGGGCTGCTGTCATTGAGTTGTTTTAGTCTCCTGTTGCAGCAAGTCCTGCTGAAGCTCTCCCACCCCAGCAAGAGTGTAGGTCCTGCCCAGAGAAGTATGCAGTTGAATTTGGATATGGACAAGGTAGAATGCACAAAAGCAGACCCAGGCCTGAGGAGTGATGGGCCCTGGGCTTTTGTGGACAACTGAAGGAGATCTGGGAAGGAGATGGGACTGTTTAGCACTCACAGAAAGGAATGAGCAGTGGCTCATACCAAGGGACATCATGGTCCAATGGAAAGGACTTCAGTCCAGGGCTCCAAGATGCCTGGGATCTCATCCCAGCAGTAACCCTAGCTGGCTGGGTTGCATTGGCTTTCACATCTTTTCTCTGGGTGTAAAATAGAGAGGCTGATACTGATTCACTTTCAGAAAGTGCTGTGAAAGCTATAGACGAAAAGTGCAATGGAAAAGTCAAACAATATTAATGAATATGAAGCCACAAAGTTCTCCAAATAGAAGATGCTAAAAAGTACAAAGTGCTATTATATTTTTATTAAAAATGTTATAGCCAGGTACTCTCTCCCCTTTCATTGAATGCATCCAACTTCCTTCCTCACTGATGGAAATTGAATTACTTGCAGTGTTTTGTACTGAAAATTTTTATTATATTCTAAAAAAAAAAAAAGATACTAATAATATAGATCCGATAATTAAATTGCCACCAGAAGGTGATAAGTCATGAATGGAACAAACAAAGAGAATAAAAGGGAAGAGGAATACAAAGAAATGTATTATATGACCAGCATATGGAATATTAAAAGGAATAAAGAAAACATAACCCTGATAATAAAGTCAGGGTAATGACTTTGACAGTTTATGTTCAAGGCACCATCTGGGCAAAGAAATATTTTTTGAATTGCTGGTGTAACTCTTGCCCTCCTGAACTTCATGGCAGAATTTTCCTCCAATCTGCATTTTCAGAAGTTCCCACTTTACTATGGGTAGCTACTGCTCCTGAAGGTGTTTTGTACCTACAAAGTTTAAGGAGCTCCACTTGTGCATCTTTTGCTTTTGTTCTTTTGGTTTTGTGGGAGAAGAGCACAGAAGGATTAAGGGCTGGTGGGATGCCCCCAGCTGTGTTCAATGAGTTTTCATGCCCTGCTGCAGGTGATAAAAGGGAAAAAGCAGGAATGTAGGGTGTTGGAATCGTGGGCTGGGCTGAAAGTGTATCTTCTTGTTATGCCTTGAGGAAAGGAAAGGTTGGTGATTCTGTTGTGGCTCAAGCTGGAGGAGGCTTTTAGGGTCAGATCCTTGTTTCTGGGCAGGCTGTGCTTGTAGTGGAGACAGCTGGCTCTAGGCTACTTTGATACCTTTCCTAGGGCTGATAGGACAGGGGAAAGCAAGGCCTGTTTCATAGCATGTGTTAGAGCAACTTCAGGGTAGTGCTAATCTTCCTGGCTGAAACTGTGCCAGGGTTCTGCCCTATGAGCTGGGGCAGTAGGATATGCTGGTTTTGCTCCCTCTTGCTGCCTCCTGCCTAGGAGCAATCCCTTTATGCCTTGAGACGCAGCAGTCAATATTGCAAAGCTAATTTTCCAGCTCTTAGTCCTTTGCAGATGTTCCCATTAAGTTAGGATACTTAGCTGACTGCTTTAGGGCATATGTCTTGCTACTTTAGGCTTCTTGATCTTACTAATTTAGGCTTCTTAACCACAGCAGAAATCAGGCAGGAAGATGGAGTTGGTATTAAGGATTATTCAGATAACCACAAGCTGCATAAACCCCATTTACTGAGATGTTTTCATCAACAGGTTTTCACCTGAGAGCTTATGGAAGTGGCTAGAAGTAACAGTTCAAATGCTTCCTGTTTCTCAGATAAGCCCTGTAACTCACCCGGGTTTATAAAGCAAATCAGAGGTGGTGAGCAAAGTCTAGACATCAGGTTTTCTGGATCCATTAAGGATATTGTGCCTTTGCCTGATACGTGAACGTGAGGGATGGGCTCCCTTTCAGCTGAGACAGTGCAAGGCTCGTAAGGCAAGCCAGACCCTGGAATTCCGGAAGCCTGTTGCTATGCTGTTGAAAACTGAGAAGCAGACGTAAAGCAGCAGTGCAAACCAGCTTTCTCTCGATGGCAGCCAGGGGTGGTGCTATGATTTGGTACTCAGTACAAGGGGGAATGTGGCGGCAGGTTGTGATGTACCTGGCTGTCCCATGCTTAGCCGCTGGCTCCGCACTGTGAAGGAGAAGCTGCCCCATTTGCCTGGGTGTGGGGTGGGGCCTCTGCCCTGCTAGCTGTGGCTGGAAACCTTCTGCAGCAAGTTTTCCCTTGTTTCAATTTGTGCTTGAGATTTGAGGATGAAAGCCAGGAGGATGAGACTTAACAGTGATAGAAACCACAGGACAGCCTGCGATGATGGGTCACGTTAGCTGAACCAGGCTGCAAAGCTGACGCTAGTTTGGTTACAGTGGACTGATGTAGCTTTTTCCAATGTGGCAGACAGTAAATGCTGCAAGTGGCTGTTTGCCGAGACAGAACTTAAAAATAACAATCATTCCCAAGTGCATCTCCTTCCACTTGTGCGAAGATGCTATTTCACCAGCATATGAGAAAGGCACAAAGCATTCAGACTAGATGATTTTAGGACCACTGTTTCTCTTGGCCTTCACCCTCACCTGAGCAAAGTAAAAAGCCACTAAATTCTGGAAGGCAAAGGAGGGAATAGTAAAGGAGAAAGAGGAAAGCAGCCTCTCCCAAAGTGCCTCTGAGGGATTTGGTCCTTTGCAACCCATCTACTGACTGGAGCTATAACCCTGGGAGGGAGGGAGTGAATCTATTTGTGCTTATACACTGTGCCGGATATCCAGAAACTTGGACACAGGAGGAGGTGAAATTGTTTATATTTATGTAGTGATTGCAAGCCACAAAACACCATTTGTTTTCCTCATTACTGAGACTTCTGAGAGCAATATAGATCCTGGTACAGCCTCTGCAGCACACCATGTGCTGTCTCGCTCTGTTTCCCTCAAGCTGGGCCTGGGCTTTCAGTGGGGAGCTGGAGATGGGATGAGCCTGGACCCCTGGCAGGAGGGGCAATGCCATCTGCTGGGTGCTCACTGCTTTTGGATGCCCGTGTGCTCCATCCACTGTGCTGCTTGTGATGCATCATCCAGCATGGGGCAGGCATGTGACCTTGAAATTTCCCAAGGTCATGCATTATCCAATGAGGGGATAACTAAGTGATGAGACCTCAACAAGTAGTTCCTTCCTTAGGGCCCATCTGCAAAGGGTGTAGCAGTGGTAGGAGACCCAGAGAGTGAATCTGGAGGTTGGTGCTGCTAAAGAGGCAAAAGGCACGCTGCCTCTACAGCCTTCCTTGCATCGGCTGGGCTCTCAGCAGCAGGAGGCAACTGCTCTGCTAAGTTATAATAAATGGTGCTTTTGATCAAATTCGGAGCAATTTCCCTTTAAGAGTATTCCCTCCAAAAAGAATAATAACCCTTTTTTTGAGACCTGAGTGTCAGCAGAAGAAGCTGGGCTTGTTTTCACATTTTAGCTGTGAAACAGTATCGGGCGGCACCATCTGATTCCTTTTCTTACAATTCTTTTGTGTCTTTTCTTTTGTAAGCAAAAATGAGCACATTCAGGCGTGAGAGAAAGAACTGAAATCAGATTGTATTGCATTTCTTTGGCATATATGGTGCAATGCAAGATTTTTTTTCTCCCCTTAACTCCTGAAATTTCAGATAGCCTGAGAAAAAAATACCAGCATGGACAAAAACGGGGCATCAGCTTTCCATCTAAATGCTATTTTAAAAAAATCCCATAAATGTAAGTAGCCTTTTTATGCAGTTAATTTTTTTTTCTTTTATCTTTCCTCAGCTCTGTTTTCAGGTCTCCTCTTCTATGTGCTTTCAGATGAGCCCACGTCTTATGAAAGTGATGTTTTGTTAATGGATACCATCAACAGTTCTAACAGCAGGAACTAAACTGAGTATTTCCTTCCCCAAAACAGCTCTGCTAATTTACTTCAGTCTAAAGTAAAACTGAAAAGATACTTTTTCAGCAAATTGTAAATTCATCCTAAAAAGGAGAACTTGAAGGGAACTAAAACTGCTCAGGTTACATTGAGAAAATGATTTAGGCTGAATAAAAAGAGCAGGGCAAAACTGTAGGGAAGTGTGATACACTGCATTTCAGCACCTTCAAGGGAAATAAATATTTGGAAATGTTGCCATATTTCATTTTGAAGTTATTTTTAAGGGAAACTTTTTTGTTTCAAAATGGCATTTTCCATTTCAAAATGAATCTTCAGAAAGAGTTTTAAAGAAATAAGGGTCAACCATTCTGAATTTTTTCAGCTCAAATGCAGCATCTCAAGTTAGTCCCTGGATTTTTTTTTTTTTCAGGGAGTTGAATCCTTCCTTTTGCAAATGCTCTGTTTTAATTTGACTCATGCATATTTTTCCCTCATGAAATTTTGGGGTTTGCAACATAGCAGAAAAGCCACTTCTTATCCCTCCACCTGCCAAAGCCTCAGCTATCCAGCCCTCACACATGCACACCACTTCTAGCGGATGCTGAAGCCTGGCCAAAATCATTCTCTGCTTCTTCGTTCCCCAGCACTCCAAAGAGCTTTGCCAACACGGCATAATGCCAACATGTGCTCTACCATTTTCCCATTCTTCAGTCCCTGGTGAAGCTGTTCCAGGAACCTCATTCCTGACCTGCTACCCATTTATTCATTCTCCGATGACCAGTCCTAGCACACCGCCTGCAGCACAATCCCCCTGTGGAGATGGGGTTTCCCACACTCAGTCCCATGTGCACCCCACCATAGCAGTTTTGGACCCCTCACTACATGAGGGACACTGAGGTGCTGGAGCACAAGTCATATGAGGAGTGGCTGGGGGAGCTGGGGTTTTTCAGCCGGGAGAAGAAGAGGCTCAGGGAGGACCTTATCACTCTCTGCAACTGCCTGAAAGGAGGCTGTGGTGAAGTGGGGTTGGCCTCTTCTCCTAGATAACAAGCAACAGGATCAGAGGAAATGGCCTCAGGTTGCACCAGGAGAGGGTTTAGATTGGATATTAGGAAAAATTTCTTCACTGAAAGGGTGGTGAAGCATTGGAACAGACTGCCCGGGGAGGTGGTGGAATCACCATCCCTGGAGATGTTTAAAAAATTCTTAGATGTGGTACTTAGGGACATAGTTTAGTGGGGGACTTGGCAGTTAACAGTTAATGGTTGGACTCAGTGATCTTAAAGGTCTTTTCCAACCTAAATGATTCTATCATTCTATGATTCTAAGATGAGACCCCTATGAAGTCAAGGTCCCTTTGAATCTCAGCTCCAAATGGGACCTCTGAGCTTTATTGCAGTTGCTGGACTCATCCTGCTACTGCAGTGCTCCCCGGCCCATTCCTGCCTCTGCTCCAAAGGCAGTGCACCTCTTCACACCAGCTAAAACCACCATGCACTTCTCTAGTGTCTGCCAGCATTGTTCTGAGATCTGCACAAGCCTCAGGAGAGGGCAATAGGTAGCTCAGCTGCATCTGCTAAGATCCAGCTCAGAGCTTGTCTGACAAACATTGGCTGATAACCCATCCTTAGTAGGGTGAAGGGTGTGTATGTGTGTGTACGAGAAAGCAAGATTAATCATTCTAATCATAGGCTAGGAGCTGCTCTTAGGATCTGGGACAACATCAGCATTTCATCCATCCTCAGTCTGAAGTAAAACTCTGGCTCCTTCTAAACCATCTCTGTGCTGTAGTGGTGGAGATGGCTTTTTCTCCCTCTTACCCTGGTTCGTTCTGTGCAGATACCTGATACTTTATCCTCTCATCAGTGAAAGTGTGGGGATTTCACAGAAAGCCTAAAGAAATTTTTAAGTCGTAGAAGTTTTGCAGACATAACTTTCTCCTTTCTTAGTAGAAAAATGCTGTATTTTTCAAACATAAAAAGAAGTTGCTCCCAACCCAGGAGGTACCTTCTAAGAGCCACTTCCCAAGTTTTCCCCATCCCTGATTATACAGTCTTGGCATGAATCAGCCCAACACAGCTTTCTACAGCACAGCCTCGCTTGAGGTGGCAAAGGGCAGTACATTAACTTCAGCATGGGTAGAAGTTTAAGGGCAGTGGTTTTAAGGAAGCGCATTAACAAGTGAGGACTGTTCTGCCAGACACCGAGATAAAGGGTTATTTTTAAAGGCATTGGAGATAATAGCTATGCTGCATTTTTTTGCTTTTAACTACCATCCCTCACCTGGCTGCCCACAAGCTGGGGACTCCCCAGTTTTGGATTTTCAGGACTGGGAAAATAGGAATTCCAGCCCCTTGTCAGACCACCTCAGCCAAGTCCTGTTATTGCTTTATGCCTCAGTTTCCCCAAAGGAAAAAAGAGTCTAAAAATACCAGTGCCCTCTGTTGAAATGACGAAAAAAAAGCTGTTGAAGTATCCAAATGAAAAATTAGCAAGAAAACCACATGTAAAAATGAATCTGAAACTCTGTTACTGTGTGCTCTCCCCCTTACACTAATTACGTTGTGTAGGGCAAGAATTAAACACCAGGCCCTGTACCCACCCACCCACCCCACCCCCCTCCAGGTACTTGGGTGATTTTGGTGCTCTAAGGATAACTGTCTTCACCTCTGATCTAGTTTCTTCAGTCTGGTCTTTCACGCCTGCTCCTGATGAGAGGAGATATTCCACAGCTCTAAGCTTTAACACGTATCATTCAGGAGCTGCTGCTGTGAGGTTGCTACCCGAGATGAAAGAAATCACACAGGAACAAGTGAACCTGGGAGACTTTTGCAGAGTAAGGCAAAGCCCCAGAGGTATTTGGGGGCTGCAATGAATCAAAGCTGCCCTCCTCATCGTGCTCCCGCCATCAGTAAAACCCAGCTTTGCCAGACTGCCTCTGATCCCAGGGTGCTTCTGCTTGACATTACCTGCATTCACGCCATGGCCATGAAAAGCCTGGGTGTGAGTTACCACAGAAGTCTTGGGTGTACCTTATGTTCTTAACGGACACTTGCAAAATGTGCCGTGTGCTTTCACACCCTCCTTCAGCAGGTGAAGATTTCTCTGGCTTTGCAGAAGCGGGCAAGAAAGAACAGGAAGGGAGAAACCATTCCCAGCTGCCCCATGTCCCTTCACAATAAAGTGCTAAAAGAAATCCCCCCTTTTTTTTTCACCAGTGAAAGCCAGTCAGTCCAGGAGAGAGAAGAGCTGTTTCCACTCCCTCCCAAGCACTGCAGTCCTATTGTTCATGCAGCGCTCAGTGTCCAAAATATCAAGGGGGCTGGCAAGGGCTGCTGGAGGCAACTTCTGCGTGGAGCTCAATGGCAGCAGAGCGTGAAGGAAGAGCAGCCCGTGCCGGCCAGTGAGGCAGAACACGCAGCACACCCCTGACAGTGCCCTCCCTGCTGCTATTATCACATGAGGGGAGAAAGGGATTTTTGTCAGCTGCTCAAAGGGGAATGTGAGGGCTGCATCTGCCTTCTGTTGCTTGCATCCTTCGGCTGGGGCAGGGGGCGAGAGCCTATTTACTGATGGCAAAGAGGGACTGATGACTGCTGCCGATTCAGGAATGTTGCTTATTGATTTTCCTGGGTTACGTGGAGATGGATATTGTGTAAGTGATGGTGTAATTGTATATGTATGTAGATACTGCTGTTCATTTGCCAGTCCGGAGCACTTCTAATGAAAAATGTGTTCAGAGAGACTGACTGCAGGTATGCAGCCTTCTTCATTGTTGGATAAGAAGCTTTACAGAACTGAAATAAATAAATAAATAATATTGACATGACCAGAAGTTCTATGCATTTTTGGACTCTGAAGGCATATGCTTAATTTAGCCCTGCAGTAGGTCTAGGTGCATGCCCACATACAGCTGATTAGCCAATAGGGCAAACACTTACCTAATTCATCTGTGGAATGACAGAGTCTCTTCAGTGATGCACCAGTTCCCAAGCACACAAGCAGGAGAAGATGCTGTCTTCTGCCACCACCCACAAGCGTGGTACTCAGCATAAACTCAAGGAGCCCCAGGCTGGTGAGGCTGTGCTCCAAATTCTGTGATGGTCTATACCATACATCTTGGCACCTGTAATGCTGTATATGTCCATGTCTGCATACAGACGTCATCCTTTTGTGCTTTTTGGAGGGCTGAACAAAATGGATGCAGTGAATTGGAGTGGAAATCTGCCAGCTTTGCTCTAATCAACCCCTGTGACTGCACCCACAAGTGGTCAAGGCACATGGCACCCCTTCACCCATCTTGCAGTGCAGCCACCCCAGGCCTGGGCTGAAAACAGGTTTTTCTATGCATTACTGTCTGGAAGAAAAGCGTAGGACAGGAAATGAAGGATGTGCCTTTCAATTTAGCAACACACTCCATTCCAAGAAGTGTAGGAACAGTAGATGCTGAAGTGATGAACTGATACACAGCAGGAACTGAATTAATCTCTAGAAACAGGCAAAGGAGGTCAAAAGGAGAAGGCTTGACCCAAACCATGTCTCAAAATTTAAACTTGAATCGAATATCCTCCCAGTTATTTTCTACATTCACAAGTTTTCTTTCCCTGTCTGCTTACTCCGAGTGCCCTCTGAAGCACAAAAAAGCAGTGAAAGCCAGTGAACACAACTGCCAGGAGCTATGACTTTCCAGCTTCCTGACCAAATCTTTTGAAAAACCTCAGCAGAATGGTCCCCAGCAAATCCTTTGCAAATGCTGTGCTTGACTCCAAGCCCTCTGGGGTAGAATGGAGGAGTTTAGCAAGTGCCACAGGAATATTCAGTGCAGGAGGAACCAAACTCGCAAGCTACGGACATACTCATAAGCAAGCTGCAGTGGTTTGATTAAATCTTTCCAAGCAGCTGGAGATAACACCACCGTGAACAGAGCTTTGTAATTTCATTTCCCCAGCACCACAGAGCAGGTATGTTTCCATACACACATGCAGGACTTTTGCTATACTGGCTTTAATAATCAGTAGAGATGAAGGCAGAGCTTACCCTATGTGTCACTGAAAATGTGGGAGTTAAATTCAAAAGACACCAAATCCCTCTTACTTGGTGCTTCTGTAGAGAGCAGGCTGGTGGACACTGAGAATGATTGATAATATTGCTGACCAAATGGAGAATGGTGATTTATGGACAAGCCACTGTCCAAGCCATGCATGCTATACTGAGGAAAAATAAATGGATTCAGTTTCAGACCTCTTGGAAGGTGCTGGCCAAAGCCTTTCATTAAGTTAGACTCTTGGATGTGGGCTGTCAAAATATTTTAACATCTGCCTGTGACCTCGAAGCATTTTCCTTTCCCTTCACTGCCTGCTCCAGCCCCAGACCTCCCTTGCAGTCAAAACTGACAGCATTAGCCATTAGAATCACTCTTTGAATTAATTACCCAGAAATACGCTTTCAAATCTTTCACTCCATGTAACAGCAAATTGAAGGGCAGCCTGAGTGGGGTTTTACATGTCCTGGTTTGGCTGCCCCTTTCCACCTAATGTGGCCATTAACACCCCAGCTGCAGTGTTGGCCACTGCTCCCCCTTCCCTGCTCCATGCTTGCCGAGAAAAAAAGGCCCAGAAAGTGCTTGAATTTCCCAAACTTTTAGAGTTCAACATAGCATTGATGGGAAGACTAGAAGGATGGTCCAGGAGGAAAAGATCTCTGGTGAAGCAGTGCCTGGCTTCGTATCTGGGTAGATACCCTGGGATATTCCTTTCTGTCATTTGGGCGCCCCTACAGTGACCTGGCAGTTCGGTTTCCCATTTCTCCATTCCTCACTGCCTTGCAACTCTGCTCTTACCAGCAAAAAGCATGTCAGGCTGGTACACAGGCTTGGCAAGGGTGATTGTGCAACCAGTGCAAGCAATCCTGTAGCAGCGCTGAGGCATTTCCTCCTCCTCCTCCTCCTTTTCTGCAAGCTGACTAAGGGGACATGCAGAGCACAGGGACAACTCGTATCATGGGTACCTCGATGCTGATGACTTGCTTGTAGCTCAAACTGTGTATGTCTCTGGAGCAATAAGCAGCTCTGACCTTCTCCAAATCATTCCTACCCCTTCAGCAACCAAATTTTTCTCAAATGAAGGCTGGAGGCACCGATGAGATGATCCCCCAAACGTGTGCCCAGGTGTCTGAGTAGCCCAGCTCTAGTTCTGTGTTTGCTCTCCCATTTAATCTGCATTTTTCCCATTCTAAGGATCAAGGAAAGAAGCTTCACAAATAGTTTTTATCATTAATTTATGAGCTTTGTGAAATATTTTTCAGGTATTTAGAATTTTTTTAAGGCAAATGCTTAGAATTCAGATTCAGTCAAATACCTAATTTGTACAAAGAATTACCACAGTTCAAACCATACCCATTCCTGCCCACAAAATTGGCAAAACTCTCCCCCAGAGCAAGTAAGCTGACGTTGATTGACATGCTTTTCCTCTCTGTTTTCTTGAACCGCTGAGATCTGTTGCACTCTGCTGATGGTTTAGCTACGAGCATCACCCTGTCTGAAAGCGGGCAATTAGCTTTTCTTCAGTGGGTAACCCTTCCCCCTCACGCTCTGCCTGACAGCCCCTGTTCCCACATGGACCCAGTAAAACCAGAAGGCTGTCTCCAGCCCAGCGAGGGGGCTCCAGGCAGCTTCCCCCAGGGGTGGAGAGGGATAGACAGGTACCTGCAAAGATGGGGTGGCCTCAGGGAGTTAGAGGAAGCCTCTGGGAATGAGACCTGCAGCTGCAGCAGCAGAAGAGGAATAAATGAAGGGCATCGTTTCTGCCAGTCCTGCTAGGTGATGTGATTGCTAGAAATGATTAAAATAATTTTTGCCTACTTTCTTCTTCCCCACACTCCCTCCACTCCTGATTTTTGTCTTTCCTAGAGCAGCAAACACTCCCTCTGCAGAGCTAACGGAAGGGAGCAGAGCTCCCTGAAGCAGAAGAAGAGAAATCAAAGGACGTGGAGAGAGAAGGGAAAATAAATAAATAAAAGGGCTTGTTTATCTTTTTATTAATAGCAGAGTAGTGTTCCCAAGGGGATAGGCCAACTGTGACTCTAATCCAGCCATATAAAGCTGCATCCCTGTTTGGTTTGTGTTTCTTTTTTCCCTTCTCTTTTCCAGGGTTAATTACTGGGAAAGAAAAGAGAGACATTTAATTCTCACCTCCTCAGATCTCCTCCTCCTTCCCCAGAGAACCACACACAACCTGAGTATTTGCCCTCGGACCACAGAGCGCAGTGACACTCCCAGGCTGTATGTGAAGGAGGACAGGGCCAAATCTGCCACACTGCACGGTACAGCGAGTCGGTTAATGACAACAGGGGGTGGTTTTAATTTGTGTTTGTGTGAGGGAACATTCAGCTGGGTCAATGACATTGCTCAGCTTTCACCCAGGGACAATGAACACAACCTACACATCGGCTGGCAGCAAGATGGCCTCCTGACATGCCTTGAAAGGGAAGAAGGAGGAGCTAGCTGTGATGGGCCAGTGAGCTTTGAAATGTATCCCAGGGAAGGAAACATAAGAGCTACTGATATTTGTGTGAAAAATGGCCCTGGCTTGCTGTATGTGCGATAGCAGTGCAGAATGCTGGACAGTTTAATGACACCATCCTGCTTCAGTGATGTCCACCAAGGGCTTGCTCACCATCCCCAAAGACCTGCCACAGTAGGACCCTCTATACTGGAGTTTCTGAAGCATATTTTCTGCCTGGGCTCTGGCCTGGAACCTGGAGACTTTTATTTTGGAATATCTAAGGGAGGATTTTCAAAGGCATATCTCATCAAAAGCCAAAGTGAATGAAGAACCTGACCTTCTTGTATGCAGCTCAGCCTGTGTCCCCAGGCTGCTGTGGCTTCACTTTCAGGACAAGAAAGCCTTATCCATCCTGCTTGGTAATGAATCCGGTTTGTAGTCACCAGGGGTTTTCTTGAAAGAAGAAGTCCCAGTGGCCACCTGCGATGTCCAAGACCACCTTTAACTGTGGCACAGCTAGGAGCTGCAGTAAAGTTGATGTGGTAGAGACAAGGTCAGCCTTGAGATGTGTCACAGCAGTTATATTAATTAAATGATGTAGTGGTAGTTTTGCCAGGGTCTCACAGCCTCCTCCAACCCACCTTTCCTCAGGTGACCACGTTTGTCATGAAGCCCTGTGACTTCCTGAGCAGGTTATCAGCATCTGACCTTCTGCTCAAGAACAGATGGCAAACGTTTTTAAAAGAGCATCCCCAAATATGCAGTGGGAATCACAATTTCCCAGAAGACATGGTGAAGGGAGAGGAAAAGGCTGGTCTGTAGTGTTTTTTAAAGCTCCTAATTGGGGGAAGAAGAAAAGCAAGAAAGGATAAGTGTTCAGGTGGGGAAAGAGGAAGGAAAAACTGCATCTTGGTGCCTGGGATATGGTATGTCTCTGAAACTGCTGAGAGGGATGTAGTCGTCTCTGCAAATCAAGATGAGCTGGCTGGCCAATGAAGCATGGCCAGCATTTTATTTCTCATATTGTTTGGAGATGGGGATTCAGCTGAGTGCATTCAGCAAATAAAGATCAAATAACCTGCTGTGAATAATGTTTTAAACCTGGGTTCCTATCAGGATCTAGTTATAAGCCCATATACTCCGTTGGATAAAAAATAAGTTACACATGGCTGGAGGCAGTATTACTTTCTATGGAAGATGAAATCTGTTTTGAAATAGAAAATGTTTAGTGATTCCCCCCTCCTCTTTTGATTTTTTTGGAAGGGCTAAACCACATAAAGCTGCCTGACAGAGAGGGTGGAGAAGGGTCCACCAATATTTCACCCACCGCCTCTGGGTCCAGAGCTAAGGATTTATGGTTAAAAAGAGGGTGAGCCCCAGGAGGAGAGGTGAGGTGGAGCCCATGTTGCCAGCCGGTTTGGCTGTTTTGCCTGGAATCAAGCTAACCTCTATTGCGCTAAGCTCCTTAGCTGCGCAAAGAAACAAGCCCCTGATGAGCTGATCCTTTGCTTGCATGATAATAATCAACGCCTTGGCTGCCAGCCACGGGGAAAAACCACCAGTTGCTGCTATTCTCTCTCTTGAGCATGCGCACCTGAACCAACTCCACAGCTTTACAGCGCAGGGGCATTTCTACCGAGTTGTTTGGGCCAGATGTAGATGCTGATGCTTGCTTTTGAAAAGCACCACACTGCACAAATAGTCCTGCTTATTCTAATGAAAGTGTTGATGGAGAAAAGTACTTTTCCACAGCAATGTGGCAATGTAGTCTCTTCTCTTGTCAAGGGAGCCAGCAATACCCCATTGCTGCATATGGAAAAACACACTAGAAAGATAGAAAATGGCTACTGAAAATTTTCGTAGTTATTTCAGAACTACTTTCCTTTGACTGTGGCATTTCACTTGACCTTCTTATTTTGTTTTCCTTTCTGTACCCTTCACCTTTTCTCATATGAGCTAAAGCTTCTGCTTTCTAATAGGTCTCAAAGAGTTGCAAGAAATCTACATAAACCCTTGGTATTCCTCTTCAATAGTCCTTCAGCCAGACAGATGGTTGAAAATTTTCCCTCTAAACTGTTTTTTTTTAAAGACATGTTTATTGTGTGAAGTATCTGCTTTGCAGCAAAAACTTCAATTATTCCTCAGAAAAACAAATATTAAAAAATGAAAACATTTTGACTGCAACCCTAAATACTTCAGCCAAAAAAAAAAAGTCCCATCCCCAGTGTGTGTGTGTGTCTCTATTAAAATACTTTGATTTGGAAATGCTGCCACACAGGGGATTCTGTCAGAGCAATTCTCGTTCTTACTCCCCACCATGGACTGAGCGCCCTAAATCTGCTGCCTCCTCTGTGGCGGGGCATGGCAGAGGTCCTGGGGGCATTGCCTCCCCTCTCCAACAGAGGAAACCCTCAGAGAAGGAGCATCAGCAGAAGGTCTCACCTACGAGCACAGTGAGAGCCTGAAGTGGTTCAAGTCTGACTTGCATGAGATACCACAAGGACATTATTAATATGAAATATCTCTGCTTGTGGCTGTGATTTTTCAGGGTCTGAATTTCCTTTGAAATACTGAATTTAGAAAAAAGCCACTCTTTTTTTACTTTTGTTGGTGCTTTTTGCAGGGAGTTGCACATTGCTCAGCCAGCTTTAGTGACCATGATTTCTGGTTAAATCTTTGTTTAGCCACCTACTTCAGGTATCCTTTCCGATGCAAGCCTGAAGATTCAAACATGGGCAACGAGGATGTGCTTCCTTTGTTTCAGGAGCAGCGAGGAAAGCCCAGGATCTAACCCTCACACAGTGCTCTGCAGCTATTGAGTGCTGACTACTGGAGCGTTATGCTGAATGCTGAGAAGATGGGGAAGAAGGCACATATTGCTGGTTATAAGAAAGTGCTCATATTTGCTTGTTCATGAAATTCAAACCGTTGTGCAAAGCGTAAATGGAAAGATGGACAGTTTTCAAGTCTACTGGCAAGCACTAAGAACATGGGAAGGAAAATGAGACACATTTCTTCATTCCTAGAGTGAGTGAGTGGTGGGAGGAGAAAGGGGCTGCACATGTACTCCTCCCCACTGACACAGGCTTGTTCTGCCCATGCTTGAGGCTGACCAGCACCCATGTCACTGCAGTACCATGGCATGGAGCCCAAGCAGCTAAATAAACCCAGCCTGTCAACACGGTGTATTAGCTCTGGCCCAGTGCCATCCTGATGTGGTCATGCAGTTTCTGGTCAGCTCAGCATCACGTCAGAGCTTGCTCATGTCTCTTCAGTGGACCCAAGGCAGCTGTCTTTCATGCCTCACTCCTCCTCTCTCAGCCTACAAGGGTTTCATCTGCATATTTACAAGACAAACTGACTTTCCTGGTTTACCATGAAAAGAATTTTCATGACAAATAAACGGACAGTGTCTTGAAAATTTAAGAAGCCTCAGAGTATTTCTCCTAATGTAACTCAGACCTAAAATGTTCCTGCTGGGATAAGTGGAAATACACCCCCTGCTTCTACTCTGCAGCTTTAAAAAGCAACCCCCAATTTTCCAGCAATAGGAAAAGCTATGAGGCCTGGAGAAGTACAGCACTCTTGATTACAGCTTTGTTGAAAAACATTGTTCTGAGATGTCTGGAGACCAGACAATAGGCACTGTTTTAGTTTAAAATAAGAGGCATTTCATGAATAAAGCTTCCCAATGTGCAGAGACAGGGAATATTGAAACTGTCTGTTGGTGCTCTCTAGACCTGCCTGTCTGGATTGTATTGTCACTGTGTTTTTCTCAGAAGTCCCACTTTTTGAGAAGCTGCATCATCATGCCCTTGCTGCATATCCATCCAGTCAGTAGCGCTAACTGAGAGAAACTTAAATACATGGAGGAGGAAAGAGACTTTGTATATTTGGTTCTTGATTAAGTAGCTTTTTCTTGCCTTTCTTCACCTACCACTCTGTTGCGTAGTTAAACATTGTAAATACTCACTTTTATTTGCATTTTATCTTCCCTGAGTTTGAGCTCAGTCTGTTTTCAGCATGAGTGGTTGGATACTCAGGCATGTTTCACTGCAGGAATACAGTTGTTCTTAAAGGCATGGTAGTGGAATATTGTGTAAGTACCCAACTTCCCTGTGAATTACCGCAGATCATCCACAGCCTGGCTGGAAATATGGGTTTCATGGGATAGTTTGAGAGCTGGTGTTGCAGAGGTCCAGAGAAGATCTGTTTCCAAATGACAGCTTAATGAAAGGAAAGGTTTTTCCTGGCATGCAGGGGAGCCCAGGGAGAGAATGTCTGATAGTCCTGGGGCATCTCTGACTCCCATGGAAAAAAGACCCTCAAGTCTCCAGCCATGAAACACTGAAAGAAGTAGAGCGTGACCCTCGCATAGTGCTGAGCACAGAAAGGAGAAGTGAAGGCCAAGCACACAGCACCTCGCACATCAGGTCCTAAACATTGACATCTCTGGGATTAAAAAAATCAGAAATTTTCCTTGAGTCAATAATAGAAGTTATTACCCTTCCATTATGGCTTCAGTGCCTGGCTAATGACAAAGATGCCAAACACTGTCAGTCACATATAGCCAGTATTTTCTACAAGCTTCCAGCTAAGCTCAGGAGGAAAGAGCAGATTAAGAAGCCACTCTCAGCCTCTGAGGGCAGAAGTGACCTCTTCAGGTGAATCAGCAGTTGGAGACAGCAAAAAGCAAATCCAGCGCAACTTTTTGTACAATCACATGTATTACCAGTCTCAGCCAGAGCCGCTTCATTGTTGTTTGTATTGCCTTGGTTTTGCTGCATGGGGATCATTCAAACAGACCTTGAAATCTGCTAGCAACCAATTGCATTTGAACATTTCAGATTTAATAATGAGTATCTTCTGCTTTTCATCAGAGATGTGCAGCTTCCAGACTTCCTGATATGAATCCAGAGGAGCTGGCAATAAAGGGAAACCAACAGCCCATGCATAATGGAGCTGGTTTTTATGCCGACACAGCATTCTCTTTTGTCTAAATTTTTTGTGAGTGGATGTAGGGCTCCCAGGGGACTAATTGTGTTGGACAGCAGGTTTTGTGCAAGGTTCATGCCACACTCCCATGCATTTCCCATCTGACCAGTGTCAGCCTCTGCAGTTCCAGTTCTTGGCATCCCACCTGAGGAATACACTTCACTGCCTCTTCATCCACCTAAATTGCTCACCATGCAATCTGCTCACCTCTAACACAACCTTCTGTCCCTCTGATTTGGACTCTGAACTCCTTTCAGAATGTGCCAGTATACAGACTCACCAAGCTGCTCCTTTACCTTGTGCCTGAGCTGTCCTCAGGGCTCTTCGGTGGCATTTCTCCTGTCTCTGCCCTGCTAGTACCTTGACGTCTTTCAGAGTCCAGGCAAATATGATCACATATGGTTTGGGATGAAGAGCAAGATCTTGACTTAGTGGCCTGGGGAGGGGGTGAAAAATACCTTGTTCACACTAAACTATCCACTTCAACTGAGAAATCTCCCAGGTGTGTGTTTTCAAAGGAAGAAATGCATGTGCTTTGTTTTGGACATGAAGATTCATGCTCCATTCAAGTGACCATGGCTTAATGCCTCACACACAACTCTATGCGTGTGACATAGTTTCTTTCCTGTGAGTCTGAAGTGCTGCTGCTTACTGGGTTGAATTACCATTGCCCTTCCATGGGCCATGCCTTCCTCCTTCTCTACAACAGAGCTCACATCTTCTTCCGCAAGAGCTGGGAGAATGACAAAAAAGTGCAGCACCCATGACAGCCGTGAGGATACCTGTTGGCCCTGGCAGGCAGCCAGACAGGCACAGTGCTCATGTGCTTGGAGAGTCCTGAAACACCACAGAGATGTACACAAGCACCCATCTAGAAAAATGCTGAGCAATTTGGAATAGGAACAGCCTGAAAGGTTTGTCTCTCTCGAGGAGGAAAGCAAAAATATGACCCTTGGTTTCTGTATGCAAGAAGTTGGATCCATCTCACTTCTACAGGGCAGACATTTCCATTTGAGCGAGGCACCCCAGGCTCCAATTATAGCCAAGGATAGACACAAGCAGTCATGCTAACGTCCGTATTAGGATGAGATGAACTGCACTTTAAAATGCCTATTATTCTTTCTAGTCTGTAAAATAAGCCTATGATTGGCTCAGTTCTCTGAATAGGAAGATGAAACGAACCCATCCCAGATTTCTGGGTATAACAGTGCAGCGTTGTCTGCCCTCCTACAGCTTGATACTGGAGTGGTTATAAGAAGAGTCCATAGTTTTCATAAACTGGATTCTTGAGTGCAGCTTCTGGAGTTTTTAGCCAGATCAAGCAATGGTCATATAAAATATGTGGTAGATGTTTCTGTAGATTAAGTCTCTCTAAACATTTCTACAACTGTAAATCTCATTTTGTTGTCTTTCCTGCAACAAACATGCTAAATTTCACCTGTTAGTTAATACTAAATCGTACCTCATTTTTGTAAGCTCCTTTACATCTTGAGATACTGGTCATTATGGGTGACAGTGATAGAGGTGGGCTTTTTGAGATCAATTTATTAAAGTTTAAGGTATGTATCAGACCAGGTGTACATTCCTCAGTAGGAGTGAAATGCAGTGCGAACCGCAGAGCAAAACACACCCTCAGTCTGATACTGTGCACTACCTATGGAGAAGTCAGTCCTACCTCTGTCCTTGGTACATGCCGCAACCCAGCTCTGGAATCAAATAATGCTTTGGATGACATTTTTAAGGCCTAGAGACTTTCTGACCCCAGGAGTCCACAGATCAAAGGCTGAAACCCATCATGCCAGGCTAACAGTCTCTCCTCAACAGATATCTCTTTTTGGTGCCTTTATCAGTTTAAACTATTTTGTCTTGCCTGTGAGTAATCACAACCTGTACAAAATATCCCATACACAGTCTTACTACCACCCTGTACAATTGCATCGGTACTTCCCTGTTTCTTGTGGGAACACTTGTTCTGCTAGGATTTATTCTGTTGTGACTGACTGATAAATCTGAGTCTTTCAACAGAAAGATTTCCAAAGGGCAGGGGTCCCCCTTTCCCGCTCTAGCTCTGCAGTAGAAATTCTTACTTATGTAGCACCCAACTGCAAGACTTCACACTATCATGTTTGTACCACTTTTCCGTCTACTTTCTGTTACATTTCGCTTTCCATGTGTGCAGCCGAGCCCCGGCTCAGCTCCTGCCCCTGTGCTGCCACGCAGCTCCCACGCAGCAGCCTTTGAAGCCACCCTGTTGGTTCTTTCCCACCAAAACCCAGCAGGGCCCAGCCTGCAGCCACAGAGTTAATTGGAGACAGCGACAATGCAGGAGTTAATTAATCCCACCAAGCCAACTGGCAGGAGCTTCCTGATTTGTCATTGCTGCTCTCAGCACGTCTGATGAGATGTTCCCACCAGGACAGGACCTCATCCCGGCCAGCCACTGCTAATGCTGGGGAATTCACCCACCTCAGTGCAGAGCTGACATTTAAGCTATTCCTCCCCTCTGCTCCCTCGCACAGCTCCAAAGATCAAGGGCGAGAGGGCGTCATTAAACCTAACCCTGTAACGAACGACACACACATCTCTCCCTGCCAAGCCCCCACATCCTCAGCCTCACTGGCATCATGTCAGGCCTCATAATGCTCCTCGTTCTTAGGGAATTCACTCCTCCCACTCGAAAATCAGTAAGTGCACTGTCCCTGCTGAAAAGCCTATTGTTGATGCTGTCTGTATCCTCAGTTGCCAGCAAGTTGCAAAACTTTGGTGCATTTGGATTTTAGCCACTGCGCATCTGTAAGCCCTGAGGATAATCAGTCCATGGTGAGCTGCAGAGACTGGGAGGCTCCTCCTGATAACCAGTGTCTCTTGAAGCTGCCCCTGCAATCTGCTGGCTTCCCTGGCACGAAGGAAAGGTGCTGTATTGAAAACTGGGAGCAGTGGGGTCAGGACAGAGACCACAGCAGGAAAAGGAAAGTGCGAGAGAGCTGTCACAGTGCAACCGTGCCTGCGGGCGGGCTGCTCCCTGCTCGCTCAGCCTGTGCTCCCAGCTTTGGGGCCATAGAAATCTGACCTTGCTCTCAATTATCACTATCTCAGGTCCCTGAATCCAGTTTCATCCCTTACAGCTAGGTTTGTCCCCAGCTGTTTGTTACGGATTTGCAAAGTTTCCTTCATTGCACCTGCTTTCCTGCAGGTTTATTACCAGCAGCTGCTAACAAGCACTGATGGCTTGATGGCTTGTCACAATTCCTGTGTTTATTTGCTTGGGATTTTTGTAGGGTTGCCTGTTGCTGGCACTAAAGAATCTTGATTCTTGATTTGACCCATAGGTTTGAGAAAAGCAAATGGCAATGCATAAATTATCTTTGAAAACAGAAATACCTATGCTGAAAAAAATGAAGCCTTTCAGACTAGACAGAGCATCGCTGTCAATGTTAGCTACACTGAAATCGAAGAAGAGCGCTGGAGCCCATTCATGCAGCCCTGTTAGTGAATTTTGGCTCTTTGGAAAGAGCCATTAACATTTGTTTAGTTATTTTCAAGCAGAAGTTGGCAATCTTTACTCTGTGAAATTTCCCATAATTTATTGACACTTACACATCTTTCTTTTCTGCAGAAACACTGCTGGTTTTAATTAGCGCAAATTAATCAATAGCAGGGGGGCCATGCTGAGTTCCAGTGAAAGGCAGGTGAGCAGCACCGGTCGCATGTTAAGCACAGCGATATGTAAAACTGACAACTGGAGACGAAGCTTTGCAGAGCTGCACTATGCAGCAGGGCAGGTGTAGCAGGGCAGGAGTAAGCACAGATCTGAATCCGCATCTCAGCATATGACACACAATGGCAATGCATGCTTTTAATTATGATTTCAAAACTTTAATAAGTGTGTGTGTGTGTTACAAGTCTCCCCTTGTGCCTGCTTTGCAGAGGATGAGAGCTGTTTCAGCTCCTGCTTGCCATGGCTTGGGTTTGTTTATTTTTTAATCTCAAGCCATAGAATTGCATCTGGTCATTCTGGAAAGCTTATTTTTGCTGGGTTTGTCAGCCAAAGAGGGACTGTCTCAGTTACACCTGCAGACATTAGCAGTGTATGCATCTACATGGGGATCTGTACGTGTCCCTGGTCTCAGCTTCCTCACCCACCCCTGCTGCTGTATCCACTTCTGCAGATACTGCCAGAACCAGATGTCCAGGGCCCGTGGGCTTCCTGGTCCCCTAGATAAGCTGTGAACTGTTGGCCATTTCCAAAGCAGAGCCCTGATGCTCACTGCCATATCTAAGGGAGGGATCACACCACCATCCTAGAGCTGTTAGTGGAGAAAATCAGGGAGAGTCGGGGAAAAACAGTGGAGAAAACAATGATCAATTTAAAATGCATATCTTGCTTGAATTAACATATGCATGACTTATGTACTTTTGGTTGGATGGCCAGATACAACTCCTGATTTCCTCCACTGGTCACCAAGCAAGCTCAGTGTCTGGCAGTCCTGAGCAGGAGCAGCCTAAACTACTTCTCTACTCCTTTCCTCCCCCATCTGTATTGGGTGCAGAGAGGCCTTTGCCCATGGTTCACATCGACCAAACATTTTAGCTATTCTTGAAGCCTTCTCAGATGTTTCACAGCCTGTGTGAAGCTTTTAGCTCAGAGGTACTGAAGGATATGGCTGAAGTACCAGGGTCCTCCATCACCTCTGCTCCCAGACGGTCCATTGAAAGGTCATTCCCCGATCTTGGTTGGCAGCAGTTTCCTGGGTTTGTTGCAGAAGTCTAAAACAAATATTACACAACTATCCTCTCTCCAGGGCTTCTGGTATTTCTTTCCTTCGTGTCTGCAACCAAGCAGCCCACTGATTAGAGGTTTTTGTATTCTAGATTTCATCAGAACATGAGAGATCCTACTGCCACGACCGTTGGGTTGCAGCTCTTCCACCTTCTCTGTGCTGCTGTGGTTTTGCATGTCTGTATCAAGCCGCAGCCACACCTGCAGCCTCACCACAGGCACCCACAGGCCTTGTCCACACGGTATATGACAAACCACTCTGCACTTTTGCTTTTTTTTCCCCAGGTCTGCAGGATCAAACCACTGCAAACTCATAGGTTCCCCTCTTTTGTCTTTCTTCTTGCCACTTCCCAGGCAGCAGCAGTAGCAATAATTATTCCAGGATCAAAAGCGGCTTTCCATTATCCAGCTTTGGTTGATGATGATGTATGAAGCAGAGAGGAAAGAGACAGCTTGATTTTCATAGGTTAGGTGTTGACCCTGCTGGGCTTAGTGTAGCATGAAACTAGTTTTGACTAGTAAACTGAATAAATATGCCAGGGAAGCTGTAGAGGGGCAATATATATGCAACACTAAGGTGCCATTTTTACAAAATGACTTTGATTCATCAGAGGGCTAAGCTGATGCCCAGTGCATTAGAAACCCTGTGAACAGGAGCTCAGGGAAATATTTCAATTCATAATCTGTTTGCAGGAAACAGCTTCCTTTCCTGCTTCAACATGTGATAACATTTGTGAGAGCAGCTTAGGGCAAAAACCATGGGACACGGTGCTGCCAGTCAGCCCAAGGGACACGGCAAGAAGGTGAACAAAGGCCTCACTGCTGCATCGTCAGGTCTGAAAGACCCAAGAAAATCAATAGTACTGTAGATGTGGCAGAAAGAGGGAGAGGTGGCTTGTTAGCTGTAAAGCCCACATGTCCTGTCAAATTCAGTCTGGGTGGAAGCAGCAAAGTAATGACTGGTAGCTGATCTCTGTGCAGTAGAAGACTTAACAGATGGGTGATAAAATAATGATTATTTTGGCATTTCAGCCCACAGACACTCTTCACAAAGTTCCCTGTGGTTCTGGATTGTCCTACAGTGCTCAGTGTTCTGGCAAGGGGCTTTGGCCAGTCTTTCTGGATCTGTACCTCAGCACCACCCATGGTAGAGGACTAACAAGTTTAAATGTGAGGTGTGCCACAAGGCATGAAGTATTTCCAGTTGAAATCAGAGACATCTGAAGCTGGTCCTCAGCCTCCCTAACCTCACGGGTGGCCAAGCCTGTGACTCCAGTCTGAGCCTACCTCAAAGGGTTCTTTCTTCCTGTTCTTTCTTCCCATGGAAGGGATGCAGGGAAGGACTCAGTTACAAGGATTTTGATGGATGCACGATGAAGGAAGCACAGACTCAGCAGGCATCCCACTCAATATATTTTTGAAGCTATATCTTCCCTGACAGGAGCCAAGATGGCCAACCTCTGCAAGTGCTCAAAGCTGGTCAGACGTAATCCCACTCCAGCCTAAGAGCCACGGAGTCATTTTTAACAGGGTGCTGCCCTGTCCGTGGTGGAAACATTCCCTAAAGGGTTCTTAATTAATTATATGGCATTTTCTTTTAATTCCTGCAGCAGAAGGCAGTAGTAACAAAGAAATGCATCTGCTGTCCTCATTTGTGCTCCAGTGCTTCACTGTGATTTTTTATATGGTCCTTGAATACATGGACTGGGAATTCCGCTATCCAAAACTACCATCCCTGCATCGTAAGAGTTCCCCTCACCATGCTGGGTTAAGCTGGAAGGAAAGGAAGAGGAACCAGCTTACTTGCACACAATATGGCATGTGCCTACTCATAGGCAAAAAACTTAGGCTTAGGCACAAGCAAAAGAAAATCAGGGCTGTTATGATTGCTTTCTTGGGCTAGGGACAATAAATAGCTGGACTGAGGTCAGTGGATTTTGTGGACAAGAGAAGACTTGCGACCTTTGATTCATCATTCACTTGGAAAGATAAAATCTATATTTATTTTTTTTTCCTTGGGGCAATGATGGCTTCCACTGAGGAAAGAGAAAATATAGTAAAGAAAAGCTTCTCATACTGAAATACATTTTTCTATTAAATATAGAGGGCAAAGGAGAGAAAGTTAGAGAGGAAGAGATCCTGGCAAAGGTTTATTTAATATAAGATACATTTATATTTTTAGTGAGTTACAGGGCATAAATTGAGCATTTTAATGTATTCCATAATGCTGCAGAAACATGACCTTGAAGTTAGCACAGAAATCTATTTCAGCTTTTATTTAGCAGCTATGTAGCCTTTCAGAATACGAACTTTAATAGAAGCGGAGTTAACAACCAATCGTCTTCACTCAGGCATGGTCATAATCTGATTCATGAACTTATAGTCTTCTCTATTGCTATTTGTTTAATTTCCCATCCTTTGAAATAAGTGCTCAAATCCCTATTCTGGCTCCAAGATCAAGACTCAGGGCATCCGTTGTGTTTCATCTGCTTCTGTGCAGGAGGAGCACCTGGGAAAAGTTCAATACACTCCACTCATTCACAGAGCATTTGCTGCCCTGATAAAACTTCCACAGCCCCGAGGTTATTTCTTCCAAAACCAGGCTATCTTGCAATCATTAGCAAGAAAATAAAAACAGAATTTTCTTCTGACATTTGTTGAAATGTGTTTACAACTTTAAAAAAAAGGTTTTCCCCAAAATGTTTCAAGTACAAAATTCCACTAATTTATTTATTTATTTTTTAAAGTGGAAGAAACAAGTATTTTGGAGACATATATTTTGGTAGGAGAAAAATACTGTGATGCGAGAAATCACAGTGTGCAGTGTGTTGCTGCCCAGCCCATGTTGTACTAGGATGACAGCAGCCATCTCTCATAACAACACACCTAAGAAAAGCAAGAACTTTATAGCAGTAGATTAACAACTTGTGAAAACACAAAGAATTAAAGAACTGGGAATGAGTAAGCCCTGTTTAAGTGTATTTGCTGGCTTCTTGATTGATGGAGAGATGCATAGGCTGGAGGAAAGAAGCAGCATCTCTTATAAGAAAGATTTCAGTGCTAGGTTCCATTTTGCCTGGCTGTCTGGAGGCAAGTGACAACTGAGCGCACCGTCCTGCACCTGCTCCAGCAGGATTCACAGATGTTGTTTGCTCCACATCACAGTTATCACATCTGAAAGTCCCGTCCAGAGGTCTCCTTCACCACCCCTGTCTGAATCCCTTCCTTTGTGGCTCATGAGGTCTGCTCTAAGGGGCTGCCCTCCCCTTCACCTTCCAGTCACCTGCTGGCAACTGAAAGGAAAGGGAGAGGAGGCAGAAGGGAGGAGGGAAGTCGTAGTGAGTGATGTGAAATGAACAGAGGAGAAAAAGTTACCCACCCAAAAAAACATACGCAGAGTGAGTGTGGCTGACAAACTGTCACTGCCAGTGTCCTTCACTTCCCTCGCTGTCATTTGTAATTCATCAGAAGCAGAGAGAGGACTCAGAATCATATCAGGGTGGCATCTTCCATCACAAGAAACTCCGTTCTTCTAATTAACTTTCCCACTGACCCAGAGACGAACATTGTGTGTGTGTGTATGGTGTGCAGAGCGAGTCAGAGAGGGGTATTGCTCTCTGATGTCTTCACGTTTACGACACTGCTGTTTGATTGGGTTGTGTATGTGTGGGGGATTAATTTGTGCCTCTAAAGCATGCATGGATAGTCTTTAAATTTGCTTGAAACAGAGGTTTCCTTTGCCTGTTGTGATCCACCCTTGTCTGAAGGAAAACGTGCTCACCGTGCAGCAGCAGCAGCAGTACAGCATGTCACATCAATCCAGATGATCCTGAAGGAGTTCTCTGATTCCCTTTGTGAGAACAACAGATTCCTGGGCCTCACTCCTATATCATGGATGTTGGCTTTACACAGCCCCAATAACATTACTCTCATTTTACACCACTGTTACCAATCCCGCCACTCATTCCTGTTACAAGCTGGTAGACTGACTTACAAGGAGGACCAAAGCTATGGCCCAAGAGAGATGGGGCCAAATCAGATCAAAGATCCAGTTTTCCCCATCTCTTGTCTTGAACAGTGGACAAGAATAAATGCTTAGGGATCATTCTTAAGTAGGTGGGCAAACAGGCATAACCCTTTCAACGGTTTGGGCAATGGTTTGTGGCATAAGGACAGCCTTAGGTTTGGGGAAAGGTGGTGTCTTCATCTGTGTGGGTGATTGAATTGGGGATGGGTCTCAGGAGTCCAGGTGCACAGACACAACGTTTCAAAAGGTTTCAAGGTTTTCCAAAACAAAATTGCAAGGTTTTGAAGCTGATCTGCTAAAGCACAGTCAGCCATTGCAGAATAAACGTTGGTCTTGAAGAACTGATTTATTATTGATGCCATGGGATGAAATAATTTTATAATGATCCTTTTGTAATCGAGCAGTAAGATCCTAATGGATTATAGCCATGCTGGACCTAAATATTAGAGCAAGCTATCTTGGAATCAGTGACTGCCTGGTGCAACAGCCTGGAAATCTCGGGGTGACTTGATATAAATTAACAAGTAGAGGTTTATAATGCATTAAATATGACCATTAATCTCACAGTCAGTGAAGCAGCTTCTCTGTGAGTTATTTTGATGTGAAATTACGTTTTATTTTACTCTCCCTGAATCTCCTGTTCTCATTCAAGATGCCATAAATTTTGTATTCACAACACCAATCAGCAGAGTAAAAACTGTTAAAAGACGAAGGTAAAAATGCAGTCACTTAAGTAGAAAATAGTTTGCTACAGCAACCTTATATACTCTGTGTCTCAAAATCACTTGTTACTTTCAAGGAAGTTGAATTGGTGGCCACATAGTTTATGTTAAGCCTGTTCAGGCTGCAGGCTGTTTCCTAGGGCTGCAAACAATTCTCTGGGTAACCCATATGCCATAACGCCAGATTAAGCTCAGCCAACAGTACTGCCTCTGCCATGTAGTACAGAAAGCCTTATCACAGTTACTTTGTCCAATTAGTTTTCCTGTCTAGCTTGGGCAATTACATCTGAGGACACTTTTTGATGAAATATGCTTACAATACATCCTCCCTTCCAATTTCTTATTGCATGGATAAGATTATTTCTTTAGGCCATGTATGTAGAGATCAATGGCAAGCTAAGCACATTGCAGAGCCCACCATGTCTCTGGAAGGCACTTTAAGAATTTTATGAGGGCACCAGCTTGTCATTTGACTGGTCATTTGCAGAAGATATATGAAACATAGCCAGGAGAGCAGAGGATGATCTGTTGTTTATTGCATACAGTTTTATGGGTCCTTCCATGGAGAGAGGTGTTAGAAGCAGGATAACCTTGGAACTCATAGGTCCTGATGAAAACAGGCAGATGAGATTAAAACAGTTGTCAGTATAACTGCACATACAGATAGAAATGCCAGGAAAAGCCAGTAGAGCCCACTGGGAGTTGGGATCATCTGTAAAGATGGACAAAGTGGATAGAATATTTAGATTAATATGGTGTTTAGATAAATTTGACTTTGGGGATTGACTGACGTGATTGATTGATTAGGAGTTTGATTAAGCAAGAGTGTTCCTTGAGAGTAGAGCCCTTGGAATGGAAGGTTGTGTCTTTTATATCAAGCACTGGCCAATATTTCTGGAGAACCAACACTGAGGCTCTGGCTCTTTTGGGGGTTTCCAGGCTGTTTAATTCACTGTGCTAGGAGTAATCCGGGTGTTCAGCAGGGCACAGCAGGGTGTCTGTTGAGAGGTTGTGGATTCATTTATTTAATCTATAAACAGGGCAAAAATGTTGGCCTCAAATGTAAGCAAGACAGATGCTGAGGAGAAGGTTGCAAGCCAAAAACTTGTTTATTAGGAGGACCTTGTACACACTGAATGTGTGCATTAGCCTTGGGGTCATCAGAGCGGGGTCCTGGAGCCCTCCTGGTAGCTGCCAAGAGATGAAAAGCTCTTCGACAAACCAGCCCTGATTTTGCCTGCACTCAGCTACCAAGGGGGCTGTTTCTGAATGTCCAGGTGTGGCCTTTCGCCCCAAGCTTCACCAACTTGCACATGGCTGAATGAATCTGCTAAAATGATCAGCTGGGAAACAGCTAATATCATTAAATACCATTTAAGCTGTCATTTTTATGCGTAGAGTCAACACCCCTCATGATGAATGGGTCAGCTCATGCCTCAGGGAGCCATCGTTGCAGGTGTGTTGCTGCCTTGGAAAAACATCAGGGTCTTAGTTTGCCCCAGCTTATATTTAAGACTACAGCACAGTTTATGTAACCGCAAGATTGGGCCCTGAGGAATGATGTCTGTCATAAGGTGCATGAGAAAGAATAAAGGAAGAAGCCTGATGTTAGATTCTTGATTTTGCTGAAGTTTCAACACAGCACAAATTCCCAAAGCCCCAGGAAGGAGCACTGAAATTTTCTTTAGCAGACTAATGATGTTTGAGGCTATTTTTCTTGTTGCAGACAACTGCACACCAATAGCAACCAAAAAAGAGCCTAATGAACCTGCAGAAACGTATGGCCCTAATGAAGATGAAAGCCTCTCTTCCAGCTACCTTGCCTTGAAACACAAAAAAAGGAGGAAATTAAAAAAGAAAAGACAAGGTGCCAGCTGCTTGGAGAGATTTCAGAGGCACAACTGGATCTGCAAAAAGGAAGGAAAGAAGGAAAGAAAGAAAAAGCTTTTCCCCTGGGGTACTTCTACAGGACCATTCTTCATTGCTGCTGAGTCTGCATTAAATGGCACAGCTGGTTGGAAAAGGAAGGCTTCTGGGTGGAGGGGAATACAGAGATATATATTTTTAATGGGCTCGTAAGTTCCTGGAGAGAGAAATGAAGAGCTGTTAAGCTTCTTGAGCTGAAAAGTTCTTCTGATTCCAAGGGCCTTGAGTATTGCATTGCCTCTGGTGATTGTCAGCTCTCTGCAATCTCCACTCCATTTGTTATTTTATTTGTGTGAGAACAAACAGTCTATCACCTGATAAGATTTATAACTAATGCTGAGCAGGATTGTACAGAAAATACTAAAACTTGTACTGTAAGACTTGTTGGTTTTTACTGAGATCTGTTCCAGGATAGCAAGACATTAATACACCAGCTTTCTTTTCTGGAAGCTGCCTTCAAAGCTCAATTTCTTTTTACTGGTGAAAGAGGTTTGTCCTTTTATCTCCAACCCCTCATGATCTCTTGGGGTGACAAGCAGTTTCAGGCCTGGGGCTCTTTGACAGAGTTTTGGGGGTAGGCAAGGCTGGACTGGCAGGAGATGCTGTATGTCACGTTTGAGGTGGGCTGATGGACTGCGTTGGAAACCTGCCTGAGCCCCTGTCCTTATCCTTGCCAGTGCCACAACACAGAGCTGACATTTCCAAGAGCCAAGACTTTTCACAATGTAGCAACATGCTGATTCAAAACACACAGAAAAACCAGTCACCTAATAGATATGGTTTTCTAATGAAGGGGAATAAAAACCGTCATCAGCAGACTGAAGTTCTGCCTTCAGCTCTTCTGTTGAAAATCTCTGGGTCATCCTGAATTTAAGACCTGAGTTTGAGACGTTATGTATGGGGGATATTTTGGAATAAGAAGAGCTCTTAAAAAGGATGATTGTTTCTGTCCTGACTATTCCTTGCATTGCAGTGGTACCTGGAGATTTAATTTCTGGACAGGGAGTACATGTGCCAAGTACTGTCCAGACACAAAGCAGCATATGACTGCACAGCCCAGGAGGATAACATATACTTTAGGAAAGAGCAGAAATGTCTGACTTGCTAATAACAATGAAAACACTTTTTCCAGGGACTCTATCTGGAATATACATGAACACGAGGAGGAAATGAAAAGGACAAAGCTCCAGTGCTTAAAGATGTTTCCAAGGCACAATTGGAGCTGCAGAGGGGAAAAAAAAAAAAAAAAAGAAAAAAAGAAAGAGCGAAAGAAAAAAAAAATCCCTGCCTCACCGGGGCTGCTACTACAGGGTCATTCTTCATTGCTGCTGCTGCTGATTCTGCATTAAAAGGTGTAGCTGATTAAAGATTTGGGTTTGGGGAGGGTTAGGGGTGAGGGAATACATAGATATATATTTTTAATGGGCTTGTAAGTTATTAGAAGGAGAAATGAAGGGCTGTTTAACTTGTACAGATGAAAAGTTCCCAGGACCTTGAACACTGCAGATGTTTTACCAATTGCCTTTCACCTCTGCAGTCTTTACTCCTGTTATGATTTTTATTTGCACAATGACCAACAGGAGCGGCCCTCTGTTAAGGTTTGTGATAGATATTTGTCATTCATCCCCAATGCAGACTAAAATGTCAGACAGTATCCTACACCTCCTACTGATGATAACTATATAACATACTCTGGTTAGATACAGGTCACTTCATCATGGGACTGAAGACAACGTAACCACTTCCCTCTCTACACCAATAGACTTTTACACCTCTGTTTTGATGATAGAATAAATCCAGATTTAAAGCTTCCAGTACCGGACCAGGTATGCTGTGGCTGCACGACGCAAAGCACTGGTTTCATGGATCCTTGCTGTGGTAGTTCAGATTTGCTCAAAAAACACTGATGGGCTAACTATGCATCAGTTGGCTTTCTGCAGAACATGGTGTTATATCTTATCCTGCAGTCAGCCAGAACCTGAAGAAACTTTACATTGCCCTCTCCAGCTGGTTACAGAGAAAGGCAGCCCTGTTCCAGACCAGGTTCAGTTCAGTTCAGTCCCTGACACCAAGCTGGTCCTGCACATGCTTGATGTGTATGGTCTTGGGACCAAACATAAAGCACTGGCTTGTGAACGCCTCTGTGCCTGGAATACATCACACAGCATGCTCACTGCAATGCGAGCCTGCACAGCTACTTATCTTGATCTGTGTGTCACATATCGTTACTTGCTCAAGACATAAAGTAAGGGTAAAAATACATCTTGAGCTGCATATTTCTCTGTCTCTCAACCAGTGAGATGTTTCTGGCTAGGAAGGTTCATGTGCTGAGAAGCCCAGGTTACAGGTGTATATTTTCAATTTAAAAAAAAAAAAAAAAAAAAAAAGATGAGACAAGTTTCTTCTTCCCGCCTCAAGTGGTTTACTGAGATATAAAATAAACAAAGATTGCCACACAGCAACCTCTCACCCTCCTCCCTGAGAGCCAGCCTTTGAGGTGCAGAGCATGGATAGAAGAATCATTAGAGTGTGATAAATAAACCTATCATGGGGATAACAGAAGTCCTGAGCTACACGTATCAGGTAGATGGAAAGAGAAAGAGGTCATACCAGCAAGCTGAAAGGGCAGGGAAGCATGCAGCTAATGTTTAAAACGGAATTAGTTAAAAAAACCCCACAAACAACAAAACAGAGTGAAAATAATCCTCAGAGAGGTGGTGAAGGGGAGAGAGAAGAAGCAGAGACATTTATTCGAGGCAAAAGTTATGGGGCTAATTACAGTGAGCCAGGGTAGGATGATTGTGTGTGTAGGGACAGCAGGCAAGACAAGGGTATGCGGCTGCATGCTCCACCTCCAGGCACAGCATCTTTAAAGGTTAGGGACCACTGCAGTGACATGCTGCTCAATGCACAGACGGACAGACACAGCATGGCACGGCGTTTTTATAGCTTTTGTTACAGTCACATTCAGGCTTGTTTGTGGCCTGATGTATTAGCTCAGAAGCCGATGAAACCAGGATTTACATTTCTGTTATAAAAGCACGTTAAATAGAACCTGTCACAGCAGCACCAAATCTGGAAAAGCTCTTCAATCCTGGCTGAAAGGTGGGTGGTTCCAACAGCAGACTCCTTCAGCCCTGTCCCAGCTTTTCACTCATCCTTTCTCATTTTAAGTGAAAACATGGGTTTCAGAGGTCTGTTGTAGTCAGTGGGATAAGCAGCAGAGCTCTAGGTACACAAATAATCTGTGTAACAAGGCTTCAGCAAGCAGATGCTCCCATGGAGGCCATGGCTACGTGTCCTCTGATGAGCAACTTGATCTTTTTATACCTGTCCAGAAAGCAATTGGATCCCTGTAAATTGGTATTTCCTTGACAAAAATTAGACATAATAGTAGGGCTGTGCTACCTTTAGTTAGGATGGACTAAAGCCTGACATTTGTTTGGGAACAGATGCCTCCTATTTGGAGAGTTTCAGGGACATTAAACACCAGCAATGGAGGTTCCCAAAGGGTCACAATGGGATGGGTTGGTGTGCCTGCTCCTGTTACATGTGTAAAGCAAATACACACCCGCTCCATAAGCATTTTTCACACTCAATAACTTAAGATCCAACATGGGAAAGTTCATCTCACAGCCAGCAGCAAGATCAGCCACTGTAGCAAGCAGCTACAGCCCTGTAGCTGGTGAAGTAATTTGAAAGGGTTCCTTGAACTCTGGAGGCCAGGTTTCAGCATCCTGTCGTCTGCTAGTGTACACAGCAACTGGAAAACCCAATGCAGATATAGTCAGTGACCTCAGAGCCCTGTCAAATCCAAGGTGCTTTCCCAAGCATTTTCAGCATGGCTTACACAAAGCTGTGCTCCATCTTTACTTGCAGAACATGTATGTTCCCAAAACAAGTTTTCCTGCATCTTTGCTGGCAACAAAAACCTCTCCCACAACAGTGACTCTCCTCCAGCCTTGAAATACAAGAAATTGGGAGCATGATTTCACAAAGAGTGGGATAGTTGGTACAACTTTCAATTTTAAAAGGATTTTCTCAATAATTAGTTTAAGTCTGGATTACTATTTGATATTGAACACTGATGTGAAATCTACAGAGCATCTGCTTCTCTCCAGTCTGGGACAGAGCTGAGGCAGCAGTGTGGAGGCTCTGTGTGCCTTCATCTGGTCAAGAAAGCAGGCACCAAAGCTGCTAGGAAAACTCGGTGTTTGCACCATCCACAAAATTGCAAAGATAACAGAAAAAAACCCGCCCAAAACTAACAAGAACAAACAAAAACAGGCTGGTATTTTCAGGGACAATCTTACCAGAATGGCTTCCTGACGGCTGGCCAGCTTTGGTGAAATCCTGCTTTACTCTTCATTCTATTAAATGAGATCATAAACGTATTTGACTGTAAAACAGAACTTTTGGGCTATTGTTTTCTTTTTAAATTGAATCTTTTTTTATGTTTTAATGAACAATAGGGACAGGAACACCTTGTTTTCATTCTTTTTTGTCTTTCTTTTAACATTAATGAGGTACAACAAAGAGAAGGGAGATGAGATAGTATTGCTTTTCTTAGCTCCTAATGCAGATGCTTGTGAATGGTGGTATAAAGATATGTGGGCTCAGATAGTCCTTCCCTCATTTACACATTTCTCTTGATAGAAATTATAAATTCATCTTTGCCTTTGACTGGATTCCTCTATTTTACATTTCATTTCCAATGTGTTGGGGTTTTTGTCCTACTTCACGTTTCAGACTCAGCATCACTCTGTTTCTACTGACTCTGACACTGTCTCCCTTTCGTAGGTCAGAATCATCATTGGGGCACTGCTTAATGGTATGGCCTTTCAGTCTTTTGCTCCTTTGGTCTGCTTCTCTCTCTCTCTTCCAGACATTGGGTATGAGCTCATGACACGGGGTCACCACATCACTGCATTAGTTGTATAGCAAAAATCTGCAACAACCAGCCTCATCCATGAGAGAATGAAGCACATGTTGATTTGAAGAGTCTCTCAGTGTGACCCGTTAGTCAGTTGGGTTCAACTGGGTCAATAGCTGCACAGGCCTCTGCTGCAAGTGTTCACATTGCAAGGTCAGGGGATGTGTCATGACAGAATAGGACAGAATCCAAGCAAAAATGGATTAAGCCAATGCCTGAGAATCTAAGTGAGCCTTGGATTAGGTCCCGAAGAAGACTCTGCAAGTATTCCTTTGAAGCAAGAAGGGGTGGCTTCCTTCTCCCTATTGCACGATGCAAATTTTTGGCACGTTGTGAATTTATTTTTATTTGCATCTCTTTGGTGAAACTAGAGAGCCGAGCTTCAGGAAAATAAAAGTTTTGCTAACCACAAGCCTCCTGACAACACCGTTTTCACAGCATGTCAAAATGGCGATCAGCTGGTCTTTAGGGCTATCATATGTTTGAAGAAATACCCACAGCCATTTCAGAAACTAGCACCTGCTTGGAGAAATAGTACCTCTTTCACCAGTAGAGGAGACAGGAATAAAAAAACCCCATGGATTTCCCTTCTCAGGTCCTTCTGAAATCCACCACACTTTAAATGAAGGTCTCCCTCTAGCATTGATTGCACATTATTCCCCCCAAGACGTGACCACCAACCTTTGTTGTTTCAAAGCTACAGGCAAAGCACCAAAGAAAATCTACTGCAAAGCTTTGTTAGCGAGTGGCTTTGGAGACTCACAGTACTTTGTTTTGTGGTTGCCAGATCTCTGTGCTTAGAGGTCATCATCATCTGCCCCAGATAGAACATGATTAATAAAGAACTGTTTTAATGCAATTTTTGCCGCTGACCTTAATTGCACAGGTCAGAAATGAAAGCAGCTCACCATATGCCAGACATTAAGGTCTCAAGCAATTCCCCAGCAAACGTTACACTCCCTGGATTGGATTGGAGCCCAGCCAGGCTGCGCTCATTGAAACTTATAAATTGCCTTTATCTTGCTGGCAATGTAAAATTAAATTGGTATAAGGGATATTGCATTGTTGATGAAGATGTACAAGGCAGAGTTAACTCCAATACAGTGAACTTATCATGAGATATGAAAAATATCTTAATTGTCTCAGCACCTTCCTTGCGTGGCCTTGAGGAAACCCAGTGTTCCTGAAAACTGCAGTACCATTAAAAGAAATAGTTTTTGTTCATTCTCTTTGTGTGTTTGAATTGTACAGCTTTTCCTATACTGCTCATGAATGGTAGAGTACAGACCAGGATGTATAGCAGTTTAGGTGACGCTGTAGTGAGCTATGATTGTATCTAAAAAGTCCTTTTCTTGTGATATATTTATGGCCTGTAATCCCTCCCTTGCTACAATTCTTCCCCAAGCTTTATTTCAATCCATTTATCCATGCAGGGCTCTTTTTTTCAAGTTTTCTCATCTCTGGTTATAATAACAATTGCATGATGTAAATCTAGGAGCAGCAGGGAGTCATTGGCCAGAGATGAACTCCAGTGAACGTTAACCCTTCTGGGCTCTCTTAACATTTGGATCCAGACTTTGGAGGTAAATGAAAATGAAAATCCTTCCAGTAATTTTCTCTTCTCATTAATTCAATGAGAGAAATTAAAAACAGCCAAGACCTTTTGGGTCAGCGTGTCCTGCTTCCCTTGTGTCAGAGTCTTTGTGGTCTCTGTTACATCTCTTTGAGAGTAAAGATTGGGAAGTTATTGTATTACTCACTTGTTACAGTCCTAGAATTATAACTATGTTAATGTAATTGTGCCAAACTGAGGCAGACATTTTCCCGAGAGAGGGAGTGAGGAAGACAGTGTTCATACTCTCAGGGGCTTATTTTCTTAAACGACACAGCTCAATAGAGACTGCTGAGCAGCAAAGCAGTGGGGGACGACTGTTGAACCAGGAGGGACCATGGAGCATACTAGGAAACCCCTTTAAAAATCCCAGGGGCCTTTCCCACTCCTGTGATGGATGTGCAGGTAGTCACGGAATTGTGTTGCACACATACAAGAGAGGGCATTGCCAACGATTACTTGCATGCCTGATCACAAAGCTGGAGCGCTGTGTCCTGCTATGAGTTATGGGGCTATAAGCTCTGGGGCTATGAGCCCTGGGATCTTTGTGGAAAAGGGCAGCAGGCTTCTGCCAGCAACACCTGCAAAGGGAAAACTAGGTTGGATGAGTGAGCTACAGACTGGACAGAGAGTTCTGAAAGCCCATCAGTCAGCCCACTCAGCCGTCCTTGACCCTGGGCAATGTGCCTTGTGGGTCCTTGATGGCACAATCATTAAGGGATTTATGCCCTCAGCTGCCACTCAGGTACTTGCCCACTGTCCTTGACATGAGAACCAGTCTCTCATAGGATGTAAGGGTGGCTGAATTTTTCGCCTGTGACCCTAGAGACGGTTTCAGCACTCTGAGATTGATGCTGCCAACAGTACTGTACAGGGAATGCAGTCAGTGCCCCTTGCGTGCTCCTCCACTCACATTTATAATAGCCAGTATGGACCATATTCAGTTTTGGAGGGTTCCCACAGGACCCTCCTTGTGAGTTTGGGGCTATCTTGAAGATTGGCAGTCCTCTAAGTGCCAACAGTAGAGCTGGTGCAGGGTCGGGAGAAGGAGGGGATATCCCACGAACCATCCATCTGGACGCAGGAGGAATCAATACCTTTCAGCCCCTAGGTGTTAGGGTGACAAGCTCTAACAAATGCAGCAGATGGGTATCTGGTAGAGAGTCTTTAGTAGGCTGGCTGAGTGCCTGACAAACCACAGGGAGAAAATCACAGTATTAAAAGAAACCCCGCACAGAAATGCACTGAAATATTGCCAGCAAAACATCCGACCAGCTCCCAAAAGGGCTTCCCGCACAGCGGAAGTCAAACCTGCTATCTCTTGCATCCGCCCGCTCCTTTTTTCCCAACCCTGATGCCATGAAAGGGCCTTGGTGAGCAGCTCACCAAAGCAGCCACCTCCCACCATGTCTCTTCCCATGTTCTAGCACCTGAGGAGCAGAACAAACAGCATCCAGGTTGTACATGGGCCATGTCTGGAAGATTTTTAAAAAGAGGAAGAGAGAGATATTTCAGCAGAACATATCTGTTAACCGGCTTCTTCACCTAATTAGCTGTGGAAAAGTCACCAGATGGACACAGATTTTAATGATGGCTTCATTCAGAGTCTTGGAGGAGTGGGTTGGATATAAGAGATAATTATCTTGACTTTTAGATGTAAAAGGCTTCTATTTTATTCTGCTTTTTTTCCATCTAGTTCATTTTTAATGAAAGAGAGGAACAGCAAAATTCAAAACATCAAATAAAAAAGGAAGGTTGACAATCCATCGTTTAATCTCTGCTTAGTGCCAGCCTGGAGTGACATTTCTAAGGATTGGTTTGATGGGAAGCTTGTTTGTTCATAAATTGCCACAAAATGGCATTCTGGGTTTAGCCAGGGACTTTCCCCTCCCCCTGTGTGCTGGGAGGAAAGTTAAAGCAATCTGATTAAATGCTACAGGGGGTGGAGGTGTGTTTCCATGACACAGAAAGAAATATGGATAGGAAAAGCCTCTTTCACACCCATCCTCTTTCCTGCCCTTCTACCCTTCGCGCACCTCTGCTCGTGTGCTGTGTTCAATAAGGGACATCAAGATGAGATCACGAGAGCACATCCACCAGCGTCCAGCTGCCCCAAATGTTGATAAAGACCTTGGGGGGGCTAATGGGACCCCCTAGCACAGAGACCAGAGCCTGTGTCCGCAGGGAAGAAGAGCTGCTACTGCTGGTGAATGGGTGAGGGAGGATGGAGAAGGCAGCAACCAGAAGAGCTGGATGAAACTGGGAGGTTAACAGAGGACAACTCCTCTTCACGGCTGCAAAGGACAAAGGCCGCTTCCCTGCATGCCATCTGGCTCCTGCAACCTGTTTCTGCCTGGCTGCGGGTAGGAGAAAACCCAGGAGCAACTTGGAGCGCTGAGCAGCTGTGGGTGTGAGGGGCAGGTTCACAGAATGTTTTCAGGATTTAGGATTAAAGAAAAGTGAGTTTTACCAAATCAGCAGTGAAAACATGTGCTTTAAATGGATGCTATGCATAGGTATGGAGCATGCTCAGAGGTAAGGTATATGGTATGCATTCAGCTGTATTTATCTGGGTTCAGCTGGAGCCTTGCAACTGATGGTTGGAAGTGAATTTCAATGATAACCTTATTAGCAGCATGGGCACTCAGGCCTGAAAGGGCTGGATGCTCCTACATATCTCAGGGAAAAGCCTTTTCTGACCTCTGATTTGATTTTTGGAGGGGAATCTAGTCCTTTACCACCAAGTCCCTCCCATCTCCACCAGTGCTCCCTGAGCATCTGGGAGAAAAGTAGGAACACAAACTAGAATCAAAACTTAACAAATTCCCACATCTCTTTTGAAACCACTTTAATGGCTGAGAATTTGCAGTATATGGCTATCAAATCTGGCTATTGTCATTCAAATTGAGTGCAGTCTCTAGGGACAAGTTTTGCTCGCTAGTATTGCAGTGAAGGGCTGATAGCAGTGCACACTGATGGAAATGCAATATATATCAAAGAATAGAGAAAGAAAATCAAAAAGCCTGTAGTTCCTGAGAACTTACACAGGCAGTCGGGTGAGTGGATCATGTTATCCATAATTGAAATTACTGAGACCTCTGGTGTCCACAAAATGAGGAAACCACTTAAGAACAACATACTTGGAGAAGCTTTAGCATCCACCCTGCCCGGGTAGCCCACAAGACCAGCTTTTCACAGAGAGCTCCAGCCCTCTCTGTGTAGCCGGTGTGCAGATCAGCAGAAGGAAGTCCACAGAAATAGATAATGATGGGAAAATTCAAAGGAGGCCATCAGAGTGCTTGCAATGCCTCCCTTTCCTATCACATTTTCAGCAAAGAAGGAAAGGATGAAGAGGAAAATCTTTATTATTATTGTTACCATTGTTGTTGTTACTATTATTTTGCTACCATTTTCCCAAATTACCAACAGGCTTGCATGGAATATGGCACTCTGAAACATTCAGGTCTAAACTCTTTCCCCAAGCCTTTGCATTGAAATATTCAGGTCTAAACTCTTTCCCCAAGCCTTTGCATTAACTTCAGCTGAGAGTCTTCCTGCCAGACTGAGAGGAAAGGGTTTGGGAGAAAACCTTACATCCACAGGAAAAACCGTCACAACCCCTTGACTCAGTGAGCTGCTCATGAATCACAGGAAAGGTCCCGGAGCAGTTGTAGCTGTATCTATATAGATAGGTAAATGTAGATACAGACATATACATATACACTTTTGTATAAAGCTGTTTGATGGATGCTGGATGGTATTGTCATTTCTTTACAAGCGTACAAGAAAGCTGGGGTAAGAAAACAACTACCCTGTAACCAAAAGAAATTTCAGGGTGTAATTAGGGATGCATAGTAGAATCAGCAAGTCTGGAACCAAGCAAGGGCCATTGGCTTGTACAGATCCTCCTATAAGAAGTGCAATGTTGAACACGGACCCTCACAAGCTGATAGCCTTGGTGTACTTCTCAACAGAAAGTTGGCCCTTTCACTAGAGTAGTGTTTCCTGGTGATTTACTGAGGACCTTGCTTAACATGAGATCAGACACCATTTCCAAATCCATCAAATTGTTCTTGGCTTCACGATGTGGCTAGCTTTTTCATTCTGGTTTTCCTAGTGGCTTTATTAAAGTGTGAAGCTGCTTTCTGCATTGCAGATAGGAGTAAGTGTGGTATTCATCATTTTGAGCTGCTGGTATTGAATGGCTGCCTTCACTTTTTTAGAGCACCCTGAAATTTCAGCTTGTTTATGTATTTAAATAGCTGATTAAAGGTAGGTAGAGAAGTCTGTGTTGCAAAACTCTTTCAATACTTGGAAAGAATCTTAAAGAGGAAAAAAATGTCCGATATGGATTATATATGACTTCAAGATTAAAAAAAAGGAAGTGCTCAGATTCGTGTGGGGTCTTTTCTGTTAAATACTGAGCATTGTCTGGATGAATTCCTTGAATGACCAATACAGCCAGAGGAATTGGGTGTGCTGAGACCTTCCCTAGCAGTGCTCAGACTCTTGCAGGATCTGATCACTCATTAGAAATGCCATGGTCAGGCCGGGGTGACCAAACCATCATGAGGCTACAGCTATATCAGTGATGTTGCTTAGAGCAGGTGATGACCCAAGTACTTTCTTGGTTTAGCTGTGCTTTAATAATGCTCTTTTTTTTTCTCCCCATCCCCTATTTATTTACATGGAGTGAGGCCATTGGAGTGACAAGCTCAGTTAATGAGACAGTTCATCATTTCCTCTCCCTGTAATTTTAATTCAGCAGATTGTTGCCTCGCATCTGCATGTGTGTCGGTGCATCTCATGTTCCTCTGACACATCACCTTTCCAGGGCTATAATTTTTCATCTAAGATTATGGACAGGCATTTGGAAAGTGGCCTTGACCAGCAAGGCGAGGAGAAGTCGGATCATTTTTATGAACCAAGGGGTAGAGTGATCCATAAAATATATGTCAAATTAGAACCAGCGCTTCACTGTAAGAAAGACACCAATTAATGGGTTCCATGGGTTTGGATTTAATAGAGCAGAAGATTTACCAGCCTTTAAAAGCTTAATACCAACACCATTTATTGGGTGAAATCGTTTGTCAGTGGCTAAGAGCTTCCTGACTTCCCTAGTCCCTTGCAAATGGCAACAATCAAAGCTACGGATATTGACAGTGGTATGCTGCTCCTTGCTAAAGAATTTCTTAGCCTTTTCCACAGATGGAGTGTGAGTGCAGGATGGGATGCATTTTGTGTAAGGAATATGAAGAATTAAAATCAACACAGATACAAATCTCTCTCTGGAGCTCTGACTGGCTCTCACTGAGCAGGAATACACCAGCTTCAACGAGCATCAGGAGTGTGATGAACACCACGTAATTTGTTTGACTTAGTCAAGTGCTTCCTCCTCTTCCTTTTCTTCAGAAGTATTTTCTCCCAGGTTACCAGTTCTTGGTCTTCATAGCTGAAGTTGAGAGTCAACCATCATCCTTACTGTTAGAACTATCATCTCATATGGGCTATGGAAACATAACTGATGGTCCAGAACTGCTGGGCTTTCTTGTGTCAGTGCTATAAAACCTGATAGGAAGGGTGTCAGAAACCATCATTTCTTGTTTCCAGGTAGATCCTTTAACTCCCCATGACTTTGACTTGTCAGTAGGGAAACAGGTTATGCCCAGGTGCACAGGATCTATCCAAGTTTATACAAAGGATCTTTTTTCTTGGGTGTATTCAACACTAAGAAAGACTTACAGTGAGTTCACAAATGTGTCTTCAATATTGCCATGACACAAAGTAAACTGAGCTTAAAAATTTATCGTGTATTCTCTAATCTTCATAAACAAAGGGATTTGCCATGCAAGAATATCTTAAGAACGTTCTTAAATTACTACTTATTCCTTAACTGCATTATGTTTGTGAAAAGGCATGACTATATGGTTTCTCAGATAATATTATTCCAACATAAGAATGCGAAGAACTTTTTAAAAAAAAAAACCAAACAAGCAAATGGAATGTAAATAAAGGAGAAAAGCAAAATATTTGGACTTCTGAAAATCCTCCAGGGTTGTTTTATGTGTTTTAGAATGGATTGTATTTCTCCTGCAAAATTTCTCTTGCAAAAAAAAAGGAGAATTTTCAAGGATCTGAGGCTGCTTAAGACTTTGAGCAAAGAAAATCATGGTCATAAAAACACTGTGTTTTGCAGGGAAATACAGCTTGAGAAGACCCTTCCTTGGAGACTTCCTTCAAGTGAAAGCTCTCATTACTCTAACCCTTCCATACCACTTATCAAAGAAAACGTCAAATGTGAATTCAGACCACAGCAAAAGGTTCTTCAAGTAAATCTCTACCTGAGGGCACTCAAAGTCCAAATTTACAACACTGTTTAACAAAAGATAATGCAGGATGTTTCCATTGCCCAGGATGTTTGTTTACAGCAGATTCTAAAAAAAATTACCCAAGTTGCCTTCTGTAGCAAGATGTTTAGGTGCAAAGAGAGAAGCTTGAGGTATCTCTGCATCAGTCCTTTGACCCAGGAGAAATCTTTCAGGAAGAAACATAACGGAGACAAATCTTGTTAAATTTCATATCTACATTTGTGTAAACCCCACTGATGGAAATGAGAATGATAGCTCCTCTCTAGAGGACTCATGAGCAGCACATCATGTTCAACATTGTGTTCCTCAAAGAACTGTAGAAAATTGGTATTGTAATCTAATGAATTTGAGAGGATGTCTCCTGAAGGGGTAGATTACCATACAGAATGTGTTCTTGTATTATAAAGCTGTAATTTTATTTTACTGTTCTACTAATGATGTACAGTGAGTCGTGACTGGGGGAGCCCCAAGAAACATAATGATGGTTGTTTATTATAGCAATATTTAATATATTTCATTAATACAGAAATGTTTTCACTAGGACAGTGGAAATTCTGTTGTAGGGTAGGGTAAAAAGAAGACATATCTATGCCATGTGCTACGCTAGAATATGTGCCATTAATTTCTTGCTTTTTCAAAACCAGCCTTGATTCAAATGGTTGGTTGATCTCCTCAGTAGACAAAGAGGACTCTGAAATGTCCTCTCAAGGGTTTTCTCTTGAGTAGACCAGAATATACCTTGCTAAAGTGCAAATGGAAATGAGACTTTTTGAGGACCCGGTGGCAAGAAGCCTTTCAGTGGCGCTAGTGGTCCAGTGGAGAGGGTTTGGTGCTGCAGGATAAGGTGCTTTTCAGAGCTGCTTGGTGGCACTGATCCACAGTACCATGTGGTTCTTCCATTTGATTTCATCTTTCAATGACTGAATTGCTCCCAGGGAAGCTCACTCTGTGCCATGCTCTGCAGGAATGAGGATTCTCTTGAATGATAGCACTCTCCACTGTTCTTCACAATGTTTCACAAAGCTCTGCTCAGACCGAAACTTCCCAACACCTATCCTACTCACTAGCGACTGGAGGTGAGAAATGAAATACCTGATGAAAAAGCAGCAAGGGGTGGGGCCAGCTTGGCCATGCCACCAATCCCACAGGTCAGCTCTTCCCTCCAGCATCTCCAGCTCTGCTCCAGCAGTTGTGCCATATCAGAGGCCCTGCTGTAACAGATCTCCTGTGGCTGTGGTGCTGCTATTGTCCATCCTTTCCAACCCTCTCCATCTGTCCACCTGTTCTTCCTCATCCCCATGGATGGAAAAGAGTTTGGATTAAGAACTGCTGGGCTGGAAGGGTATGTTCATCTTGGGGAAAGGGGATGGTGGATGGGTTGGTAGCAGCCTATTCATTCCTTTTGGAGGACTATCAAAACTGCAGGAAAAGGGGAGGCATCAGCAGGCTGTGCCCACCATGGTGCAACGGAAGGAAGGAATAGCACTGGCACGTCGCAAGAAGTGGTGGTGCTGGAGCGGAGTTAGTTAGCAAGCGCTGTTAATAATGACAGCCACCTGTTTCATTAGCCATGGTTTCAAACAGAAAGGATGTGGTATGCAAATTACCATGCAAAGCAGGCTGGCAAAGACCAGATAGGGGCAGGGAGTTGCCAAAGGCTCTGATAGCAGCTGAAGCAACAGATGTGTTGCACCAAAGAGTGCCAGGAAGAGAACAAATGGCCATGGCTGGACTTCCCCTTGGGCAAAGTACAACAGTGAAATTGCCATTTGGCAATATTTAGGTCAGGTCTTTATACGGGTAGTTGACCTTGATTTGCAAGGCTGATACATTAGGTGCCCTCCAGCTGGCACCTATCATTTTAGCCAGCATCTGAAGACATATCAGCATGAAACCCAGACATAAAGATTTATCCCAGTCTAATTCATTGAAGGGACAGGAGCTTATGGTGCACTAACACGTTACTTGCATAAATTGCATCTTACTTATAAGCTATAAGTTTTGTAAGAAGAGAGAGAAAGGGAGCTAAATAAGATTGAATAAATGCAGAAGTTCCTTTTCCTTCTAGTTGTACCAGAAAAGCAGTTGCTTCCTTTTGTCTGGAGGTGTGAGCGGTAAGGATGAGCAGTGGATGAATTTCAAAAAATTCAAAGCCTTGGCTTGATTCAGATACGGCACCCCTCAGCTGTATTGGCCAAGAAAACATGCAGAAGCCAGCCTGGCTGAATATCGTATGCCCCTGGAGCTCAGCTCTTAGTGAATGTGAACCGACTGTTGAAGGAGTTTAGGATGAGACTTGACTGAACCTCTGCCAAGATTTGTCAAAGGCTGAGATTTGAAGAAGGATAGCCTTTTGAGATTAAGAATAACTAGGCTGTGTTTCTGGCTCTGCCTCATACTCCTGGGGTGACCCTGGGCAAGGCGTTTAATCATGCAAAAAGGAATACCAGCTGTATCCTTACTTTACAGGGCTGCAGGGGTGTTGAAAGGACAGATTAATTAAAGTTTAGGAGAGGCTCGAACAGAACAATGATGAGCCCTACATAAATATCTTGTTGCCAGAGTTAATGGGAAATGCAAGCTGCAACTCTGTGTGAATTTCTGACATTACAGCATTTGCTTTTGAGCGGGTTGGTGCAAAATAGACAACTTTGGCAAAATAAAAAGTTTAATAATTTCTATTAGGAAATATCGGCATGTTTAATTTTGGTTTATTTCAGGTACTTTCTGGTTTTGAGCTCCTTTTCCCAAGATAATCTATCATACCAGGGCTCTTAGGATGCCTTGTGGCACTGTAGTCAGAGGAGAAACTCTTATCTCATCTTGGCAGAGGTAATTTGGCTATGTATCTCTGTGGTAATATGCAAAGCTCCTGAATGCCACCTTCTTCAAATACTACAGAAGTCCGGGCAAGAATCTGCTGCTTGTAAGATCAATCTAAAATTTAGATTCAATTCAGCTGATTACAATATTTGATTTGAGGTCCACCGCCCTATCTCCTACAGGTTTTTCGTTCTAAGTTTCCCATCTCGGTAAAATCAATGTATATTTGAGGATGGGTTTTTTTGGAAACCGTATGTTGCTGCTACAAGAACACATTGATGTCGTATTGCTTGCTGGCAATATGTGGTATATAGTGACTACTTCCATTTTCCAATTCATGCTAAAGCCCTTTATGCTGCTCTGTCAGTATATTAGAGTAGAAAACCATAGAATTCCTTATGAACCTAAACTGATTTATAATGTTACATAAAAGTTGAAATAGGAGAGGTTTTCTGCTCTCACTATAAACCAGGCAAAAATTGTTAATTCAGCCAAGTATTCCACCGGCTCTGTAAATAAATCCAAATCCCTCAATATAAAATGAAATTGATAGGTTGTTAATCTGTTAGAAATAAAATAATTGCCTTTTTTTTTTTTGTATCCCTGACAAAAGTCTGAGGTTTGATAAATGCATGATAATCATATTGTAGGAACTATTTTGTTCATCTGTATGTAAGCTGGTTGGGGAAAGTGTGGTTAAAAAAAATGTGGAGAGAAAAATAAAAGAGATTTGTGGGAAGATCAGAAAAGCAATGTTTCACACGGTGAAAAAAATGGGTATTGTTCTACAGTTGACAGTGACTTCCAAATTACTCTCAACTTTGCCATGATAAAATCACTCAATTTCTCCCAAAAATAAAAAAAAAACAAATCCTTTTTGAAGGTAATTTACTATCCCATAAAAAAAACCCAGCTCACAAAATCACATCATTAGGACCTTCTTGGAAAAAAAATTATTTTTTTATGAGCTGTCATCAAAATGCATAATTTCAGGGGAAATGTGAACAAGAGAAATCAAAGAACTGAATGTTTTGAGTGAAGAAAAAGGAACTTTATGAGAATTTTCCCACAGTTTCTCTGAATCCCTGTGATCTATCCATTTGGTTGTCCATATCCACCCTGAGTTTCCCATAATAAAGCAACAGGTTTTGGAGCTGACATGTGTGTTAAGCTAACCTCTGCCGCATATTCTGGCAGAAAAGGTGTTCTTTGTGGGAGAGGTGTGCTAAATTTTGTATGTACCACCTGCATCGCCACAATTTCTGCTCTTGAAAAATGGTTGGACAGAGCTGTGCATGTATCAGAATTGGTAACATTCCCAGAGCAAGAGCAAATCTGTCCTTATGAGATTTCATGTTGCTTGATGATTTTATTGTGCCCGCATGCAGATCATCACCTGCGTGTATATTAAAGGTAGTTTTTAAGGGTCCCTCTTTCCCTTGACTCTTCTGTCAGACCCACCACTGGCAAGCCAGGCACATGAAGATGTATTCCAGCACTGCTGAATGGGTGCAGCAGCCTGCATCGCCTGGGGAAGGGTGGCCCACGTGGCTGATGGAGACGGCAGCACAAAACTCCGCGCTGCTGATCCGTGTGAGACGTGCTCTCCCTTCAGCTGGGGCTTTTAGACCAAACAGGGCAAACAAGCCTTTTTTCTTTAGAGGCGATGGTGAAATTCATGGTGACTTTAATGAGGCTGAATTTTCACCTGGCGAACATTTTAGAGGTTACAATCTCTTCCTGCATGTGTCCTTTTTTCACACTAAAACTCTTAAGCCAGATTCCTCCTGGGAGGCCTCTGGCTCCGACGTTAGACTCTTTCTTAATCATAAACTCCAAATCCTGCTGCTGACTCCAGACAGTATCTCATTTTTTGGCCAAGGATAGCGGGAAGCCTCCCTCTCCTTGTGTGCAGGGGCACAGGGATCCCTTCCCGGTCTCTGCAAGACGGCGCCGCTCCCAAGGCAAGGGACACCAGCCCCATTTACGGGCTCCAAAGGACAAGGCAAGTCAATAGAAATCACAGCAGGGTTTTGGTTTCTGTGCCAACAGGCCAGAACCCACAACAAAGTCCCAAAATGATGGGAATAATATTTGATTGTCCTCCGGTCCCACCCGTGAGAGAATTCACTCGCCGACCTGGCAGCCCTGCCGCGTAGGCATAGCACCTTCCACCAACCTGCCAGGCAGAAGCAAGGTGAGGGCCCGTCCTCCTGCCATGTCTGTGCCGAGAGCAATTTCGGTGCTGCCGATTATTATCATATTTGTGCTTTCCACAGCTGATGCCCCGGCTTCTCCACTTCCACTCAGTTTCCCTCCTTCCTTGCTCAAGCCCATCAGGATAGAGGAGGGAAGGTGCTTGAAAATTCCCTTTGAAATCTTGCCTGTGAGGCACAGATTTATCAAAGCAGCGAAGTTGCGTGTGTGCGCACCAGCCCTGCCATCACATCAAAGGGAAGAACAAGAAGGAGTTTCAAAGGGGTGCCCTTGTTGCCCCTTCCCTATTCCTACATGCATGCACACACGTGCACACACGTATTTTCCTTCCTTTAGAAACTCCTGGACTTCTGCCAGGGCTGCTCGTTACACTCTGCACTGACGGGGGTGGGGGGGATGCACAGCCCCTCACCGCAGTCGCAGCGTTCAAGGGGTTAACCAGGTAAAGCACTGCACTGATTCTTACCGTGAGCCCGGAGACTAACAAGACAGACGGATGCAGCACTAACCAGTGGCTCAGAAAAAGCCCCTTAAAAGGCCAGGATTACCCACAAAACCATGTCAGCTCCTCAGCCAAAAGACAAGAGTGTGTTGTCTTTAGTACATGTGACAGCTGATAAAACAGCCTTTCCCATGTGCTCAATAAAAGCAGCAGGCTGGGAGCCCCTTTCAACACCTTCATCCTGGCTGTCAGTTATGAAGTGTCCTGATACCGATAAGACACAAGTCAGGACAAATATTGCCCTGGTTTCTGGGGGGTGAAATAGTGGTGTATGCAGTGAAATGACTCGAAGCCAGAGTGACAGGACACCGCAGAGCTGGGAGCAGAGCTCCAGCGGGTATTCGCAGAGGGAGCCTGAGCTTCAGGCTCAGGAAGACAGAGGGATGCCTGGCCTCATTTATGGGCTCTGAGTCTCTCCATAGCTGGGGTGATGTGGACTCTGGGCTTAGCTCTTCTACAGGGTGATTTAGTCCCATTCTGCCTCTGCCTGCACTAGCAGTGGGTGACAGACACAGTGTGACTCTTGACCAACACGGCAGTCGATGATACCAACGTTAGGGAGTGACAGAGGCCATGTATGTAATACCAATATCATGCTCCTGCTCCTGATGATGTTCTGCCTCTGGCAGCCTCCCTCCCTCCTCCCAGAGCCAGGGCAGTGCTCTGTCCATCCCCACACTGCTCCAGCAGTGGTGAGGGAATGTGGGAAGCAAGCCACGGTCCTCCTCAGCCCTCTGCTTGAGCGCTCCTTCTCCGCAGGAGCCAAGCTGCTGGGCATGGGTGAACAGCAGGCGGGCTGGGAGGGAGGGGGATCTGATAACCCCTGGAAGGGAGTCCCCTGTGTCCTACCCCAAAATGGGCTCTGCACCACCTGCTCATCCACTGACTTAAAAGCATCCAGGCTACTTAGTGCTGATATTGCAAAAGATTGAAGTAATACCAACACGTTTAGGGCTCTAATCTCAGCCCGCATGGCTGTGTTGAGCTAGCTTCATCCAGTGAAAGCCTGACACCTGATAGCTGCGAAGCTGCAGTAGATCAAACTGCCCTGGCCAGCTGGTGCCCAGGGTATTACCCAGGAGCTCCTGCCAGTGCCGATGACTGTCTCGTATCCAAACAGGAGCAGAGAGATTAACTTCAGGGTGGGCATTTCTGCAAAGCTGCAATCACAGTCCTAATTGCAGAGGGGGAGGGTACCCACAGAGAGGTGTCACGTAAATCCTTAGAAGGATGCTATCTGCCCTGGAGTGCTCTGCCTCTCTTTAGAAGAGGTAGACAGAGTGCACTTCATTAAATGGGGCACTCAGCCTCTGAGCTGGTCACACAAGGTCACAGAAGAGGTGTGTGACAGGGTAGCAATCCAAAACTCCCTGCCCTTAGCCTCAACCACAACTTCCCTGATGCTTTCTTTGATAATTTACTATCCCACTAGAAGAAATACAAATTCACCTCCCTCTTGCCTTCCCACAGCTGACTACTTGCTGTGTTTGGAGATTTTCACCATGGCTGTTTGCAAAAGCACTGTTTTAAACCGGCTCTGCCCTGACAGCGGTGCTTGGCTCAGCCTGAGCAACTTTGGAAACACTGCGCTACAAACCTCCTGCATTGCTTTGCCCCAGAGGCCCCACTACATGAGACTTAGAGGAGACAATGCTGCCTTCCAGCCAGAGAATCTCCTGCTGGGAACACAAGGAGGAATAAACGGGTACCACATGTCCTGTGTTCTGACTTTGAAGACTTCTTCTCCCTGTGCACCGCAACTTTTAGCACTTTCCTGGGCAAATGGATAATGCCTAGGGTGAGTCAGATGTTCACATATCCCTTGCCCCAGCTTTCTCTACTAAAGCAAAAAGAAAATACCTTTGGTAACTCTTTCACTGCAACTCTGAAAGACCTAAATAAAGAGGGCCTACGTTGAATTTTGGTGGGTGGTAAAGTCTAGAGGGCCATAAGGCAAGGTCTGCCTGAATTACACCTGATGATGATTCTTTTTCCTGCTAGTGCACTAAACTGTTTATGGATGACGGCTGGTGAGCCTGCAGATGTCTAGACATAGCGAGGCTGAAAAGCAGCAGCCAGTGGGGCTAGTACTGTCACTGCCGGATGACAGCGGCCAGGATCTTCCTTGGCTTTGCCCTGTGGCCTCTTGGTGAACCTGTTTGCTCTGTTCTCCAGGCTCTTCAAATTTTTTTCACCTAGCTCATCAGTTGGGCTTGGTTAAGGGGGACTGGAACTGGTTTAATAGAGAAAAGAACTTTGTGTGTTAACCTGCAACCTGCACAGAATTTGTGTTGCAAAAGGATAAATCAGTGACATGCATTTGGGGCAGCACTGGCCTTCACTTCACAGAGGTAGTTTTCTCTCCACTGTACATCATGCTCATAGAAATTTATTGGCAAGTCCTCAAGAGTCTCTGAGCATCTTAATGGAACCAGAGGCCTCTTTTTATAAATGTATCTGAATTTCTTTTTTACATGTGCGAGTGAATTTCCAGCTCATAAAAGTGAAGACCTCCTCTTCAAAGTTCACACATATACCCACTAAAGCACAAAGCTGCAGTTTCATTCCCCTCAGGAATGGAAGGCTCTGACTCCTGCCTTTGCCATCCTTCATCACTCACTGCCACCTCTGAAACTGTGCTGATGAACATCAGTCCTGATCTCTGACTTTTCTGCTAATGCCCTCCTGGGCCTGTCCCCTCAGCGATGCTCAGCCCTGCCGTGCTGCAGGACTCTGTCCTGCTGTGAGTCAGACTGAATGCACCAGCTGGACTCCTAAACTGGGTCCAGTTCAGAGCCACGTCTTTGTACATGGAAAAGTTTTTCAGTGTTGAATAATTGAAGGAAGACCTGGCTCAGTGTGGGAGTAAGGAGAGGGTCAGGATAAGAGTCTCAGGTAGCAATTCAGCAACGATGAGCAGGTATTTGCCTTTAGGACCCAATGGTTTCAGTCTCTCCAGAGTTCATCATCGCATCTTACTCAGTTTCTGCCGTGCCCATTATCTTCAAAAGACACATCCGTCTGAGAATGGTCCTCTTCTCCACAATCCTCATTTTTCTTCCTAGTCGTGGGCATCCTCCCTTAAACTTCAAGCATCTCTCCTCAGACCTCAGTTTCCTAACTAAGATTATTTATTGATAGCCTCTTTCTTTTCTTTCTACTTTTTCCCTTCTGGCTCCATGGCTCATCAATTAACTGGAGAGGGTATTGATCAGTAATTGTGTCAGGTTTCCCAAAGGTTTCTGGGAAATGCAGCTGCTGCTGCTGCTTCAAATGATTGCATATGCTCTGTCTTTGATTCACAGAGCACAGCTAGGGAGTATTCTCACTCAATGTGACTTAAACGAGCAATGAGCTCACAATTTACCCTTAGGAGGGTATTATTTGCAGCTCTCGATGGATGGGTGTTTGACATTAAAAAGAAAACAGAAGAAGCCAGAACCTAACAATTAATTCCCACTGAGCAAAATGGAAACTTTAAATTGGGGGTCTATGGCAGTCTGACATACGTTAGCTTATAGCACTAGGCTACCTGGCTGGAAGGATATTTGTGTCTGGCAAACTAAACTTACAGTAGTAACATGATTTGTACCACAGTCTGATTTCACCCTCCTCCTTCTAAAGGCTCAGTAAATTAAGTTCATGTTCGTGCCACTCTGTGCTGCAAAACTGCTGCTGTAATCCCTACTGGGTCTTCCAGTGCTAGCACAGCTCCTAAATTTGGAAATTATTTGCTTAAAGAGATCAGTTACTGATTAATAAGGGATTCTTTTCTGAGTCTTCATCTGCTTTTCTACATGATGGATAATTCTGCCCTAGCAAGCCTGTGATTTCCAAGCCTGGGATTGGGAAGAAGGTGTTGACCTGTTCAGCGTGTACATGTGCAGGTGCTCACCTCCTTTCCCATGCTGAAGCCCTGTTGACTGCAGTTGAGGAGAAAACAACGTGACATTGCTTTTGCTTCTAGGATGATTTACGTGGCCTTACAGCCCACAATACATCTCTGCCCTGAAAGACATAGTATCCATCTCACTGACAAATGCCAGTGTGTGTTTCAAAGCAGTTAGGGGTGGGTGGGTAACAGAGACAGCAACATTGACCTAGCAGCAAATAGCCTGAGAAAGAGCTGCTTTAGATATCTGAGTATGGTAGATATTTCACCAGTGTCTCACTTGCATGATATGGTGATCAGCTCCCTCTGGCTCGCTACTATGTCAAGTTCAGGTGCTGGGCTGGGTGTTGTGTGGAGCTCCTCAGCTGTGCTGCAGGGAGGGCTGGGCTGTCCGAACAGTGATGGGAGGTCTGGGACACTGGGGAGGCATGATGACTAGTCAATAAGGGGGTCCGTTCAGCCACTGTGGAGTTCCTGCTGTCTCTGGCTGGTAGGTCGTGTGATGCTGAGAAGGGGGCTAAGGAGAAGATGCAGTTTTTTGTGTGCCAGTATTTTGGCAGGTAGAAGAGGAATTGCTCTGTGTGCTCCTATCCAGCCTGCCTTCTGCCAACAGGAGATCTTCCTGAAGTCTCTCCCCACTCATGTTCTTTGCTAAATATTGCCTGAGTTTCCCAAAAGTTGATCACTAACTAGTGACGGAGAAATTGTTCCTGCTGACTTAGGATAGGACTTTGCCACATGGTCCTGTGTCTAAGATGAAGCTCTTCAAGAAGCTGCTTTATCAAATAGGATTGTTCAAGCTACTCAGACTTGGGTCTTTAACCGCTTACAGAAAACTTCAGGGAGCATTTGCTTGAAATAAGCTCCCATCACCACTTGTGTGATGCTTCCACCCTGAAGGGTAAGAAAAAGGAAAGGAAAAAGGCTGCAGGAGGGGCTGGAGGGGTTTTAAAGGTCTCATCCACAGTGAAAGCAGAGAGGCTGACGTGGCACCCAGTCATTTTGCTCACACTATCCCAAACCAGCTCTCCATTCTCCTGTGTTTCTGGTATTGCCTCCTAGGGCTGTTCAAGGGAAGGCGAGTTCTTTGCTCAAGTCCAGTCCTAATTTCATAATTCAGTGGGAGTAACAAAAAGCTTGTCAGATGAAGCTTGTTTTTGTAACACCCCCTGCCAGCATATGCCCAGCACACATGCAGACACACATGCAAACACAAAGTCTTTCTCATCATCCTCAGCTTTGCAGTATCCAACTTCCAGCACTGTTTTTTTCTCACTGTTTGTACATTGACCTGTATTCAATGCAGCATCCCTGCATGTGTTGTGTTTCTCACAGTAACCGTTGTACACATGTACCCACACGGATTATGCATGCACCAGATCTTCACAATTCCCTTGTTGCGTCTGGCACAAGTTCAAATGAGTTGAATTGGAAAGCGATGGCTTTTTCCCCTCTCATCACTACATGTAAATCTTCATCAGGTTGGTGACTTTCCAGCATATCACACCCACTGTTTGTGTTTTGCTTTGTTAATCTATTAGCTCAGCAGATAATCAGTCTTAGAAAGAATTAGCACTTTGATGATGCCCGTTCTGCCTGACGAAGCACCTTTGTTGTTATTTTTTTAATTAAGGTGACTAGTATTTCTTTCCATGAAGAGCCAGCCTGTGAGTTTTCTAGCCACCAGCAGAGCATCTTCTGTAATTCCACTCACCGAGCATATTCACCAGCCTGTCAGCTTCTGACTGCTTCTCCTGTGCTATGGACTTTCACACCACTCTGGGAAAGCTTCTCAGTCCAAAGATACCACCTGCTTCCTTGTGAACTCCTCAAAAAAACTTTTGAGACTGTCCTGTAGGACAAGTGGTTGTTGTGGGAGATGAACCAACATAGAGGATTGGAGGGCTGAATGTGGAGTCTCCTGACGGGTTTGGTTTGGGCTGTTCTAACTGTGAAGGTTAACCCTTGGTTTTCAGGTCTAATGCCATGTTCAGCCATTATTTCCCGAAGTCCAGAGCTGCTGTCAGTGGGCTGAAAGGTGGTTTGAACAAAGAACTGAGTTCTAGCAAATAAAATACAGAAGGTTCAGATTGAGCCCACATTAAAATTTAGTCCCTAATTTTAAGACAAAAGCAGAATTACATTAAGCAGCTAAGCTGAAGAAGTGGCTTTATTTCTTCATAGCATCCTTGTACATATGCTGAAATGCATTCCTTCCCCATCCATCACAGTAAAGAGCGTATTTGCTTAAAGTAGTTGTGAATGAAAGAGATGTGATGAAATCACCGCCAACGGTCAGGCTGGGAATTCATCAAGATGTCTACTGATCCTCTTAAAAACGTATCATTGCCTGTTGAATTGTGGAGCCTAATGGAAGGAAAATTAGTCGACAAAAGTTGGTTTTATTTTCCCAGAGTTATAGACTTCATCGTATTTCCAATTCGCTGCTAAACAAAGCTATGAGCCTACCTTTTGTTCAATTCGAAGCATTTAATGACTTCATAAAAAAAACAGGCTGTCGAAATTTATATCCATAAATTGTCATCTTTGCCTTATTTTCAATTTTCCTGTGAAGTTATTAAAACATTATGTGATCATAATATATTTATGGGGAGGGGGAAATGAGGTGTAACTCTGACTGAGGCACAATGATTTGATAAGAACTGTAAAGCATCAAGTGCCACTAACCTGTACAGAGGAAGATGTGTATGTGTGTGTGTGTGTGTCTATACACTGAGTGGAGTTTTGAGTACATATATTCCATACTTGTTGCATGGAGTTTCTATCCTCCCAACCTACATAAATATTAATGAGACTCAAAGGTATCAAACTCTGCTCAACAAGTTGAACTTAGACTCCTTCCTGCCTTTGAACTGCTTTGGCTTTTTCTTTTGGATACTGCATGACAGAGGATAGGAGTTTTAAAGCAAACTTGATGGTGGTGTTTTGCTGCTAACAAGCACAGAGCCCATTATTATTCCCTATGACTTTATTCGCAGGGGAGAAAAAAAAGAAAATATTAATGGACATAAGTAGCTTTCTAGGTTTCTATTCTGCTCTGTCTTCTGTTAGGTTATACCACACTTTCCCTGTGGTATCTGAACTTCTGGCCTGTTTTGACAGCTGGGTGCAGAGCCAAACTTACCTTTGTAAGTAGGATGCTGAGCACGTTGACTGTAACAGCTCTGGACAGGGTTATTTTTTTTTTTCCTGCTGCTTATCTGCACAGTGTTTTGTGCTGGGCTCCTTGCTTAGGACTCCTGTGACTGTGTTAAGAGCTCCTAGTATGGCACCAAAGGCAGACTTACAATTTAGAAAGTCTGGTGCTCTAAGTTGCTAGGCTTTCTCTCCATGGAAAGAAGCCGCTGCAGTGTGCAAGCTAAACACAGCAGGCAGGTCTGAAAGATGTCTGTATTGAAATAAAAAGGGACCCCTGATTTTCTGACCAAAAAAGCAGTCCTGCTTTCACCCCAGTGTGGCACTGTTTTGAACATATTATTCACTTTAGGGAAAAGCTGGACCTGGTATAAATCAGAGGAACCCATCGTCTTGAGCAGTGCTACTCCAGTCTCCAGCGGTCGAGAAATGGTCCAATCAAACTGATGGCATGTCAATATGAGTGATAGGAGGCGTATGTTTCTGTGTGCTAAAAGCAGCACAACACATTGCAAGGGATAGGAAACTGGAGCAGTTCCGACAGAGTCACATATGGCTTCACATATATAATGTGCAAATTCATCAGTCAAAAATATTGAAACACTTCATAAGGGTAAAGCTCTGCTTCTACAAGGGCTGCGCTCCCACAGACCTGAGGGGAGCAGAGTGGAATCAGAGCCAAGTGCTTGTAAAATCCTCCCACAATAGTGTTTTCCAGGGTGGTCACATGTGAACAACTTTCATCTTGTGAGACCAGGATTCATAGCTGGCTTTAGTCATATCCAGCTGAGTGATTGCCCCCATCTTCCTCTGTCACATGCATAATAGCTTCGGCCATCCTGGACTGGGAGAAGCTGTCCATGCTCAAGCAGACCTGTGATAGCAAAGGAGGTTGCAAGACAAGTGCCTCACCCCGTACCTGTTAGAAGATGAGGAGAGAGGGCTTCATCGTAGCTATGTGGGTTGGAGGACTACAGCATCTTGCCAGTCAGGACAGAGGGCTTTTGACAGCGTGCTCCAGAGCTGATGTAAGGTTGCCAAAGGTTGTTGAAAGCGAGCACAGAGTTAAGCAGAAAATAGGCAGAGTTAAGCCTCTGTGCCAGAAAAAGGCCATTTCAGGTCAGGAATGAAGAGCCTTGGCAAAGCTGTGTGGGGAATCCAGCAAGGTATCTGCCCCCAGGACTCCCGTCTCCAATCCGCACTAATATTTGGCTCTTTCAGGGTTGCTACATCCACTCATTAAAAAGAAGATGCAAAGAAAATATATGCAGGTATTTTTCCCTTCTAGGTGTATCCCAGCACCATGAAGTTTCATTTTTGCACATCCAAACAGCTCTCCAGCACCAAGAAACAAGTGTCTGGGCTCACCAAAAGCATATATTTATCTTTCTGGAACCAGCACATACCCCATGCTTTGCAAAGCTTATTTCAATTGCTAATTTTGGGTTGACAAGATGCAAGGTGCCCCAGAGTGTAGTTCGCTGCATAGTCTGTGCTGAACTGACAGGACAGATACACAGGGTCATATGCTGGCACATGGAAGAAATAACGAAAAACATTATCTACATTAGAACTATTTAAGATAACCCTGAGAGTCCTCCTCACAGACAGCTCCGCTCCTGCTGACTCTAACTGTATAATGCTAGAGCAGAAAGCCAGGCCCAGCATGGCTGGTAGGAGAGGGGTTTAATTATTTTCATTCTCCATTTTCATTTCAGCCTTCCTAGTAATTTGCGTTGCCTTTGTTACCAGAACGAGCGAGACAAAAGATATTTGCCTTGTAGATTCCTTTTAAAAGCAGTTCTTGTGCTAGCGACTGCAGCCTGCCTGACAAGCTGCAAAATCCAAAACCCACAAACCCACGTAGGTTCAGCATGGAGCACAGACCCAGGGTGACTCTTCTGGACCACGACCCTCCAAGGGCAGAAGAGGACCACAGTCCTCTGGACCTCTCCTCACTCTTTGATGGGGTTGCCAACAGCAATGCAAGCCCAGCCTCAGGCATATATTGTTTTCTGTCATAGACCATTTCTTAGCAGGAGCTACACCACTAACCTCTTTCCACTGGATCACCAGAGATGCTTTTGATGGAATTAGCTCATGGTGACGGCCACAGCAGCTGATTTGGAGGCAGGAGCTGAGGAGTGAATACCTATGCTCTGTTACTGAACCTTGGTGCTTAATAAAACTGCATCTGTGTGTCGAAAAGGAAAGCAAATTGCTAGCACTAATGGAAGGGTACATTGTCTGAGACACTTCCAGACACCCAGGAGACCATCGTGTTTTCCTGTTGGAGTTAAACTGATGGGTGTTGTTCCAGACTACACACATGGGAATGGTCTTTATTTTCATTTCCAGCTCAGAAAGCTTGTGCCCACCATTTTCTCATTGGGAAATCAGACTGTTTTCTGTACCTGCTTATAATAAAATAAGAGCCCAATAGCACAGCATAGCTTTCATTCCAAACCATCTGTGAACTTGAGAGTAGCAATTGGAAAATGCTGGTATGTCTATGTCCACAACCAGAAATCTGCATGTCCTTTCTGCCTGACCTCTGAGCTGGCCATGAACAAACAGGCTACTTTTCAGAAAACCGTATTAACAAGGAATTCTTCCTTCAAAGATACTGGAGTACAGCAGTTCACCAGGTCTTTCTCAGGGACACTGTCACATCTGGGGGAGGGCAGGGGGGGAAACAGGCAGGTTTTTGTCATTAGCTATCAAAATTGGGACAGAGGAGGCTGAGCATTTGGAGTAAGAGGTCATATAAGAATCCATGTGCACGTAGGTGAATTTACCTGTACCAGAAAAAAAAAAAGGAGGAGCTCCATCAGAATTGTTCAGAGACAGATCTCTTTTGTTAGAAAATATTGGGGTTTTAATGCAGAGATTACAGCATTATCTGTTGCTGGAGACAAAATATGGCTGTATACATTAAAAATATTGAATATGGCTGGCTACCGTGTGGATACACACAGCTGATGTAGTCAGAATACATTCATTATTCTGGAAACACAGGCAGATTCTGTGCTTTGCTGCAATTTGCTGATGCTCTGCTTTTCATTCCATTTGAACCTGTTTCCCTTCATGTTAAATATTTTTTGAGTAGAGTTGGCTCTGCTGTTTTTAATGCCCTTAGCAGACTTTGGAGGTCACTGTAGCAGAGCAACTGGTGAAGACAGCAGAATTCCAGCAGCAATTGAACTGCTTCCATGAACCACTCTTCGTTGTGTCCTCTGGACATCTGTTGTGCTTCCTTATTGGGGACTGTTGGCTTTGCTCTTCAGGAACCGAGCAAAATATTCTCAAGTTCAAAAATACTCTGAAGTGCTGGTTAAGTCAGATCTAAACACAGATAACAACACAAGCAACAAAACCATTTGCAAAGCTTTGCAGCTCTTAACATTAGTGTATGCCTACATTAACGAAGAGGAAACTCTACTGATTATTGACTGAAATTCCCTTTGCACTTCTTAAACAGCCTGAGTTTCACACAGCCTTAAATCCTCTCACTCCCAGATGACAATGAGGAGGAAAAAGTGCTGGCAAAGGGAAGGCGAGAGAGGAAGGTGGATGGCTGCAGAGGGCAGGAGGTTTCCGTAGTGTGGTGGAGCAGCCTTCTGCGGCACAGGCACGGACAAAAACTGGCCCTAGCTTGACTGCAGAAGGCAGAGCCTTTTCTGAGCAAGAAGCATGGCAACACCAGGCCACAAAAGTCTTCCTTGGTGAGGTCCCAGCAACAGCAAGTCAATGCATAAAGATGCTGGGTCCAACGGCAGCCATGGAGCATGCCATAGCCATGTCAGATGAGACCAGCCAAGACATTTGTGTCTCTTGATACAACGGCAATGTTGCAGGAACACAGCACGGTGATTTTGCCCAGCGTCTTCTGTACACACCCTGAGCCAGGCAGGAGGTAGTTTCTGGGGAAAGGACATTATTAACAGTGCCTTCCAGAAGTTTCTGGCAGCTCTCAAGAGAGCAAGTTGGTCTTTCACAGGAATTTTCTGCTTGAAAAAGTTAGAGGTGGGGTTTTTTCCTACACCATGCTGCAGGCTCCTGCATGTTATGTTGTCATACTTGGCAAGAGGACGAGGGGTAAGGAAGTGTTAAGTTATAATGTAAATTGAGTTTATTGCTGTCTGGCAGAATATTTTGGCAGCCTTTTGTGACAAAGCCTCTGCCACAAACACTTTTTTGTGTTTGGAACCAGGTCAAACTGTTAATCTGGGTGTCTGCAGGGACATGTACAATACTACAGCAGCTCCTACTGTCAGAAGACGGATGCATCCCTGGCTTCCCACCGAATGCGCTCCCTCCTGACAATGTTAGAGCCGATCGGTTTTGCTAGCAAGAAATGTCATTGGGGCGGGAGGAAATGACTGATTCAAAAGGGTCTGCGTTAAATAGCTGTTCAAACCACAATCATTCCAGATTCTCAGTGTTTCAGGACAGGCACCACATCTTTCTTGAGGCCATCAGAAGTGTAGCACAGCTAACTGCTAATCTGCCAATCTGCTAATTTCAAAGCTGTGGAGGAAATGTATCCCAGCCTGGGCCTGAGCAGGTTGACTCCCGTTGCTGTAAGTCAAGTTTTGTGTCACAGACTGCCACAGGAAGCACTAATGCAGGGCACAGGGGGACGCTGGCCAGTGGGTCTAGCAGGAGGAAGGACTCATCCCGTGTGTCCTCCTAGGAGGGCCTTCCTGTTCACTGTGTCTCTGTAGTATCACATGAAAACATCCATTAGGCTATGATGAGTGTTTCTGTCATGATCCATTCTCCATTATTTCAACTGAGGAAGGGAGGGAGAGAAGGATACTAGCGAGCTGCACTTCTTTTCCTTCGCTGGTCCCATGATAGTACCAGTTAAAATTAATGGGGCTGTTCTGCGTGTGCAAGCGTAGGAGAAGATTTATTTGACAGAGATGCAGATGAAAGGGTTAACTGTATGCCTAAAATGGCTTCACTACTCAAATATTTTCTTGGAAAGCTTTGAAATGGTAAGCCTTTGTAGTTTTTCTTTTTTTTAATTAACATTGATCATTGGCTGCACCAATTAATGCAATTACTTGGTCCAAAATAAAACATCCTATCAGATCTGTATCATATGCTAGTCCTCTCAGAAAAACAATTTGGGCAGAGCAGACTGAAGAAGTGGATTAGCCAAAGAAAACATTTCTGTTAAAAGAAATTATCATTTGAGGTTGTTTGGGTTTTTTTTTTTAGAAGAAATGATACATTGCCTGCATGCAGAGTCATAACCCATTTCCTTTTCAATAGGATCTTAATATGTTTAATCACTGGGCTGTCATATTAACTGTCTATTATTTTTATTTAAAAAACATGAAAGAAACAAATGTTACAATCTAGGAAATTGGCTCAATATTGACATTTACTCTTGGGATACAGGTAGGATTTGAAGTTTCAGCAACTTTGGAAGATGGGGGTTCTGCCACGCATTCACATCTGATTATTCCAGTTAATTTCAGTGATCAGAGAAGTTTACAGGCGCTGTTAGTTTCCCAGTTATGCATCCAAAGGATACATTGGAAAACAGAGACATGACCTGAGTGTAACCTCCCTCTGATCTATAAGCTATATTAATATGACTGTAGGTGGTGGGAATTTGTATACTTGGATCCAATATTTTTTTCCTCTAAAGTGTTAATCCTTTACTTGGAACCCACATGTAAAAGACTTGGCTTTTCATGACCAGATCATGTGTTTTCCAGGCCAGCGGATGCCTCAGCAGATCTACTGGTGGGAATTTGTTACCATCAAACCTGAAACGAGAGCTTAATTCTGGGTTTGCCTGAGGGCCAAACCTTTTTCACAGTTCCAATCCACATCTAAATACCAGCACTTTGATCTTCCCTGCTTCATCGACATTCCCTTTATCCTTAAAAGAGATTCAGCCAGATTTGCAGTGGAGATTACACCTCACTTCTTTGTACCTCTACTTGCATGAGCATCAAAACCCACTATCTCCCACACGTTCCCGCTCGCTGGGTGGTGGAGACCATCCTGGGAGGGTGTTCCATCCTGGCCATGTGAGGCAGCGCCTTCCAGACAAACTCAGAGACAGCAGCAAAACAAAACTTAGGAGAGACAATACTTCCGACTTCAGTCTCCACCCAGCATTTCCCAGGCTCTGGAGGATTCTTAATGATGTTGCTCATTGGCATGTCCCACCTTGACGCCACACACCTTCTGAATGCCCCTCCAGCACAACAAGCAAAGCGTGCTCCTACCTCTGCACCTAACACAATGCAATGGACCTTCTCCTCCAGAGCTGTCCCCTCCTGCTGCTCCTCTTCCACTAACAGTGAAGGGCTGGCTTCTCCCCAGGACTCTCCCAGACACCACATGCCTTGTTGCAACTTCTCCCAGACATGTGCCTGCTTGATGTGGTTACTCCTGCACCCAGCTGAGGAAGCCCAGCAACATTTCTCAGGCCAGCACAGTAGTTTTCAGCCCAGGAGGTCACATCAGGTCAAATGAAACACTTTGCAGATGTTGGCAAAACACGGGCGGGGGGGGGGAGGAGTTAATAAATAAAAGTAATTCTTTCTTCCTCCCTCCAGTTCTTCCTCAAAACACTAACTAAAAATAGAAAAATTTGGGGGTTTATATATTCTTTTTACTTATTTTAAAACATTAAATAGAGCTGAAAAAACAAGTGAAATATTACTTTGCATGTCAACTTTCCCATTCACCAAAGCTGCTATGAGAAGGAGGGGGATTGGGATGTATCTCCCACACCTGTTTTATAAATATTCTTTACTGTTGTAACTGAGCTGAAATATCATTTTATTCCACTAATCTATAAAGATCGCCTGAGCAACCCATACCCTGAGCTTTGGCATGGGACGTAAAAATAAGGGTCTGAGGGGTTACCTGCAGTTCCTCTTCCAGGTCATCCCTCTGGGGCATGAGGCACAGAGGAGTTTGTCTTCTGTCAAACACGCATTTGCATCCAAGGAGAGAGAGCACAGAAGGAGCACGGAGCACGAAAAAGTTGTGGACTTTGTGCTGTGGGGCATTTGCAAGCAGATGAGTGGTGCCAGACCTAGAGGACAGAAAATCAGGACATGCACTTGGCAAAAGGTCTGCAACACAGAAAACAAATGGCACCGGTTCAGCTGAAAATCTCAGTGGCCGTGAGGAGTCCCAGGCTGCTGTGTGAATCCCCCAGCAGCCACCACCTGCAGGGGCTGGAAGCTGAGATCTTTAAAAGAATCAAAGTGAATTAGGAGTCAAAATCAGTGGAAATTCAGTGTGAAGCAGATACCTTTGGGGCTGCTTGCAGGCTGTATAGATCTAGATACAATAGCTAGGAACTCCCCAGAGCACTGACCAGGCTGTTGCTGTGTTTGAGAAGTGCTCTCCCTTGGGTGTAAGTTGCAAAAGTGCATATCAGCAGCAGGTCTGAGTGGGCTCAATACTTGCACCACGCCATAACAGAGAGAGTTTAAAAGTAGGTCACAGCTCACTGTAATGTAAACTCTTTCTTCTCAGGTGCATCAAGGTGCTCTTTCATGTCCTTCTGAGCCAGTAGCAGCAATTCCTGAGCATGCAAAGCATCTGTGATCCATCTCCCACAGTACCTGCTCCGGGGACTCCGGAGAGCTGAAGACTCACTGTATGCTGCAGGGTTGGGCAGGAGGGGGAGGATGGCAGCAGGTGCCACATGCCACAGCATACAGAGCTTGGGTGACAGTCAGTGGTATCAGATAGCTTAGCTTTCAGGTCTGAGGATGCCTTTACACGTTTCTTAGCACTGCCCGGCACTGCTGCGATGTCCTGCAGCGCACAGAGTGACCCTGTGCTGCTTTACTTGCCATGTCCTAGCTGCACTTGTATCTCTTTGCCCTCATGAGGTACTTCCTGGCTCAAGCACATGTGTTTTCCCGTGGGAAAATGCACTTTTTCCTAGCAACAAAGGCAAGGTCCGAGATAAACCATCTCAGTACAGCAAGATTAACAGGGAGGTTGAGAAAAATAGATGTGTGGTCATCACCTAGTGTCAGAAGCTTCAAACAGATAGGAAGTTGAGTGCTCCATTCACCATTTTTCTCCATGAGAGGCGAAAAAGCCAGAAGAAATTGCAGTTGTCTGTTACTTGAAGAAACGAGTTCTTCACCTCATCCCTTCATACCTGCAGTGAATGGATGATAAGACTGGGAGCTTCCCCTTTATCTCTAGATTGAAATCCCACCCGCTTGCTTTGAATATCACCAGGGCCGCTGCTCTTGATGGTTCCCAATTTTCTGCACTGAGAATATGGAAATTTGACCATCACCTACATTGCTTGCCTGTACAATTACAGCCAAGGGCTGAAACAAGCAGACCTTGAATGAGAGATGGAGTCATGAAAGCTCACCAGAAGAGAAGGTAAATTTGCTTGTTCTCCACATGATGAAAGAACGGAACCAGTGTGAACATTTTCCACTGAAACTGACTTTCCGAAACAAACAGTTAACATCTAAATAATTCTATTCACAGGAAATACCTGCTTCTCATGGAAAATGTCAGTTTTTCAGATAGAGCAATACATAAAAATGTCATATGTCAAAATATATCAAAGATATTTTGTCTGAACTAAAATTGAGGTGGGGTTGTTTGCAAAAATTGAAGCAGGGAGAAGTTAGACTTCTCTGACTCCGTCACTGAATAATATCTAGCTCTCCTACAACTGGCTTCATCCACAGCGCATGTATAACTGGATCCTCTCCTTTTACACACAGGAAAAAAGCTGAGATATCTGAATGATAAGATTAGGGTAGAAATGAGGCCTTGAGTATTCTGGATAAAGTCATTATCATTCAGTCACCATCTGAGAGCCTTTGGCCCCAGTGAGGTCAACTGGCATCTCTTTCTCTCGCTACAATCAGCACTGCAGGCATCAGGATTATCTCACTGAAGAAGCACATTTATTGGGCACACTGCTCATAGTAAATATAGCAAGTGTTGCCCATTTTTTTCCCCAGGTGTAGTCACGCATTGATCACTTGCCAGCTGCTGGTGCCTGTGTGTGTTAGCATGGGGGCAGACAGAGAGCTTTAATGGGAGCCCTTGTGTGATGCTAAACCACAGAGGTTTTGTCTCTCCCCCTCCATGCCAGCCCGGCAGGGCAGGCTGTGCTCACCACCACCCCCAGCCCTGGCCCCCTCTGCGGTGGCCTTGGAGATGGGTACCAGTAGGAGGGATGCTCTGGGTTTCTCCAGGAAACCTGCCAAACTGCACGGGATGAATGCAATCTGGAAAAATCTGTGTACCGCGAAGCGCTTGTACAGCTGGAAGGATGGAGTTGTTACTTCAGGTAGGCCTTTCTGTAAATGTAAAGGGGCATCTCAAAATGCATTTCCAACACAGAAATGCAGAGCTCTGCTCTGCCTCATTTTCACCTGCGATGTGTCATCTCTTAAGTCGCCCCAATTTACCACACACCAGCAGGAAATTTAGTTTGTGAACACAACTCCTGCGGTTGTATGTGCCAGTTAACCACACGATGACCAAAAGGACTGCTGTAAGTACATTGGGGTATAATTCTGACTCTGACTGATATCAATAACAAAAACTGCCCTGGATATCATCTTGACCATCACTGTGCATGGGATTCTCAGTTTGAGGCTGAGAACATGATGAGATGAACACAGTAGGTTCATCACAGCTATAGCTGTTTCTATAGAAATCCTCCCCAAAGCAGTTAATTGTTTCCATCCTTCACACTCAAAGGAAATAAACTTACACTGAAGTCCCAGTAGTTTGTCCAGGGTTCCTCTCTTAATGTCTCTGCTCTACAACACCTGACAAGAGCTTCCCAAGTGGCTGCCTACCCAAAAAAAGAGAGGAGACATCAGCAAGGACATACTGACAGCTCCACAGACGGATACTTGGATGCAGCCCTAAAGATCAGAGCAACAGCATCATCCATAGTCGACCAGAATTTCTCTTTTACAGGGAATAAATATTGGATTATATATTTTGCATCATGACTGCCTTCTACTTTCCTCTCCTTTCTTTTTTTCTTTCTGTGTGGTAAGGAAAGAGCATATGATGAGTGTGGTGTATTATTACTGAATATTAATCTCTTCTATTCAGTCAGTGCATGCATTCATTTATACGGATGATTTGCTAGTTTTGTTTGAATACACACACACATATTTAACAGTAAGGTTTATTATGAAAAATGCCATCAAATTAACTCTTTTAAAAGATGCCAATATTATTGGCAAGAATTGCATTTTATTTTCTTTGTAAATGTGCTGCTTCCTTAGACATTCATTTCTTTGGAAATGCAGTACATTTCCAAACACAAAGACACTGGTGATGAGCAACTGTCATTCCCACATTAAAAAGCAAAACCAAGCCTTGATCTTTCTACAGCAGATTAGGGAGTGAGATAAAAATGAGACGAAAGCCTCAAATGCCTGTTCCACTAGGTTCGAGGCATTCTTTTTGTTTTAGTTCCGCACTCTGCCTCTTTAATTCCCCCTGGCTCAAATGCCAATTTTCTGCTATGTTGGCATGACTGCCGAAGAATTGCTTCTGTTAATAAACTGCACAAAATAGCTGAGCAATTAGGCAATTAAACTGTTTTAAATTTAATTTAAAACCCTGGCATTTTGCTAGGAGTACTATTTTTTTCTTTAATCCCATCTTTTTCGTGTGGTGGGAGGTAAAGAGCAAGATGGAAGGGTGGGAAGGCAACATGGTGATGAGGGATGAGTCTGGTGTGATTGGAGTTTACTGAGGCTCCAGCCGCAGATAAGCACAAGGGCTGTCTGCTTTGGGGAGCACATTTCAGCCCTTGACCCTTATTAAAACAAGTAATTTTTTCCCTAACATTTAACACACAAACAAGCTTAATCTGATTTCTGTCCTGATCCCAGATGGGTATCAGAGCTTGTAAGCAAATGATTTCAAGAGCTGCCTACCTGCTTTTGGCTGCTAATTCAAAATAAAAAGGCTCAGTGGAGAAAACACAGGAATTACTATGCCCAGGGGTAAGCAACCTGTTCTGCTCATCACCGCATGTTCCCACTGCATTCAAAGGCACTTCTCCAAGTTACCTGGACCGTAGGAAAGTTTGTCCTTTGAGCTTATTTGACCTGTACTTACAGAGATGCCTGTTTCTGCTACAGCTCAAGTTTGTATTTTGATAAATGCTCTCTCGCTGACTTGCCGTCAATGATGACACAAGGATTTACACTTGCTAGAGACAGGCCCAAGTGGAGAAAGGTGAGAAGGCTTCTCCCACCATGCCACAGCTGCATCCCTAAGCACATCACTGACTGCCTTGCTCCACTGTCAGCCACAGCCCCTCCTGGGACACTCATACAGTGCGGGTCACGCTCTGGCAGCCACCTCCATCTCGTTTCATCCCTCCCCAACCCAGTCATCTCCCCTGGGCCACCACCCAAAATCTGTGCATGTTCCTCTGTTCTGCTCCACAGTCCCAATCCATCCGGTTCATGGACCCAAGCAAAGTTCTCCCAATAACCATAAATCTTCAGCTAGACAGCAACATCCCATCCCTGTGCACTGCAACTACTCTTCCACCCTCACTGCTTTGCACCATGCACCACCTCAGCTGACCCATAACTCTACCACTCCTAAGTGTTTCAGAACAATCTGCCCTCTTTACTTCTCAATGCATTAAATCTCTTTTCTTACCATAATGGCTGGAAGAAACAAAACATTCTCTTTAGTACCCTGCTAAAACTTTCCCCTAATAAAAACTCACCACATTTTCCAAGCCTTTTTGAACTACCTACATTTGGACAAATGATGCCACAGCTAAGCAAAATATAGCAGAATGTTGTATACCCTGCAGTGCTGACTGTCTCCTCAAGGAAAGCTCATATTTCCGTGGTCACATAATGGCTATTTTTAGTGAACCCATCATTCTTGTTATTTTCCTAATCTTTGAAATTAAAAATAATAGGAAAAGAATTAAATGGATTCTTCTAAATGTTACAGTAGCCACACACCATTTGCAAAATTCAAACTGAAACTTCCCCCTCTGAGCTAATTTGGGGATATCAACATTAACAATATTCACGTCATCACTGCAATCAGGCTCACATTATCATTTCCACTTAATACACCATTGGGACCAATCCTGTGGTAGCTGGGGAAATGTACTATAAGTTGATTCATTATTTCTGGTACAATTCTATGCTTAATCGAGATCTGTTCTGCACAATGAACTCACGGAGAACAGACAAGTCATTCCCAGGAAGCTCCTTACTGCAAACCTGAATGCCTCCACACCTCCATGCTGCAGAGGCACTGTCAGCAACACAGGCTGTGCCAGGGTGTTAATAGAGATACAAGGGCTGGAATTGTTGGATGACTTGGAGAAGTGAGACATGCCATGGAAACAGGCTACTCATGGCAGTGGTTTAGAGTGATGCAGAGAATTGGGGCAGCAGCGAGACTCATTTGCTGCTTTTTTGACATCTCAGAGCGCTATTTCAAAACCTTGTTTGTCTCCGTGTGTTAGCACAGATTGCAATATTAATTTCTGTCTGCTCCTCCCTCCTGATGTGGACTTACCACCACTAGCCCTTTGGCTGTCCAGTCCATTTTGACAGCAGGGTCCTCAGAACAGCAGCTCCCTCTCTGTGTCTATACAGTGCCCAGCATGAAGAGAAACTGATTTTTTGCTGGACCTTTAGCTGCTACTGTAATGCACATAATAACAGTATTACATCTTTAAACTATCTGTCCTGTTTCAACACATCTGACAACCTTCCTGCAAAAAAAGAGTTCACGTATTATGCATATGTGAACAAGCTCTAACATCAAGTGAACAGCACATAATCCCAGATCATCTTCTGACTGTCACAAAAACCCAAACTGTCACAGACATGACATAGGGAAGAATAATTAAGATAATGGGTTGGTCAGTGTGCTTGTACATCACTTAGCAGTCATCAACAGAATTACTGCTCAAGGCAGACCTCAGATCATTCCTCAAGCCTCCTTGCTAGCAACATGTAGCTGGGACTTCAGAATAAGGTAGTCTATACACACATATAAGTATGACAAGATTTTCAGGCACCACAGCTCTTAGAAGGGAAGCATGAACTTTCCTGATCCCACGAGTGGTATACCAAAATCCTTCTGTGCCAACACCACAGTCAGAGCGCCATGCTCTGGCAGGGGCTCACAGGTGGGAGGTGACAACAGCTCCCCATGGGGTACCAGCACCTTCCTGGCTTGGATGGGACACATAGCTACACCCCTGGGTACGCTGATCATGCCATCCTTGGTGACTGGTACTGCTTTATTTCTACGAAGGTTCAGGATTATCCATCTGTGCCTTTCCTTTGGTCAGGGACTCAGCTCTGATTCAGCTCTGGTTCAAGAGCCATATGTGGTCATGAACCACATGTTGGACTCTTCTGCTTCATTTTGTAACATAGCAACTAAAGGAGGTCCCAGGAACTTAGTTGTTTATTGTACTTCCTACAAATACCAGCAGAGGTTGTATTGAAATGTAAGATAAACACGTATGCAAATAACACATCGACTCTGATTCAGTCATGATGACTTTTCCAATAAATATACAATCACTTTATAATACACTACATTTGTATATTTTAAACGACCTAATTGATAGGAGCATGAAAGCATTAAATTACCATATAGCAAGACAACTACACACTAGACATCTATTAACATACATGTCAATCAGTGTTTTACCAATTAATGGCTATCTAATTATCTTGCTATAATGAGCTTGTTAAATGCCAATTAAATGGCAAGATGTTTGAATGCATTAATAAGAATGTAATTACACAGTTATTGGTGACATAATTTTCACATCATTAACTAGTTACTTACCCTTATTGAGTTTAATAAGTATATTCTTTTAACTTCCCATTGATCCTCATCAGGATACAATTGCCCGTTGGTTCAGACTGAATGAGATGGCTATAATTATCAGGATCATTATTGGAAAAGTTTCGTGTTTCCATAAGCAATAACTGAAGAATGCACTGGAGGAAAAGCCAACTGAAAGTGTAACTACACTCTGTGCACACAGAGAACAACCTGGGATAGAGAATCTTCTTCCAGACAGGAAATGTATCACTGATAAGAGCTTCCAAACCTGGAAATTGCAGTTTGTTTGGACAGCGTAAGGTCAATTTTTTCCTGTCAAACTTTGCTACCAGTGTGCTTTAACTGAAATGAAACCATGAGGAAGGCTGAGTCGTCACCTGGCATGTCCTCCCCAAGTGAGGACACCCTGGGACAGCCCAGGAACAGGCAGACTGGGACAATGCTCCCCTTGTTTGCTTTGTATTGCTCTTGGGGAAATGGTTTCTGCTGCCTTTGGCATAGCTGGAAAGGATGAAGTGCAACGAGAAGCACACAATGTGCTCCTGCACGGAGAAGGGCAGTACAGCCTGGTGGGACCAGCTCTCTGCTGGGACTCAGGAGATCATGGCATCATTCCCAGCTCCAACTCACACTTACACTGAACTTTGGAGAAGTGGCTTAATCGACCCTGTCCTCCCATTTTCTGGGACTTGTGAGAGTCAAATGATCACCAGCGATACTGAGGTATCCAAATCCTCCAGGTCAGAGGCTGCACAAACACTGGTGCCAACAGCAGCTCCCCATGGAGCAGGTATTACAGCAAGTTAAAGCTGTCCACAGGAAGCTGAACCGAGGTCTTCGCTTCAACCATTAGAGTGTAATAGCTTGTATAAAAGAAAATAGCCATTCTTCCATCCCAAATCTTTTATTTATGAAAAGGAAATAAATCATCCAGTGCATTTCCACACCAGGAAAAGCTATTTAACCAAGCGAGCATGCGTGAGCCATGGCAAATGCACAAATAGTTCTGAGTTAATCTCTTCCTCCCTCTCATCCCATTTTTGCAAAAGATTGGGCTAATACCATATCTACTGTATTTAAAATGAAGAAAGAGCTTGACTGGCAGTTACTGAATCAGACACTGTACTATGTGTATAACTAACTCAGCCCTTGGCCTCAGTGACTTAACTAGCCACCCCTCATTAACCTTGATGAGTGCCACAGATCCCAGTGCAGCTCGGCATGTGTCCTGTATCCCCAGCTCTATGTGCACTGTGCATCTCTGGTGGAGCTTTGCCAGTATTTCCCAGACACCAGGAGACAAGAAGACGCTCGGTGGTCCATCACGACTCAGCAGAGAGCTGCAGCCTGCATGTTTAAGTGTTTTTCTGAACTGGAGCCAGTGGAACTACCTCATCTCTCCCAAGGATGTAACTTAGCCCTCTTCCAACATTTCTTCTTTCTCTTTTCATCTATCTTTCTGACTCCTTCAGTATTTTATGAAGAGAACCAGGGAGGTCTGCTGAATTCCTTTGCCTCCTGGGATGTATCTAACAGGAACGTGTTGTTCCTATCTTGGACAAGTAAGATGGGCAAATGCATACACAGACATCACAGTAACATCATCTTCTATTGTTCTCTACTGATCTAGGCACATTGCGGATGTGCTTTGTTGGTTTAAAGAGTTGTTTTCAGTGGATACTTGTCAGGTTCCTTCCCTCCCCCATTTTCATCTTCCTATAGGAGAGACAGTTTTGCGTGAAAGCACGGAGGTGCTCTCCTTTTCCTCAACAAAACAGAAAGAGGGGGGGGGGGGGCGGGGGGAGAGACATAAACTCTCCAACCCCTAAAGCAGCATTTTTGTTTTTCACCCCAAAAGCAACAGGAAATTGCACTGAGAAGGTATGGTAATAATCAGCACTGACTGGAGTAATGATGTGTCTCCTGCACTGAAGCTCCTGACAGCAAAATCATGGCCTGCTCCCCACAGGTATCAAAGTCACTAATTACCCATCGTGCACACAGGATTGGCATTCATTAGAGGAACTGACACTGTTTTATTCAGTCACGGGGTGTCTCTTTCAAGTCCCTGCACTTCTCCCTTTGATAGAAACAGACTGCACCAGCACAGGTGCCATTTGCCTTCTGTCACTGGGCACCATGCTGCACCTCGCTGGCTGCTGTGCTGCGTGGCACGTGGGGTTCGAAGCCAAGGATGTGGCGAGCTCATCTGAAGGAGCAGCTTTCCGTGGTGCTTGCAAAATGTTTAATAACAGGGCATGGATGAGCACGTTTCTAAGCTCTGCTGCTGCTGCTGCTGCTGCTGCCGCCCACCTGGTTCTGCAAAGCCGAAGGGTCTAAATCCCTTCTCAGCAACGTCCCCAGTGTTGACATCTAGATCCAGGTGGTTCCTCTGCCTCTCAGAAGAACAGGCCACCCAAAGAAAATGTGTTGTTCCTGCTGTTTTTTCAGAGCTAGGCTAATCAAGATAGTTCTGCTATAATTGTGTATGTAGGCAAATGAGATGATAGGTAGGCTCCACCTTACTAAATTCAAATCCAAAGGTCCTCGATGTCTGCACAGACCACATTTGCCTGCAGCCCTGTTTCAGACCCACCTGTGATGGGATTTATACTTCTGCCTCATACCCATTTCCCCGTTGCAGCATTCCTCTTTATCTTCCAATATATTTTTTTTCTAGGTTGCTATTTGCTTTTACCCTGTGTCTTTGAAACTGAAAATGGTAGTTAACAATTAAGAATAATTATTTTATTGGCGTATTATCTCTACAGTGGCACTCACCAGAAGAAAATAATAAGGAGTCAGCACTGGTAATGTTAAACAATTTATGGGTTACCTAGTTCAAAGAGACACTAGAGCCCGTCTTTACACTGAAACATCCAGTACTGATCACTGTTATAGCCAGAGCATCTTGCTTGGGTGAACCATTAGTGTATTGTAGCACAGAAATCCCTATAGTGGCTATAAAACATGTTTATATATCTATAAACCCAGGATGCTTTGGTCTACTGAAAGCACTTAGATACTCTGATAAAGAACAACATATAGCAGCTGGATGTATGGCAAAAAGAAAGACGACATGCTCACGTTTTGAGATCAGTGTTTATTTTCAGCTGTCTGCGAGGAAAGCCCGTCGGTTCGATGATTATCTGAACGTATGTGGAACATTTGTAAAAAGCTGAGAGAATTCCATTATGTATAAGCTGCTTAAAAAAGTGGCTCACTTAAGGTTATTACATTGCTGCTTTGGGTTATTTTTGTTTAATTCAAACTCTGCAGTGGGTGAGACTCAATTTCAGTTTAAACAATCACTTCAGTGCCTTATCTTTCTCATCATCTTCTGTACCTAGAAAATTTGCAGTGTGGGATTCAGATAAATAAATACATGATTACACACACACTCCCTCATCATTTTCTCCATGACATTCTGTTTTCTGTGAATAAAGAAAATGACTTTCAGGGTGTTTTTTTCCTTCTCCTTTTAAGTGAATGTTTTCCAAGGGCCCTGTCTGTCCAGGACAGATTAAGTCTCTTGCCTTAGAATGAGGCCAAAGCACAATTTTTAGTGTCAGGAGCTCAGTTGTGAATCCACAGAATTTTCCGTTCAGAAATCTATCTAAGAACACACTTACAATGAGGCTTCTCTAACCTGCTCCATCGGAAGAAAGTATTAAAATATTTACCCATTGACCCAAGAAGGTGCTTCAAATGAACACTCTTATTGATGAAATTAATAAGATAATGTGGACTGCTATTTTGCTCCACATTCTTGCCCACAAGAAAATGCATATTTGAAAGCTTTTGAATTAGCTGTGCCTCACTCTGAGTCCCCAGTGAAAAGGCTGAGTGATGTTTCCAGACGTACAGAACGCAAATTTTGAGCATCCAAAGGAAATACTGCAGCAACATCTCCTTCAGAAAAGACTTTCCCACCAGAAAAACCAGTCAAACCCTTTCACCTAGAAGGGCTCCCAACCACCTAACACCAAACCAATAGTAATCAAAGGAGTGAACAAAGAAAAAAGCTTTCAGAATGAATACTCTTTTAAAAGTACTGAAAATAGAGCATTAGAATACGGGGCGGGGAACCACGGTTTTCCCCTCAGGAGAGCCTTCATGGAGGAAGCTCTTTTGGGAATATGTTTCTCTCACCATTCTATTTTCATATTCATATTCTTAAGATTTCCTAAGTCCATGTAAGAAGAAAGGGAGATTTTCCGTAGGTCTTTTTCAAACAGCAGCTCTCCTATCAGTCCTGTGAACTCATCTTTTCCACTTAGGGCAAAGTGGATGCCTGGTGATTAAAATTCAGCCCAAGGCACCCAGACTCAGGTCCTTTGCAATGTCATGGCAAAAGTTTCCAGCCACTGCGGCGTGCATCTTTCCTCTCTTCATGATACCTCTTTCCATTTGGGGGTGGCAAATGGCTGGGGTCCGTGAAACAACACAGAATTGTTCTCTCAGGGATGTTCTTCATTCCCCATATTAAAGGGGAAGTGTGAAAGTTTAATAATGCTTCCCTCTGCGTCCCTCCTCGCAGAGCGGTGGATTGGGGTAAATTGTAAATGCACTTTAATTCTGCTTGCCACAAGTCTAGTAGCTCATTACGCCCTCTGTTTTTTCTCCTGAGATGCTATAGAAATACAACAGTGTAACTAACACTTCTCCTCATTTAGAACCGCAGGTGGTGGGAGTACGTGTGATTTCATTGTCTTTACTTGGTAATTACAGGTCTGTTCTTATTCCCACTGTCTCAGTGGGGTGCTTGCATAGTAGCTAAGTCCTCTCAGGTGCTTGCAAGGTGGATTAACATGGAGTATTGTATCACTGCAGAACGACACCTGCTCTGGTGTGCCTGTGGCCGCTGTAGAAGGGATGCTGGCACACATGCCTGTATTGACACAACCACAGCATAAAGGCTGGCTCAGCCAAAAGTCATCCCAGGAGGGTAAGGATGGCTGGGATTTGGGGGTTCACCTTGCAGACCATGTGTCCATACCCATGAACACAGTGCCTTTGCAGAGGGAGCAAACTGCACTGAGCCCCAGCTCCTGCTGCCCCCCCAGCACGCACACATCAGTTCATTGCAGTAACCTTCACACATGCTGCATCTTTGTTCCTTTCCCCAGCTAAAGACTTCTGAGAATGTGAGATGTGATGAGCTATGGGGCAATGGCAGCAAGATTGACACAGCCTGCGATTTAATGCACGTGGCAGGTCCATATAAAAATGTAAATATTATTATCCCTTGATTTCAGCTTCTAATTCCTCCAGACGTTTGTGGTTGATAAGCCAGGCTCCCTTCAGGTTCTGCCACCTTTCATCAGTGCATATTATGTTTATCAGATGGAAATCAATGTGTAGTAGGAAGGCACATTGCATATACATCCAGTGAATGTGCCTGTATGTTAACTGTATGTTAATACACCACATTCATGTCATACTTTGAAAAACACGGTAGCAGAAGCCAATGTTGCTGACAGAGCAGATCGTCTCCAAACTTCTCTTTGAATTCCCTTTTTCCCTTTCAGTTGGGATATTTGCATGAAGGCTGGAAGCCCTATCTTTCTCCTGTTAAAGCACTGCTGATCTTTGCCTTTCCTCCATTGGAATAGGCTTGTGAGTTCAAGGACTGAATTCAGCAGAGTTCATAAGCATATGCTTAAACTGATAGGATTAAATCTCGGGTAAGGCAATGAAGCTTAGAGCATGTGTTTATCCTTAAGCACAGGCTTAGATGCTGTGCTGAGTAAGGACTGCAGTATGTTTGAAGCAACCCAAAGCCCTTCTTTCCTGGAGTCCTTCTACTCTACTGCTGTCTCTTGGTTAAACAAAGCCAAAGGTTGCCTGTGCAGCACACTGAAGACTGTCAGGCTGCAGAGGCATAGACTCTCTGATGTCTCCAAAGCACTTCCATAGGTGCACAAAGCTATTCTGAGGCATCTGGAAATGATGATGACTTTGTCTTCAATTCTTGTATGGAAAAAGAGAGAAAACTCAGAGCTGTATAGGCTAAAATAGGATCCCCAGAAGGATGTTTCCAACAAGATGCTCATAGGAAAGGCTGAACGTATGGGGTGCTAAGGGGTTCTCACCTTTGTATTAGTACATTAAATGTGACAGATAGTCAAAAGTCAGAAGCCAAGGTGCAGATGCCTCTGTTCATTGGGAGCACTTGAGATCTGAACTCCTCCACATGCTTTGGACATCACTGGTCCCATACACAATTTAATGGTCAGGAGCCACATACAAAAGAAATAACAGCTATGGTTTTTACCTGCTAATCCCTAAATGCCTAAAAAGCAATCAAAACCAGAGGTGATTTATGGAAAATTGTCACATTAGCCATGGTGGAAGTTTGTTTGTTTGTCTTTAGTAATAGCTTACTCTTTTGTCTCTATAAATCCAATTGCCTCAATGATCTCTGGCATCAGTCTGTGTTAGCTCAGTAATAGCTTCAATGGGGATCTCAAAAGCTTACTGTTTCAAAAAAATGGCTTAAAATCCAGTGAAACTTGTCCTGCCTCTTTCCATCTGAAAGATAACTAGCTAGAAAGATGCCTGGGTGACAATCTCACCACAACAGATCTCCAAGAGATCATGGACCATGAGACTGAACTCTCCTTCTCCTGCTGGACCTCTTGGCCCATGGCAGGGCCCATGAGTGATGCTCACGAGAGGTGCAGTCAGCCAGAGCACTTTGCAGTGCTCACCAGTCCCTCCTCCCGTGTAAAGGCAGCTAAACACCTGAAGATGAGTTTTGGCCCTGCACCTGCCTTCTGTTTGCAGTGCAAGAGCAAAATGAAGTGACCCATTTTTCTCCAAGGGAATGTAGGAAATGTTGTATATAATAGAAATCACGCTCCATAGTCCTCTCTCCATCAATGAATAGGTCCGGTGTGTCCCAGCCCACCTCATAGTCCCCTCCTGATTTTTCATCTTTCTTCTATATTTTCTATATTTTTGCTGTATATGTGCTTATAAATATTGCTATTTAAGAAGGGAACGCTTGAAGGATATTCACCTGAGGTCTGAAATATTTTTTGTGTGTTATGAGTCTTGGAGAAGGATGCACAAAGCATCAGCAGAATGTTGCAACATGGATTATAGATTGCCGCTCAGCAGTTGGTGGGTTGGCTATTTCTTTTAATTGCTGATACTGTATTTTCAGACCGTGCTGATCTTATGACAAATTTTTTTGCCTACTTTTCTGCAATTAAGCAATTTGGCTGACAGTTTAAAAAGTTGTTTCATAAAATAGATACTCCATTGTACAGATAGGCTTGTACAGATAAGATTGTACACATAAGCCTGTGCATGCATCGATAGGCACATACACACACCTGCAGGCAGGCACACAGACGCTCACACACGCACACAGACATGCCGGTATATCTTACAGTGGTTCTGACAAGGGAGATTTTCTTCCATGTAACTTTCAAGCTTTTCTTGTACTAACTGAATACCCCAGCATTTTGCTTTCACAGACAGCTCTTGTTTGTGAAGAGGTATTTTCCAATGTTTTCTTTTAGCTGAAAAGCCCAAATATCCAGTGGAAAGCTGTTTCAGGGTAAACTTCAAGTGCGTGCACATGTGTGTGCGCCATTCTCAACCTCAACGTGCAAGTCCCAGTTTCAGCTTCTGAACTCTGAATAAACTGGGCTCACCTCCAAGAGTTACGGCTTTAAGGAGTATAGGTAATTGCACCATTAGCCTTTTTATTTGTTTAATTTTTTTTCCTTCAGCCTGTTCTGTTAGTTTATCATACATGTGGTCTAATTAAAGTTTCCTGCAGGACATTTCATCCCGAATAAATAATGACATTGCTCAGAAGGGCTCCAGTTACATTTTTTTTTCCTCCCAACTGTGCTGAAAGGGAGGTTGCTGTCTAAAAAAACTGTGCCTGGGCGGAAGAGACAGTTTTATAATTGCATTTCCAGTCTTCTTTGTATTCTTTTGTGTTATATGCCTGTACAAGGAGAAACTGGACAGGCCTGTTGGATACCAGCCAGGCAGAATTGTCAGAGAGAGAGAGAGAGAGAGAGAGCGCAGACTGAAAATGAAATAGGAAGGGGGGGAGAGAAATAAAAAATATCTGGAGGATCTCTCAGAACAATGACTTAAGAAAGTGAAAGTGGAGGAGAAAATAGCAATTTCATTTTGTGTCAGTTTCTGAGGTCTGAAAATTGTCTTTTGCTTTCTGTTTTGGGTGGGGGTTTTTTTCCCAGCTGGGACAGAGAAAACTCAAAGTATGGGGCACACAGGTTTCAGAAATGGAAGTAGGACAAAACACTTGTTTTCTGACTAAAACCCGAGCGCTGAGAAACCAGGGTGCATGCTGAAGAAAGATGGCTGGGGCTTGAAAGTTGAAGCTCTAGCAGTCTGAAGGTCATACTCCTACTCTGGGTGAGAGCAGCATTTCTTGGTTTGGGATTTCTGTAAATTAATTCATTCATTAATTAATCAGTAAATACATATTCTATATCGCTGTGAGCCAGGCAGAGACAGGATCCGCATACCCAAACCTAGGGACAGTACCTTGACCTTCATGCTGCTGAGTGTGAAGGGCTTTTCTAATTTTCCATCTTCTTCTCATCTTTTCTAAGTCCCTGCAGGTTTCAATTTCCCAGGCTGACGTACTAGAAAGTTGATAGCAAGCAGGTTAACCCTGCTTTGGGCATGGGTGGGACTAGGTGACCTCCAGAGATCCCATCCAACCTGACTTTTTCTGTGATTCTGTTAACGTCAGTCACGAAAACATCCATCTACGAGCACTAGCTAGCAGTACTCTTTGTTCCAGAAAGCCCACAAGTCATGGTCAGGCAGCCTTCGAAACTGGTAAACAAAGAAAAGAAAGAATAAAAGGGAGGCGAAGTAATCCCTTCGAGCCTTGGGATGTGATTATTTGTGCAGGGGCAGATTGAGAACAACTGAAATGAAAGGAGAAAAGTAAATGCGGGTCCGTGAGAAGCTGAATGGTGAGCACGTCTCTTCCACGCTCTCCTTGAAGGCACAGCATGTAGATGTACTTTATTCATAATGACAATATGATGTGATTCATAGCAATTGCTTCTTCCCAGTAAATTATTCTAGATGCGTTGTTGTGCACGTTGCAATGGCACAAATGAATGATGTTAAAATACTGAGCAGACAAAATGATAACACCTGTTACGGAGCCACTTATAAACCAGAGTGCACAGAGGCATTTGTACCTGTCTCTATCATACATTGTGAGTTACACATCTTAGGATGGTTTATGAAGGAGAAGGCAATTTCTGTTATTCTGTATTAAAACATTTCTCAGGGTTCCCTTAATTTACAGACATCCTCTCTCTGTTTACTTGACATCAGCTCCTGCTCTCTGGCAGGCAGTGAAGGAGAGAATTCACAACTGGCTCAGCACTCACATTTCCTACCCAGGTCAGGTCTGGGAGGAACAGAGTAACAGTATCTCCACATGTACATGTACTGATGTATTTATAATCCTGCCCCACGGCAGCACACAATTACCCGGACAGAAGAGGAGCAGGATGCTGTACCCCTTTCCAAGGCACAGTGGGGCAGCTGAGGCTACAAACTGACACCAGCGGTAACAGCATCACCTCGTCAGGGTAATGAATGTCCTGAATTTCCACTGCTTTGCACAGGTGCTCAACACCTGTATGGGAGTCAGGCAGTGTAGAGGAATTGTAGAGGGTTAATTAACATTGATAATACACCATTGTGGGCTTGCTTCAGGGGCGGTGGGTTGGCTGATGTGGATAATGTACAGCTGTGGCTTGTTCCCATAAAATAGCTAAATAGCACTGAGAAGCCCAGAAGAGGAGAAGCACTGGGTGAAGAGAGGCAGCAGGTGAAGAGAAGCCCTGAATGTAGGAGAGAGAAGAAGGGAGCCTGGAGGAGAGGCCCTTGGGAGAAGCAGAGAGGCAAGAAGCAGGGTGGACTGGCCTGAAGAGGATGAAGAAACAGCATGGACAGTAAATGAACCATTGAAACCTTGTGTGAGACTGATGGTGGTGCCAAGGCATGAGAAGGCTGGTATGGGACAGTAAAAGCCTTGTTGCAGCTTGGTAATTTGTAGTGCTGCAACAAGGCAGGTCAATGCCCTTGTGGGCCTCTAAAAACCTAATCCAATGCTTCCTCATGTCAGTAGAGGAGAGGTGATGGCCATGGCCATCCCAGGGTAGGGTGCTGTGCCTTCCACAGGCTCTCACTGACGCAGTCTCAAAAGACTGATGTAATTCAATACAGAGCAGCCAAAGCTTAGGCCATGATGGCAGGTGGCTTTCCTTGAGGGAATGCCAGACAGCACTGGTTCCCAGCCCTCAGCTCCCAGGCACCCAATCGTCCGGTGACAGCAGTGCTGTTGGGAGCTCTGCTGCTGCCATGCTGTTTTCAGTGGTAGGTAGACCACAGTGCTGTCACCATGGAGAGACACAGGAGGGTTACCCTCTCACACTGCGCTGAGAACATCTACCTTCAATGGCAAAGACAAGAGCACAGTCAGGGTTTTTTGGGGTCTTGTTTGGGCTTTTTTGTTGTTTGCTTTTTTTCAGGGGAGTGGGAGATAGAACAGCTTTTCTCTGATTTCTAAGGAAACTGGTTTAATTGCCTGGCCAGACATCTGTCAGCTGTCTCCCACAGAAATAGAGCCCTAGCCCAACTGGCCTTACTGCGGTTTCTGGACCAGTTTCTAGCCTTGCAAGTGAGGCACTAAGTTAAATTTCTTCTTTTCATTTTCCTCTCCTCCTTGTTCTTTTTCCTTGATGCAGCTACCTACATTCTCTCCTAATGCTCACAAGTACCACTTCCATCCAGAGGCAGCTGGAGAACTTGCTCCTCTAAGCACCAGACAATTAGCAATGAGATGAACTCTCCAGTTTGCTTGCTTTTTCACTCATTCGTCCTCTTTCACGCTGTCTAGTGCAGCAAGAAAGCGTGTAGCAAGGTCTTGACCAAACACTCTGAACTGCAATCATCTTGGGATACCCAAGGAAGCTAATTACCGGCTTTGTTTCTCTCTCCCTTACCCCTTCTTCCCTCTGATGACAAGGGGATGAAGTGGATACTCAGCATATTTTCTTGTAGACAGAAAGGCCCAGATTTCCCTCTCTCTTTCCCTGCTAAGGAGTCCCCTGTGAGATATACCCAGTGCCCTCTGCTAACAGTTCTGACATCTCTCCCCTTAACTAGTCTAGTCCCTCTGGGAGGTGCTGGGGAAGTAATTTGGCTCCCACCAAACTTTGAAGTTCAGGTTGTTTCAGGAAGGTTTGTCAGCATCAAGCCAGATGTCAGGGCCTCCAGGTAAGGTACCTGGCTTTGCCATGGAAAAAGACAAGCTAAGAAGCTTTTAAAAGCCCAATATTGTTGTGCTCTGTCCCTACACTGCCAGCTCGCCATGTCTGTGAGCTGCAGCAATGGTATGATGGAGCCATGCCACAGGCATGTAGGACAGACCAGTACATCACTCCGGGGGATAGGAAAATGCATATACCACCCTGGAAGGCCACCACTGCCTCTTTTATTGTGATAATGTCTGCTTTAAGACACACACATTACTGTTTATCATCAAACCTGGCCCACTTTCCTGATTACCAGCGGGCAGTAAGAGGTTCCTCATTTTTATGGAAGGTGAAGGGTAATTAATTCCATAACAAAGCAGGCATTAGCTGTGACAACTGCTGCCTGAGGGATTCCCATCCTGTTCAGCAACATCCAACTCTGGTTTGATAGCTGTGGAGCAGGTGGGCAAGGCAGAATGCAGACCTGTCCAGGTAACAGCTCAAGGAGGTCCCCAGAGAAGGCAGGCAATGAGCCCTTCTCCGTGCACTCCTGGGGGGGGCTGAGCAAGGGCTGCTTCCACACCAGCCCTCGAGAGGGGTTTTTGCCCCAGGAGGAAAGCAGTAAGGAGGGGATCTGAAGAGCAATGCTGAAGGAGGCTGTGGAAGAGGGAGAGGCAGAAGGCAGGCAGGAGAAAACAGGTTTTCAGTGAGAGCTGAGAAGGTCCAGTCTGGCCAGTACAAAGGTGGTGAACAGCCCTGAAACTTTCTTACGGCTCTTTCTGCATCTCTTCCTAAATACTGTATGACCATCAGCAGTAACAGCTCCCTCCTATCCATGTGTGCTTGGGATGCTGCCTATGTACCAGGTTGCAACAGCTTGTGTGGGGTTAGTGTCCACATTAGAGACCAGAAAGCCCTGCTACAGCTCCTCCAACATCACCTCTGAACCAGACTCACTGTGTCCTAGGTCCTGCAGCCCTCAGAAAGCTTTGGCTGTTTCCAAAGATGTAGCAAGCTTGCTTTGTGACCTGAAGCGTGACATCTTAAAGCTCCATTTCAGCTTCATTGTAGACTCTTCCTACAAAGCTGGATAAGGGGACAGGTCCAGCTCTGTAGCCCCAGCAAGCAAAGACCCTGTTTGCTGACATATTCTGCTTCTTATTTTTACCTGCAGATCACTGTACAGCAGTGAAAAGCCTAGTTAAACCAATCCCTGGACATGTTTAAAGCTTTGTGCAAATATTAGCTAATCAATCCTCAAAAATCCCTCTCTGTACTAAGCAAGTAAATGTTGCTGGGCCTGATTCAGTCTTACAGTGCAACACAGCCTCACCGGTCCCAGGTGGGAGCAGGTCAAACAGGAGCAAGCACACATTGCACCAGCTCAGAGGAGATGGGCTTTCCAGCATCCATCTCAGTACTTCCACTCCCTAAAATAACTGTTTTGCAGAATGTTGCTTCAGACTCCTGTGCCTAAGACTGTTTTGCCCCAGGAACTCTAACTTCCCTGTAATCCAGCATCCAGTCTCTGCCTCCTCCAGCCCTGTTCAAGACCTGATTCTTTTCTCTCTTAACCTTGCCACAGCCACCACTTGACCTTACAAACTGGTTTCTTGGACTCCAGCTACCTCCCTTACTTCTCTGTTTTTTGACTGTGCCTTGCTCTTTGGGTTTACACATCTCTGGCTTTCTGTGGTTTCTATCCAAGGGAGTTGATTCCTGTCTTAGCTTCCCTCACTCCGCTCCTTGGGTCTCTAAATTGTTCCAGTCAGGTCAAGCTCATTTTTGCAAGGCATTTCCCAGCAGGGTCCTTTAGCATCTCAGCTCTGCAGTGAAGCTGATGTCTTTGGACAGGGTCCTGGGACCCAAGTGGTCCCTTCCCTAGCAGTGCCTGATAGCAGTGGTGGAGCCCTGAGCTCAGCTGGGGAGGAATGCACTTACAGCCCCCCTCCTCATATACTGCATTCACTGCTCTGAAAACATGAGAGACCCATTTTCTGCAGAAGCTCCCACCCCTTTTGTTTAACTATATGCACTGAAGAGTCACATACCCTTAAGTCAGTGTCCTGGATTTGCTCCTGCCTCCCTGCCCAGGGTAGGTCTGCTTTTGTTTTAGGATCCTGCTTTTACCATCATATTCTGTTCCTCCCTGTGGCTGTTACCCTCCGTATGGCTGTAATCCCACAGTGTTAACGCTGCTGGAGGGAACCTTGTGCATTATCAAGTGTGCATTTGCAACCTCTTCAGTCCTGGTAGGCTGGGCTGTCTGTACAGTGAGGAGGGCTGAGGGAGATTTCACTACCAAGCTTACGTAAACAGCACAGCCCTTGACTTTTACATGCTTTCTCAACAGCAGTGTGCTTTATACAGAGATCCCTTTTGGACTCTATGTTACAAATGCTTTATTGATGCCAGCTGTATCAACAGCTGGGTTCCTCATCTGCAATGGTTTTGTATAGCCTGAAGTCTTTAGGTTTGCCTTCATGGACCAGAGATCATTAGCAGTGAGAATCCTTCAAATGTTGACTTGGCTAATTTGTCTGTCAATGGGGTCTGTGTTGCAATTTAATACGAAGCTGAGAATGTGGAAGTGAGTGACTGTTGCATTATCCCATAGGGATGGCCTTGGTGCTAACTCTGCAAGAAGGATTTTTGCTTTTCAGAACAACTGAAGGTCAACAGGCCACCAGGCTCAGGATGAAGACAGGACTGTACCCCATCCTCTTCTGAGAGGCCATCTGTGTTGTAAGTTTAGAAAATCACTTGTTGGTTGACTGCTCGCTTGTTATGTGTAGGTTGTGCTGTGGGAAATTATCAGGCTCTGAAGAAAACTCATGGTTTTCTAGCGTCTGAGCACCAGACACTCCCTTCTCTGTAGAAAATGAAGGTGGCCATGAGCACTGGCCAAGAAAAATTTGCATCAGTGGGTGTTGCTGCTTTGGTTCAGCATTTTATCTCATTTACTCAGCCTCCAGCAGAGCTAGGCAGATACTGCAAAAAGAACAGGAAAACAAATCTCCCCTCCAGCATCTGCTCATATGCAGAAGTAAATTCATTTTATGCGTCTCTGTTGTTGAAAGCTCAGACTGAAAGAACAGTGGTGCTGCTGGCTTGGCCATCTGTCTGGGGCTGGGATCGCTCCCCAGTCTTGCCACAGGTTTCTTGCTTTGCCTCAAATTAGACAAATAAACTATTTGTGTCTCAGCTTTTAAGCTGTAAAATGGGGATGCTACTTCTCTGCCCTCCCAGGGATACCTTCTCCCAGCCAGCACAGGAGCTGGTTACTGTGCCCATCTGGGACCCCAAAGAAAAATGTTGTTAGATGTGCCCAGCCATCCTGGCATGAAGAGAGGTACCCACAGCAAAGGACACCTCCCCCAGTATCTGTTGAGACAAGTTCTAGGACATGGCTCCGTTGTCTACAAAACTGCTTCTGTGTACCATCCATAGACCCACTGCAACTAAAGCAATCAAGATGTCCAGCAAAAGCACGACAACTCATTTACCGTCCTGGCTACTCCATGTTAAAACAACAAGAGTTACATCTTGGTGTTCACTTTAAGGTTTCTTGAATCCAAACTAACTTTTCTGGTCTTTCTTTATTTTTTGCTTCTCTTGATATTGTATGTGTTTATTATCAAAATAAATAAGTGTATGAGATACAGAAAAGAAGTAATGGGAAAGGGTTTGTTGCAGGGAGTTCCCCCTTGAAGCCTCCATCTCCTCCTACAGAGCCTACATAAAAGTCTCTTGAGGAAGATAACAGAATAATAAGCCAGGCTACTAAAGTGGGGAAACAATCAGGAATCAAGTAAGATGAAAAGTCTTAAAAATAGTAATAATAAAAACAAGAATGAAAGTGATATTTCAACAGCACTGGTGCTGAACAGATCAGTTTTTAAGCCAAAAGTGTGGTTTGCAGATGATAATAAAAATAATTAACGTCAAGACTCTTCCTTATTCTTCCACCCTTTGCTCCCACCTACAGAATCTCACAGGATCCTGTGACACAAAAGCAAATTTTATCATGTTGGGTTTACCTTGTGCAGTTTAATACAGTGGTTTTAAGGCTTGGGCTGTGGACTTCATGAAAGGGTGGTTAGTTTGGCTGAGAACTAGGCTCTACAGGGATCCTCTTTTCCTTCATTCTCGTCACAAAGACTTGTTGCAAAAAAAATCTATATTTTGAAATATGACCCTTCAGCTCATGCAACACAGCACGGTAATTCCCAGGTCAGGTCTCTACCTGTTGTTCTCTAATACTAGTGGATAGAATGATTTTGGTCTGTCTTTGCTCCTGACTAGAGGAAGAGAAGTGTGTTTTTTACAAGGATTACTCATTTCAAACAGATCAGCCTTTTTAATCCTCCCCTTTGTGCCTGCCACAAGACACATCCACCTGGGCCAGACTGGGAAACACATTTCACATCCTCACAGGGACAGCGGTTCTTTGCCCCAGCTGCTATCAGCATCCCTCTCGTGGGGTGCCAGGGTTCTTGCACCAAGCCAGGATCGGTCACGCCAGACCTGAACGGTCGAGGCTCTCAAACACACTGCTGGAGTGGGATTTTGAGGGAAATGCTTTGAAGAAGGACTATCGGAGGTAGCATTGTCCCCTGCTTCTCTGGTGCTGGAGTGTGTACCTGAAGCAGGAAGGTCAAAGACTAACTTTTTGGATGAATCATTGTTAGGGTTTAAAAACTGTGCATCCAGGGAACTGGCAATTGCTGACACGGCTGGATCGGATTATTGCTATGCTTTGGCCCAAGGAGTCAGCCAATAATCTGTCTCTTGGAAACCGGTGCTTTTGGAGATTTTGACAATGGAGACAGTTGTTTCTTTGACAAGTGATTTTAGTTCTTTACAAAGCATGTTGGAAATCACAGTTCCCAGAACGTGGTCAGCATTGAGCAGTTCCCTTGCTTACAGCCCCCAAAACTGCCTTTTCCAGAAAGTCCAATGCCCCCAAGAGCATCTTTACCTGCTATTTTACACCCCACATGGGATCCACTCATATTTTGGTTCTCCCCAACCTGCCCCACTGCCAAATCTCTCACCAAGGCTTTGCAAACTCAATCTCCTAAGAAATGAGTCAGTAGAGCTGTGACTTGTAGCAGGCCATACCTTATGCAGTGTCTTCTACTGTTTGAGGTCTCTTGCTCCTCCTGATTGCTCAGGACTATGCTAGAATTTTAAGTAAGATCCCTGATGACACATCTACTGGCATCCACCTTTGAATGTGACATACAATGACTCAGCTAAGTGTTGCAACAGAGAGGCAACATGTTTTTTTGAAAAAATAAATTATGAATAGGTTGGTTTTCTTTAAATATCTGATCTGCTCTAGTCACTAACCTCAGTGCATCGCTGCAGTAGCAACTGCCAGCACTGACTGACGTGTGAGCATGCCATCTATGTCTTGCATGTAGCCTTTGGTGTCTGGGGGAATCTCTTCTGTGCCTGGGAGGAAAATGCCTTGTTATAAAGGCCAAGCTCTGAGTGGGATGGGGAGGGAAGGGAGAAGTGGGTGGAACGGGGAGTTATCCGCTTCCTTCCTCCTGACTTAATTCAGCAAAGCATGTCCAGGGAGTGGGGCTTGGATTTCACAGCTCAATGGCAAACGCTGTGTAAATCTGGCAGTGTTTCTGCTTCTGATGCACTCAGGTGGAGCTAGTAACACATGCTGCTGTTTGGGGATGCTGGTTTTTAAATTTCTCTCCCTAAAGCACTCCCCAGGCCCCCTTTTCCATAACTGAGTTTGTTTCTGCAGGACTCTCAGCCCCATGCAACTGAGGCAATGTACATAAGGGGATGGCAGAGCAGAGGGCTCATCCTCTCGCCTGTCTTAGTGGGTTAAATGTGATGAGACATGGAGGAACAAGAGATCCCAGATGCTATGTGACTCAGGCATGGGGCTATTTACCTATGCAGAGTTTTCAGGGCTCACTTCCACTGTAAAAACTAGAAAAAAAAAGAATGGTAAAATATGAAAGTGCATAGATTTCCTTGCTCGGCTGAGCTCCTGATCAGCATAGGTCTGCCAGTTTCTTGCTACAGAAAAATACCCAACTGGCTTGGCCTTGTTTACACCATCACCAGTAATTTGGTACAGCCAGAGGATAGCTGTGTTACCCTCAAAACAAATTTTTTTGGCATGACCTGTAGATTCTTTTGCTTGGTATTTTGCCTTAAAACAGAGAGAGGATTAAAAAAAAGTACTTTTCCCTGGGGCGCCATCAGATGCTAATAAAATCTTTAATTAATTCAGATTCGGATGGGCTCACATTTCTCTCGCTAGCTCACAACTTCAATCAAGTGGTTTTTTTTCTTTTTGTGATGCTGCTTTCATGCCACTTTTCACTGCATTTCTGATTTATCTGGAGTTGTGCTATATGGGCATATTGGCAGGAAAGGCTGGGATAAAAGAAGACTAGTATGAGAGAAATCATTAGCACAGGATGTATTTTCTGGGGTTTTTTTTCTTTTTCGGAAGAAAACCCAAAAGGTCCTATTGCTGTTATGAATCCCCCAGGAACTTTTTAAATTACAGACAATTTGCTTGATTGGACTGCACTGGTCTTAAGCATTAGAGAGAGACAAATCACTCTTAACAAACATTAAATCAAATAAGATAGACAGAAATCTTGATAATGTGAAATGAATTCTGTAAAATTAAGACATCTGCTCAATGCTCACACCATAATAAAGCAATAATCTCCCTGAAATGGGGCCTGTCTCATTATCAGTTTGATGACTGGTGTGAATGATCTTATCTAATACTGGTTAACTGAAAAGAAATACGTGATATGTTTTTTTCTCTTGCCCCCGTAAGAAAGGCCTCTGCCTGCCTAGCTGTCAGTCCTTCCAGGGTCAATCTCCCCATTCACTTGCCATCCTTTGGATAAAAGATTTACTGTACAGGGTACAGAAATTGTTCCAGGATTGTCAGAGAAAAGCGTATCAGATGCCTTCCTCCAAAGGCAGCCAGAGTTTTCCCTGGAGCTTCAGAGCTGCTAGTCTAAAGATGGAGGCAGGGAGGAGATGTCTTCCAGCAGGGAGAGGCTGCACCACTGAAGACCTCCTCCCCAGTGCTCCCAGCCCCAGCTCCGCTTGCCAGGGGCTCCCTGTGAGCAGAGCAGGCTGCTGGCCAGAATGGATGCTGAGCACAAGGTGAAGGAGGTCACTTAGGAAGGGCTGATTTCATTTATAGACTTTCATTTCCCTTCCTACCTCAGCATCTTGCTGGAATGATCTCAGACAATAACCTGACCTGGAGTCTCTGCTCGTACTCTGTGCTCTTAAATGGTTGATCAATAAGCCCAGGAAGGAAGAAACAACCATGTGCTTGAATTTCCTTAAAATATACATGTAGACTTTGTACAGCAGCTAGGGATTGAATTCAGTGCTCAGAAGACTGAGGAGCATTTACGAGTGCTTCCCTCCCATGACACTTGCCTGTGCCCCCTGCTCCTGAGCTGTCCCTGCAGGAACGCATCCGTGATGCTGCTTTTCTGCAAGGGTTGTAGTCTTTCTCTCTTTTCTTCTTCCATGCTCTTGGCCCAACTTCTGTATGGAAAAGAGGGATTTAACTGGATGAGAAATGCCATTCTCCCCGATGCCTTAAGGATCATGCCTCTGAATGCACCTTCACCCAATCTGCTGTGAATTACCACGAGGTGATCTACCCTGCATGTGTCTTGCAATCTTGCTGCAGATCACAGAGCACTGCCTACTGCATAAACAAAGTGCCATGGCCTAGGGCAATATTATAATTGAATAGATATAACAGATTATTATCTGTTTGATGTGCAGCACAGAGCTGCAGCATTCCCTATCATATTCCAGCAGACCGAAGCCAGGGACTCTTTCTAAAGCATCCGTACAACCAGGAAATGTAAGCAAAAAGCTCTCAAAATAGTAATAATAACACAACATATCTCTAGGGCTGACAAGTATGTTGAGTACTGCAGTTTCACCCGTAATCTGTCATAAAGTTAGACAGTTCTATCAATGGGGAAATAAACAGTAGGGATAATAAAAGGTGAGTGCTGAATAGCAACCCTTCAGCTCCCTCCAGGCTTTATTAGGATAATTGATTTTGGAACATTAATAAGGATATTGATTAGCTTCAAGGAATTGAAACTCAAGGGGAGAGAGGGAGGGAGCAGGAGAGGAGGGAGCCGTTGCTCTTGGCTACAGACTCGTGGTGGGAGCAGGAGCCCTGTTATGAAGAGTCGATCAGCTGTGCCAAGGGATTAACTTTTATCTTCGACATGAATTAAGGAAGTGGTTTCTGCAAGTATGCCATCCACATGATGAGGACCCGAGAAATTACAGAGCAAGAGTGCTTCAAATGCCACGAGGCTTGCCTTGCCATTGGTAACCTCAGAGACAGTTTCCATCTCGTGATTCAGCATTTCGAAGTAGGCAGAGCCGTAGTTTGACCACGGCTGGTCTAGGGCAGAGAAAGTCAAGCGGGAGTTCTACGTGGAGGAGGTTTCCATGCAGCAAGGAACTGATTAGATCAGGAGTGTAATCAGCTCCCTGAACTTGCAAAGTGAGGTTTCACTGATCAGTGAATTTCCAGCCTAAAAAAGAACCCTCATAAATACGGAATTTCACTTTCTTTCTTTTCAAGATCAAGTGATTCACGTGATTATTTTTCCCTTTAAAATTTAGAGAACTGACTTTCTGATACCTTTTAAAAGAAGACAATTATTTCCAGCCACAGAGTGACCAAAGTCATGGGCATCATGTTTACTCTTCCAGTAAAATAATAGCCCTGAGTAATGGTACAACATGTGGCAAAATAAGAGCAAACTTGCATTTCAGATACTGTTGTGACTTAACAGAAATGTCAGGTGGTTTTTCAGGATCTTGCTTTGATCGATTTAAAGATGAACTTGGACCTGAACATGGCTGCTGGCCAGGTTTCCCATATCATATCTTGAACTTGCAAGTTGCTACACTCAATGCTTTACACAAACACATACACATATTAAAAGGAGGTTCATATAACTGGAGAGGATGTGAAATGAAATAAATTTAGAGGTAGAAGCTCCCAGGACCAGCTTTGTGTCTCAAACCCGTCTAAATCCTTGTGCACAGCAGAATCTGAAGGTCTTCGTTGATGGGTCTCCGGTGATTGCAGGTTAGTCATTTTTCAGTGTGAAGCTTTGGGTAGTTTCTTACTGATGCACAGTTAGTTTATACGGTCCCAAGGGAGCACCCAATGCCCCTAACAGAAACATTACCACTTGAAGACGTCCTATGCAATTCAGGTACATCTTGACCCAACAGCTTACCAGGAAATGCCTAACAAGTCATGCAATGCCAAGACAGCAGACAGCTGCAGCCAAACCTGACTGTTTCTGAATTAAGACATTTTATTTCCACCTTTTAGCCAAACATCACCTGGCCACCCAAACACTTGCTATGCAAGATGAACAAACCAAAGAGGTCTGTCAATGGGAGTTATGCTCCAACTTCAATCTGTTGGAGAGTCATTCCAGGTTTTTCAGCATTTCCTCCTAGTACTCCACCTTCAATGTCCAGCACAGCTGTGGGAGATTCTTGTGCTCTCTGACCATCCACAAGGAGTGAGATCTTGGGGGTGGCGGGGGTGGGGTGTGGTCCTGCTCCACCATTCCCTTTATGCTTCAGAAACGAGGGAGACACTTTTGTCACGATGGTGCATGTGGGCACTGAGAGCATCACTAGGGCGGTAGGTACTCATGACACACGGCTTGACTGCTCTGCCTCGGCTTCTGAACAGCAGTCACGTCCATGCAGCATGCACAAAGAGTAACTGATGTCCACATTTTTTCTTCCCGCAGCTTGTCTTGTATCTTGGCCCCCAAAAGTAGATAGTGAGTGGAATATGTGGAAGAACGAGGCAATGGATAAAGATTATAATAGACAGGTAATTATAATAAAGAATGAATTATTAGATAACTGGGTAGATAACCGGATGGATAGATGTGGATAGAGATCTGATAGGGTTTTTTCTCTTTTGCAAAAGCCCTAAAATAAAGAAACTCTTGCACATACATAAATCATCTAGCTCTGGGATAGGAGCAAAGACAAGTTCCCATAGCAACAAGATCTATGCTGTAAAGCTGCGCTGCCCTTTGTTATGTATCTTTGTGATATTTCTCTCAGACATGTCATTGGCAATTACCCACAGAAGGAGAGCTCAAATTGTTCAGGAGCCCAGCAGATCCACCTTACATTATTTTCTGTAATTAATGAGATTATTGAATTTCCACACTAATAAAGCATGGCAAGGAGTCTGAAAACAACTCCTCTCTGAGCCAATTTAGGGTGATTCCTCGGTGCTGCACCCCCCACCCCTCTGCATGCACACCTCTGCACAGACCTTGGTGCAGAAGAAAAAAATAGCGTGAGCCTTCTGTAAAGCTCTCCTGCTCTGCTATGAGTCAGCTTGCCGGAGCAGCATTGACGTTTCTGTGTTGCCAGGAGGTGAAACCCTGTGTAAATGTTCCTAAAAACAGTTTTCAAGCTATTCATCTTTGATAACATTGTTTCTTTATGAATGCTTGAGCTTCACTTAGCTGCCTATGCATCACTTTTTGACAGGTCTCCATCTATTCTTCTGCTGCCTGCGTGCAGAAAGCTCTCTTTTATATAAAGAAAAGGCGCTTGCTTGAGTCAGTTCCCTCTGAAGCTTTTTTATGATGAAGTTTCTTTTCCAGGTGGGCCCTATCCCACCCTGGATGACAGCAGGTAACCCCTTCTTGCAGGGGGGCAGGAAAGGAGCGGGACGTGATGGCACTGGAAGGTCGTGCTGCACTGGGAGAGGCAGCTCAGGTCCTTCAAAAATCAGGATGTCACCTGTGCATCCAGCGGCAATGATTTTGTACATGCTGTTCAGCTCTTGAGGGACACAGAGAGACAGGGCTTTCCCCTCCTTTGTCCTCCTCCCCCAGCCTTTCTCTGTTCTTATTTTTTATCTTTAATTATTTTTTAATATCCAAGGAGAAAGAAATATGTGGCAGGAGGCAATTTCAGAGTAAGTACCCAGGAGGGGACTCTGAAAAGAAAACCCCACAGTGGGGTTTGGTTCTTTTGTTACTGAGTGCATGGAGAAGGATGACCTTTACCTTGTTGTGCCTCCTGCAGAAAGATGGGTCAGCATCCCCACGAGGCCACTGGACTAACCCCGCATCCACTTGTAAACACTTTAAGATCTTTTAATGCTTCATTGATAGATAGTGAGATGAAACAGAGGACTTGTGCCAGCATATTGGAGAGTATTGAAGAGTCATTACCTCATTTTGCAGCTGTTTTTTCTGCAGTAATGCCGCTGTGGGTCTTTTAGAGATGCTTCCTGCTATTCATCTCCTTCAAATGTTTCTAACTTGCATCTGCCTCCTCTGCTCCTGGAAGCATTTTCAAATTCTCCCACGACGTGCGCTTTCTGGAGGCAGAATGTTGCTAGGATCATTGCAGAGTCCCTTCCCTGCCTGTTCCCTTCCTTGCAATAACAATAATTTATTGGGAAGGTGTTTGCCAGGCCCTCGATATCATGTGGGAGATGCAGGGAGACGAGGCCCCAAGGACTTGACATTCTCCGTAGACAGCAGCAGTTCAGGCAGAAAGTGCAATGGACAGCTGGGGGATGATCTGTCTTCGAGCATAGCAACTTATCTTTCCACCGTGAGTTGGCAGTGGCAGTTCCCCACCACTCTCCCTCCAGATGAGTTACTGTGTTGGGCTTTCAGAGAGCAGGTTCACAGAGAAATATTTTGCCTGTTTTGCTGTGGAGCTCTCCCATCTTCTAAATGTGCTTGACGCCATCTCATAGAGCAAGCACTGTGGGGCTGAGCACAGCCAACATGTCTTGATCCTGCTCCTAATTCGAGCACTGGCCTTTTGGGTAACCATTTTTCTCCTCCTGGCATAGCAGCTCTCCTTGTAGAGAAAAACCTTATGTCTATTTTTTTTAAGTGCTCTGAGCTCTAGCAGAGGAAAGCCCTGCAATGGGATTTACACCCACCTTTTATTTCACTAGCCTAATTTCTCTCCTGCTTCTGTTCAGATTTTTTTCTATTCCTTTCTCTCTACCTACCCACCTACCCACCTAGCCACCTATCGAGGCTGTCTAATCTCTCCATGTTGCCAAGACAAAAGTGGTTATGTTCTCGTGTTCAAATGTGTTCTCTGTTCAAACTCAATTGCAAACCTGTCGTTATTTTTCACAGGTTTTCCAGCTACCTTCACTCCTGATAATGATCAGATAAATATCTATGCTCAACATCTCACCGTTCCTCTTGCGGCACTTTGCCAACTAATTGAAGAGCATCCTTTTTCCACATGAACACATATTGAAAAGCCCAGCTAGTAACCTAGCCAGTAGCTAGGATACTGCTGTATCTATAGTTTGGCTAAGCCTGCTTTTCCTGAAATATTGGCAAGTATCAGGATCAGAAGAACCAATGCTACTTTCTTTAAAGCTGAACAGAAATGTCAAACTCTGCTGCTTAAGAGCTGCATAATGTGGAATTTCTGCTGATACGACACAATATCCTGGGAAATTGCATAAAACATCTTAGAAATATAGCACACAGCTTCTAAAATGAGTACCCATTCACAGAGAACACCATCACAATGAATTGGCAAGTCATATCCTTACGTTCACTGAAAACAGATATTTTTAAGGCTTCTTTCTAATTTCTAAGATTAATTGTTATCTTGTCACACATACATGCCTTTGTCAAACGTGAGCAAAAACAACCCTGCAGTGCTCTTTGCAGACCCTAGGGCAATGCTGTCCTGGCTGAGGAAAACATTTTCCTGGCCATTCACTGCAATTCTGCGCTGATATGCCTGTGTTAGGAGGAAATTGTTCACAGCCAGAAGAGTTTAGAGTTTGACTATAAATTTAAGGCAGGTTAAGTATCAATCAAAACCCAAAGAGGAAAATAGGAGCACTAGTTTCTCCAGCCCACAATGGAATCTGCTTCATAAACCCCTCCAGGGCACCAGCTCTGTGGCAGAGAGGGGTACAGTTCAGCACTAAGGAACACCTGAATTCTGTTCCTTCAGAAATAGTTTCCATATTCATCATGTTCCTCCCAGTTGAGGCCTGGGAGGGAAGCATGATCTGCCAGGCTTGGAGACAACAGCCTTCTCGGCTGTGACTCAGCCTCTACAACGTCCTCTTCCCTTGCGCCAGTGGGGGAAGAGCCGCTGCTGCAGCTCACTGTTGCTCACACCTGCATATTAAGCCTAACGGATCTAGTGTCAGTCTTGGGAGCATGGTTGCATTGGGTCTCCATGGGTGGAGGCTACAGGGATGGCTTCTGTGACATGATGCCAGAAGCTTCCCCCACGTCCAATGGTGCCAATGCCAGCCGGCTCCAAGATGGACCCACCGCTGGTCAAGGCTGAGCCCATCAGCGGCAGCACCTCCGGGATAATGTATCTAAGAAGGGGAAAAGTCGCTGCACAGCAGCAATTGCAGCTGGAAAGAGGAGTGAGAATATGTGAGAGAAGCACTCTGCAGCCCCCCAGGTCTGTGCAGGAGGCAGGAGGGGCTCCAGGCGCCGGAGCAGGGATTCCCCGGCAGCCCGTGGTGAAGCCCATGGTGCAGCAGGCTGTGCTCCAGCCCATG
>JAVJGI010000050.1:11677169-11700004 GCA_035590275.1 Ibycter americanus
CCGGTCCAGCTGAGGAGGGGAGTGAAGGAGCAGCTTTGGTGGGCACCTGGCACCCAGCCAGGGTCAGCCCACCACACACGGGTGGGATGACAAGAAGGCTGTCAGTTCGCAGCAATTTCCACCAGGTACAAACTCTCGATTACTGAGGCTGTGGCTGAAAGCAAACCACGGGGCTTGGGCAGAGAACCATTATTTTCATGCTGCCCATGCTCCAAAAGCTCTGCAGACAGCCCAGCACTGTGCTCAGACTGCCCAAAATGCTCCTCCTCAGCACTGAAGGCCTCAGAGCCCAGAACTTCTCCATTACCTGCTGGCTTTGCATTAGATCCCAATTTTTAAATAATGTGCAAAACAATGGAACAAGAAGTTCCTAAAGGGCTCATTACCAAGGCTGAGTTGATATGATAGGAAAAATCATTCTATCCAGGAATTGGTTTTTATCTCCTTTCCCTGGAAAATCCATTCTATTGGCCACTGCTGAGACAGGATACTGGGTCAGGTGGACCTCTGCTCTGAGCAGTACAACAGACATTATGTTAAAAAAAACATAAATCAAAATGAAAAAAAGCCCTTTTAACATGACAGCAATTTGCTCTTGAGACCGAACTGGAGAGGAGCTCAGACCTAGCAGCTGCCTCCTCCTGTCTTGCTCCACGCAGAGACCATCGCTGGACAAACGATGGAAATTGTGCTTTAACCAGCATTGTCTGTTTTTAGCTTTGCTTCCAGTCTGGCTTAAAACCAAGCATGAAAAACTACATCATTCCTTGCAGAAGAAAACATACCCCAGGGATTCATTTAGGATTAATTTAAACTTTCTAGATCAGCAGTGTTTGTTTTGATAGTCAATGTTATTTTATGGACAACCTATTAAGTCATTTCAATTAGAAAAATTGGTCTAAACGAAAATTAATTTGGAGAAGAATAATAAAAATGTGTTAATCCCAATGGGATATTTTCAATGTTAGCATTCATCCCCTCCCCTTTCCTTTCCTTCAAAACAGGATTTGGGCAAAAATTGGCATAATTCAGGGATGCATTTCAGTCTTGACAAAGTTGCGTTCCCCAGTTTTAAGTGGTTTTGTCAAAGTTCTTCCAAACCATTCCATCTTCAATTTACCTCTGGCCTTTACTGTTTTACCCCCTCCCTTGGCTCCTGCAAACTATTACTTCAAAAAGAAAACACATACAGATGACAATTTTCTATGAACCTTTCTGTTCAGACCTTCTATTAACCTTTCCCTTTGTACATAAAAACACCAATAAAATACAATCTCCCCCTGGAATCCTGCAGAGATTTGTTCCTTTTTTTGACCTAATATACAGGTTTTAGCCCGACCGTGTTTCACTTACTGTTTACCTTTGTTTTCTTTTCTCTCTTCTCACCAAGCTGGTCAGAAAAATCCTGAAAATACATTCAAATTATAAACATTTTTGGCATATTTTTCCAGTTGTCTGTTAGGCTATTGTGCGAGGAGGAGGAAGCAAGAGCCTGTGAAAGAAAGACTGCAGTGAAATATTAGGCTGATAAGTGGTAATGTTCCCTCCAGGTACTGCAAGTGTAGAGATATTCTTACACACGATGTTTCCTGCTTCTTGTTAATAAACTTAGTTTCCCGCTGAGCCTTGCTGAGTGTCTCTAATACAGCCTCCTCTCAGCGAGGAACCTAATGGTACAGTTTTCACGGGTAATGGGTCGGGCTGAGGCCACTGACTCCGAAGGCAGGTGGGTTCCCGGCTGGCCGGCAGGACGGGGAGAGAAGCTGTGCTAATGTGCTGGCAGAGGTGGACATGGCTGGGAAGCGGGTCCCACTGGCTGGTGTGTGTTCGCTTCAGCAAAGAGGCACAGTGGACAGACAGGGATGGGCTGGATAAATCATCCCACGATCAGAAGTCAGCATTCGTGAAAAAGTGAGAAAACGAACAGAAAAACCCCAATCCTTCCTCTTGTTGCTGCTCTCACATGCCCTCGTCCTAAAGGCTCCGTCCATCACCCCCTTGGCCAGGGTCAGGCTCGCAGTACAGACACCTTATTCCATAGCCTGCCGTGTGACAGTGTTTATGTGGTTTATAAGTATTTCATGGAAAATTTTTCTGGATGTGACACCCGTAAACAACCATGACCCTGAAAAAATAATGAGTGTGTGGAATATTTGAAAGCAGAGAAACACTAACATTTATGGACTTTTACTGCTTGACATAACACTGAACAATGAAGGGAGCAAACTTTTAGTGATAAGTCAAGCAGGTCTCTTTAATCTCTGGGTTTGATAGTTTTGCCATATAGTCAAGATGCAGTTCAAACATCGCTACAGCAATCTGTCACGCTTTTGTGTTAATGAAGAAGTTCAAGATGTGCTGTCAAGTGTGGCATCATTCAAGATCATTGTCATCATCACCTCAGTTCTTTCTTCATGATGACATGTGAATAACACAAAGCTTCCAAAATTTTTAAGGTTTTTTTTTTTCAACCCACAGCACAGGAGAGTTTTAATCCATTCTTGTATGTGCATTAGAAAATATTTATTAAATTGCAAATGTTTTTTCAACAAGGAGCCCACAAATTGCTTGTGTCTTCATTTATTCTGCTTGTAATTCATCTTTTGCAGCTGGCTATCTATGGACTATTGTTTCTGCTCTCTGATGGCCTGGCTAAATAAAGGTACACTGGAAGAGCAGCTAAGTCAGTTCTGCACCGTATCCCACCTAAACATGATTGTGAAATGAATGTATAAATCGAGCTAAAATGCATGAAGCTTTGGGGACATTTGCAAATAACATCCAGATATTTGCAAACAGCAAATAATCTGATCCTGAGAATTGAAATAAGCCAGACTCAGCCCTTTCCTTTTCAAACAGAACCATGCCTCATAGTACAGGAGCCGGAGTCTGTTTATTTGATGATGGATTATTTTTTTTCCCTAACCCAACTGGCTATAATCTTTTGCATCCCACAAGTGGGTTTTTTCCCCTCTTCTCCTTCCCTTTCCTGATCCGGCATGGGTCAGAGAAGCTTTCTAAAATGTAAAATGCTTTTTAGCTGTAATTCTTCCCTTACAATTTCATATTTTAGAGATTAAGCCAGCATGTCCAATATGATTTCATCCTGAAGTCTGATTGCCACATTTCTATTCCCAGCATGTTGAGAGACAGGCCTCATGGTAACTGTGAGCTTTTTATTCTGGACACCTAGTCTTTGATCTTCATAGCACAAAGCATGGAGTGCTGCTCAGATAAGTTCATGGAAAAACTGCTGAGCAGGACAGGGCGTGTGGGGAAATATAAACTGTGATGGCAACAGTTTTGCTATGCGGCCACCAGCTTTCTCCCCTTGGTGCCTACGGGGAGAGGGGAACGGCTCCGTCAGTTTGCACACAGACAAGGGCAGGCAAGACCCCACAACGTGCCCGTTGCCTAGCCAGGCATTGCTCTTCCACAGCCTGAGGGTTTGGAGGTGGAAAGGGGGCAGACTTTGAGGCCACTGCTTCCAGCAGAAAAGTACACGGTAAGCATCACCTTTTCGGTGCTTTTACAGTCTCTGCTCCCACCCTTGCCCTCCCAGCTGTGTGAGATCCCTGCAGGATTAAGACCTTTGAAACATAGCCCTGAAGGAAGGCAGCAGTCAGCTTGCTGCCTGATCCTAGGGAAGTGGATAAACCTACTCCATGCCTAAGTGCCCAGTCATACAACGGCTCGGTATTGGCTTGTCTCCCTTGGGGGCATCGCAGCGACAGTGTCTGTTCATGGCCATTAGGTTCCCAGACACCATGGTGAGGGAAAGCCTGGCCACTAAAAAGGCAGAGTTAAGGGAGCACAGTAAATACTGACAGTTTTATTTCAGTTCAGACATATGTTAAACACCAGGAGGATGGCTGGAGGTACACGGGCAACATAGTCATGAATAAAAATTTCAAGTAGTATGTTTACATGGGTGAGATGAAACCTCTGATAAAATTACATGCCTGGTTTTGTCCTTCCACAGTATCAGTGTAGGGCTTAAGGAGGCACTGGCCTCCTAGATGGCAAAGCGTCGGGAGTATGAGCTATGCACATGGGGGCACTTAATGCCCTGAACTGCTGATTTTTTTACGTGATCCTCTAAAGGACCACCAAAAACAATGAGCAAACTCCTTCAGGGCATCTGCAGTGCTCCAGCAGTTTCCCTTCATGCAAGTCTTCATGCACAACTTCTTTCAGGATAAGTTTGACCTTGAGAGAAACTTTTTGCTAGACAAACAATGTTGTTGCTTGGAAGATGACAGAGAAGTCTATTACGCTTGCAGGAGCTTGAATCTGGGTATACAAACCACTTGGATTTACATCCCTTGCTCTGCTTAACCACAGCCGAGTCCCCTTTAGTGGTGAGGCTGGTATCCCTTCCTGTATTTGGTATCATCTCGATCTCTCTCCTTCCTCCCCTTGTGCTATGTCTCTGTCAATACTCAGTCCTAGGAGCAGACAGCACAACTGTAAACACATTTATTACACCTTTGAATCCCACACTTTCCCTCCTCATATCTCCTTTTATTGCTTGGCACCTGTATTTTATTTTCATTTCCTTGGAACAAGCAATGAAGCCTTAATTTCATTCAAGGAACAGGGAAGACACCTCATGCCACCGAGCTCCAAGCTTTCTGGCAGAAGCCACAGAGGGAATATAGGCAGCCTGGGTGGGTGTGATGCCTTCACCCCGCGCCGGCAGGGGACGATTCCATACAAAGTTTTATCTGCTGGTAGATATGACGTGTTTTCCACCATCAAAAAGATCGCCATCCGTTTTGGATGGCTTTTATGAAATGATCCTCTAGTTCTGGGGTGTTGAGCTGCAGTTTGTGCACCCTGGGGTGGGGACTAAGGGTCCAAAGACCTCTGCTTGAAAAGTAGTCAGGATCCCCAAAGTAAAAATGGCTGAAAATCACCATGTAGTCAAATCACACATTATGAGATTGACAGAGCCCTTTGGTCATGCAAGTCCCCATAATAAAGCATCTGTATCTCCAAAATGGCATTATTTGTTAACAATTTGAGGCACTGTAACTGGTCCAAAAAAATGCTGATCTTCCATCTGGAAACTGTGGGCTTTTATTTTCAGTTGTACTTCTGCCTTGGTTAGCAAACAAAAGAGCAGCACTTCAGAGCGCCCTGACAGCTTCTGTGAAGAGAAAGGCCCAGAGAGTCTGAGCTACTAAAGAAAGGCCCAGCAAGAAAAAATAGCCATAACCTAAATTCCAGGCAACTAAGTGGGAACAGGGCAGTAACAGCTGTGATTCACCTCTGCAGAGGAAGGAAGGGATAGACCCTGAAGCCATCACTGTTCCCATACCAAGACCAGAGGCAGCCTCTGCCTAGCACCAGTCTTTGCTGGGAAGACAGGGTGTCTGGGTGTAACTGGATAGCAGTTTCGGCATACTGCCATACAGTGTCAATGTCTTCATGGTGTATTCTAGCCATAATTCTGTTAGCTAATTAAAAAACCCAACGATTACCCAAAAATCTAGCATCTCTAAAATACTTTTTTTATTATTTGTGGTGGCAAAAATTTCATTTTCAGTCAGAAGCCAGCTTCAAGAACAAATTCTAACCATGCCTCCTGCTCTAGAGAAGACATTTCAAAGTTAATCTCCTACTACTCCTGAACACAGTGATTCAAACACGTTGCTACAGGAAAGGAGTTTTAGATGAGGGAGAGGTCCCTGAAGCTGAAGCTCACCGTGCTTGCTGCAGGAGCATCCCAGCCTGGCACAGCAAGCACCATGTGCCATGTACTCTTGTGCTCTTTCCCCAAAACCCTCCCACAGCATTTTCTTAGGAAAGGTTTCTACAGAGATGGAAAAGTTACAATGAAAAGTACCTTTGCTCACTTTGCGGGAAAGCAGACTGGCATAGGGGATAAAAAGAGCCTTCTTACAAAACACCAAAACTCCCTCCCCAAGGGCTGTGTTGTGCTCAGGAGCGTGTGATCCATGGTGTACGTGTCCTTCAGGCAGCTCCTGAGGGCTTGTGGCTGTTCAGCCCATTGGGGATGCTCCTTGATCTGCTCACAGTTTCCTCCAGTGCCCTCTTGAAGACACGTTAAAGCTTTCATCCCCATGTTCTTACGTACTCCTAGTGCCACACAAGACCACGTGTCTCCTCACTGTTGGAATTACTCTGGGGATTTATTTGGCATAAGAAAAAATGTAGTAATAAGATTAAAGTATATATATATACCTTATAGCTATCCTATAGAGAAGGCCCCGGAGATGCATAAAGGGTGAACACGGTCACCCCTGAAGGGCAAGCATGGTGACTCTGAGTGAAGAGAGCTGCCACCCTGCTCAAAATTTCTTCCTAGGCTCCAACTGGGAACCAAATCCAAACACAATGTGAGCCTCAGGGCTGTGCTGGTACTGCAAAAACACACAAGAGATTTCTACCACCCTGCTGCAAACTTGCACCTTGATCAGCTTTGACTTTTAATGGGCCGGGCCAGCAATTCATACAACCTATTCTGTCTTAAACATTCCTCCACTGCCTTTTAAACGGTGGTATTTATGCTGGACTCCTGAGCTCCAAACACACAAACACTTCATGAACTGCGTGTCCTCAGAACATCTCCAGTACTAACGTGACGGCATCGGGATATGTTTCAGGATTTTTACAGGCTGCAGGCTATCACCTAGGGCAAGTGACACTGCTTGCCGGCAATACACTCCACCACACCCAAGCAGCTTTTCAGTAGATTTTCCAGTAGCTTTTCCAGTTTCCTAGCAACAAGGCCAGCAAAAAGACCTAAAAGTCCTTCTTAACAAGCTCTGTTTGTCCAGAATATGCACTTATCGCCGCATTGCATACAGCAAATGATCTCCCAGACCAGCTGATTATTTCAGGAGAGACTATCCCTGCAAATTTGTTAGGCAATCAAATATATCTCAGTGCAGGGCGATGTGGATTAGAGAAGGACACTGATGCCCTAATTTGAAAGTTTTGTGTTTCTTTGTTCCACTGGGCTTTTCTAACATGCTTCAGAGTTCTTTCTGTGAGGTTTTCCTGGGCTGCTGCATGGTTATAGGAGAGATGCTGTGTCCTCTGCTCCTCCCGCCAGGCCCGTCTGCTGGGTCCCACCAAGTTTAGGGTGTAGCACAAGAACACAACAAGTGAGAAATTTCTGCATTATTAAACACGTACACCTAAGAGCAAGGAAGCAGCCTCAGGATTTAAAGTGCACGTGAGTGTTAACTCCTATATTTCTTTCTTTATTCCTTCGGAGCTGACTTACACAGCTAATTGGCTTCTTTTCCTCCTGTTTCTTTTTTTTTTTCTTTTCAGAAGCCCAACTGCCATATTTCTTTTCCTGGCAAATAGATGTGTTGAAAGACAGCCCTCCTCCTCACAGATAGATTTTTGTCACTACGTCCACCTAACCATGATACACTTTGGATGATATATGTAGCTCTGCCCCCCAAGCAATCATTTCCTTTTACGGCTCTGAAGGGACAAAACCAGGTGACATGCTGAGAAAGTTAAATGCTGAAAGTTTCCAAGAAATGCTGGAGAAGTTGTGCCAACAATCAGAGACAGACAGAAGTAGAAAAAAAGAGGGGTGGAGAATGGCACTTGACCATCTGCTGGTACTAGAAAAGAATAAACATCGAGGAGAAATAATAGGAACTTTTTCAGATGCTGTGAGAGGGCACGAGTGGCAGCAGCATGGCAAAATAAACAGCAGCACACGCTGGCTGAGGAGTGGAACCTGCTTCTGACCAGCAGCCCAAATGCCAAATTCCCTGGTCACCACCCTCCAGGCAAGACTGCTGAAGTGTGCAGTGCTGGAAGTCAGAAAGGATTAAAGCCATTAGGATTTACCCATATAAGAATATATAATGTCTGGCCAGTAGACAGAGATGTATTAGAGAGAGTTGGCTTGCACTGCTTAACACTGGAATAACTCCTTTCACTTTAATGCACTTATTCCCATTGATTTATGCAGGCATGAGAGGAGTCTAGCCTACAAAGCTCAAATAGATCTTTCAGACTGTATCGTTCTGCCAGGAAAAGTGGTAGAATCCCTCATATCTATAGGAATATATATGTGTGCCTGTCGATGTGTATTTAATTTTTCCGTTTAAGGATATTCATATCATCCTTCTTGGGCAGCCTCTTAGAAAGGAATAGCACTTTGAGGTGTTCTCTATTGACTAAAAGAGTGCATTGGTGTCAAGACTAGGTACAGATGACTAACTTTTAGATGAATCAAGTAGAGCAAGGAAGGCAAAGTCCTCCTGTGGTTACATGCTTACGTTTTGTCTCCTGAAAAACTTGCCCAGCTGCCTAGTGGTTGTGAAAATAGACCACAGATAGAACAGGGATATTCTGCTAAGTGGAGGTGATACAATGCAGAGCCCTTTGTTAGTCACTGAAGCAAGCAGCAGATATTTCCCCCATTTTCTGTCATTTCTTCTGATTCTAGGTGTTGCCTATATTCTGCAGGTGCTCATTTCTTTCCCCTGACTACAGAGGCAGCCAGGCTGAGGAGGCATTTCTAGGCTGCTTGCATACAATTTGGGGGATTGTGAGTTTTAAAATTAAAATGGGAGGAAGAAAAGCACTTAATAAGATTTGATCAGAACAAGCAGGGAGGAGAAAGCCAGCCAAAAGTCTCCCTCACCTCAGATGTGAATTTATTTTTCCTTGAAATAAAAGAGCAGGATGTTCTGAGGAAGTTTACATTCCAAAACTTAAGTCTGGACAGTCCTTGAACAGCAAGTGATGGCAGAGTCAAGATCCAAAGGCAGCTGTGTTTTGAGCTTGTCTCAGTACTTTGGAAACATCTGCATTCTTTATCAACACCCATAACCAGTAAAAAGATGAAGCAGTATTTCTGCAGCTGCAGTAGAGTGATGTAACTAGCATACATTTAATTTTATTTCAAGTTTTGGCTACCTCTCATGCAGGGCAATGGGGGATGTTACAGATGGCTAACATGCAAAAGATACTCAGGGACTGTGGAGTGATGAGAACAGAGTTTTTCATGTCACACAAGTTCAGAGATCATAAAGTGATAGAGAAAAAGAAAGTCCCTCACACAGGTATCCGTCTGCAGTGGGAACCAAACACCGGTGTTCATTGGTAAAGGCTAAAGAACAAGGCTGTTGTTATATGTTGTGAAACAGAGGAATTCTTGAGCATTTAGTCCAGATAAAATAAGAACAAACTCAAATCTTGTGTCTAAACTTGAACTTGAACTATGAATGTTTGCTGTGATCGGAAAATACATGATTGAGCATTAGAATTTATTTTCATGCAGACAGGTTTTGGCTGTCTATGCTGAAATACTAATAAGAGGGTTTGATCATATGCTATTTCTTGCCTTGAGGTCAGGGAGATAGCCATACCACATGCTAGGCTCTTCTAAGTCAGTAACCTTTTGAAGTCTGCCCATGCTGATTTGTCTCTCAGTCCCCAAAAAGCCAGAAACACCCTAGTACCTGGCGCTCCAGCAACCCCCTTGATAAAGATAATTTTTCATTTTATGAATGCATTTATTTAGGTGTCTTCTAACCCAAAGATTGGACAACCATCTCTATATTGTAGATGGCTTTGACAAGACTTTAAAAGACTTCTGCAAGCTCTCCAAAGACCAACTGTAATTAATGTTACAGTCAATTCAGTATGAGATTTCTCCACAAGCCAGAAAAATAAACAGTGCCCAGTTCATCAGGCAGACAGAAGGCCCCTTTCATTAGTAATTAGCCATCAGTCTTCCTCTATGTTTCAGGGCAGAATGGCTTAAACTATTATGGGCACATCCTTCAAGGCAGAGGAACATAGCACAGGACCAAACACACGCATCATTCCTGTGCTTATGTGTTTAAGTCTGACCAATGGCTGTGTAGACTGCTAATGAGCCACCTCATTAGCTGCATGCAGGAATATTTACCCAGCAGTCAGGCACCATTGCGGTAATGGCACACCGAAGCACAGCAGCAGGTTGGCGAGCTCTGAACCATCCTGACATCTACGAGTTGTAAACTTGCCCCTTTAATGCCATTGCGTTAACACAGCAGCATGTCATCATGGTGTGATATTAACCTGAATCGTTTCCTTCTCCACCACCGACCTCAGCCACCTTGCTGAGGTGCATGTGAAAACACAGCTCTCTGCAGCTCCTCGCTCCTGCGTGTGCTGTTCTGTCTCCCCTCCCGAGTCCTTGTTGCAGCTCTGTGGGTTTTGGTCCTGGGAATGCAATTATGCCAGGAGTGAGAGAGTTTCCCCCAGCCTAACCCCGATGCATGGGGAAGATATATGTGTGCTTATTTTCAGAGGTTCACTACGCTAATGGAGAATCAGGTCTGACGTAGATTCTGGTGCACTACAACTCCCGATATGACTTGGCAAAGTAATACAGAAGAGACCATGCTTCCCATTGATTGAATTGCAGTCTGACCTCTCCTGCCTCTTCTCTGGCAAGACTTTTGTTCATCTTTTTCTGTTCAGTATTATCCTCCTCTGATAGCCCCTGTTCCAGTCAGCCAGCAATATTTATTACCTTTTCCACAGTATGGCTGTTTTCAGTTTTCTTACATTTCCAATTATACTGCACAGTTGCCATTGATCTGTTTTCTGTTAGCATGAAAATCAGAGCTGTGATCTATATAATTTATGACTCTACCTTCATTAACCTTCCTTTTGTTTTTAAGGCAGACTATTTAAATTGATCTTTATTAAATAAAATTACAAGAGCTATCAATCCTCATGCTTCACGGTGTAAGCTGATCAGTGGCTAACTCAGGAAGTAATTGCCAGAGGAGCTCTTTGTTACGACACTGTACAATTGGATGTGTTTCAGCACTTCTGAGGAGTATACAGCCACCATCAGGGACAGTATTCTGCACTTACAGGATCACTGGTTAATTTTGATATAGAACAAGAGAGGAACTGGATTGGATGGACTCTTACTATAGCAGCTCATCTCTCAGCTGCCACAGTGGCTAACACCTCAGTGCTGATGTATTTCCAGGGCCAGATCCTTCAGTGACGTACAACAGCACAGGTCCATTGACTTGATGTGATACAAAGAGCCCCAGCTGGTGTAATTCAGCACAGCTCCACCTGTTTGGGTGGTGACCTCCTGGTATTTTGCCCTCTCCTGTTGCCAGATAGAGATGGGCATGTGAATGATGAGCTTATTTATGAAAGGCACCACTCTCATCCCATTCTTCCAACTGCAGACTGCAGCTACTAACAGTGATACTCTGGTTTTGCACCAGATCAAAATCCCATACCATCCAGGGAAACAAAAAAGCTTAAGCTATGGGATGTCTGCATTCTCTAAGATATCTCCTGCCTTGTGGTTGCTGTAAGTATCATAGCTTCTTAAACTGACTTTTCACATTGTCTAAGCATATTTAGATACCAGATTTCACAATTACTGGAAAGTTGCTTTCAACATCCTCCTACTCTCATTCAGATCCATTCTCTTTTGCTCTCATGTTCTTATCATATTTAAGAATTCTGTGTAAATGAGCATTAATGAACCAATTTCAAATTATTTTTCTATGAGCAATTTCAGCTGCAAGTCGTTTGATTATGTGAATCCAAATGATGGGGGTGGGGGGAGGGAGAGCATAAGAACTGTCTTTGCTGCAGTAACCCGTGACCAATTTAAGTGTTGGAGCAAAGGTAAGTGCAGAAGGGTTGAGCTGCCGTTTGAATGCTGTCTGCACAGCACTGGATGGAGGGGAGATGGTGTAGGACTGGAAAAGTCAGGGAAATGCCCATGACCACACAGGGGAGTGGTGGGAATCTATTTCTCTCTCTCTATTGAAGCTCACCTCCCCAGGCTACCTCTGCAGGACATGACATGGCATCTGCAAGCCCATCTCCCTACATTGGATGGGGAAAGCGGCTAGCACAATCCCTAGCTGGCAGAGAAATGAACCTTAGGTGGTTTGTGGGATGGGTGCCAGCATGGAGGAAGAGGTGAGGGCACCGGGAGGTCGGGTGGATTTGTGTCACCACACACAAGGTGCATCAGTCCAGGGTCAGAAGAGATTTAATAGCCATGCCTGTAAGGTACAGTACTATGTAGGGACTGACAAGACTATATCTTAAAACCTTGTGTGCAGCAGCTGCGCCCACTAATATATTGTTTTCCAATGCCAGGTACATTCTATATTTTAGCTTTATAAATTTCAAAGCTAATCCAGAAACGAGTTATTCAGCATTGCAATGAAATGTGACTACCTTCTGACAGCTTTGTTCTTTTCTTTCTTCCTGAGGCACAAGCAGAGGAAAAAAAAGCCAGTCTGGTGCAGAAACGGATAACCACGAGAGTTCAAAGGGCTTGGTCCAGCTCCTGTGGAAGTGAATAGGAGTTTTCTACTACTCAGAAACCAAATGGGATCCAGCCCACAGCAGCTGAACCATGGCTCCAAATATCTTTGAGAAGGAAGATCTCAATCTCTTTCCAAGTTTGGAGCAGTTTCCATTTTGTCTTCCAGCTTGAGGACAGGGTTTAGTAGAGTGGACACTGCTGACTTTGGGGTTTGATCCCCCTGCAGGGCAGGGCTGGCTGGTGGTTGCAGAAAAAGCACTGGTTTCAAAACTCCTGGGTTTTTTTTTTCCCCCAGCTCTGCTATTGACTTTCTCTCTGACCTTGGGCACATCAATTCTTCCACTGAAGTAAGTGGGAACTGAATTGCATTTTATGTTTCTTTATGAGTCAGATTCCCTTTCTGCAAAATGAGGATCATAACACTTAACTACCTCTCAGAAGTGCTCTGAGGCCTAACAACAAATTAATGTTTAAGATCCTTGGATTTAAAAAAAAAAACAACAACCTTTACAGATATGTGGATTTCAGTGAAAAACGTCAATTTGTTGAAACATTCTGCAGATGAGGATTGTTTTCAATGCATTTCTTGGCTTGGAAAAAAGAAGAGATTTAAAGTATCATTTTGAAATGGTTGAAATGCCCTGTTTCAACATTTTGGAAGTGAAACATTTTTGGTTTTCATTTCGAAATTACTTTCCATTTATTTTTTTCATTATATTATGTGCTATAAATACAACAAAAAATCAAGGCAAATTGAGGCATGACATCTCTGTTTGTTAAAAGAGAACTGTTTTGAATTACCTGAAAGGACATTACTTTTTTTTTTTTCCCTTAGTTTCCTCTGAAGAGAACTCTGACATCTCCTGGATTTCCTCTGACTGAGCATCTGGCCCATTTTCAAAATCCACCAAGAAATGGGATTTTTATCCTTCTCAGAATCTGTGAGGGCATGAAGGCTCTGCGACACTGCCCAGATGCCACAGGGGACTGCTGTCCTGAGGAACTGTTCTGTTACAGTGAAAACCCCACACCAGAGAGATGCCAGGCCTTGGGAAGAAGGTGAAAGGCATGATCTGAAGATGTCCAGTTATATGTAGTTGTGCCCACTGAACAGCAATTCACATAAAACTGCAGGGATTTAAGCATTGGAGCAGGCTACCTGCAATGGCTGCAGAGTCTCTGTCACAGGAAACTTTAAAATTATGTAAAATATTTGTAGGAAAGGCATAAGTAAAGCTGACCCTGCATTTAGCAGGGTGAGGGGTAGATGAACACCTGAGGTCTCCTTCAGCCCTGGAGGCTGATGCCATCACTTGCTTGAACTACATGGTGCTGATACCAGGAGGTCGTGCAGAGAGACTACGGCAAGGAGAAAGGCAGGAAAAGGGAGAGGGGGGTGAGCTTTAAAAGGGCACATATGAGCCAGAGAGAATGGAAGAGGAGCAGAAGGGGACCTGGCTGGACTCACAAGGCACATCAGCCAAGGAAAGAAGCAGAAGATAACTCCATAGGGCTCCAAACACAACAAATACTAAAAAAACACCTAAACTTGGCTAAAACATGTGTCCATCATGACCCTTGTGCATTGGATGTATAATAATCTTAAAAAGAAATAAACTACTATGTTACACTTCTCATGACGAAAGTTTCTTCTCACTTCCTTTGCTTCCCACCTGAGCTGCAACAGCCCAGTCCTTACTCACTCACATACCAAACCTAGTTTTAATTTGAGCCCCCCCTTCTGTGTTCACTTGGTTTTTCTCCTGTTCCAGCAGTACAACTGCCCCAACCGTTCAACAGGCAGCATCAAACCAGGGCTGTGACTCTGTCCCTTAGATGAGAGATCTCCCAGGCTAGAGCACAGAGATGTCCATCACAGTGAGTGGCTGATCCAACAGAGGACAATGGAGTTGGACAAGGACCAAGCTCCAAATTATGCCTCATCTTTTGTGATGCTAGCTGCCAAACACCTTAACAGCAAGCAGCCCGCTTTATCCTCTATTACAAAATGTTGCCTGAGAGACGTGGCATGAGGTGGAAAAGGTGCAGCTCCAGTCCTCCTGTCCCAGTCTCTGTTTGTTTGTACACCTTAGTAACGTCGTGTCAAACATTGCACACGAGGGCTGTGGCCAGAGATGTGTAACAAGGGTCTCCCTGCAGTGTGAAGGTCACTGGGCACTGGCAAACTGATTTCAGCTCATTGAAATGTATCCTGCGCTTGCACAGTGGAGTTTTCTAATGCCTATGTAGAGCCAGCACTGTAGTCAGCAGGCCAGCGTGCCTGTGTCACCGCTGCCCTCTCATCTCAGATGGGACATCTTGGTGGCCTGTGAGCCCTGTGACCTTTCTTACTAGGATTCTCCTGTAGATCAGATTAAAGGGAGCAGGGTGATCTGAGCTCTATCTCTGCTGACACCCTGAATTCCCACTATTTATCAGCTTCTCTTTAAAAGGATTTCAGATTGCATTTCTGTATCTAGCATATGGAGACTTTCATTTATTTGACAGGTTGATTCTTTTATCAGACGTTTATAAGGATTTACAGTACTAATGCACTCCACATGCAGTACTGGATTTCACACAGAAAAAGTGCTGGCAAAGGGACGAACCGTCCTCAGAGCAGTTTCCCCTTCTCTTCCCCTTCCCACCTTTCCCTTCCCTTCCCTGTCCCACCTTTCCCATGCTTTACAGAGACAGGTCGGTACAACAAAGGCTGTGATAACACTAACGCCCTTTCCAAGCATTTTCTGCTGGGATGACTGATGATGGATGCAGGCTCCTTAAAGAAGCTGAGTACGTGAGGCTCTTGTCTCCTTGTGGTTGTACTCAGAGGGATGGGGATACAGGCAGCGAGACAGCCCCTGCCAGCAGGGTGAGCACCGACAGGCAAAAGAAGAGGAGAAAGGCACTGAAGCCTGCAGGAGATCTGCAGAGAGGAGGCAGATACTGCCTTTGCTTTAGACTGAGTTGCAAAATAAAATCCTCCAGGACAGAGCCCGCAGGGCAGGGATTTCTCCTTTTTGACAGCCTACAGTGAATGAAGCACAAAATAGCCTGCTGTCTCTGCAGACAGCAAGGATATTTGGAGATGTCAAACTGTAGTACAGAGGATGCACAAGAGGAATGGAGACACAGCTAACTACCTCCCAGACTTTCGATTTCTTGTTCCAAGCGGGAGAACCTGAAATCATGCAAGTTTTTCTTCTGTTGCTGCTGGAATCAAAAAATATAGCTTCTTCCTGCTTTGGGCTAGCAGATGGAAATAAAGCTTATTTGGTCTTTCATTATCTGCCCTTGTTTCAAATTCAAAGGTGCTTGGATTCAAAGTCTGCATATTTTCAGTCCTAGCAAAGGGCAGGGGAATAGCACTGGACACAGCCAGGCGTAAAGTCAAGTTTCCCACTGTCAAACTACACATATAACCAATTTCTCAGATTCTTTTGGGGGTTTATAAGTACAGGTTATTTCTGCTGCATAGTTGATGATTTGCCTAATATAGCTCCAGTCTCATTCTGAGATTTGCTTGCTGATTTGACAGTTGCATTTGGTACTCTACAATGATCAATAACAGGTTAGCTTTGGTAATATAGTTTCTTGATTTTTAGTTTAAGTTGGTTAAGTGCATTGATAGAATCTGTAAAGCATCCAGAGGCCCATTAGGCTCAGTTAGGATCCTGGGAGCAGCTCTTCAAGGAGAGGTTGACATAAAACTCTGCCCTGCTCCCTGCCTAACCGACCACCTGGGGAGAACAGGGTGCTGCTTCATGGCAGCAGGTCCTGCCACAGTCCTGCCCTTTCCATGTTCATGAGCATGTTCCCACTTGTCCTTGTGCAGACATCCAGTGAAACGGTTAAGGGAAGAAAGACACCAGAAAAGAAAAAAAAATAAAGAAAAGAAATGCCTTTGTGCCACTTCAGCTCATCAAACTGGCTCAGAGCACCAGGTGTGCTAGTTCCAGGGGCAGAGCAGCAGCAAAGCTGGGCAGATTTAGAGAAACAGCCACAGGATTGCACCAGCAGAGAAAGTTCTTCCAGAATAATTCTGATGTAAATGCAAAGTGGTTTGACGAAACTGCACTAACCATTTATTTGGATTTTCTCATTAAACTTTAAAAGGGTCTTCGGCTGGTTTACTATCCCATGATACTGCCGCTTGAATTGTGAATGGCCATATCTACTTGGGGCTTAATGAGGTTTAATTAATTTATAGCCACACCTTACTTCTGTGGTATTAATCTGCCTGCAGATGCCTGTATCACCCCTAGTCTCTCACTCAGCTTGAATGGGCAGAAGATACTTTGGATTAACACATAAAAGTCTCAGCAAAGTGGGGTCAGGGGGAGAGATTATGCAGTGAATGCTTAGCCATGGCACCTACTAGACCTGGTATTAACTTGACAGAGCAAACAGTGAATGGGTTGCAAAGGAGGGGGTGATTGATGCTGCCTGCACAGAGCCCCTTCCGATGCTGCAGGCTGAGGATACTTTTGCTTTTGTGAGGGGATGGTCTTGGCCTCCTGCTCTGTCCGTGTACTGCTAAACAGGTAAGAAAAGGAAGGGGGAAGAGGGGAAAGCTTCAGGGTGTTTAAGACAGAGCAGTACTGAAAAGGCCATTAAGAGTTTGGTTTAAACCCACCAGCACCTAAGAAAGTCACAGTCAAGTGCCAGCCATCCAATATGCAAGCACAGTTGTATACTGCTAAAGGTGAGGGCTAGCTGTGACTGGATCCTGGGTGCCTGTTATTTTGCTGTGAATTTCCATGCTTTTTGGAGAGTTTAAATCAGAACTTTAATGGGCTTTTGATGTTGTTTTAGTTTGGTGAATAGTTTCCCGTTGTATCTGCTTATTCAGTGAAATAGCAAGGAAGCGCTGTTACAGTGGAAGATGACAAGAGACTATAGAAGCCTATCTCAGCTGCATTTGCACAGCAGAAGCCTTTAAAAATCACTGTGCTATGAACAAGACATTTCCATATTTCACGGCTATTTTTGCCGGATGCCTAAAGTTGATGATACAGCAAAAAAAATTTGAATGAAGGGAGAAGGGGAAAAAAGTCCTTCTGCTGTTCCTTTCTTTCTAGCAATTTACATCTCAGCCATGTTGCTTGGCAAAGCCAACAAAGCAAAGTATGTTGTGGCTGTAAAATGATAAGCACATGGGCTACACTGAGGGCATTTTCTCTCTGGTATTTGGGTAGGAAAATGGGGATTCATTTTGAAGTGGAACAGTAGCTTCTTTTTTTGCTTTGCTGCTCCTCTCTACCCAAAAGCTTATCAGGGCAGCTATGTCTTTTTAGGAGAAGAAGGTCAGAGGAACTCAGGGACATTAACTATCAATGTGTGTGCCCATTCAGGCATGTGGCAACAGAGCAATTAACCCTTTGCATGCCTGATAGCCATCATCCCCTATACTCCCCTTACTTACTCAGGCCTGCAGAGATCTATCAGTTAGTGGTGTAAGAAAGCATGCACAAAAAAAGTGCCAATGACGGGGAAGAGCAATCCTGCTAACTGCTGCTTGGTGGGTCTGTGGGACATGGCGCTAGGTGGAGGAAGCTAAAAATAAGCAAAGGAAAATAGAAACAGAACTTCAAGGAAAGTTTCCTGCTGTATTACTCTGTTGTGTTTCCAGAGAGGCTGCTCAGGACTCTGGGATAGTATGTACTTCTGTGATGCCGTGCCCAAAATTATTCGTTGCTTTTCAAAGCCCGTAGAGTCTGGGTTTTTGCTTCCACATAATTTATACTAATTATTATCTGTTACCATTTCTTAAACACCTTCCATGTGTTTGGCAGTCTTTGTCCCACTGTGAAAGACATAGCGTATACTGAAATGCTCAAATAAAAGCGCGTGTTCCTCTGCAATGAGCTCAGTTCTTACGGTACCACTAAAGACGACAGGTTTGGGGTATTTTTTCCAAGGAGGGATTTGAAAAGACTTTTTGGACTGTCACTAGGAAATCAGCTTGTGCATGATGGAAAAAGATCCCAACCGTGCCCAGTACCAATAGAGACTCCCACTGTGCTGGGTGTTTTGAGCCTGCCCTGTGACTACCTGGTCACTTGGCACGTAGCCCAGCACCCCAAGGACCTTGCTTGTGCACCACAGAGAGCAAACACCACTCGGGAAGCTCTTTTTGACCCAGATGTAGTGAAGCATCTTGTCCTTGACCTACCTTCAACAGCCGTGAAGGAGATGAGGTTTTTCCCGTAGATCAGCAGGCCAAATAAAAGCAGAGACCTGCAGTTATCTTCCGCTAACGGATTAAAGTTCCTCTGGGTTGGCATTATTACAGTGACCACAGGCAGCCCCAGACAGGCTAAGGGGCTGCCAGTGGGGACACAGGTTTAAACTGTAGGTTGAGACGTCAAATTAATGAAAGCTGTTTCATCCAAAACTTGGGACTCTGGGGCTCGGGCATGCCTCACACACCCCGTGGAGGAACCGAGGTGGAGGCCACAGCACAGAGCTGGCAGGCAGAAAATCAGCCAACTCCTCCCAAGTCACTGAACATCTCTGTTGCTCACTCTCTCCATCCATAAAAAGGGATTATAACACTTGTCTCAGATGGGTGTGTGAGGAGCCGTGGCTGTAGTAAACCTTGCGGCTGTTGGCTGGAATACACCATACCAACACTCACTGTTGTTACCAGGGAATAATTCTTTGCATATGACCAGAAAAAGCTGAAGGAGATTTTGGAGGATAGCTCCATGCCATATAAATTATGGTGACATTGGCTCAGGATAAGCAAAATGTTTAAATAAGTCAATCCTCTACCAAAGGTTGAAATACAGTGAAAGCCCGTTTGATTGTTTCTTAATAGTGGGAAGATCACACAATTTTTTTTTTCATATGCTTTTGGTTCTGGGAGCAGTGAAAGAGCATTTAGAAGTACTCAAAACACTGCAAAAGCAAAGAAAACAGCTAACATTAATCTGACCCTCAGCAGAACAATGCGAACGAAGGCCACTTTCATCAGATTTCCACTATGTTTATAGGAGAACTGGGAGCAGTTCTGGAAATAAAATCCAAAATATGGGATCTGTTGCAGATTGCATCTGCTGAAATATCTGCAGAAGTTAGCAACTCCTCCTGCAGACTGAGGTGGAGTTTGTGGAAACAACTAAAACTTTCCAACAAGTAAAACTTTCCTGGCTTTGAGTCTGGTTGGGCCAAAATTTGGGGGATTACTGGAGTTTCCCCAGGCTAATAGCAAATGTCCAGGGATGTAAACCCACATGAAACACAATTGCAAATTACCCTTCATAGGGTCGTACCCTAACCCAGATGTGCCTAGCACTAGAAGAGGATCCAAACCCAGCAAAGCCACTGAATCTTTCCTTTCCCTTCACAATTCCTGTTTTGATTCAAAGCTCTCCTTAGGCTAAAAGAGGAAAAATTTAAAATTAGGTCAGAGCTCTGAACTCCCATTAGAGACACTGAGGTCACTGTGGTTGTTACCAGAATAAAGTCTTCAGCTGCAATCAGGAGACATGGCATACTCAGAGAGGGGCTGATCCCCTATGCCACAGCAAGGATTCACTGGCCCCAGAAAGGCTGTGGTAGACGGTTTAATCAGGTTAGCGAGGTTTTCTCTCTTGATTGCACGGCCTCCATTCAGCACACCAGATTATAAACTTTCAACGTGTAATTGAACCTGACTCGAGGAGCCAATTGTATTACAGTGAGCTTTAAAAGGGGGAATGGCAAGGGCTAAAGTTTTCATTCAACGAATGCAATTTCTATGTGCAGAAATCAATTCAATTGACATCAGTTGAGCTTTAATGCTGAATTAAAGAGCTGCCAGGTTTCCCCCATGGGGCTTTTACAGTCCAGGTTTTATGAATTCATTAAAATGCACACACAAACTTTTAGGGAAATAGCATTACACTGTAATAAGAGCTACAAATCGACCATATTCCTCTGAGAGAGAAGTCTAATTTGAGTTGCCTAGTTGGCAAAATTGTTTTCCATCGCTTTGCATTTATTAACAGAGGGTGTCATATTTTCCCTTGTTTCCATTTTGGTTTCTTGCTGTTTGCTTGGCAAGGGAGAGCATCGTGTTTTGATATATCAAGGGGAGATGGAGTGTTTCGAAAGCAGGTGCCCACTTGGGAAGCTGTAGCATTGTAGGGTTCTTCGAGGCAAACCATGCATCAGGACAAGCCAGGATGGCTGGGCTGGAAGTCTGAAAGACTCCATGGATGCTCCTAGATTGATGGTCTCTGCCAACTGGAAGTCGGAGTCCCTTGGCCTAGAATGGAGGAGGTAAGCAGGATGTCTGCAGAGACATCTGCGCTGAAGGAGAACCCAGCTTCAGTGAGAGCTGAAACCAGACCCAAGGCCAGCAGAGAAGTGAGGGCGCCAGACATTTTAAAAGAATATCTGGAGTTTCAGTGCCCTTCTCCTCCACTCATCTCACAAACTCACTGAAAAGAAGTAGCCTTGCAGCAGCCCACAGCTTCCATCTTCTTTGCATTAACTGCAGGCACAATTAGACTTACAAACACTGGTTTCCTCTGAGATACGATGGCTGGGAAGCTGCAGGGGCAGCCACAGAAACCACACCCATGCAACAGTTCTTTGAACAGGTCAGCATCATCAGGTCGCCTCTATGTCTGTGTCGTTACGCTCCTCGTATTGCAGACGTCGCGGCACTCTTTCTGATAATGAGCATTCACAGGGTTTCAGTAAGTATGCTCTCTAATTGGATTGATGACCCTGGTGATTGGAGGCCTTGACCTATCCATAAAACAAGTGGGACTCAGAAGGCACAATTTCCTCATCCCGCTGTTTTCCTAGCATGACTTGGCACCAGCTTTTGACGGATGAGGGAGTCTCTAGGGCTAATTCAGCTCCTGCAGAGAAGGCACGGCTGATGTCATTTGGGATGGTGAATTTTGCAATGGGGACACACATGCCTGTGCAAGGAGACTCTACAGACAAATCTGACAGGCAGCCAACCCTCTGTCGAGTGGTAATAGATAACAGTCACTGCCAGCTCCCATTTCCAGGCTAACTTAGTGATGTGGAATGACTCCATATGCTCTAAACAGATCTGACCTCCCACTCCAGTGGGTCAGTTGGACCTAGAGAAGCAAGAGAAAGGGGCACAAAGGGAATCACCCAGGACAGGGCCCTTTGCTCCCAAGGCTGAAGATATCCCAGGGCTTCCTCCTGTGCTGGATGCACACATAGGGCTTCCTCCAAGCAAACAAAACTAAAACCAAAACTAAATGGCACCTCTATCCCTAGTGAGGGCATACAAATTATACAGAGTAGCTTAAGAAGACATGTTAGAAAGCAGTTTTATACAAAAGGCACGTGCATCTGTTGACTTTCTTCACTTTATTCTCTAGATGTCAAAGTGGCCAACATATGATAGTGTAATAGCAGCAGGGTGGGCCGTCTACTAAGGATTTATTTGTGCCGTTTCCTCAGTGTTTTGCACAGACTAAGTTTCTTGTAGCTATTCATGAAGTGTTGTGAAGAGGAACCTAGGAGAAGATTAGTTCGAAGATTTTATCAATGCATTTTGCTGGACATCTATTACTTTTAAATAGCCAATATTTTCCTTTTATCCAAATGCATCTCTTTTTCTTTTCTTTTTTTTTTTTTCACAACAGATGTTTGCATACAACCATGAAAAAAAATACACTACAGATTTGCTGATGAGCCAGCTAAGATATCAGAGGTAGAGGTGAGGGGGGCTCCTCTCCTTCTTCTTTTTTTCTTTTCAGTGGATCATGCTGAGTCTTTCTAGATGAAAAGATGAGCTATCATCTCTTCACACTTAGAGAACTCCCGGGAGAAAAAGGGGAGCCGGGGGTAACTAGACCAAGCACTCTTACAATGAACCCTGGTGGACTGCAAGCCAAGAGGGAGAAGTGTCCTTTGCCCATATCCCCAAATGCTGTGAATATCCAGGTGGAAAGTTCCACACAAGCTGTCTGGAGACCAATCAGCAGCAGGACTGGGACCCTTCTTTTTAACCTGTAAATTGACACAAATGGGCAAATTACAGACCCAGCAGGAGGGATTATGCCTGAGGCGGGCAAGATGTGACTCATGCAGCAAAAGCAGCTAGAAAGGGAAAGCTCAGTGCCTCCATTCCTTGCCCAATCCCTTTCCCAGGTCAAGAAGCAAGGCTTGTTGGAAATCGTAGTTGCCTCTGCAGGGCACAAATCCTGCTGCTGGCCAAGTCCTGCAGGCAGTGGCAGAAGCCACATGCTGAATCAGCTTTCCTGAGGCCACCTGGCTCCCTTGCCAGAAGATGCCAACTCCAAACGTAAGGCTTTCAAGCTAGAAAACCTTAAGACTCTTGACAGTGTGCCTGTATATGCAGAAAATGCCTGTGACAGACAGAGTGCTAGATAGATCTTAATAAGAATTGTTCTTAACACCAGATTTTCCGAGAACCTGGCCCAAAAGAGAAAAATCCTGTGGGGCTAAGAAAAACGGGAAAAAAAAAAAAAAAAAAAGAAAAAAAAGGAAAAAAAAAAGAAAAGAAAAAAGAAAA